>CM036753.1:17698746-18898746 GCA_020796225.1 Arion vulgaris
CAAATAGATACAGAATGGAAGACTGTGAAGTCAAATGATAAGAGAAAGAGAAGCAACAAATGAAGACAGAATGGAAGACTGTGAAGTCAAATTGTTGATCTCAAAGTGACAAATGTGATGATGTTGTGATGTTCTCATTTACTGTTAGTAACTCCGATACATTTCTGAAGATAATCGATTGTTATATTACTGATCTTCTGTGACTACAGGTCTAACATTTCCATCAACTTTGACTTCAAAATTCTAGAAAAGAACATTCATTGCAACATTGAACAGACAAGGTTTCTCTTCTATCGATAATAAATCAAACATGGACTACGTTACATCACATTTTACTGATTTCTTGTGATAAAAAAATACAACATTAATTTAATTTTTGAATTTTTGTTCATTTAATTATATCCATTTTTATAAACAGTTAAACATTGCGGTTTTTAATATAATTGGTAACTGAAATCAAATTGCCAGAATCTATATTCAAGTTATTTATAGAATTGATAACTGAAATCAAATTTCTCTAATCTATATTCAAGTTATTAGTTGAAATGTTATATCCCACAATGCTTTGATCATGTTCTTGTTCTAATATATATTGATTAGAAAATTCGTTGTGGTTTCTTTTCTTCCTCCAGTTGTGTCTATTTATCTTTCATTATCTTAATTTCTGTACATTATCAAGTTACTCAACGTTTTACTGAATTAATTACTACTTCTCGGTTGTACTATCAACGTTCTTTCATGACATTTCTTCTGGGAATCCTTGCTGGTGCTACGGAGTTCGTGTTCTTCTTCCACTGAGATCTTCCTGTGTAAGAAAGAGATCGGAAAACACATTATTACTCACCGAAGTGTAATGATGATGGACCTATCAATCAATCAATCAATTTTCCATGTTACTTTAAATTCAACTTTATAGTCAATTTTTGTTGTCTTCTTAATATTGTTTCAGCACCCTCCCCCTACACCCACACCCCCCAAAAAAAAATTCCTTTTATTCCTCTATTTGTTGTTTAAAGCTAATTGCATATCCTTTACAGGACTTCACGAATCAACCCCAGCTTTTTAACGCTGTTTGTGATTTTTCTAGGCATTATTACGTTCAGTAGTTTGCCATTGCTTTCTGAATGGATGGTGCCATCGTCCTTTTGTAAAAATCCACGCGAAACAATTTGCAAGCAAACTGTCCGCAGCGTAATTCGAACTCAGAACGTCGGGTTAATAGACTGAGGCACTATCCCCTAAGCCACAGGCGTTTGTTATCTACATCGATATTTTTAATTTTTACTTCTTTTCAAACTTGCTGTGCATTTCATGTCAATATCTTTCTACATCTTTTTTTAATTCTTAAAGACATCGCGATCTAGATATAATAAGTTACACATGCAGATGTACAACATGCATCGTAATATACATCATCACAACAATAATAGACAGAGAGAGAGAGAGAGAGAGAGAGAGAGCGATAGAAGTCTAACTAGGCTTAAACATCTGTTTTATAGATTACACAAAGGCATATGACATAAGACAATCTCATAAGAACGATTTTCTGGCCAACACTATGTTACCAGTGTCAAACATGGCCAATAACGGCAGCTAATGAACGGAAAATTATAACGACAGAGATGATGTGTCTTAGAAGAGCTGCAGGTGTGACAATAAGAGACAAATTAGAAATGAAGAAATCAGAAGAAGACTGGATGCGAAACCAGTCATGCAATTCATAAAAGAACAACATATTAAATGGTTTGGACACCTAACAAGAATGCCCTGGTATCGCCTATCACAGAGAGCCACACAGAAAAAGTATAATGAGTTCAAAGCAAGAGGAAGACCACGCAAAAGATGAAGATACGGAATCAAAAACAGCCTTACAAAAATGAATATCAGCTTACAAAGTGCCTTAAAACCAGCACACACAAGATCACTATGCCCCCCTCCTCAGCAACACTTCTATAAAGAAGTAAATTTTGGAAGAGAAGAAGAAGAAGAATATATGACAATGTAAAGCGTAATCAAATTATTATGATGTTGAACAAGTTAGATATATATATATATGGTACAGAACTGATGATAACTGCAAACATGTACTGGCAACACATAGCAGATATAAAGATACAGAACCAAATGAAAAAGTTATGTATATATGGTACAGAACTGATGATAACTGCAAACATGTACTGGCAACACATAGGAACAAGTTAGATATATATGGTACAGAACTAAGGATAACTGCAAACGTGTACTGACAACAAATAGCAGATATAAAAATACAAAACCAAATAGAAGGAATATCAACAGATTATGAAAGGATTTAGATAAGGATGTGTGTTGTCGCTAGATTTATTCTCATTGTATGATGAGAATATAATGAGAGCAATAGAGAACAAACCAGGGATACTAATTGGAGGCCATAACATATCTGCAACAGGTTAATTGAGGTCAGACTGAGAGTTATTCAGTGCTATACAGAGCCAATACTGACATACGGATACGAGTTATTCAATGCTATACAGAGCCAATACTGACATACGGATGCGAGTTATTCAGTGCTATACAGAACCAATACTGACATACGGATGCGAGTTATAGACGGTAAACAAACATAGAAATAACTCTGGAAGCCACAGGGATGTATTTTTACAGCAGAATGATGAGAATCCCATGAACTGCTAAAATGACGAATGTGAAGTGTTAAATGAAGCCAAGACACAGAAAAAAACTTGTTGTCAATATAAGAAAGAGGCAGTCATCATTTTTGGGCATGTGATGAGAAGGGGAGGTTTAGAACACATTGTGACAACCGGCAAAATCGAAGGGAGACGAGGCAGAGGAAAACAGAGGGAGAAAATATTAGACAGCCTGACTTCATGGCACGGAAGAGCGTCAACATCTGAGATGATATCAAATATCAGGGACAGAGATTGGTGGAGATCCATGATCACCTACGCCAGCCTGCACGGCACCTGATGATGAAGATTATGATAACATAAATAATGTCAGATATGTTTATAAGTCTTAATGTCTGGAAGTAGAAAGGAATTAAAAGCAATGGTAGAAACCATGACAGAAGGAAGTCAACGATATGGTTTTAGTAGAAACAACAAAATAATGAAAGTGATGATTATATCAAAGATGTTATTTCATAAATATATATAATTAAGATAAGAGGAACAACATAAGAAAAACAAATCCCGTTGTAACAATTACATAACTATGGAAAATGTAGTAGAGAAATAACGAATAGAATTAACGAAACTAAGACAAATATCTGGAAATTAAAAAAATAATATGTTGTATAACTCTTATCCTGATAAAAAAAAGAGTATTACAATGCTATGTAGAACCAGCTCTCATTATCATGGTAAGAAAGGGAGTATTACAATGCTATGTAGAACCAGCTGTTACCTACGGATGTGAATCATGGAGAATAAGCAACAAAAATAGTAAATTATTAGAGGCTGCAGAGATGTAGTTTTATAGAAGATTGATGAGAAAATGGACAGAAAATATGACAAATGATAATGTTGTCAAGAACACAAAACAAGAACAGATCGCTTATGAAACGCATACAAAAGAAACAATTAACATACCTAGACTCTCAAAGGAAACATGAAGAAGAACTGTGGCAAAATAGCGAATAAATTGTGATCTGACATGAGAAATATTTGTAGAAGGGCGACCGAACGGCAATAGTGGAAATATTTTATGGAAGCCTTATGTGTCAGCCGGACACAAAAGGATATAAATAGATAGATGTATTTTGAAATACATGCAAAAACCAAAGTAACATAAGTATTATTTGTGATTCTGTGACATGTAATACTCTGGGATTAATATGATAACAACTGTTATGTTCAAATAAGGAATTCAATAACAATAATTCTTGTAATTACATGAGTCATCTATGATGCCATCTCTATGTCCGCGGGTTGGCAGAAAAGCCACAGGTTCCCCAGATTCACGGTGTTCGTGGCATCAAATCGAAGGGTTAAGATGTCCATGGCCCCGAGCGGAGAGCTGAAAGCTCAAGCGCTTCTGGATCGAAAGAAAAAAAAATGGTCAATCAGATCTGATATCATGTTATAGTATAACTCCAGAAGTGATACTTTAAAGTGGGGATTTTCCCGTGTTTAAAAACATACGACTACCCGTCTGTACACATTTGTGTCATGTTGACACAAGAGCAACATTTGCATACAACCTGGTCGAAATTCAGATGTGCCTGTTCTACATACCGTAAGGATCTAATGGGGGTGCAGTGTACTAACATTCTCGGTGCAAACCACACGGATCACAAAGAGTAGCTTACTTGGTTGATAATAAAGAACAAACACAAACGAACAGAATCATTCACGTATCACAGAAGACATACATAAAATAGTCGAAAAATAAAGAAAATAGAAACATCAAATAACAGGTAAAATACAAATGTTAAATATGCAAAGAAAGAAAGACAAATTAATAAAAGATAAATGAAAAGAATATAAGAAATCACAACAAAGACAATTAAAAAGAAAACTTGTACGAAGAAATAAAACAAATGTCAAATATTTTTAAAAAAACACATCAAAAAGTAAAAGCACGAAAAAAATGTTAACTCTACTAGATAAAATCGACATTTATAGAGACATACAACATATGTTAAAGAGTTATTGGATGGTAACATATTAACATAACACATATGTTAAAGAAATGAGTGGTAAAACATTATCAGATCAAAAGAATAAAATTGAATAAAAACAAGTAAAAAATGACAAATTGTGATATTGAACATACATGAAAGTTAAAGTTATAAACAAACGTAAATGATATTTGAATCAGAATAATTAATTACTGATGTCTTTCTATCTCTAGCTATCTCCTGCTGCTCCCTCCAGCTCTTCTTTATATTTTTTTGGTTCTAGATTTGATTTCTTTAGACTTCCATATGTTATTCAGTGCAATGAAAGTTCTTCTTGCCTTCTGTATTCTTATTTTGACATCTCTATCTGTTCCACCCTCTTTGTCTACATTGCAATAACGGATCTGGTTTAATATTAATAAATGCAAGATGGCGTATTCTAAAACATGAAGATATTTACTAACACAAGAAAGCGAAAATTGATAAATTGTAAGTATCTTTATTTAGACAAGTTCTTTATAATACAAGTCATTTGATTAAAATTGATAAATACCAAGATCATTCAAGAAAGTAGTCAAGAAAGTGAAAGAAGAGAAGAATAATGTGATCCTCACAAGAATAAGGATATTGGTAAGTAATATTTTACATAAAGATACTAGGATACTGTAGTATATTTGGTATAGTTCGTTCCAAAATTTGTGATTACACTAAGGTTTAATTTGTACGAAATCTATCTGATGGATACAAGTAATATTTTGCATAAAGATACTAGGATACTGTAGTATATTTGGTATAGTTCGTTCCAAAATTCGTGATTACACTAAGGTTTAATTTGTACGAAATCTATCTGATGGATACAAGTAATATTTTACATAAAGATACTAGGATACTGTAGTATATTTGGTATAGTTCGTTCCAAAATTCATGATCCCACTAAGGTTTAATGTGTACGAAATCTATCTGATGGATACAAGTAATATTTCGCATAAAGATACTAGGATACTGTAGTATATTTGGTATAGTTCGTTCCAAAATTCGTGATCACACTAAGGTTTAATGTGTACGAAATCTATCTGATGGATACAAGTAATATTTTGCATAAAGATACTAGGATACTGTAGTATATTTGGTATAGTTCGTTCCAAAATTCGTGATCACACTAAGGTTTAATTTGTACGAAATCTATCTGATGGATACAAGTAATATTTTACATAAAGATACTAGGATACTGTAGTATATTTGGTATAGTTCGTTCCAAAATTCGTGATCACACTAAGGTTTAATTTGTACGAAATCTATCTGATGGATACAAGTAATATTTTACATAAAGATACTAGGATACTGTAGTATATTTGGTATAGTTCGTTCCAAAATTCGTGATCACACTAAGGTTTAATTTGTACGAAATCTATCTGATGGATACAAGTAATATTTTACATAAAGATACTAGGATACTGTAGTATATTTGGTATAGTTCGTTCCAAAATTCGTGATCACACTGTTTAATTTGTACGAAATCTATCTGATGGATACAAGTAATATTTTACATAAAGATACTAGGATACTGTAGTATATTTGGTATAGTTCGTTCCAAAATTCGTGATCACACTAAGGTTTAATGTGTACAGAAATCTATCTGATGGATACAAGTAATATTTTGCATAAAGATACTAGGATACTGTAGTATATTTGGTATAGTTCGTTCCAAAATTCGTGATTACACTAAGGTTTAATTTGTACGAAATCTATCTGATGGATACAAGTAATATTTTACATAAAGATACTAGGATACTGTAGTATATTTGGTATAGTTCGTTCCAAAATTCGTGATCACACTAAGGTTTAATGTGTACGAAATCTATCTGATGGATACAAGTAATATTTTGCATAAAGATACTAGGATACTGTAGTATATTTGGTACCAACGAACCGAAGGTGAAGTATTGACTTCATTGCACTGGGTTTTCCCTTATGACCACGTCCCTGTCGACAGAGATGGCATATCATCTGTTGAGGGCATTGTACAAAGCACAAACTCCGTAGCTCCGACAACATTCTAGGGATCTCATGAAAAAATTGCACATGTGTCTCGGTCAGGATTCGAACCTACAAGCTTCAGTACGACAGACAAAGGACTTAAGCCATTTCGCCATTGAGACCCCTAATATATAGGTATACTAAGATACTAAATTAGATAGGTATACTAAGATACTAAATTAGATAGGTATGCTCATATACTTTAGTAATAGGTATGCTCAAATACTTTAGTAATAGGTATGCTGAGATACTTTAGTAATATGTATGCTAAGATACTTTAGTAATAGGTATGCTAAGATACTTTAGTAATAGGTATACTAAGATACTAAAGTAGATAGGTATACTAAGATACTAAAGTAGATAGGTATGCTCATATACTTTAGTAATAGGTATACTAAGATACTAAATTAGATAGGTATGCTCATATACTTTAGTAATAGGTATACTAAGATACTAAATTAGATAGGTATGCCAGTTACTTTAGTAATAGATATGCTCAGCTACTTTAGTAATAGATATACTCAGATACTTAACTGATAGCTCAGTTACTTTAGTAATAGGTATGCTCAGATACTTAATAGTAGGTATGCTCAGATACTTAAGTAATAGGTATGCTTAGGGGCCTACCAAACCAATGTGCAACGTATACACTTTCTTGGCAAAGATCAAACATATCACAAAGAGTGATTAAAATTGGTCGTAAAGAACGAACGCAAAGAAGAAGAAGATAGGTATACTCGGATACTTAAATAAAAGGTATACTCAGATACTTTAGTGAATAGATTATTGATTAGTGAGGGTCATCATCACAGCAGTACGAACAGGTCCATAGTTGCTTCGATTTCCTTCCCAATATCTTTATCAGCGTATAACGAATAATCATCACACCCGTTCTGTGTTGATCAATCAAAATGTCTTGTGCCTCTAACAAAGTTTTTGTGTTAGGTAGTTTCAATTTCAACCACAACTTCTTCATTTTGGATAGGGATGTAGATTTGTAAATGTTTTCAAAGTCATCTATACAAGTGCATAGCATAGCATAGCAAAGTGCATAGCATAGTATAGCATAGTGCATAGCATAGCAAAGTGCATAGCTATACCAGAATACTAGGGTTATGTCGGAAAATTCAAAACAAATGCTCTTTGGTCTCTTCACATCTGCCTGTTGGATGAAGGCACTAAAATAGATGTTGAATCGATCCAGCGATTTAAGTAAGGAGTTTGGAGTTACCCGTTGTACAAGTAGAACTGGATGCCTGAGGGATAGAGGGAGGAGTGCGCTTAACCATCGAGCTACAGAAACGGTCAATATGCATACCCGTCGACATATGTTGGGGGAGACTACGCACCTATGAGTCCGCCAGGAGTGCAATTACATCGGTTCCGTAACCACTAATCAATAACGAAATTCCAAACAAGAAAATTGCAGTATTAAAAATACCAGAAAAGAATTATGTAAAGAAAAAAATAAAGAAACAACCAATGAGACTTAATGAAAGTAGCAATCAGAAAAACATATAAAAACAATTAGAGGGACTAAACATGAGAAAAGTTACCAACAACACAAGAAAAGACAGAATCACCAACATCAGCATAAGAAAGAAAGTTGGCACAAACCGTGCTTGAATTATATAGATAAACAAAGAATGAAGTGGTTTGGCCACTTAATAAGAATGCATCCAAACTCCACAGTATACAGAGTCTTCTACAACAGAACATCGGGAAAGAAGGCAAGAGGAAGACCACGGAAAAGATGGTTAGATGGCGTAGCAGAATCACGTGAAAGAGCAAAGATAACAATCACACATGCCACCAGAACAGCGCAAGACAAAAAACAGAAAACCAAGACACTGGGCAACAACCCGGTAGCAGTGTGACGACAGAAAACCACGACACTGGGCAATAACCTGGTAGCAGTGTGACGACAGAAAACCACGACACTGGGCAACAACCTGGTAGCAGTGTGACGACAGAAAACCACGACACTGGGCAACAACCCGGTAGCAGTGTGACGACGAAAACCACGACACTGGGCAACAACCCGGTAGCAGTGTGACGACAGAAAACCACGACACTGGGCAACAACCTGGTAGCAGTGTGACGACAGAAAACCACGACACTGGGCAACAACCTGGTAGCAGTGTGACGACAGAAAACCAAGACACTGGACAACAACCCGGTAGCAGTGTGACGACAGAAAACCACGACACTGGGCAACAACCTGGTAGCAGTGTGACGACAGAAAACCACGACACTGGGCAACAACCTGGTAGCAGTGTGACGACAGAAAACCACGACACTGGGCAACAACCTGGTAGCAGTGTGACGACAAAAGAAGAAGAAGAAGAAGAAACATGAGAAATTGTTCTTGCAGTTGCGTGCTATCAACTTTGCTATACGGATCGGAATGCTGGAGAATGACAGAACAAGATATGTCCAAACTCTCCACCTTTCATACAGATTGTCTGCGAAAAATCTTACGTGTGTTCTGGCCAAATACTATCTCTAACCAAGAACTGCTCGCACGATGTCAACAAGAGAATATGAGCACCATCATCCGAAGACAACGCTGGAGATGGATCGGGCATGTGATGTGCATGGAAACTTTATATATAGACTATGACACTTGGTGTATAAATAATGAGACGAAATGTTGATCTCTGTTTGATGAGCTAGGAAAGTGTATTATAATAAAGTATAAACATTACCTGGGCGTCTGTAGCTTAAATGCTAGGGAGCTCGATCAAAACTCAAACGTATCTGGTTCAAACTCCGTGGCGGACAAGTTTGGAAGCAAATTAGTTCCCTTCGAATTTTACAACGGTAAATATAGACCTCACTGTTGGGGAAATCAATAGCAAACTACTGAATGTATAAATGGTGCCTAGAAAATCGACCACTAGCTTACTGTGGTTGATAGCGACGTCATGTAAAGGATATGCCACGATTTTCATAAGCAGCACAATTTAACTGAATGTCTTTCAGAACTAAGATACCCACCTGCCCAGCGTGTTCGTAATGCGTAGGACGACGGGTGACAAGACCCCTGTGAGTGCGGGCTGGCAAGTTAGCCACAGGTTCTCCAGATTTACGGTGTTGGTTGCACCGAACCGAAGGGTTACGATGTCCATGGCACCGAGCCGAAGGGTTACGATGTCCATGGCACCGAGTCGAAGAGCTGAAAGCACAAGTACTTCTGTATCGAAAAAACCAAAAGGAATTAAGGTTGAGTTTGGTGAAGTCAAATTAACATTAGTGATATGTACTAAAAGCAACAGAAAGCAAGAATACACTTACTACATGTCGTATAGTAATATAATAATAAGCCCACGACTTACAAGTGTCGTAGTGGTTACTACAATGGCATGTACTACAGATAGGTTCTTCAAGAGGTTATTATCAATTTGCCAGGCGAATCTTCTTCTTTCTTCTTTTGTCGACACACTGTTACCAGGTTGTTGCCCAGTTTCGTGGTTTTCTGTTTTTGACGCGCTCCTCTAGTGGCTTGGGTGATATTGGGGGCTTTTTGACAGGATTTAGAAATGCCATATATCCGTCTTTTTCGTGGTCTTTCTCCCGCCTTATTTGTGATGCTCTGTTGTAGAAGACGATGTATACAGTGAAGTTTGGTTGCCATCTATTATGTGGCTGAACTATTTCATTCTTTGTTTCTCAATGTAATTCAAGCAACGTTCTGTCCCACCTTTTTCTCTAATGCTCATGTTGGTGACTCTGTCTTTTCTGATGTTGTTGGTAACTTTTCGTAGGCATGGAAACAGACTAACGAGCAGGGAAAAGTCATTTTCTGACCTATCTTTGGTGTTATCAGCCCATGCTTGTCTTTGCCTGTCTCTTCTTATATTAAGCTCACTGTTTCCTTTTAAAAAATGTATGAGAGAGGGAATCATGACCAAACCAGCTTACAACGTTCCGCCACTGCAAGATTTATTTTCTGCTGACCTGCCAGCTTTGTTATTTTATTACTAACAAATTATTTGTTTTGTTTTTTCTTTGTAAAATATTCGCAACATTCTTCTATAACATTTCTATTCAAAACCCTGATTTCTTCTCTTCAGAATTGTATTATTGTCATGCTCCCATATCTATATAAAATAATAAAGTCGATCTTTATGGAAAAACAATGTTCTGTGCTAAAGTCAGATTAAGACTTGACATAACAACTAACAGAATTCAACCACACCACACTCCAGAGAGTCAGCTGTTTGTACTTCATCAGGAATAGATTCTCCACCATCTCTTCAGGTGCCAAGCACTGGATGAAGTCAACAAGATCATTCGTCCTCCACGACCAGATAAATGGAATAAATTGTATGGAAGAAAGCAACAAGTTACAAACACATAAAGATACGATTACATAGCACTGGGACGAAGATTACTTATTTCAATCATTGAGAGAAAAAAAAAGAAATGTTAAACAACGAGAAGTGTGTGTGTGTGTTATGAAAATAAGTTGGTTGTTTGATAGGACCATCATCATTGCACTTCGGTGTGTAGCCATGTGTGCTCCGATCTCTTTCTTACACATGAAGATCTCCGCTGCTGTGCACGAACTCCGTGGCACCGGCGAGGGTCCCCGATGTAATTTTAAAGATGGTGGAAATATTTTTGTAGGAATTTATTTTTAATCTTTTCTAATGAATTTTACACGGGCAGCGGATTTCCAGCCTGCTCTTCTCGATTTTGAACTGTCAATGATTCTTTGACGTGCTCAAATTGAACACGAGACCTACGTTTTATCGTCCGTCTCCGATAGGACTAGAAACTCGATCTCACCTACATTAAAATCAGTGATCTATGGAAAAATATCCAGGTAGCTTTACGACTGAGCGAACCTGGTGCCATTGGCACGAGAGACGAGCACCTAGCCTCTACGCTACAGAAGCCCCCCGAAAAAACAGTTCATGTGTTGGCAGTAAACATGGATAGAAAGACACATCAGATTGTCATAAAGGTTCAGCTCAACAAGTGACAGATGAACATGCTTGCCCTGGGGTTCTTTAAACTCCTTATTCTTCAGATAATGTTCAAGTAAAGTAAGCTAGTTTTCTACTGGACGATATAATCTAATCTTATCTAGCACAGGCATTAAACGACATTTGTCACTAAATGGTAACGTTGTTTTCCCTGAGCTGTGAAAGATGTGGGTTCGAATCAATCGCCGTTATGTTGACGAGAGGTTTTTTTTCCCAAGACCTTTATGACTATTGCCGGAGCTACGGAGTTAGTAATTTGGGAAATTATTTCAGCAGGTGGGGTGTAATTTATGCGGAGAAGAACTGCGCCATATGGGGAGAAACTTGGTCTTTAGACTGTTTTAGTCATGACATTCTTCGCCATTTTGTTACAAGATTTTCTATATCTGCAATAAATGGAAATCGATTTGTTGTTTCTAAGAAAATAATCAACTTATCTGATTCCAATGATATTTTGTTGATATGTTGATAAATGATGAAGATTTATGATTGATATTGCTCATATTAAACTATATTCTTGTATAATGATCATAATAAACAATAATATGGGTTTTCTCTTCTCTCTCTACTCTCACTCTAGGAAATAATCTCGTTCGAAGCTACCAACACATCCCGCAAGAATGACCATGTCCAAGGTCAATGAGGATGAGGGCCGGGATAAATACGAGCCTATAAAGCGTTTGGCAATGGTTCAGATCCAGCCACCAAGAAATCCCAGCAAACCTTTAACATCTTTTTGCATCAAGGATATTCTCGGAACCACACAGAAGAATAAAGAGAGCAGTCCACCAAAACATCACCATTTCAACTTTCATTTTCAGTTCGATGAGCATTCATCACCACAGCAACACAAAACAAATATACCACGTGACAGATACGTCAGTGGGAGCCATAACATTTCAGACGACTTGAACTGTAGTACAGGTCATAGGAAAAGCTCTGCTCTTGGTCGAGATCTTCAGGGAGATCTTTTGAATATGTGCAGATTGGATAAAATAAGAGACAACATCAGATCTGATCTTCTGTTGAGCCCCTCTCTTAAATCTAGTAACACAAATGTATGTCACAAACTCAATGTCACAGATTTCCAGTCTCCTTGTCGTAATCTCGCATTTGGAGAACTTCAGGTTAATCCGCAGACAACGCCCGTTAACATGTGCACCAAAATAGTACGTCCGTGGGTTCCGGACCTTGACATTTGCTCCCCTTCAACAAACACATCCATAGGCACAAATAGGAATAGCGCAATTCTGACGGCTAGCGAGGCTTCTTCTGACGATGAGGAGGAGATATCCGTGGATGACGATGAGCCGCCTGCACGAATAGTTTCCTCTAACGGCAATAACAAAGTCAAATCTGTCTCTCCCTTGGACGCTCTGATGGCTATGACCAGTAAGACGTTTGAAGGACTTGAAGGAGGTGGTCATGGTGGTAAGTGTATATATATATAATACAGTCAGCAAATTATATAGTATTAACTAATAAATAAATCAGAATAAGTCTTGTTTGATAGTAACAAACTCACTACTCATGTTTCGAGTATCTTCTTCTTCTGCGAACACCCGCTGTGAATTCAGGCGTTAGTCATGCCGCCTGATATTGCTCTTTGACTGATTTTTGCGTGCCTGCTTCCCAGTTGACTGGTGTCCCTGGACATAACGGCGAGCCTTCGCCGTCTTAAGAGGTACTTGAAGATTATATCCTTCCGGAACTTTTACGACCAGTGATAATTAGGGAAGTGCGACTTCTCTATCGGATTTCCTTCCCTTTTCTGTCTTTGGTGAGGTTGTTCGGTATGCATCGCATGATAAACACTCTTTAATTATCTTTTTAATGCCGTATATTTGGGCTTGGATCTACGCCAAAGAGCATTTACTACTTTGCAACCTTTCTGACTGGGTGAGGTCGTTCCGTTTAAAGTATCGATATAGCCAGGCTACGCACTGAATGGATAGGCGACAATCAGCAGTCGTGACTCGAGAAACTGTCTTGGATCTATACTACTGATGCCGGAGCTACGGAGCTCACACTTTGTGCAATACTTTTGTCAGATGGCATGCCATTCTCGAGAGTGATCGAGCCATTGAGGTAAATAGCGGTGCAATGATGTCAATCTTTCGGCTCTAAACCCTTTTTTACAAAAATATTGTAGTTATACATATTTATATCTAGTTACACATCAATGTGCTGACAAAAGAAGAAGATATCTAGTTACAAATAAATGAGTCACTGGACCTACACTATTTCTTGTCATATATTATTGAACAAAAAGTAGACCACCTCGATAATGAAACATGTTACTCTTCAGTCACCGACATATTAAAAATGCTACAGTATATTGTTGTCTCTTGAAAGTATAATCCTGCCTTGTGGTGTAGAGTTATGAACTGTTGCCTTGTCTCAACCTTAGTTTTTTTTAATGCTAATATTCTTTGTCGACCACTTTGTCATGAATTTACCCAAAAATGTATGCTGTCACAATGGGACAGCAAGTATAATCCTGCCTTGTGTTTTGAATACTGATCATGACAGTAATTAATGATAAACGCTAATTAAGTGCTTAAACACAGTTAGTAATTGCTCCCTTGTCTCAACCTAGTTACGTAATATTCTCTGTCGACCACTTTTGTCATGAATTTACCAAAAAAAATGTATGCTGTCACAATGGGACAAGCGTCATTAGCAACGGCTGGTGTGCTAGACACGTCTCAGCTTTATTTGAAACTGCAGTGCATGGACAACACATTTATTTTGTCTATTTTTAAATTAAAGGTAGTCCTATCAACAGTGGCGTAATTTATTTAAAGGTAGATTTGAGGAGTAGGTAAAACCCCACCAAATATTAGAGGGGATTTATTATTTGTGTCTGAACCTAGTTTATTATTTGTGTCTGAACCTAGTTTATTATTTGTGTCTGAACCTAGTTTATTATTTGTGTCTGAACCTAGTTTATTATTTGTGTCTGAACCTAGTTTATTATTTGTGTCTGAACCTAGTTTATTATTTGTGTCTGAACCTAGTTTATTATTTGTGTCTGAACCTAGTTTATTATTTGTGTCTGAACCTAGTTTATTATTTGTGTCTGAACCTAGTTTATTATTTGTGTCTGAACCTAGTTTATTATTTGTGTCTGAACCTAGTTTATTATTTGTGTTAGTAACCTTAGTTTATTATTTGTGTCTGAACCTAGTTTATTATTTGTGTCTGAACCTAGTTTATTATTTGTGTCTGAACCTAGTTTATTATTTGTGTACAAACAAACACTGTATAAACAGTACAGTACGTTATATACATGAACTATTTGAAATATTCTATATGATGACATAAATATGAATATGTTAAATATATCATGAATTAGTCGTTGTCCCGAAAGAGTCATGTAAGAAATGAATATACCATTTTTATGAGGATTTTCTAAAGCACGACTGACTTTCTACTGAAAGCAGAGACACAATGGAAGTCCATCACACAATCAACAAGTTACATTTTGGATACTTTATCTTTTACTATTGTTCACGGTTTAGTTTGTTTGAGAAGACTATAACAACGTCAACATCTACTTGCAGAACGATAGTCATCCAACACTTGAAACTTGCTTGACATCGACATTTCTTACAACTATGAGTATGTTAAATTTAACCGACAGAGACAACTACCACCGAGAGAATTTTAAGCTGCACTAATTTAATATAACTCACCCATGTTTGTAAAACAGCTGAGAAGAAAAGCAAGGAATTAAAAATTAAACACAAGCTGTCTAGTTTATATGAAACTTACTTAAGTTTTATTAAGTGATAACTTTTCAGTTGCACGATAATTTTATATTGTTTTTAAGGACCGGTTAATTCTGTTAGTATTAAAACAGTGTTGACAGATGCGTAAATTAATATATTCTTTACACAGCAGTAAATAAAGTGCTCATATAATACAGTAAACTAACATAACGCTGAGACAACAGTAAATAAAGTTCTCATATAATACAGTAAACTAACATAACGCTGACACAACAGTAAATAAAGTGCTCATATAATACAGTAAACTAACATAACGCTGAGACAACAGTAAATAAAGTGCTCATATAACACAGTAAACTAACATAACGCTGAGACAACAGTAAATAAGTTCTCAATAATACAGTAAACTAACATAACGCTGACACACAGTAAATAAAGTGCTCATATAATACAGTAAACTAACATAACGCTGAGACAACAGTAAATAAAGTGCTCATATAACACAGTAAACTAACATAACGCTGAGACAACAGTAAATAAAGTGCTCATATAATACAGTAAACTAACATAACGCTGACACAGCAGTAAATAAAGTGCTCATATAACACAGTAAACTAACACAACGCTGAGACAACAGTAAATAAAGTGCTCATATAATACAGTAAATACACAACGCTGAGACAACAGTAAATAAAGTCTCATATAATACAATAAACTAACATAACGCTGAGACATCAGTAAATTTGGTGCTCATATAATACAGTAAACTAACACAACGCTGACACATCAGTAAATAAAGTTCTCATATAACACAATAAACTAACATAACGCTGAGACAACAGTAAATAAAGTGCTCATATAACACAGTAAACTAACATAACGCTGAGACAACAGTAAATAAAGTGCTCATATAATACAGTAAACTAACATAACGCTGAGACAACAGTAAATGAAGTGCTCATATAACACAGTAAACTAACACAACGCTGACACATCAGTAAATAAAGTGCTCATATAACACAGTAAACTAACACAACGCTGAGACAACAGTAAATAAAGTGCTCATATAATACAGTAAACTAACACAACGCTGAGACAACAGTAAATAAAGTGCTCATATAATACAATAAACTAACATAACGCTGAGACATCAGTAAATTTGGTGCTCATATAATACAGTAAACTAACACAACGCTGACACATCAGTAAATAAAGTTCTCATATAACACAATAAACTAACATAACGCTGAGACAACAGTAAATAAAGTGCTCATATAACACAGTAAACTAACATAACGCTGAGACAACAGTAAATAAAGTGCTCATATAATACAGTAAACTAACATAACGCTGAGACAACAGTAAATGAAGTGCTCATATAATACAGTAAACTAACACAACGCTTACACAACAGTAAATTGGGTGCTCATATAACACAGTAAACTAACACAACGCTGAGACATCAGTAAATAAAGTGCTCATATAATACAGTAAACTAACATAACGCTGAGACAACAGTAAATTGGGTGCTCATATAACACAGTAAACTAACATAACGCTGACACAACAGTAAATAAAGTGCTCATATAACACAGTAAACTAACATAACGCTGAGACAACAGTAAATAAGTTCTACATAATACAGTAAACTAACATAACGCTGACACAACAGTAAATAAAGTGCTCATATAATACAGTAAACTAACATAACGCTGAGACAACAGTAAATAAAGTGCTCATATAATACAGTAAACTAACATAACGCTGAGACATCAGTAAATTTGGTGCTCATATAACACAGTAAACTAACATAACGCTAACACAACAGTAAATAAAGTGCTCATATAACACAGTAAACTAACATAACGCTAACACAACAGTAAATAAAGTGCTCATATAACACAGTAAACTAACACAACGCTGACACAACAGTAAATGAAGTTCTCATACAACACAGTAAACTAACATAACGCTAACACAACAGTAAATTGGGTGCTCATATAACACAGTAAACTAACACAACGCTAACACAACAGTAAATTGGGTGCTCATATAACACAGTAAACTAACACAACGCTGACACAACAGTAAATGAAGTTCTCATACAACACAGTAAACTAACACAACGCTAACACAACAGTAAATTGGGTGCAGTGATAGAGTAATGGTTGGTATATTTGCTTCGTAGATGCATGGTTCAGGGTTAAATTTCACAGTGGAAGCTGAATTTTTTTCCAACCGATACTGCTCTCAGGTCAACCCAGCATCAAATTGATACCAGAAAAACACATGAAAGTAAAGACGGCCGTCGTGGTTTACAACCTGCTTCATCATGTGCGGATGGTTAAAGAACATACAGACCTAACACCATATTCCTAATATACTTCATGGTATGAAAACTGGTTCCGTTACAGAAGTAAATGAAAGATGTTGTCTCTTGTGGTTATTGTGCGTGAACTTAAATATTTCTTAAGCGAAAAATAATCAGCCTAAAGATGTTAACATTTCAAATACAGCTTACTCAGGAATGTGATCTCTAAATGTAAAATTCACTACTTATCTGTCTTGACGTGTTAGACACTTTTGTAACTGAGGATAAAGTGTTAATCTTTCAGTGTTACAATTATCACATCATTATTTCTTATTTGTTGCTTGTTGATTAACTGAAATTTAGATATATTTTGTCGAGTCTAAGAATTACTATGTGTTGCTCTCTATTAAACAAGTTGTTCGTTGATTGATTGAATGATTGATTGATTGATAGGACCATCAACATTGCACTTCGATTGCTTTCTGGGACTTAGTTTACTGAGACATTTATTGTTTCTGACAATCAGTCGATGCTTCGGAAGATTGAGAATGGTCGGCTGTGGTATGAGTGAATGTCTTCTATAGAGGTTTCCAACCTGAGAGACTCATGTGAATCTACTGTCCTGGACATGCGGGTGTTCACTACAACGAGAGAGCGGACATGCTTGCATTGAAAGTATAGATTGTCGCAGAGTTACAGATGTATTACTGGATGGTCTTTGGTCTCTTGGCTACCTATTGTTGGATAAAAGTTAATTGCATATCCTTTATATGACTCTGCGAATCAACCCCAGCTTTTAACGCTGTTTGTGATTTTTCTAGGCATTATTACCTTCAGTAGTTTGCCATTGCTTTCTGAACGGTGGTGCCATCGTCCTTTTGTAAAAATCCACGCGAAACAACTTGCAACCAAGCTGTCCTCATCCTGATTCGAACTCAGAACGTCGGGGTTAATAAACCGAGTCACTATCCCCTAAGCCACAGACGCAACCACTGTTGGATAAGGACACTAAAATCCAGGAATTTAAGGATTTTTGAATTGCACGTTGTACAAATAGAGCTGGAATCGTGAGGGCAGAGAGTGGAGAAGGGTTTAACCAGCGACCCACGGGAACCATTGGTATGAATATCCTTCAGTAACTGTTAGAGTGGGGGAGGATGAGCACATATTGATGCCATGACGTCTGTCAGTAACCAATAAGTGATCGATATGAAGCGGTCGAAGAAAAACAATATGGAACTCAATAAGACATCCAGTATGCAAGGTAGTTAAGCAAAGTATAACATTAGACTAACTAAGTCTTCGGTTTCACCAACCTATTAAAAATAAGGTTTATTTTACCAGATAGAAATATTTAGTATAAACGTTATTCCTGTGTATTTTACTTTATTATTATCTACTTTACTTCTTTTTTTAAATAAATATTTCAACTTTATTATATAGTTTTAGTGTATCTGTCCACATTTTTGTTATATAGTTTTAGTGTATCTGTCCACATTTTTGTTATATAGTTTTAGTGTATCTGTCCACATTTTTGGACTGCAATTCTCCCTTCAATTTAACTACAGTTGTCCATATTATTTTATTGCAACGTTCCTCTTAATTTTACTAAAATGTCCCCATTATTTTACTGAAGTGGTCTCCTCAGTTATATTACAATTGTCCACATTATTTCACTACAGTTGTCCACATTATTTCACTACAGTTGTCTACATTATTTCACTACAGTTGCCTACATTATTTCACTACAGTTGTCTACATTATTTCACTACAGTTGTCTACATTATTTCACTACAGTTGTCTACATTATTTCACTACAGTTGCCTACATTATTTCACTACAGTTGTCTACATTATTTCACTACAGTTGTCTACATTATTTCACTACAGTTGTCTACATTATTTCACTACAGTTGTCTACATTATTTCACTACAGTTGCCTACATTATTTCACTACAGTTGTCTACATTATTTCACTACAGTTGCCTACATTATTTCACTACAGTTGCCCACATTATTTCACTACAGTTGCCTACATTATTTCACTACAGTTGCCTACATTATTTCACTACAGTTGCCCACATTATTTCACTACAGTTGCCCACATTATTTCACTACAGTTGCCAACATTATTTCACTACAGTTGCCCACATTATTTCACTACAGTTGCCCACATTATTTCACTACAGTTGTCTACATTATTTCACTACAGTTGTCTACATTATTTCACTACAGTTGCCTACATTATTTCACTACAGTTGCCTACATTATTTCACTACAGTTGCCTACATTATTTCACTACAGTTGTCTACATTATTTCACTACAGTTGTCTACATTATTTCACTACAGTTGTCTACATTATTTCACTACAGTTGTCTACATTATTTCACTACAGTTGCCCACATTATTTCACTACAGTTGCCAACATTATTTCACTACAGTTGCCCACATTATTTCACTACAGTTGCCCACATTATTTCACTACAGTTGCCCACATTATTTCACTACAGTTGCCTACATTATTTCACTACAGTTGCCTACATTATTTCACTACAGTTGCCCACATTATTTCACTACAGTTGCCTACATTATTTCACTACAGTTGTCTACATTATTTCACTACAGTTGCCTACATTATTTCACTACAGTTGCCTACATTATTTCACTACAGTTGCCTACATTATTTCACTACAGTTGCCCACATTATTTCACTACAGTTGCCCACATTATTTCACTACAGTTGTCTACATTATTTCACTACAGTTGTCTACATTATTTCACTACAGTTGTCTACATTATTTCACTACAGTTGCCCACATTATTTCACTACAGTTGCCCACATTATTTCACTACAGTTGCCCACATTATTTCACTACAGTTGCCAACATTATTTCACTACAGTTGCCTACATTATTTCACTACAGTTGCCTACATTATTTCACTACAGTTGTCCACATTATTTCACTACAGTTGCCTACATTATTTCACTACAGTTGTCTACATTATTTCACTACAGTTGTCTACATTATTTCACTACAGTTGCCCACATTATTTCACTACAGTTGTCTACATTATTTCACTACAGTTGTCTACATTATTTCACTACAGTTGTCCACATTATTTACTACAGTTGCCACATTATTTCACTACAGTTGCCCACATTATTTCACTACAGTTGCCAACATTATTTCACTACAGTTGTCCACATTATTTCACTACAGTTGTCTACATTATTTCACTACAGTTGTCTACATTATTTCGCTACAGTTGCCCACATTATTTCACTACAGTTGCCTACATTATTTCACTACAGTTGCCCACATTATTTCGCTACCGTTGCCCACATTATTTCACTACAGTTGTCCACATTATTTCACTTAGTTAGTCTTTCCTCTTGGCCCTGTGGGCGGCGCATAGGGCAGAGGTCATAGCTCTCCATGTCTCGCGGTTCGTTGCTATCTGTTTTAGGACTTTAATGTTTGCTAGGCCCATCGTTGAGCCTTCTCTGGTGATGGTTCTACGCAGAGTCTCTCTTGGTCTTCCTCGTTTTCTTTTTCCCTCTGGTGTCCATATGAGGGATTGGTAAGGAGTCTTCTCTCATCCATTCTAAGTGTGTGGCCGATGTAGTTCCAGCGGCGCTTTCTTATAAAATTTGATACATTTTCTTGCTTGGTCTCTTGTCTTATTTGTGTATAAGGTCTGAAATCTGACCATTTGAGGTTCAGTATTCTTCTAAGACATTTATTCTCAAAGTTATCTAATTTTCTTCTAGAGCTTTTGTTGCTTTCCAACTCTCGCATCCATAAGTTAATACTGGAATCACACAATAGTTAAAGATCTTTAATTTTAAGTGCTTGCTGAGTGAATTGGACTTCCATATATTTGACAATTTGTTAAAAGCACTTGATGCCAATGCGATTCTGTATGGAATTTCTGGCGCTGTATCCCCGTAGATGTCATCATACTCCCTAGGTATGTAAAACTTTTGACTTTTTCAAGAGTGTAGTTTTTAGTTGGATATTTTCTGGACTGCTGGTAAGGTCAACAATTTTTGTTTTTGTGGTGTTGATTTGGAGACCAATTTGTTCTGAGATATTTTGGAGAAGGTTTGTTTTCATTTGAATATCTTGGTGTGATGAACTCAAAAGGGCTATATCGTCGGCAAAATCAAGGTCTTCTAAAATTTTATCAACCCATTTGATGCCCATATTATTATTTCACTACAGTTACCAATATTATTTCACTACAGTTGTCCTCTAAATTGAAAAACAATTGTCATTCGTTATTTTATTTCAAATGATCATATTGTTGTATTGCAGTTATTTCATTATCAAATTCGTATGGCGAATACTTCTCCCCCTTCCTCCCTCACACACGTTACAGCGAAGTGTTGTGCTCTAGCTTTTTATTAGCAGCTTCATAGTGTGTATCGCATTTTAGTTTTTTTAAGCCACCACATAAGCCTGTAAGTCGCTGAAGCATAAGATCTGTCAGGTGAGAGCAGACAGGTAGACACAGGTAGTTATAGGAATGATGGTCTACCATACGTATATAAATGACGGAATATAAACTCATTTATTCTTGTCTGGGCAAAAGTGGTCATAACTCTTTGTAAGGTTGACATCACACTGTAAGGGAACACATTCATTTTGTGTTGGTGTGTCTATGTGTGAAAATGTAGGGAGTTGGGAAAGATTAAAGACAGTGGCCTACTGTGAAGTGGTTCTTGCTACCTGAACATTTGATGTTAAATATGAAACCAGAAGAAAGTTGATTGACAGCTGTCTGCAACCTCCCACTGGTTTTCAAATGATAAATAGTGTTCAGGTTACCCCCCATGTACCATACTTAGATTCTCCGTTAGAAGTTAATACTATCTTTTTGTATGGTTGTTAACTTACACGCTCTGATATAACTAACCAAAGACTCGTTCTTGGGTTGACAGTGACGTTCTACAGCTTAATGTGGCTTGAATCTGCTACATAACAAGCAAGCCATTCATGTAGCCAAACGTTTCTCCTCAAGTCATCATCATCATAAATTGCTTGTCCTGAGCAGAACTTTGCCACCCCAACAGTCCTCCGGAATTCTCTCTCTCATAGGCCAGATGTCCTGCCTCTTTATCCGTCATGTTCAGACCATCAGTTACATCCTGAATCCATCTTCTCTGTGGTCCTCCTCGTCTTCTCTTTGTCGGTATGCCTCCTTCCATGGTGGTCTTCTAGCCCTTCCTGTCTCTTTGCCGGTATGCCTCCTTCCATGATGGTCTTCTCTAGCCCTTCGTGTCTCTTTGTCGGTATGCCTCCTTCCATGGTGGTCTTCTCTAGCCCTTCGTGTTTTTTATATCCAACATATCTCAATTTTCTTTCTTATTTGTAGCACCAGCCAGTTTTCTTTGATTTTAAGTTCTTTCTAGATAGATCTATTTGTTTTCTTATCTGTCCAAGATATACGAAGGACTCTTCTGTAACACTTATATTCGAAAGCACATATATGTTTTTACACTGCTTTATTAAATGTCCATGCGTTGCCACTGGGAATATGCAAGCTCTTAGTATTCTGATCTTTGTTTTCTTATCAGTTCCATTCCATACTGATTTTAGTTGTTTAATTTTTGTAAAACCATGTTTGTTCTTCTTTTAATTTCCTTCATCCCATTTCCATCTGTTGTTAGCAGTGAACCAAGATATTCAAAACTTCACATTTTCTACTTTCTCTCCGTTGATAAAAATATCATTTGTCATGTTCGTTTTATCTTCTCAAGTAGTTATATTTTATTTTGTATGTTCGTTGATCTACAAGCTCTGATATAACCATTACCAGACTTGTTCTAACCATTACCAGACTTGTTCTTGAGTTGAAAATGTCTGTCTTGGCTAAGCATCTTCTTCTTCGTCTTCAAACGCTTCATATCGACCACTTGTTAACCCCTCTCTGATTTGTGTGTTATCCGAGCCTAAGAGCGATTGTACGTTGTGCCAGTTATGCGCCTACAAGTAGGCCAGTACATCTGATTTCTTGTGAGAACCAGTAGCACACGGGCAAGAAAGTTACTAAAAATCCAGCTTTGCATGAAAACGGGGCAAGCAGAGAGAGAAGGTGAATATTCATATGAGAGGGTGAAGGGCAGGGAGGTGGGGGGTTCTACTGAAGTGGAACAAAACAGAAGAGTTATCTTAGAGGTTCAGATAATGAAAACGGGCACAGTTTGGCTAGCTCGTGTAAATTTATCCCTACAGTCTACAAGATAGGGATATATGCCAATCCCCCCATAATTGGAAGAAAAAATGTAAGCGATTCACACACCGTGACTACAGATCAAAGAACCGCTGTTTTTCTCCCTATACTTTTCTAATTTCACATCTAGAGGGCATCCTGAACTCACTGGCAACGTCATCATTCACGATGAGTACCACCAACAGTTTCATGGGGTTTCTGTACTTAATGATAGATAAAGTGAAGTAAAAGTTAACGTGGTAAGGCACAAGTGCACCTGCCTGGTTAGTGTTGGCAGTTAGCGTCTGATAACGGCAACAGGAAATGTGAGTTGTAATAACTTCTATGCTGGAGATCATTATGTTATGTGTACTATCTTGCATCATCATAGACATTATTGCTACCATCAAAATAGATATTACTGCTACCATCATCATAGACATTACTGCTACCATCAATATAGATATTACTGCTACCATCAACATAGACATTACTGCTACCATCATCATAGACATTATTGCTACCATCAACATAGACATTATTGCTACCATCAACATAGACATTATTGCTACCATAAATATAGACATTATTGCTACCATCAACATAGGCATTATTGCTACCATCAATATAGACATTATTGCTACCATCAACATAGACATTATTGCTACCATCAATATAGACATTACTGCCACCATCAATATAGACATTATTGCTACCATCGTCATAGACATTACTGCTACCATCAATATAGACATTACTGCTACCATCAACATAGATAACACTGTTACCATCAACATAGACATTACTGCTACCATCAACATAGACATTATTGCTACCATCAACATATACATTATTGCTACCATCAATATAGACATTACTGCTACCATCAACATAGACATTATTGCTACCATCAATATAGACATTACTGCTACCATCAACATAGCCATTATTGCTACCATCAATATAGACATTACTGCGACCATCAATATAGACATTATTGCTACCATCGTCATAGACATTACTGCTACCATCAATATAGACATTACTGCTACCATCAACATAGATAACACTGTTACCATCAACATAGACATTATTGCTACCATCAACATAGACATTATTGCTACCATCAATATAGACATTACTGCTACCATCAATATAGACATTATTGCTACCATCATCATAGACATTACTGCTACCATCAACATAGACATTATTGCTACCATCAACATAGACATTATTGCTACCATCAATATAGACATTACTGCTACCATCATCATAGACATTTCTGCTACCATCAATATAGACATTATTGCTACCATCAACATAGACATTACTGCTACCATCAACATAGGCATTACTGCTACCATCAACATCGATAACACTGCTACCATAAACATAGACATCACTTCTACCATCAACATAGACATTACTGCTACCATCAACATAGACATTATTGCTACCATCAACATAGACATTACTGCTACCATCAACATAGGCATTACTGCTACCATCAACATAGGCATTATTGCTACCATCAATATAGACATTATTGCTACCATCAACATAGACATTATTGCTACCATCAATATAGACATTACTGCACCATCAATATAGACATTATTGCTACCATCGTCATAGACATTACTGCTACCATCAATATAGACATTACTGCTACCATCAACATAGATAACACTGTTACCATCAACATAGACATTATTGCTACCATCAACATAGACATTATTGCTACCATCAACATATACATTATTGCTACCATCAATATAGACATTACTGCTACCATCAACATAGACATTATTGCTACCATCAATATAGACATTACTGCTACCATCAACATAGCCATTATTGCTACCATCAATATAGACATTACTGCGACCATCAATATAGACATTATTGCTACCATCGTCATAGACATTACTGCTACCATCAATATAGACATTACTGCTACCATCAACATAGATAACACTGTTACCATCAACATAGACATTACTGCTACCATCAACATAGACATTATTGCTACCATCAACATAGACATTATTGCTACCATCAATATAGACATTACTGCTACCATCAATATAGACATTATTGCTACCATCATCATAGACATTACTGCTACCATCAACATAGACATTATTGCTACCATCAACATAGACATTATTGCTACCATCAATATAGACATTACTGCTACCATCATCATAGACATTTCTGCTACCATCAATATAGACATTATTGCTACCATCAACATAGACATTACTGCTACCATCAACATAGGCATTACTGCTACCATCAACATAGACATTACTGCTACCATCATCATAGACATTTCTGCTACCATCAATATAGACATTACTGCTACCATCAACATAGGCATTACTGCTACCATCATCATAGACATTACTGCTACCATCATCATAGACATTTCTGCTACCATCAATATAGACATTATTGCTACCATCAACATAGACATTACTGCTACCATCAACATAGGCATTACTGCTACCATCAACATCGATAACACTGCTACCATAAACATAGACATCACTTCTACCATCAACATAGACATTACTGCTACCATCAACATAGGCATTACTGCTACCATCAACATAGACATTACTGCTACCATCAACATAGACATTACTGCTACCATCAATATAGACATTACTGCTACCATCAACACAGACATTTTTGCTACCATCAATATAGATAACACTGCTACCATCAACATAGACATTACTGCTACAATCAACATAGACATTACTGCTACCATCAACATAGACATTACTGCTACCATCAACATAGACATTACTGTTACCATCAACATAGACATTACTGCTACCATCAACATAGACATTACTGCTACCATCAACATAGGCATTACTGCTACCATCAACATAGACATTACTGCTACCATCACCATAGACATTACTGCTACCATCAACACAGACATTTTTGCTACCATCATCATAGACATTACTGCTACCATCAATATAGACATTACTGCTACCATCAACATAGACATTACTGCTACCATCAACATCGATAACACTGCTACCATCAACATAGACATTACTGCTACCATCAACATAGACATTACTGATACCATCAACATAGACATTACTGATATCATCAACACATACATTACTATTACCATCAACATAGACATTACTGCTACCATCAATATAGACATTACTGCTACCATCAATATAGACATTACTGCTACCATCAATATAGACATTACTGCTACCATCAATATAGACATTACTGCTACCATCAACATCGATAACACTGCTACCATCAACATAGACATTACTGCTACCATCAACATAGACATTACTGCTACCATCAACATAACAATTATTTCTCATCATCAAATTGCTTGTACTGAGCAGAACTTTGCCATCCTATCAGTCCTTTGGAAAATCTATCTCATAGGTGAAATACCCCGCCTCTGCAGCCGGCATGCTCAAATAATCACATCCTGAATCCATGTTCTCTGTTGCCTTCTCTTTTTCTTCTTCGCCGGGATAACCCCTCCCATAATGGTCTTTACAACCCTTTGTGCCTCTTTATAATATCCAAAATACTTCAATTTTCTCATTTTTATTTGTAGCATCATACAGTTTTCTTTGATTTTGACTTCTTTCTAGATAGATATATTTGTTCTCTTCTCTGTCCATTATATACAGATGACTTTTCAGTAACACTTATATTCAAAAGAACAGATATGTTTTTTCACTGCCTTGTTAACTGTCCATGCTTCACACCCATATATTGTCACCGAGAATGTGCAATCGCTTAGTATTCTAATCTTTGTTTTCCTATTAGTTATATCAGTTTAAATTTCATATTTTATTAATTGAATAACTGTAATTAGTTTAACATCACTTCTACTACATATAAATATATTATTAATGTCGATGCGGTCTAAATCAATATGTTAATTTTATTTCATGTAGCATGTCGTGTTCAGAAAGTCGCTCTCGTCACAACAATTCTAAAACACGCTCCCGTCTGTGCCACTTTTCCTGTCTCCTCCATTGTTGTGTTCAATATTTTGTTAATGTCATGTTCATACCATCGTCTTGCTCATACCTTGCCTCGTCTTCCATTGACTTTACCATGTCACAAACGAAATACAGTTAACGACAAGAATGGACAACCGATTCCATCATCCTCCTGGGGAAAGAAAATAGACAAAAGACAATAGCAATGTGAATACGTGTGAGGTAGTCTTATTTTAAACATTACATAGCGATGTGAATACGTGTGAGGTAGTCTTATTTTAAACATTACATAGCGATGTGAATACGTGTGAGGTAGTCTTATTTTAAACATTACATAGCGATGTGAATACGTGTGAGGTAGTCTTATTTTAACATTACATAGCGATGTGAAAACGTGTGAGGTAGTCTTCTTTTTAACATTACATAGCGATGTGAATACGTGTGATGTGACGCTCAGTTTTAAAATAAAAAATATGACTTAAGCTGACGTTTACACCTGAGAACTTACACCTGTCTAAGTAGGCTAAGCACTTATGAAAGTGCTCTGAGTACAGAGCCATCCATTTTAACAAACTGTGCTTGTTCACTGGTTAGAGTGGGCAAAAACCCCTCTTTGATCTCAAGAACAAGTTAAGAAAGAACAAGTCTGAATGATATGCTGACACATATTAGAAAACTATAATTAAGCACAACAAAACAAAAAGATAATTGTACATAGTTTTCAGACAGTTGTCAAATAGCAGGTGCTCAAAGATGGTATATATATCTCCCATATTCCAAGAGATTTATTATCATATGCTATAACCCGAAACAACAATGTACTGCAGTTTACAAAATACAAAAACAATAACAATGCACAGCAATATTTGAACCAAAAGGCCTTTATAGGCAAAGGATACAACAGAAGTGATAAATTCACTTCTTACACTTCACAGCACTTATGTCGATAATACCATATGTTGAACATTCTTGAAACATCAAAAGTATCATGCTCAAATCAAATATTTTTTGATGACATGCTAAGTAACGAGGGTCAAAGTTTAGGATAAGTGTGAACCTTTAAGATAGGTGTGTAATAGATTGAGTCCGACAGGGCGAATGTTGGGTAAATAACTCTGAATAGTGTGTATGAGCATGACCACATCACAAAGAACAAAACAAAACAAAAAAGTCAGTGTCTCGTGATCGTATTCGGGCAATAGCTAACGAAACAGTAAGAAGTAATAAAATGGAAAATAAATCAATAAAACTGACTTTAACTATCGTCGTTCACAAATACCTTTCATGTTCCTTTCCGTTCACATACATATGGCTGTAACTTATCACGAACATTTTAAATTATTATCTGAACTTAGCATTCGCAATAGAACAAGCATAGTGATGAAATTTGTTTTAACGCTATGTCAATTTCTTAACAAAATTGCAATTTATATAAGAAAACTATTATAATAGTTTTGAATTGAACGTTGTAACTCAACTCTAATAAAGGAAAACAAATGTTTGCTAATTTGTACAGATCGTTTGCTGAAAAGATTTTAGAAACTAAAAACCTAGCTTTATTGTACCGCATTTTTTAGTTACACTGTAGCGTGTTGTCAGATCTGAAAGATATCATGCTAGTCCGTCAGAGCTAACTAAAATATTGTGTTGTAAAATAACTGCGTCCATTTGTCTCATAAATGTGACGGTGTGCATCTACAGCATAGTTGCGACCATACCAAAAGGGGAAGAATGGATCCCAACAGATGGTAGAATGACCAACTATCTCAACGTTATCATTACTCTTGGAAGAGAATGTAGAGATTGGGGCAACATGAAGGCTGATTTCGCAGTTAAGCAGCTGATAGAAGATAATGTAAGTGATGATGATGTTGTTGTATATACCGATGGGTGGGTTCAAAGTAGTGAGAAATCCGGCTGGGGTTTCCTGGCTAATGCGCATGGTAGGGTTGCTGCAGAGCAGGGGGGCATACAGGACAACTACTTCTAGTTTGAGGATGGAGGTTGAGGCCGTTACTGCTGCCCTCCATTGCCTCTCTGGGACTTCATTTACTGGGGCAGTTGTTGTATCTGACTCTCAGTCGATGCTTCACAAGATCCAGAAGGGCAGGTTTCGGTATGAGTGGATGTCGTCTATAGAAGTTTCTAACCTCCAGAGACGTACGTGGATATACTGTCCTGGGCATGCGGGTGTTTACGGTAATGAGAGAGCGGACAGGCTTGCATCAACAGCATCGATTGTTGGGAGTTGAAGATGGATAAGGGGATGTTCTTCGGTCTCTTCGCGACTGTCTGCTGGATGAGGACACTAAAATCGATGTTTAATCGATCCAGCGATTTAGGCAGTTTGGAGTTACCCGTTGTACAAGTCGAACTGGGTGCCTGAGAGGCAGAGTGAGTGGTGTGTTTAATAATCGAGCCACGGGAATCATCAGTATGCATACTCTTCGATATATGTTGGTGGAGATTGAGCACCTATGGGTCTGTCCGGAGTGCAATGACGTCAGTTTAGTAACCAATAACGATTGGGGGGAAACACCGTCGTCACTGCTCCTAACTTGAGACTGATAATTTTGAAGAATATAATGGATTGTCTATTTGTTTTTTCTTGCTTCAAGACATATGTCTTATTGTTCTTGTCTTAAACGTGATCTACATTGCTGTAAGTCTGCAGTGTCCGTCACTTTGTTTGAATACTATAGTCTATTTGTTGTTTCTTGCTTCAAGACATATGTCTTATTGTTCTTGTCTTAAATGTGATTTACATTGCTGTAAGTCTGCAGTGTCCATCACTTTGTTTGAATACTTTACTACCACGCTATCTGTTCTTAGAATGAAGACGTTGCTTCCAGATATCAAATTAGGGGCTTTTTAGAAGACGTGATGCACACATCTTACTTTACTTTTCCGATCCAGTAGTCATCTGAGCATTTGCTCTTCGACTTGAGGCCATGGCAGTGAGGCCATACAGGTCTGTCTGAGTTGTGGTGTGTTAGCATAGAGAGTGTTTTCAACATCTGGATATGGGGGTAGGTACTTGTGGTGTAGGTCACTGAGTGCAGGGCACTGGAAGAGATGGTGTGTGACAGTTTCTTGTGAATAGTCACACAGTTGACATTCTGGGGCAAGCTTTGGTTGGATGTGATGTAGGTGAGCATTCATGGCACAAAGTTGTGTCCTAACCAGGAAGTTATATGGGCTCAAAATTGAATATGTTAAGAACTCAAGCGCACCGCCCTATTTCTGAGACATACCGAAGTAGTCGCATAGCAAAGTTGATCGCAGAAGAAGAAGAAGGATATTTATAACGTAAAGGAGTTCAATATTACCACTGTCACGTGAGCAACGAACTAGGATTAAGCTGACGTCTTCATTTTGAGATGAATATTCGTGATCTATCCAAATGACAATATTATCACATGCCGGACAAGATGGCGAGATAACATCTCTTTGCGAATATCTTCAAGAAGACAGAAGGCTCGATTCTGTATTTTAAAAACTCATAATGTTCATTTCTTATCTTCTTTATTCGTTTCTAAATTTAACCTTTTATATTACTCAACAGGTTAGAATACAGACTCTGGTTAAACGAGTTAGAAATACAGACTCTCTGGCTCTAAACGAGAGTTAGGAAATACAGACTCTCTGGCTCTAAACGAGAGTTAGGAAATACAGACTCTCTGGCTCTAAACGAGAGTTAGGAAATACAGACTCTCTGGCTCTAAACGAGAGCTAGGAAATACAGACTCTCTGGATCCTCGATCAATTGAGATTTTGGAACTTCTACTTTATCTTGCAAAATGTTGTAAAATGTAGATTTTTGAATGTCCATATCTTGCAAAATCTTGGCAAATCCACCACTAGAAGTGAAAGGAGTGCTATTCAATGGGATAGAAATTAGACAAATTAGATTTTGTGGTCATATTAAGAAATGTGACATTCTAACAAAAGCCATCTTGGAAGAGAAGATAGAAGTCATGACAGCAAGAGAAAAAAAAACCAGAGATACAATTGGGAGGAAAACAGGCAGGCAAAGTCTAGCAGAGTGTACCGTTAGGGCAAAGAATAGAACTTGTTGAAAAGTCGTTCAATTAATCGTCGATTTGAAGATGACACATGTTTGATTGATTCTTCTTCTTCTTTGTGTTCGTTCTTTACGACTAATTTTAATCACTCTTTGTGATATGTTTGATCTTTACAAGAACGTGTATACGTTGCACATTGGTTTGGTAGGCCCCTAAACGCATAGACTTCTACACTTTAGGACACATGCATCCGATTTCAGCCAAACCTCCTTAGTCGCCTCTTACGACATTCGTGCAGGTTACAGTAGTTCTATTCTTTACATCTCAAATTTAGGCCCCGTAACCACTCGGGCGAGTTTGATTGATTGATTGATTGATTGATTGATTGACTGTATCTTGTGGAATCGTATACTAGCTCGTCAAATAAGTCCTAGCAAGTCATACAATCTCTATGAAGCATTGACAGAATAACGGTATCAGTGCACCATTATATGCATTAGACTGTCAAGGTAGAAATGGTCGAATCTGCTAGAACGTAACGTGGCACTGATGACCCTTTGATAGCTATTCTATCGCTATTGAGATCCCGATATTTAACGATCATATCCTGTTTATTTTGGATATCTGAACTAAACTAGCTAGTCCCCTTCTGGTTCGAATTAGCTTGAACTTCCAGGTGTTAGCTTACAAATGACTTGCTGAGCGGGAAGCATCATTTGTACCATTTAGACGCGTTTTGTTATCTTGGAAATTGCTTCAGTGATGTCGTTAGTTTTGTGCCCACACGCGATCACTATCCTGTATAGATCAACATTTTCAACTTATCAGTTTACAAGATCAGTTTGGTTTCATACTTTCAAAAAATGAGTGAGATCCGGCAAAGATAAATGGAATCTGGACTCCATCTTGCAACTTAGATGTGAGTGTAGTAGGCGCAGGTGATATTACGGCAATAACGACATGTCATAGATTATAGACAAGTGCAGCTACGCTTCGTATGAAAATATCTGGGATCTATTTTGACGGTCTTTGCTGACGTGTGTGATCTTGTGGTGTGTATCGCTACGTCTTCTTATATGTCTGTGATCGTGTTGTTTTATAGCTATTGCTACGTTGCTGTGTCTGTGACTTTGTTGGGTTTTTTTTTTCTTTCACTATTTATTCTCTGACGTATAACATCTGCATTTGGGTTCATCTTTAAAATGTCATAACATTTTCTTCCCAATTTCTTCTTTATGTTAATGACCTTGTTGTTTTATCGTCATTTTGTATTGTTTTTGTGTGTATGATCTTGTAGTTCTGTTGCTGGTTCTCACTTTTTTCTGCCAATGAATTCATAATATTTTTATTCTATCTCTGTCCTTTGCTTGTTATATCTACGACCTTATAGTTTAATTGATATTTCTTAATTGTGTTGGTGAGTCTCCCTTATTTTATCACTATTTATATCTTCCTACACTTTAATATTCTAGATTCTGTGTGGTATGTTTCTTGTGTGTAATTTCTCATTTTCATTTCATCTGTCTAGTATTTTCCTCGATGTGATTCAATTCTTTAACATGTTTTCATGTAATGCTGTTCTAGGTTTCCTCGTTATTGTTTTATTTTCCGTAACATCTCTTCATTTCCCTGATTGCTGATCTTATATTTTATTGTATTTTATATTTTATTTATATTTTATTTATTTATATTTTATATTTATTGAAGTTTCTTTATGTATATTTCTTGTCGTTTCTAATTTCTTAATTTCTCTTTACAGTTCTGATTTAAGTGTTAGATCTATTCTTGTCGGGATTGAAATGTCTTCTTTCTTCTATACGTCTCAGTGTTTCCTCGGTGATTGAATTCTTTCTTCTATACGTCTCAGTGTTTCCTCGGTGATTGAATTCTTTCTTCTATACGTCTCAGTGTTTCCTCGGTGATTGAATTCTTTCTTCTATACGTCTCAGTGTTTCCTCGGTGATTGAATTCTTTCTTCTATACGTCTCAGTGTTTCCTCGGTGATTGAATTCTTTCTTCTATACGTCTCAGTGTTTCCTCGGTGATTTAATTCTGCTCCTTTGTACTTTTCCATTATGTGTTTGCTACAGTGAGTATGTGCAATGTTATGTCGTCTTCACAACAATCGTTCTCAAGTGTTCTTCTTCAATGTTTATTGAATGTCTCTTCTTCATGTTATATTCAGTGTTATTCGTGATTGTTCTTTCTTCAATTATATTCAATGTTATCTCGATATGAATTCTTCTTCAGTATATTCAGTGTTTCCTGTACTTCAATTTATATTCGATATGTGTTCTGTCTTCAATGTTTATTCGAATTTGCTCTGTACTTCAATGTTATATTGATGTGCTTGTACTTCAAGTTATATCAGAATATATGTCGAAAGTGTTTGTCACTTCAATGTTATATTCGAATGTTATATTCGAATGTGTTCTGTACTTCAATGTTATATTCGAATGTGTTATGTACTTCAATGTTATATTCACTTGGTATGGCACTCAACCTGGGACGGATTAGCGTAATGCATAAGTGTTCGCCTGTCGATTCATACACAAGAGACTTATGAGTTTGTCTTTTTTGGAACTGATCGGTACCTGTATCACAGTGTGAGATTTGGTAGTTTGTTAGAACTGGCAGGGTACGCTTAAAATAATGTGAGAGTCTGTCGTTTGCTACACACATTCTCTGTCAGATGTTTCAGCGTCAAAAAGACTTCAGAAGCTATCATCAGCTGTTTGTGGGAAAGTTTGCCGTACGGTAAGCAAGTAATTTGGCCAACCTTTCCCAGCGGTCTGATCTCTTCTGCAGGTCCTAGCAGTTAGCGCGCGTCTTTGAAGAAATCCTGAGAGGATAATTCATGTGTTAAACCCTTGCTCATAAATAAACTCTATTTCTACTCTTCAGAAAAAATCGTTTCTCACAAAATGAGTTCTGTGCATGTGATATGTAGACGGGATTTAGAGCAGTGAGTCTCAAAATGTGAGGGTCTATGTGACACTGCGATAAAATGTTCGTCTCAAACTCAGTTCGCGTCTAGTGGGAAGCACATGGGATATTTTTCAGTGGCCCTGATATAAATGTACGTGAGATTGAGAATCTCACTAGTACTATTGGGACCAAACGATAAAACATAGATCAAGTCTTCAAGTTGAACATTTCAAACAAAACAAAACATTGAATGTTGGAGATAAAACATAGGTCAAGTCTTCAAGTTGAACATTTCATAACACTGACTCCAGAGCACATCCTGCAGTCATGTCCATAAAACATACACCAACGAAATGAAACATGGCCTCATGAACAAAGCTTACAGACCAAGCTATGGGGAACTCTCGAAGAACTTCAACTGACATGCAGCTTCATAGAGGCAACCCATCTCATGATTTAGACGAGCATACGAAACCGAACGCAAAGAAGAAGAAGAAGAAGAACATTTCAAACAAAACAAAACATTGAATGTTGGAGATAAAACATCGGTCCAGTCTTCAAGTTGAACATTTCAAACAAAACAAAACATTGAATGTTGGAGATAAAAACATCGGTCCAGTCTTCAAGTTGAACATTTCAAACACAACAAAACATTGAATGTTGGAGATAAAACATAGATCAAGTCTTCAAGTTGAACATTTCAAACACAACATTGAATGTTCGAGATAAAACATAGATCAAGTCTTCAAGTTGAACATTTCAAACGAAACATTGAATGTTGGAGATAAAAAATGTGTAGGCTGGAAAGCCGCTACCCAGGTAAAAATTCTTAATATAAAAATAAAACTACATATTTTTGAAAAATTTTGTATTCATCCAAATTCTATCGGAGGTCTCTCGTCGGCACTATGGAGTTAGTGCTCTGCTGCTGTGATTTAGCTGTGCATGAAAGACATCGAAACATATAGTTATTAACTGAAATACAATGGGGATGATACTATCAATCAAAGCTTGTTGAACAGGTGATATCTCAGTCTGTGGTAGTAACCTATGGGTAATCTGAATATTAAGACTTGTTCTTTCTGTTGAACTATATAGAAGCATTACATAAACACTATGTACAGCATATCTCTAGTAACTTATAATAACATTTAATAGAAACACTATGTAGCATCATATCTCTAGTAACTTATAATAAGAAGCATTTACATAGAAACACTATGTAGCGTCATATCTCTAGTAACTTATAATAAGAAGCATTACTAAACACTAGTAACACATATCTCTAGTAACTTATAATAAGAAGCATTTACATAGAAACACTATGTAACAGCATATCTCTAGAACTTAAAAAGAAGCATTACTAGAAACATATAGCAAATTATTAAAGCATTTAACTAGAAACACTATGTAGCGTCATATCTCTAGTAACTTATAACATTTCCTAAAACACTAGAGCATCTATCTCTGACACTTTATAGCTAGTGCAGCATATCTCTAGTAACTTATAATAAGAAGCATTCTAAACTATGAGAAACTAAATTTAATTTCATGAACACTATAGCACATATCTCTAGCAGTTTAATAGTGATGTGATGTAGTGGATCATATCTTAATGCAACATATTTGCCAATGTTGAGGAGACTATAGAAAAAAGATGAGATGGGAGCGGAACCTAGCAGAACCTGATATCAGCATAAACTATTACCTCTAAAGTAGAAGAAGGCATGCCTGTATGATGGGGAGGGGGATATACTGATAATATTGATAACAGGTCTTCGCGCAAAAATCAGTCAGAAGCGCCAATCTTATCTCCCTGACCACGTTTGAGTATATAGCAGGCGAAGGCAAAAAGAAGAAGCATAAATTATGGAGAGAAAATTAGATTTGTTTTAAGAAAATACAGGAAGAAGTGAGAGAGAGAGAGAAAGAGAAAGAGAGAGAGAGAGAGAGAGAGAGAGAAATACATGAAAAAGTGTGAGAGAAGAGAGAGAGAAGAGAAATAATACATGAAGAAGTGTGAGAGAAAGGAGAGAGAAAGAGAGAGAAAATACATGAAGAAGTGTGAAAGAGAGAGAGAGAGAGAAAATACAAGAAGGAGTGATAGACAGAAAATTATGAGTGCTCATATTTTGAGACCCACTGAGTTACAGAACAAACAGACAAGAATGGAGCATTCTGTCATATCTTTAATTGCAAACAATAATTTCTAGGTCAGTAAATGTCAGTCAAATCAAAAGTTTTTTGTACAGGTCATTCTTACAAAATAATTACTATTACTTGCGGATGTAGTTAGTGTCACCATTACTTCCTATGATGGCTCGCACGTTCAATCATATATGGTTCTCATATTGACTGAGACAAAAGATGTTTCCTAGATTTGTGTAAGAGTGTATTCACATATATAACCCTGGCTTCACTCACTGAAATTAACTCTTTCACACCGTAGCGCACTTTTTTTTTTTTACCTCCAGACGTATTTACTTTAAAGTGTATACTAAATTAGCCAGATTGCTGGCTTTATGTTATCTTAACAAATATCTTAGAAGAGCTGCAGGTGTGACAATAAGAGACACAATTAGAAATGAAGAAATCAGAAGAAGACTGGATGTGAAACCAGTCATGCAATTCATAAAAGAACAACAGATTAAACGGTTTGGACACCAGACAAGAATGACCTGGTGAATCGCCTACCACAGAGAGCTACACAGAAAAAGTATAATGAGTACAAAGCAAGTGGAAGACCACGCAAAAGATGGAGCGACGGCATCAAGAACAGCCTTACGAAAATGAATGTCAGCTTACAAAGTGTTTTAAAACAAGCATACACAAGATCATTACGCCCCTCCCACCACCAACACTTCTATAAAGAAGTAAATAGTGGAAGAGAAGAAGAACAAATATCTTGAACCTTTATATCAGTTCAGAGAGGCGAAGGGGTTAACTAGTACTATCACGCTGATCAACAAAAATGTCGATAACTTGGAAGAAATATGTGAACCACCGACAACAAATAAATATACAGGAAACTCACTAGAAGATCATTCCAGAGCTTCTAACCAGATCTGGAGATAAAGTCTGCTTGAGGAACTGAAGGGTGCTGGACTATCCTGGGAGGCGATAAGGAAAACAGCCGAAACCGGAAAAGTAGAGAACAACTGTTGAAACTCTATGCTCCAGGAGGAGCGGAAGAGGAATAAGTAATTCAAGTCATTAGAAACAACTGTGTGCTCACATAAGAAGTTGAGAATTGTATGGAGAACAACTGTTGAAACTCTATGCTCCAGGAGGAGCGGAAGAGGAATAAGTAATTCAAGTCATTAGAAACAACTGTGCTACATAAGAAGTTGAGAATTGTACGGAGAACGACTGTTGAAACTCTATGCTCCAGGAGGAGCGGGAGAGGAATAAGTAATTCAAGTCATTAGAAACAACTGTGTGCTCACATAAGAAGTTGAGAATTGTACGGAGAACTAAAGTTGAAACTCTATGCTCCAGGAGGAGCGGGAGAGAAATAAGTAATTCAAGTCATTAGAAACAACTGTGTGCTCACATAAGAAGTTGAGAATTGTACGGAGAACGACTGTTGAAACTCTATGCTCCAGGAGGAGCGGGAGAGGAATAAGTAATTCAAGTCATTAGAAACAACTGTGTGCTCACATAAGAAGTTGAGAATTGTACGGAGAACTAAAGTTGAAACTCTATGCTCCAGGAGGAGCGGGAGAGGAATAAGTAATTCAAGTCATTAGAAACAACTGTGTGCTCACATAAGAAGTTGAGAATTGTACGGAGAACTAAAGTTGAAACTAACGATGTTCTGAATAATGAGATCAATGAAGAAAGAGAACATAATCCTAGAGATAAGGAACAGATAATAACTGGACTAGCTCAATAACAGTAGAAAATATATTGTTATGTTGCCCGACGTAGGTCAGTAAACGGAGATGGACAAGACCATTATGCATGACACCATTTCCAGCAATGTTAATATTCAAGTGCTGACCACAACTATTTCTGCCACCCATTAGTGAGAGTCTGATAACGAACAACTGCAAGAAATATATACTTGATGCTATGATATGACAATCGTGGCATATCCTTTACAGGACGTGTCGCCATCAACCACAGTAAACGAGTCATTACTATTCTAGGCACCACTTATATGTTCAGTAGTTTGACATTGCTTTCTAAACGGTGACGTCTATTTTTACCGTTCGTAAAAATCCACGGGAACACATTTCTTTTCAAATTGCCTGTTGTGGAGTTTGAACCAGCTACTCTTGGGTTGTGATCGAGCTTATTGTACAGCTTATGCTACAGACGACCATGGGTTTCAAGGGTTTTATAGCCGAAGGATTGACTTCACAGCACCGGGTTTTACCCCATATGCTCGGTCCTCTCCGCAGAAATGGCACACCCTGCCGAGAGTATTACACAAAGCACGAATTCCGTAGCTCCAGCAACAATCCTAGGGGTCTCTGGAAAAACTGCATTCGTGAACAGAACGGCGCAGTTCGGATTCGAACCCAGGACCTTCGACTCACACACAAAAGTGATAAATGATCAACTTTATTGTATTATCATTAGCACTTTGTTCTATCTTGCAACAATAATTGTCATTATGATGCTATAGGCTTTAAACAATGTTGAATATGATGTAATAAATGATATAATGCTACTGTAGCTGGTATGAGATGACGGGATAAATGGAATTGATGTAATAATATAGATATGCTACTGTAGGTATGTGCATGACTGATAAATGGAAATATGATGTAATAAATGATAGGATAAGTGCTACTGTAGCTGGTATGATGCATGACTGGATAAATGGAATATGATGTAATAAATGATAGGATAAGTGCTACTGTAGCTGGTATGATGCATGACTGGATAAATGGAATATGATGTAATAAATGATAAGATAAGTGCTACTGGATATGACTGGTAATAAATGATGGATAGTGCACTGTAGCTGGTATGATGATACTGATAAATGAATATGATGTAATAAATGATAAGATAAGTGCTACTGTAGCTGGTATGATGTATGACTGGATAAATGGAATATGATGTAATAAATGATAAGATAAGTGCTACTGTAGCTGGTATGATGCATGACTGGATAAATGGAATATGATGTAATAAATGATAAGATAAGTGCTACTGTAGCTGGTATGATGTATGACTGGATAAATGGAATATGATGTAATAAATGATAAAGATAATGCTACTGTGCTGGTATGATGTATGACTGGATAAATGGAATTAGGGTGAATATGATAAGTAGTGCTAACTGTAGCTGGTACAGGATGTATGACCGCTAAATGAAAGAATATATGAATAAATGATAAGATAAGTGCTACTGTAGCTGGTATGATGTATGACTGGATAAATGGAATATGATGTAATAAATGATAAGATAAGTGCTACTGTAGCTGGTATGATGTATGACTGGATAAATGGAATATGATGTAATAAATGATAGGATAAGTGCTACTGTAGCTGGTATGATGCATGACTGGATAAATGGAATATGATGTAATAAATGATAGGATAAGTGCTACTGTAGCTGGTATGATGCATGACTGGATAAATGGAATATGATGTAATAAATGATAAGATAAGTGCTACTGTAGCTGGTATGATGCATGACTGGATAAATGGAATATGATGTAATAAATGATAGGATAAGTGCTACTGTAGCTGGTATGATGTATGACTGGATAAATGGAATATGATGTAATAAATGATAGGATAAGTGCTACTGTAGCTGGTATGATGCATGACTGGATAAATGGAATATGATGTAATAAATGATAAGATAAGTGCTACTGTAGCTGGTATGATGCATGACTGGATAAATGGAATATGATGTAATAAATGATAAGATAAGTGCTACTGTAGCTGGTATGATGCATGACTGGATAAATGGAATGGTACATGATGACATGATGGTAAATGATGGTACATGTCTGTGGCTTAGGAGATAGTGACTCGGTCTATTAACCCCGACATTCTGAGTTCGAATCACGGTGCGGACAATTTGGTTGCAAATTGTTTCGCGTGGATTTTTACGAAAGGACGATGACACCGCCCGTTCAGAAAGCAATGGCAAACTACTGAACGTAATAATGCCTAGAAAAATCACAAACAGGGTTAAAAAGATGGGGTTGATTCACAAAGTCCTGTAAAGGATATGCAAGCAACTTTTTTTTTAACATGATGCGATGGATGCTGCAGTAGATGCTATAGTGAATGACACCTTAGATAACATAGATAACTGATGTATTAGATAATATGGGGATGATATTATAGCTTATAGATGATGATATTCTGCGATAAGCAATCTTTGAATGACATGACATGTGATTTGTTCGATGATAATATAGATAATAGGATGATCATGTTGCAGATGATACAGTAGATACTATTGTAGATTATGCGATAGTACGTTAGATGAAATGGTGCATTCCGCGACACATTGCGCGGTAGAGTATACAAAAGATGATATGATAGATGATAGAATGCATGATACAATAGATGATACAAACGATGATATAATAGATGATAATAGATAATATAATAGATGATATAATAGACGATAAGATGGATGATAAGATAGATGATATGATATAATGCAGTGGCGGCTCGTGTTCATTTTTGTTGGTAGGGCCAGACAAACATTTTTGGAAAAATCATGGTTTCGTGTTAGGGTATATTTTAATTTATTAAAAAAATACACGTTACACATTAATTTAGGTGGGGCCTGGCCCCATAGGCCCTTAATGACGAGCCGTAATGTATACAATAGATTATACGATAGATCAAACAATAGATGATGCAATAGATGATACGATAGATAATACAATAATATATATAAATAGATTCATGATCTGATGTTAGCCAACCACGTCACTCGGAGTGGACTAAAGACATCTGTGAAAATGACAAACGTTAGGATAGTGTAGAATAAAGTTCACTATGTAGCGCTCTCGATAGTAGCAGTGTAGCAGCAGTAGATGACAGAAGTGATCATAAAATCCACGCCAGGTGGCCCCAATAGCAGAAATGTCACAATGCATCGTTCAGAGCAAGAAATAGAGGAACAATTATTCTGAAATAAAAGACAGAATACCTTAAAATGAAGGATTGTTGGTGGCAACTGAGTGTTGCAGTCATGTGCTCACGCGCTGTGAGAGAGTTCAATTATGTAGTGTGTGTGTGTGTGCGTGTGTGTATCGTAGCCCAGAATTCTAATTAAAGGTAAACAATGTCACGTGCTCAAGAGATTGAACCTGGGAAATGATTTACCGTGTTGGTGAGGTGTCCATCTGTTACACATGTCATGACACAGAGAGACTGCGTAAAGGTGAGCTCATTAAGACAGGATTGGAAATAGATGGCGCTGTTAGTGCCGCTTCACGTGCCGTGAGTAAAGAGTGCAGTATCACACTTTATGGCAACATACACACAGAACAACATTCACACATTTCAGATGAAATTGGCATATATATCCTGTATCATTATAGTATATCATATCGAATGTCAAATCTTACATATCCTGTAGCTTGAAGATAATATAGAGATAATATAGAAATAATATAGAGATAATATAGAGATAATATAGAGATAATATAGAAATAATATAGAAATAATATAGAAATAATATAGAGATAATATAGAGATAATATAGAAATAATATAGAGATAATATAGAGATAATATAGAAATAATATAGAGATAATATAGAGATAATATAGAGATAATATAGAGATAATATAGAAATAATATAGAAATAATATAGAGAAAATATAGTGATAATATAGAGATAATATAGAGATAATATAGAAATAATATAGAAATAATATAGAAATAATATAGATATAATATAGAGATAATATAGTGATAATATAGAAATAATATAGAAATAATATAGAAATAATATAGAAATAATATAGAGATAATATAGTGATAATATAGAGATAATATAGTGATAATATAGAGATAATATAGTGATAATATTGCACATTTTCATTGAGAAAGAAATTTGTCAAATAACTTTCATGTCAAACTGGTTCAAATGCTTATAATGTTGGTACGTACAATATTACCTACAATGTTGGTATCATGTGAAATGCGTTGCCTGCGAGAAGTTACCAACAACACAAAAAAAGACAGAATCACCAACATCAGCATAAGAAAGAAAGTTGGCCCAAAACCGTGCTTGAATTACATAGATAAACAAAGAATGAAGTGGTTTGGCCACTTAATAAGAATGCATCCAAACTCCACAGTATACAGAGTCTTCTACAACAGAACATCGGGAAAGAAGGCAAGAGGAAGACCACGGAAAAGATGGTTAGATGGCGTAGCAGAATCCTGTGAAAGAGCAAAGATAACAATCACACAAGCCACCAGAACAGCGCAAGACAAAAACAGAAAACCACGACACTGGGAAACAACCCGGTAGCAGTGTGACGACAAAGAAGAAGAAGAAGAATGTTGGTATCAGTCCAGTTGCCCGCTCGTTCACCCATCTTTCTATATATCTTTCTGTGCGCAGCTCTCTTGTCCATGTATCCATGTATGCAGCTCTCTTATCCATCTATCCCAAACAAATTAGCTCTCTTACCATCCATCCATCCATATATGTGCAGCTCTTTTTATCCGTCTATAATGTTGCTGTTTCATTTGTCTATCAATATTTGGGCGATATGAATAAAGCCAGGTATATACAGTATTACATAAGTAAGAAATAATTAATGTTTAGATATGAAAATAAAATATTTTATCATTAATGTTTCCTTATTTATGTAATACTGTATATACCTGTCTTTATTCATATCGTCCATTTACTCAGTATTACCGCAGTTCCGCAAGATTTTCTCCAGATCTGATTTGATCCGGTATGACCACCTCAAATTTGTAGATTTCTGTACATCGGCCTATCCATACTTGCAACTCTAAGTATCTTACTTGGTATTGCTAAGTTAGTAAAATGAGATGACTTCACATACCAGTGGTCACTATTCGCATAAACTGATCGTGTTCTGTCATTATGAGCGATGATGACAGCAGTTTCAGACTAGTGTTATGTCGTTACTTTTGTGTGCGAATTAGTTCAATTTTGCACAGAATCGTTAAACAGATGCGTACATGTGACCACGGTCGTATTTGTGTTTACTGTTCTGTTATTTCGGACAGAGCATTTTCTTCTAGTTTCAGCAATTTTTGGGTTTTCAATTTAACGGAAAACAGAAACAGATAAATAAAGAAGTTATTGTAAAAACTAGAAATGAAGAAAGAACTATTATAGAAAATAAAAATCAGATAAATAAAATATTTGGAATACATATAGAGATATATATCTACGCTAACGACAAGAGTGAACAACCAATTTCCATCATTCACCTTGGGAAAAACAATAGACAAAAGAGATATAACACCTGGATCAGGACATTATTTGAGGAAATATGCGGCGAACACGATCGAGACGCAAGTGGGAAGGAAACATCAAATGATGGACAAATTACAGCATGCCAGAGTACAACATCAAGGCAAGAGACAATGGATATTGGAAGTTCATTGCAGCCAACTTTCGATCTGAATAGGGCACCTGATGATTAGTTGATGCGAGTGCCTCTAGCAGGGTTACTTCGCCATGCTGAGTGCTGCTGCGTAACATCGGTGGTGTCGATATCAAATCCTTTTTTATCAATCATTACGTATTAGCTAAATTTGGTTTGTTTCGCAACTGAGAGTGTTGATATTTTCCAAGTTTTAGAATCTCCCTATAACTCCTGTTTCAATGGGCATTGTGTGCGCCTGTAGCTTAAGCGATAGTGAGCTGGTTCAAACACCGCGGCAGGCAGTTACGAAGCAAATTTGTTCCTGTGGATTTTTTTTTTCACCTTTCAACTCCCAACGAAGCACAGGTCTTCAACAAACTTCTTCAGCTCTTCCTCTCTACTGCCATTCCTTAAATTCTTTCCATGTTTACCTATCCTTTTAATATCAATCTCCAGCTCTCTTCACCAGGTATCACCTTCCTCTACTCCTCTTTTCCTGTGGGTTCCAAAACAGTGCCTGTCTTGCTATGCTTCCAGTCGGTCAAATCAATGTGTGTCCTATCCATTGCCAGCGTCTCTTCCTTAGCTCTTTCTCCACTGGTATCTGCTTAGTTCTTTCTCTGAGTTCCTCGTTCGTAATTTTATTCTGCCATCTCAGTCCCTTTATTCTACGTTAACATCCATTTATGAAGGTCTGTAGTTTTCTGGCGGTTTCTTTTGTTGTCCTTCATGTTTTCAAGCCACAGAACAGCAATGACTTCACATTTAATTGAAAGATTCTAAGCTTTGTGTTTGTTTTGATCTCCTTTGACTTCCATATCTTACTCATTGCAATAAAGTTTCCCCTTGCTTTCGTGGATTTTTACGAATGGTAAAAATAGACGTCAACGTTCAGAAAGCAATGGCGAACTACTGAGCGTATAAGTAGTGTTTAGAAAAATCGAAGACTCGTTTACCATGGTTGATGATGAAGTCCTGTAACGAATATGCCAAGATTTTCATTTTCACGTGAGCATTATTGTTGGTTGGACACATTCGGCCAGTCCCTTTTACTACTTTGGCAACAATGACTAGTAGAACTCTAAGGAATTTAAGAATAAATTACTACCCATCTCCCGCCCAGGCAATAAAAATGCTTCTCGCACTTTCTGACTGAGCACTGGTAGGCCAATGCTTGTCAGGGCTATTAGAGTTGCCCTGCTTCATGATCGATTTCAGTCAGCTGTTCTTAATCTGTTGTGAAAGCCATCCTCTTCTTCAGTTTCAGTGTCATCAGTTATGTTTCTTTCATTTGGCTTATGTACAACACATTTGGACTACGTTACAAAATATGCGTTGAATTATCAGCACAACAATGTTGTGTCGTGTTACGTGAAGAAACAAACAGTGTACCAGTGGCGGCTCGTCATTAAGGGCCACTGGGGCCTGGCCCACAAAAATAATGTGTAACGTGTATTTATTATTTTATAAATTAAAACATAACAACCGCAAACCATGATTTTTCCGAAAATTTGTGTCTGGTCCCACCAACAAAAATGATCACGAGCCGCCACTGCAGTGTACTATTAATAAACATGAATCTTAAAGTATCTAAACAATGAAAAAGAAGATATGACAATAGGAAATTAACATTCATAGAACGCATACTTTAGACAAGTCTGAAGTTTAAAATGTTGATAAATTATGCAAATGTTTGTTGAAAAAAGTTTGATATTTAAGAATTAAACGATCTTCATTCTTTTATCTAATCCAACTTTGCCTTACAGCGTCAGGATAAGAAGAGATTTCTAGAACCAGCTTTTGTGTACGCTTCAAAATAGTGTTTTCGTCGCAAGAACAGTGGTTGTATCAAATAATAACAGAAAAAAAGACAGTAAAAATTGACTGATTTATTATTTATTGATTACAAATTATTGATTGATTGGCTGATAATACCATAATAATTGCCTATTGGTCAATAGCCATGCGTTCTCCGAAATTTCTTACATAGGAAGATCTCATCTACAGTGCACGAACACCGTAGCACAGGCGAGAGTCCCCGATGCAGTTTTGAAGATGGGGAGCTTTTTGTAGGTATTTTATTTTAAATATTGTTACTGAATATTGCCTGGACTTCAGCTTTGCAGACTTCTGGTATCAATTTTCAGTTGTCAAGAGTTCATTTATGTTCTCACCTTGTACACGGGACCTACACTTGATCGTCTGTCTCTGACAAGACTAGGAATTCGATCTCACTTACACTAGAATCAGGGAATCTCTTTATAAATATCACAGTCGCTCTACGTGGAGAATGAACCTACCTTCACACAGCAGAGACCCCGCTTGAGACCACACAGAGACCACGTCAATAAAATATTGCGATGAAATTACAGTAAAGTGAAAGTGAAGTTGAAATATTTGAGAGACTCTTTGTGATGTGTTGCGATCCGAAAATATTCATTCATTTTTAGAGTCCTACAGAAACGTGGGTCGACCCTACAAGAATGGTCCATTTGAGAGATGTGCGTGGAGAGTGGGAGGCTGACCAATACTGTGCGGTATAATTTCCTATTGATAGCGCAATCAATTCAAATATTTTTAGAAACAGCATACGTTTTGAATCTGTAACATTATATTTACGGACAACGTACCGGACACTGCAGACTCAACAAACACTTACATAGACTAGGAATAAGTTATACAGTTCTCTACCAGCGTCAGCGAGCAAAACAGACACCGGAGCATGTCTTGCTCACAACGACCTCAAGAAGAACGAGAACCAAAAGAAATGAATCACAGCTGGAGCAAAATACAGAGGACTGTCAAGAATAGAGAAAAATTGTGTGCATTTTTGCTGTCCCAAGTGCCAGGGTCGTCACAAGCTAGAGAGAGAAAGAGAGAGAAAGAGCGAGACTAATGTTGTATCTACGACGTTTTGTCTATTACATGCCATCAATAGAAGTTAAGACAATCATAACTAATAATGATATAGGTATTAGAGAAGAAAATATTTTGTTAATTTTGATTAAATGTGTTAGATTTATTCTGACCAAAAGAAAAACAATTTGAGATAGAGGTTTTAAAAATGTCATGATAAATAAGGTTATGCTCCGTTATGATGTTCACTTTTATTTAGCAGTAATATCTTATCTCAGATCTGATATCGTTTGTATCACTACCTGTGATATCTTATCTCAGATCTGATATCGTTTGTATCACTATCTGTGATATCTTATCTCAGATCTGATATCGTTTGTATCACTATCTGTGATATCTTATCTCAGATCTGATATCGTTTGTATCACTACCTGTGATATCTTATCTAATATCTGATATCGTTTGTATCACTATCTGTGATGATCGTTCCTAACATCTCAGACATTCTATCATTAAACAGAAGATGCCAAAATGAGAAACCAAATTTTTACCAAAGAATGTAAGTAATATTCCACATTTACCGTTTGACCTCTCACGGCAAGGATAAGAACTCACCGGCCCAGTGTATTTAACACCTCTACCGCACGCTCGTTGACAGATCTTTAGCGTCCCGCTTTCATATGGAATGTCAGTGTTCATCAAAGCCTACACCATTCCCTGTGGTCCAGTCACTTGTTTCATCTTCCCTCATAAACTTCTAGAGTTTCTTTTATGCATTAAAACAACACTCCTAGTTAGCTTTATCTTTATTTTAAAACTCCCAGTTTGTTTTATCTTAATAAAAGCACTCCGTTTGTTTTATCTTTATAAAAACACTCCTAATTAGTTTTATCTTTTTTTTTTCTACTGATCCAGAATCACATGAGCTTTCAGCTCTTCGGCTCGGTGCCATGGACATCATAATCCTTCGGTTCGGTGCCACGAACACCGTGAATCTGGTGAACCTGTGGCTTTTCTGCCAGCCCACGGAATTGAACCCGCACTCACAAGAAGCTTGTGACCCGTAGTCCAACGCGCTACGAACACGCTGGGCAGACGGGCAGTTATCTTTATTTAAACACTCCCAGTTTGTTTTATCTTTATAAAAACACTCTCAGTTTGTTTTATCTTTATAAAAATATTGTGTGTTTTATCTTTTATAAAAAACACTGTTTGTTTTATCTTTTATAAAAACACTGTTTTATCTTTTATAAAAGCACTGTTTGTTTTATCTTTTATAAAAATATTGTTTATTTTATCTTTTATAAAAAATATTGTTTGTTTGATCTTTTATAAAAATATTGTGAGTTTTATCTTTTATAAAAATATTGTTTGTTTTATCTTTTATAAAAATATTGTTTGTTTTATCTTTTATAAAAATATTGTTTGTTTTATCTTTTATAAAAATATTGTTTGTTTTATCTTTTATAAAAATATTGTTTGTTTTATCTTTTATAAAAATATTGTTTGTTTTATATTTTATAAAAAATATTGTTTGTTTTATCTTTATTAAAAAATCCCCAAAATGAATTTTTGCTGAAACAGTTTTATGCGAATCTGGTCTTCTTAACCAGATTTTTATTTTCATTTTGCCTCTCCCTGGACAAAACTGATGTCCACGTACATCTATGCTCACGAGTAGTAACCAAACGATAAACTGATGTCCACGTACATCTATGCTCACGAGTAGTAACCAAACGATAAACTTATGTCCACGTACATCTATGCTCACGAGTAGTCACCAAACGATAAACTTATGTCCACGTACATCTATGCTCACGAGTAGTCACCAAACGGTATAGATTTATGTTTCACAACTAATGCTGCAAACTATGAATAATTTTTGTCTTTTCTAAAAACTCTAAACATTTTCTTCAACAAAAGCTCTCCGTTACATACCACTGAAGACATATGTTTTTAAACTGTACTTTCAATCACAACGTTGTATACCCCGAGCTACGAATAAGATCTTGAGAAATATAGATTTTAACAAATCAAACAGATTGCATTGACAAATATGAGAGATACACGTATTCAGTTGTGCCATAAATTATACAACAGGTGGCTAATAAGTATCTTGAATTAATATAAGTATCTACAAGATTTACTTCAGATATGGGTAGCTTGTCTATTCTTCTGAAATTATGTTCTTGGTATAGCTTACCCATATCTCAAAGTTGAAGTTATTACAACTGGAGGTTAATTTAAGTGAGAAGTCATTGTTGCATGACTGGTAAGCTTAGAGTTATTTATAGGGAGTATTCCATGTTGTCAATGTTCCGTTTAAATGACGTTTTTTCTTTGCTTTGGTTGATTTATGTTTTATTTTTCCAGCTGATGTACAGATTAAACTGTTGGGCTCAAATTGTTAGCACTGTGACACGTATTAGAGTTTTCTGTTGCTCTCCTAAAGAAGAAAAGGATAATAGATTCGCGCGGGGCATTGTTAAGTTGTTTATTCCTATCTCTGAAGCCGAATATAATCCCTACGTTTGTGTCGAACAGTCCGATGTCAAGTAATGTCCCTTAGGCATCTAGTGCTGGATTATCTCCACCTGCGGCTATGTATCTTGATGAAGAGATACCTGGTAGAGACGGTAACATAAGAATATGAGACTTATGAAGTTGAAACTGGAGCAGGTCATTAATTTCTTATTTGTGAAGGCAAGAAATGAAGCCGGATTGACAGTCAGAATTTAATTGATTTGAATGAAGGTGATACTGTTTTGCCGTGACTATTTATACCTGTGCTTTGTCAGTCTTATGTGATTGTGAGTCACTTAGTGGTATCTATTTCAGTATATATCATGATATCCCAGAACAGAACATAACGTATTATCTACTAAAATAATAACGCATAAATTGCAGACATTTATCAACTGGTGTCTGCGCAGAATAGAGGGACTGAGATGGTACGATAGGGTCACAAACGAAGCACTTATGGAGAGAACAAGACAGATTTCAGTGAACGAAGAGGTTTAAAAAGACGCTGGCGCTGGATAGGACACACTTTGCGAAAACATGAGGGGAATATAACAAGAAGGGTCCTATCCTGGAACTTGCTGGAACAACAAAAGAAGGGGAGGCCGAGAAATACAAGGAGACGGGACTTAGAGGCAGAGATCAACAAAGTAAAAAAGAGCTAGAGGAGATAGCTAGAGATAGGAAGACTTGACATGAGTTGGTTGAGGGACAATGTCACAATCCACGTTTAAAAGCAGGAGAGAGAGAGAGAGAGAGAGATATTATCCTTGTACATAACATACTTCTCTTACTTCTTCTTAGAACGCTCCCTATCGACCACTTGTTAACCGCCCTTTGGGGTTTGTGTGGTATCTGGGCCTAAGAGCGATTTTATATTGCGCCAGTTAGGCGCCTACAAGTAGGCCAGTATATCCGATTTCTGTGAAGCTTTTATTACTGTTAGCTTCCTAGGCTTGTACCTACTAGTAGTCTCTTACAACATGCCTTGTAGGTCGCAGTGTTACTATTCTTTGCTCCCTTGCGAGCCCCGGCAACTAACACACGATGCTATCGCAGTACAAAATATACGATCTCAGCGCAAAACATACTATCCTAGTACAGAACACACTCGCCTATTACAGAACACACTCGCCTAGTACAGAACACACTCGCCTAGTACAGAACACACTCGCCTAGTACAGAACACACTCACCTAGTACAGAACACACTCACCTAGTACAGAACACACTCGCCTAGTACAGAACACACTCGCCTAGTACAGAACACACTCACCTAGTACAGAACACACTCACCTAGTACAGAACACACTCGACTAGTACAGAACACACTCGACTAGTACAGAACACACTCGCCTAGTACAGAACACACTCGCCAAGTACAGAACATACTCTCCTATAAACAAAATATTAGTGTGCATTTTTTACCTGTATGTCTATATAAAAAACTCGTTCTACATCTTTACCAACCGATATAAAATCATCCACTTGACAGAAATGGTTGATTTTTTACATTTTCTTTAGATAACAGTGGCGACCGTCGCAAAGTATTTTTTCCCACCCAACCGTTAGTGCTATACGATTTTACTTATAAGTTATTAGTAAAATAACAGCGATGTTGATTTGGTATACACTTAGAAATTTAACAGTACCGTAATTAAGTTTTTTAAATAATTACGCATTTTCGTGCTAACCATGCAATTCAGCACCAGTGCAAATCGGGAATCACGGGGCATTAATCATTTCATACTGTATCCGAACGATTGTCATTGGCGTGTGGACACACCATTTGTTTTCATTGATAGAATTGGAAGGTATCATTTGTTCACTATGTCACACTGCATTTTATAATATGTAATAGGGATACGCATTTACAAACATCACCCCCTTTCCTCCATATTGTTATAAATGTAAATTCTGAACTTCGATTATCATTTTATTGTGCGTACGCAAAATTATGTAACAAAAACGGTTTTTGTTTTTGCACTATCCAAGTTAACTACCAATTAGTTAAACATGAATTCGTAAGGTCGTGAGGTATATAAGACTACCTGCAAAAAATTACTGATATCCATCCGATAGATTTCGTACAAATTAAACATTATTGTGTTCACGAATTTTGGAACGAACTATAGTACAGAACATACTCTCCTAGTACAGAACATACTCTCCTAGAATAGAACATATTCTCCTAGTACAGAACATACTCTCCTAGAATAGAACATATTCTCCTAGTACAGAACATACTCTCCTAGTACAGAACATACTCTCCTAGTACAGAACATACTCTCCTAGTACAGAACATACTCTCCTAGAATAGAACATACTCTCCTAGTACAGAACATACTCTCCTAGTACAGAACATACTCTCCTAGAATAGAACATACTTTCCTAGTACAGAATATACTCTCCTAGTACAGAACATACTCTCCTAGTACAGAACATACTTTCCTAGTACAGAACATACTCTCCTAGTACAGAACATACTCTCCTAGTACAGAGCATACTTTCCTAGTACAGAGCATACTCTCCTAGTACAGAACATACTCTCCTAGTACAGAACATACTCTCCTAGCACAGAACATACTCTCCTAGTACAGAGCATACTCTCCTAGTACAGAACATACTCTCCTAGTACTGAACATACTCTCCTAATACAGAACATACTCTCCTAGTACAGAGCATACTTTCCTAGTACAGAACATACTCTCCTAGTACAGAGCATACTCTCCTAGTACAGAGCATACTTTTCTAGTACAGAACATACTCTCCTAGTACAGAACATACTCTCCTAGTACTGAATATACTCTCCTAGTACAGAGCATACTCTCCTAGTACAGAGCATACTCTCCTAGTACATAACATACTTTCCTAGTACAGAACATACTCTCCTAGTACTGAATATACTCTCCTAGTACATAACATACTTTCCTAGTACAGAACATACTTTCCTAGTACAGAATATACTCTCCTAGTACAGAACATACTCTCCTAGTACAGAACATACTCTCCTAGTACAGAACATACTCTCCTAGTACATAATAAGTTACCCTAGAAAATAACATACTATCCCTCGTATGTAAGAACATTCTATATTCGCACATCTTAAATTTCTGGAAAATTCCATCTGCTGGCGATGATCCGTGTAAACACTATTCACTTTGTCTGGTTCCAAGACACGGTTGGTGAGTAACAATAAGTTGAATGTGTCACAGATACTGTATCTAGCTATCAAATATATAACAATTATTAACACAAACCGCGTTTTATCAACGATCCAATTTCGCGAGCGACAGGGGAGAAAACCTCAAAATATGCACATAAATTTTGGTAATCAGATTGAAGTTGTTGTCTTCTCCTGCGAATTGGATTCTGCATTGGGACAATTTTTCACTTCAGATGTCATAAATATATGTAGCGCGCAATATTGTCACGAAATGTCATAATTAAACACCCCACCCTTCATCTCTACAGCTTATTCATTATATTATATATTATATACATAGCGTTTCTTTATTCGTCTTGTTTCTTTGTCTCTCTCTTTCTCTGCCTCTCACATACGCCACATCATCCTTGTCCTAATTTGTGTTGCGCAGAATTTTGCCACTTTCGGTATCTCTCTCTCTCATAGGCCAGATAATGCATCTCTGCTGCCGTCATCAGTCACATCCTGAAACCGTCTTCTCTGTGGTCTTCCTTTTCTCCTCTTTGATGGGTATCTCATTCCATAATGGTCTTCTCCAACTCTTCATGTCTTTTTTCTTTCTTTCTTTTCTATAATCCTGTGTTGCCTCCCGGCGACACGATAGAGAAGAGATTTCTAGAAAGGGCTTTTGTGTACGCTCCATAAACAGTGTTTATCGTCGCCTCTGTTATCTATGAGGTCCACCTTTTGCGTGGATGACCTTTTGTTTTGTATCCACTGTATCGGAATAACATTGCTGTTTGTATCCACTGTATCGGAATAACATTGCTGTTTGTATCCACTGTATCGGAATAACATTGCTGTTTGTATCCACTGTATCGGAATAACATTGCTTTATGTGGGGCACTGTATCGGAGTAACATTGCTGTTTGTATCCACTGTATCGGAGTAACATTGCTGTTTGTATCCACTGTATCGGAATAACATTGCTGTTTGTATCCACTGTATCGGAATAACATTGCTGTTTGTATCCACTGTATCGGAGTAACATTGCTGTTTGTATCCACTGTATCGGAATAACATTGCTTTATGTGGGGCACTGTCTGTTGGTAATCTGCTTATGTGACCAAACTATTTAATTCGTTGTTTCTTGATTTGTTGGTTCAGTACTAATGTTGCACCAACCGTTTTCCTGATGTCTTCATTTTTAAACCGGTCTCTTCTTGGTACACTAAGCATTCTGTGTAGACACTTCATCTATGTCATGACTAGTTTCTTCTATCATTTGATGTCAGCATCCAGGTTTAGCACTGGTAGTATAATGTTGGGAGAAAGATGTTGTTGACAATGCTCTTTTTGTGTTTCTTGTGACATGTGTGCACTTTTTAATTTTCGTGTCATTTGTCCTATGATTTGATTTGTTTTATTGCATCTATGTTGGATTTCCTTTAGTTATTCTTCCGTTTGCTGAAAAAATGCTCCCTATGCATGTGAAGTCTTTGATTTGTTTTATTTCATCTATGTTGGATTTCCTTAGTTATTCTTCCGTTTGCTGAAAAAATGCTCCCTATGCATGTGAAGTCTTTGATTTGTTTTATTGCATCTATGTTGGATTTCCTTAGTTATTCTTCCGTTTGCTGAAAAAATGCTCCCTATGCATGTGAAGTCTTTGATTTGTTTTAATGGGCGATTGTCGATGGCGATGTTGGTATGTGTCCAAAATAATAAGTCTACAGCTCTCTGATTCATTACCTCAGAGACACAGAGAGACAGTAAAGTCACACACCTTGATTTCATTTGATTCTACTAGTTTCATACAGTGTTGCTACATATTTTTGGAGCAGAATAGTTGTAGAAATTGGTAATAATCAACATTTCTTCTCCTAGCAGCAACAATTTTATTGATAGGTATTCATGTTCGGCATCTTTATATATCTTTATCTCCCCTATTGAAGTCAATGTGTTTACAATAAAGGGATTTAATTTTGGCATTATTCTGAAAGTGTGCAAGTTAAAGGAATCTTAGTCTGTAGATATTTTTTTTTTTTCGATCCAGAACACTGAGCTTTCAGCTCTTGGCTCAGTGCCATGGACATCGTAACCCTAACCGTAATCGTAACCCACGAACACCGTAAATCTGGAGAACCTGTGTCTTTTCTGCCAGCCATTACGTCAGGCTTACATTAGTATAACTGTACTAACAATATCAACTTAGTAACGTGACACATTGATATAACTGTACTAACAATATCAACTTATGTAAAGTGACACATTGATATAACTGTACTAACAATATCAACTTATGTAAAGTGACACATTGATATAACTGTACTAACAATATCAACTTGTAAGTACACATTGATATAACTGTACTAACAATGTCAACTTATGTAAGTACACATTGATATAACTGCACTAACAATATCAACTTATGTAACGTGACACATTGATATAACTGCACTAACAATATCAACTTATGTAAAGTGACACATTGATATAACTGACTAACAATGTCAACTTATGTAAAGTGACACATTGATATAACTGTACTAACAATATCAACTTATGTAAAGTAACACATTGATATAACTGTACTAACAATATCAATTTATGTAAAGTGACACATTGATATAACTGCACTAACAATGTCAACTTATGTAAAGTGACACATTGATATAACTGTACTAACAATATCAACTTATGTAAAGTGACACATTGATATAACTGTACTAACAATATCAACTTATGTAAAGTGACACATTGATATAACTGCACTAACAATATCAACTTATGTAAAGTGACACATTGATATAACTGCACTAACAATATCAACTTATGTAACGTGACACATTGATATAACTGTACTAACAATATCAATTTATGTAAAGTGACACATTGATATAACTGTACTAACAATATCAACTTATGTAAAGTGACACATTGATATAACTGCACTAATAATGTCTTCTTCTTCTTCTTTTGTCGTCACACTGCTACCGGATTGTTGCCCAGTGTCGTGGTTTTCTGTTTTTGTCTTGCGCTGTTCTGGTGGCTTGTGTGATTGTTATCTTTGCTCTTTCACAGGATTCTGCTACGCCATCTAACCATCTTTTCCGTGGTCGTCCTCTTGCCTTCTTTCCCGATATTCTGTTGTAGAAGACTCTGTATACTGTGGAGTTTGGATGCATTCTTATTAAGTGGCCAAACCACTTCTTTCTTTGTTTATCTATGTAATTCAAGCAAGGTTCTGTGCCAACTTTCTTTCTTATGCTGATGTTGGTGATTCTGTCTTTTCTTGTGTTGTTGGTAACTTTTCGCAGGCAACGCATTTCACATGTAGTTACTAGCAATGTCAACTTATGTAAAGTGACACATTGATATAATTGATTCGGCAGTTCTAAGAACCCCAGGGAAGCACCGAAACAAATGAATATGGTAAATAAATAAACAAACAATAAACAAGTATTTATGGCCTCTAGAAAAAAAAAACAATTAGAAAATACTGAATTCGAACCACAACTCTTATTTCTCTAGGCGCCCATCGTCTAAGCCTGAAGTCGAACGGCTTTCAGACCCCAGCCAGCTAACTCTCAAAAATTTCAGACCCCAGCCAGCTAGCTCTCAAAAATTTCAGACCCCAGCCAGCTAGCTCTCAAAACACAAAATATTCGCTCTGCGGTGTCTTTCACACAGTGTGGATTACACAAATTCGAAAATCAGGTCAGATTCGAACAATACTTGTACCAACACAAGCGATTAACTTTTGTGTATATATAAGAGTATATATGTAGTCGCCCACAGTGAGACTACACTGCAATGTCTAATTAATAATTTGTCAAAGGCATGCGACCTCTTTTCTCTGACAATAAGTGTCTCCAAAACAGTTGTGTTTTGTCAGGGAGGTAAGACATCAAATATCACTTTAAATGGCAACCATCTAACACCAGTGCAAAAATTATGCTATCTTGGGTCCACGGTCACTGCCAGCCTTTCTCTTGATGAAGAAATCAACGCTCGTATAGGAGTGCGGCTACTACATTCGGCATACTATCAAAGCGAGCGTGGGACAACAAAAATTGACATTGCAGACGAAGACTCATATATATTGAGCCTGCGTAATTAGTTCTTTACTATATGGCTCAGAAACATGGACAGCTTACTCAAGACACAAGAGGAGACTTAACATCTTTCACCTTCGATGTCTCCGCAAGATTATGAACATCAGGTGGTACGACAAGATAACCAACTCTGAAGTACTACAACGTGCAGATATGCCTTCCATCATGGGCATGCTCAGCAGTAGACGACTAAGATGGTTGGGACATGTGAGAAGAATGGAAACTTATCGCATACCAAAACAAATGTTGTTCTGTGAACTTTCGGAGGAAGAGGCACCAGGACAGACCACTGCTCAGATATAAAGATGTCTGCAAAACCTCAATGAAAAACTTTTCTATAGATCCCAGCACATGGGAGGGACTAGCTGATGACAGAATTGTGTGGAAAGCCAAATTACGGAAGGGCGCAGAGTCTTTTGAGAAGAGACTTATGTATGAGCTGAACGACAAGAGAGAAAAGCGAAAACTCAGAAGTTGTCACAGTATAACACTTGCCTATTGACCGTCTGTAAAGATGAAAAGGGCCATATATATATGAGATGAAACAATCGCACAAATACACACTGTTATATGTGTGTGTTCCAATATAAAACTGTTTAATTCAATACATACTTTCTTCTCTTTGTTTTTCTAAAATAAATATTATTCTCTTGCTCATTCATAGACATACAACTGTCTTTTTATTTTATTTAATATAAACATCCTTTCACACGCTTCATCCTCTCTGAAACAATCATATTTTGCTTTCTTCACATGCTAACATCAATTCATGAACTTCATTCTAAGTAAAACAACCATCTCTTTGTTCCTTCAGATCAAGACATCAATTAATTTGATTCCCCTTATTTAATGACATCTCTTTCTTCCATCAGATACAACCTTCCTTCGTGTGATTTCTGTTATTTAAAATCGATTTCTTTGTTTTCCTCAGATACCAGACGTAGAGACCAGACAACGTTGTTCGGAAAACATCAGCCACCAAAAAAACGACGTAAATCGAGAACAGCCTTCACTAACCAGCAGATCTACGAGCTTGAGAAGAGATTCCTCTATCAGAAATACCTGACTCCAGCAGATAGAGATGAGATAGCGTCCACTCTTGGACTCACCAATGCACAAGTGATTACATGGTTTCAAAATAGACGTGCCAAACTCAAACGTGACCTTGAGGAATTAAAAAATGACGTTACTGCGGCCAAGAAACTTCCAGCGCACAAATATGCCCCTGAGTCGCAGGCGGAAATTGATCTTCGAAAAGTTCAGGAGAAAACATTAAGAGACAGTTTCAACAACGGTGGTATCCATTCTCCCAACTCTATGACGAGCCTAAGTGATGAAGCTCTCGAGACCAGTATAACGCCAGTTCTGAGTCCGAATCAAGTTGATGACGACGATGAAATTCCTGAAGGTTCTGATGGAAAGCATGAGGAACCGATGGACACCAAGTGGTGTGATGCTGAAAACGACAGCAGTCATGATGACGAAAGTGATCATATTAGATTGAGCGAGAAACATCATACCAAATCCTGCATCCCTCAAGACAGAGTCGAATTTAATCTCCAAACACACTCATATTATCTCAACAAAGGAGACCAACACAGGGCGCCGGGGGTAGAAGATAAGAAAGCTAAAAGTGAACTCGACGGTACTACGTGACTATTTCAAGTATCATATGATATGTGTAATTTAATGGGTTTTAAACAATTGTTAACTAATATGTGAATTCTGAACAATGGCCTACAGATGATCAACAACATTTTCTTACTTGCTTAGTGTTACCAGAGCCAAACATGGGCAATGAACAAAGCACAGTTGCACAAAATAACTACAAGTGAAATGCGATGCCTACGAAAAGTTACCAACTACACCAGAAAAGACTGTCACTAACATCAACATAAGATAAGAAAGAACGTTGGCACAGAACCTTGTTTGAATTGCACTGAGAAACAAAAGAATGAGGTCGTTTGGCTACTTAATAAGAATGCATCCAAACTCCACAATATACATAGTCTTCTACAACAGAACATCGGGAAAGAAGGCGAGAGAAAGACCACGAAAAAGATGGTTAGATGGCATAGCAAAATCCTGTAAAAGAGCAAAAATACTTAGAATCTATCACCCAAGCTCAAAACAAAAACAGAAAACCGTGACACTGGCCAACAACCTGGTAACAACAAAAGATGAAGAAGAAGAAACAATGGCCGTGTAACCTGTTTTAAGTTAGTTATAAACAATGGTCGTGACATATATTTAGTGAATTCTATCTACACAATGATTGTGTAACTTATTTGATGAGTTCTAGACAATTATCGTGTAGTGTGTTTGAAGTTCCTGACCACAGACAGTTTTGGAATCAATAAAATAACAATATAGAACTGGATGTCTATTGTCAAACGCAGGAAAAGTAAACACATATTTGTTTTATGCTTGTTTGTTTGTTTGTTTTCGATCCCAGATGTACTAGGAGTTTGTCTTCATTTTTCCTGTTTCCAACAGTTTGGTTTGTAATTATGGTTCTTGTAGGTCGTTCTCCTGGCGACACAATAGAACTGGGCAGGCTTTTAGATGTTTATTCTGACGAAAAATTAAAACTGGTTAAATGTCTAATCTTTCTCTTGACGACACCTCAGAACAGTGTAGATTGATTGATTGATTGATTGAATGATTGATTGATTGATTGAGATATCATCATTGCACTTCGGAAAATAAGCATGTGTGCTTCATATTTTTATTACGCACAAAGGTCTCTTCGTTAAGGCATGAACTCCACCGCACCGGCAAAGGTCCCCGACATAATTTTGTAGATGGTCACAATTGTTATAGAAATTTCACTTTAATCTTTTTTTAAAATAAATTTTGTGACAACTGCAGTTCTGCAGCATAATCTTATCGATTTTAAAACTACCAAAGTTTCTTCTAAGTGTTAACAAGTTCCTACGTTTTATAGTCAGCCTCCTATAGGATTAGGAACTCGATCTCATATTCATTGAAATCAGGAATCTCTGGAGAAAAAATATCCCGACAGGGAACAGACCGAGTACTTTTGGAATCAGAGACGATCACCTTACCTCCACGTCACAGAGACCACAGTGATGTATGATATTACTTATTTGGTTAATGTGTACAAGAAGTGTGTAGATTTATATGTATGATATTACTTATTTGGTTAATGTGTACAAGAAGTGTGTAGGTTTATATGTATGATATTACTTATTTGGTTAATGTGTACAAGAAGTGTGTAGGTTTATATGTATGCTATTACTTATTTGGTTAATGTGTACAAGAAGTGTGTAGATTTATATGTATGCTATTACTTATTTGGTTAATGTCTACAAGAAGTGTGTAGATTTATATGTATGCTATTACTTATTTGGTTAATGTCTACAAGAAGTGTGTAGATTTATATGTATGCTATTACTTATTTGGTTAATGTCTACAAAGATGTGTAGATTTATATGTATAAATTTACTAGTTCCATATGAAAAATGAAAATCGTGGCATATCCCAAATGACCTAGCCATCAACCACAGTAAACGAGTCGTTGATTTTCTAGGCACCACTTATACATTCAGTAGTTTGCAATTGTTTTCTGAACGGTGAGGTCTATTTTACCTTTTGTAAAAATTCCACGGAAATGAATTTGCTTCCAAACTTGTCCACCGTGGGGTTTGAACCAGATACGCTTGGGTCTGTGATCGAGCTCACTACCGCTTGAGCTACAGACGCTCACAGTTCCATATAGGTATGCTAATTTATTTGTATGTATATGTATTCGTTTGGTGCTGCCCTACAAGACAGCACTACGCTTGATGACCTTTGCTTTCTTTGTTCATCTCCAACCATCGAGGCATGGATGTACTTGTATAAGTAGACATATTATTGTTCTTAACCTACAAGACAGCACTACGCTTGATGACCTTTACTTTCTTTGTTCATCTCCAACCATCGAGGCATGGATGTACTTGTATAAGTAGACATATTATTGTTCTTAACCTACAAGACAGCACTACGCTTGATGACCTTTACTTTCTTTGTTCATCTCCAACCATCGAAGCATGGATGTACTTGTATAAGTAGACATATTATTGTTCTTAACCTACAAGACAGCACTACGCTTGATGACCTTTACTTTCTTTGTTCATCTCCAACCATCGAAGCATGGATGTACTTGTATAAGTAGACATATTATTGTTCTTAACCTACAAGACAGCACTACGCTTGATGACCTTTACTTTCTTTGTTCATCTCCAACCATCGAGGCATGGATGTACTTGTATAAGTAGACATATTATTGTTCTTAACCTACAAGACAGCACTACGCTTGATGACCTTTACTTTCTTTGTTCATCTCCAACCATCGAAGCATGGATGTACTTGTATAAGTAGACATATTATTGTTCTTAACCTACAAGACAACACTACGCTTGATGACCTTTACTTTCTTTGTTCATCTCCAACCATCGAAGCATGGATGTACTTGTATAAGTAGACATATTATTGTTCTTAACCTACAAGACAGCACTACGCTTGATGACCTGTGCTTTCTTTGTTCATCTCCAACCATCGAAGCATGGATGTACTTGTATAAGTAGACATATTATTGTTCTTAACCTACAAGACAACACTACGCTTGATGACCTTTGCTTTCTTTGTTCATCTCCAACCATCGAGGCATGGATGTACTTGTATAAGTAGACATATTATTGTTCTTAACCTACAAGACAGCACTACGCTTGATGACCTTTACTTTCTTTGTTCATCTCCAACCATCGAAGCATGGATGTACTTGTATAAGTAGACATATTATTGTTCTTAACCTACAAGACAACACTACGCTTGATGACCTTTACTTTCTTTGTTCATCTCCAACCATCGAAGCATGGATGTACTTGTATAAGTAGACATATTATTGTTCTTAACCTACAAGACAGCACTACGCTTGATGACCTTTACTTTCTTTGTTCATCTCTAACCATCGAAGCATGGATGTACTTGTATAAGTAGACATATTATTGTTCTTAACCTACAAGACAGCACTACGCTTGATGACCTTTACTTTCTTTGTTCATCTCCAACCATCGAAGCATGGATGTACTTGTATAAGTAGACATATTATTGTTCTTAACCTACAAGACAACACTACGCTTGATGACCTTTACTTTCTTTGTTCATCTCCAACCATCGAAGCATGGATGTACTTGTATAAGTAGACATATTATTGTTCTTAACCTACAAGACAGCACTACGCTTGATGACCTTTGCTTTCTTTGTTCATCTCCAACCATCGAGGCATGGATGTACTTGTATAAGTAGACATATTATTGTTCTTAACCTACAAGACAGCACTACGCTTGATGACCTTTACTTTCTTTGTTCATCTCCAACCATCGAGGCATGGATGTACTTGTATAAGTAGACATATTATTGTTCTTAACCTACAAGACAGCACTACGCTTGATGACCTTTACTTTCTTTGTTCATCTCCAACCATCGAGGCATGGATGTACTTGTATAAGTAGACATATTATTGTTCTTAACCTACAAGACAGCACTACGCTTGATGACCTTTACTTTCTTTGTTCATCTCCAACCATCGAGGCATGGATGTACTTGTATAAGTAGACATATTATTGTTCTTAACCTACAAGACAGCACTACGCTTGATGACCTTTACTTTCTTTGTTCATCTCCAACCATCGAGGCATGGATGTACTTGTATAAGTAGACATATTATTGTTCTTAACCTACAAGACAGCACTACGCTTGATGACCTTTACTTTCTTTGTTCATCTCCAACCATCGAGGCATGGATGTACTTGTATAAGTAGACATATTATTGTTCTTAACCTACAAGACAGCACTACGCTTGATGACCTTTACTTTCTTTGTTCATCTCCAACCATCGAGGCATGGATGTACTTGTATAAGTAGACATATTATTGTTCTTAACCTACAAGACAACACTACGCTTGATGACCTTTGCTTTCTTTGTTCATCTCCAACCATCGAGGCATGGATGTACTTGTATAAGTAGACATATTATTGTTCTTAACGATCTTTCTCCTGACATTATGCTGCCAGTGCCAAACTTGGACAATGACATCCAACGATAGATGAAAACTAGTCTCTACTTAGACAAATTTTCAACGCAAAGTGCTGGGAGTATCAAGAAGAGACCGGTTTAGAAACGGAGACATTACGACAAAAGGTGGGTGCAAATCAGTACTAAACTTCATCAAGAAACACCAAATTAAATTGATCGGTCACATAAGTTTATCATCAGACTCTGATGGCAATGCTACTCACAATTGATACAAGGCAAAAGGTAGTCATCGCAAAAGGTGGATTTCCGAAGTAATAGAGGCAGTGAAGCACACAAAGTTCGAAACGCACTAGAGCCCGTTCTATAAATCTCTTTTTATCCTGATGATGTTACGGCAAAACAGGATTAGAGAGAGAGAAAAAGAAGACCATTGGTGGTGCAGTTGAACCTTTCGCAGATATCATGCGACAAAATGGGCTTTTGTAACGAAGCAATAGCGTTGTACTTGTATGATCGTTGATATTTTGTAGTTTATAAAATGAGTAGATGATATTTTTGTATTGTTAGATCGCAAGCCATAAATCAGATCATAAAGTAATGGGTTTTTTTAATACAAAGTACAACAGATCAAATGTGTCTGTCTTTTTTGTTTCGTTATTTTTTTTCTTTTCTATGACTCAGGTTACTGGTTACTAAACTGCCGTCATTGCACTCCGGGCAGACTCATAGGTGCTCAGTCTTCCCCTACAGGTATGACTCAGGAACAGCCCCGAATCAACGGTTATTTTTTATTGGAGCCAATGGGTATAAGCATGTCAACCTTTTGTTTGCAGCGGAAGCTAAGCTACAATATTTCACGCTTCTCAGACAAGCGCAACTAATTTCAGTATGCATTTTTGTTCATGTTTGCTTTCTATAGCCTGTGATTTTCTCCCCACTGTTTACACGGCTTCACCTGCAATTCTTCTCTTTATATGTCATCAGTAGCACCATGCTTGAAGCTGAGTCAGTTTTCAAAAACGTGTCCCGGGTAAGGATCACCCTCCCTTTGCATATATACTCATTTCAAACATAGATCGCATGTCTTGTGTGTGTTCTTCTAAGACTATAATTCTTCAGGCCACACAAAAGCTCTTACACACTTTTTCGGGACAAATATAATGTACTTCTGTTACTTTGGGAACACAGATAGTTTGAGTCCTTTCAAGAAAAAAATGATTTTCTTTCTGTTTGCTTTTTTGTAGGGAGTACGGAAACTGCAGACAATGGCAGGACTTACCAGGATCAACCCCACTGGCAGGACCAGCCAGACAACTGTAGGCAGCAAGTAACAGATCGACTAGATGTGGTTGTGTGTCACACTTTTGTTATAGAAGCTGTTATTAGTCGTGTGTGCAGACACACCTTATTCCAGAAATATATGTCACTGACATTGAAGCAGCATACACTGGCAATTTCTTTCATAGTCATCACTCTTCTAGGGAGACGTCATGTAGCTATCAGTGGTGTGATATTTCGATCGACCTACAACTACAACTGGTGCTCAAGGGTCTAAAACCGAAGGATTGAGTTCATTGCACCGGGATTTAAACCCAAAATAGCTCGTTCCCAGTTGGCAGAAATGGCACGCCACTTGAAGAGAGTATTACACAAAGCCGTATTGTCGTAGTTCCGGCAACAATCCTATGACTCTTCTTCTTCTTCTTTGCGTTCGTTCTTTACGACCAATTTTAATTACTCTTTGTGATATGTTTGATTTTTGCCAAGAACGTGAAAACGTTGCACATTGGTTTGGTAGGCCCCTAAACGCATAGACTTGTATACGTTTAGGACACGTGCATCCGACTTCAGTCAAACCTCCTTAGTCGCCTCTTACAACATGCGTGGTAGGTAACAGTGGTTCTATTCTTTACACCCCAAATTTGGGCCCCGGTAACAACTCGGGAGAATCCTAGGGTTAAAAAAATGTATTGGCAAATAGAACAGCGAAGTCCAGTCCGTATTCGAAGCCACGATCTTAGGAACACAAGGCAAAGACTTAACCACTTTACTACAGAGAACACCCCCTTTATTATATGTTATTCGACCGAGTAGCAGCAAAAATCGCTTTGTAGTGATACTTGTCGGGGATATAAAAATGACCTTGTTCAAATCTTTAGTATTGATTATTATACCATGAGTTTGGCTATGTCCACAATATACACTGCTTGTGGGTGCGTTAGAGTATTTGTTATAGCATTCGAACGATGACATTTACACCAGATAAATGTGGGATGTATATCTCCACATTTCATTGTATTTTGTTTCATCACATATGGTCTCTAGTTATACTACAGTTTATCATCTATTCGATTCTACCCGCTAAACACAAATATCGGATAGAGACTGCCCGGTGTAATCAACATGAAGCGGAGACGCGCATATATGACTCTATTTGCTGAGAGAACGACAGCGATGTCGTTATCGATAATTGTTTTTTTATTTGCCATTACAACTCTCTAAATATTTCGATGTCTCTATTTCTCATTGTTTCTTTGTTCAGTTCCATCCATGATTTTAATTTATCAGTGTTCTCAAAGTATATATCATCTCGTAGTGTTACACAGATGCGTGCTATTCATATTTGACTGTCCAAGTATTACCAGTAAGTGTGCTAGCAGATGTGCCGATGTGTGGGTGTACCAGTTCGTGTGTCAGTGTGTGAGTGCCGGCAGATGTATATGTATGTGTGTTCCAGTATGTTGCCGGCAGAGGCACCAATATGTGTATGTGTACCAATTCGTGTGTCAGCGTGTGTGTGCCGGCAGATGTATCTGTATGTGTGTTCCAGTATGTGTGCCAGCAGATGTGCCAGCAGATGTGCCAATGTGTGTGTCTACCAGTTCGTGTGTCAGTGTGTGTGTGTCAGTGTGTGTGTGTCAGTATGTACGACATGCAAACGAATTAACCACTCCTCCAATGAGAACCCCATGTACCATTATGTGTTTAGTATGTGTACCCTCTGTGTAAATGTTATAGATATACTTTGACACGTATTTATTTCAGCACACATGACAGCGTTAAAGTGTTCACACCTGGGCTTAACCTGCTGAATATGTCCTTAACAAATACACCTGGCCATTGTTTGTTGTTGATCTATTACCTGCTGACGATGATTGCTGTCATCTCTCACTGTTTCCTATAGGTCAGGCTAAATGTAAATATGATAGCAGTGTCAATGTTGTCCTGGATAGGACCAAGCAAAACTGCTATAAAAAAGCATTTAAAAAAATGATATTTGTTTGTTAAATTTATTATGTGTTGTTGGACTTTTTTTTAAAGTTGTGAATATTTGTAAATTTTGTTTAAATGCCACATGAAGATAATGTAGACTGATAATGGTACACTGATGGTACATCGGTCGATGGTAAAGAAGATGTTGACATTGTCAAGATGGTAACGAAATGGTGATGACTTTGGTTGCATGTGGTGTGGAGGTAATGGTACACTGATGGTACATCGGTCAATGGCAAAGAATATGTTGACATTGTCAAGATGGTAACGAAATGGTGATGACTTTAGTTGCATGTGGTGTAGAGGTAAAGTGCTAGCCTCTCTGTCCAAAGATACTTGGTTCGTTTCCCTGCTGGAGCGATCTGTGTAATTTTCCAACAATCTCTGATATAATTTTAAGTGAGATCAAGTTTCTAGTCCTATCTACGTTTTATCGTTCATTTCTTGTTCAAGTGGAGCACGTAAAAGAAACCTTGACAATTGAACATCGATATGAGTAGGCTGTAAAGCCGCTACCCGTGAAAAAATTTATTTTACAGATTTAAAATAAAATTCCTACCAAGAAAGCCCACTATCTTCAAAATGATTTCAAGGACAATGACCGGCGCTACGGAGTTCTGCACAGTCTCTGAAATCTTTATGTGTAAGAAGAAAAATCGGATCACGCATGGTTATTTCGGAAAGTGCAATGATGACTTCCTTTCAGTCAATAAATCAACTGATGATTATGATGATGATGATGACCAGTGGCGGCTCGAGATTGTTTTTGTTGGTGGGGCCAGACACACATTTTCGGGAAAATCATCGTTTTGGGTTAGGTTATATTTTAGTCCATTACATAATAAATACACGTTACACATTATTTTTGGTGGGTCCGGCCTCACTGGCCCTTAATGGAGCCGCCACTGATGATGACGATATGTGTGACTGTGATCTAGGTATATAATCTATTTTAGTGGTTTAAAAAAACCGCAAGGGTAAATTCTAGTTAGAAAGCTGCTGCAGCTGCGACCACAAGTGCAAACTTGATCAAACTTGGACTGAACGCAGTAACCCCTTGTTTCGTTTGAAACTTGTTACAATTGCTCATCTTTAGAAACGAGCTTCACGTCTGCTGAAATATGACACCAAAGAACTGTGCCCAACTCATGACCGACCGATACGGCTGCTCACATAACTAGAACTTGCTCATGCTTGTCACGGGCTGGAATAATGCAGATGGTGGTAAACTCATTAGCTTCAACATGGAAGTCAGGATGTTTTAGTCTGCTAAACTCTGTCCTCGTTTCAAACCTAGATGAAACATCATCGTTATCCTAGCTACTGTTACATTGATCTGTGTGTTCATCTTTTTTTCCCCTTATATTCTTCTTCTTTATGGTGCTTCTCGTTTTTCTATCTCCTCTGCTAAATTCCCTCCAGCGTATGTTCATTGTCTGTCGGGACTAACAAACAGAATGTCAATATTATCACCACTGTCTCACCCTTTTGTCCGTATTATGTCAGCATCATCACCATTGTAGCACTTCTTGTAAAAGTGATATGTCATCGTCATCACCATTATAGCACTTCTTTTATAAGTGTTCTGTCATCGTCACCACCATTGTAGCACTCTATTGTCAACGTTATATCACCATCAACCTCACGTTTTGTACTCTATTATCTGAATATTAAAATTAATCTCTCTATTATGTGAATATTAAAATTAATCTCTCTATTATCTGAATATTAAAATGAATCTCTCTATTATGTGAATATTAAAATGAATCTCTCTATTATGTGAATATTAAAATGAATCTCTCTATTATCTGAATATTAAAATGAATCTCTCTATTATCTGAATATTAAAATTAATCTCTACATTATCTGAATATTAAAATTAATCTCTCTATTATCTGAATATTAAAATGAATCTCTCTATTATGTGAATATTAAAATGAATCTCTCTATTATGTGAATATTAAAATGAATCTCTCTATTATCTGAATATTAAAATGAATCTTTCTATTATCTGAATATTAAAATTAATCTCTACATTATCTGAATATTAAAATTAATCTCTACATTATCTGAATATTAAAATTAATCTCTACATTATCTGAATATTAAAATTAATCTCTCTATTATGTGAATATTAAAATTAATCTCTATATTATGTGAATATTAAAATTAATCTCTATATTATGTAAATATTAAAATTAATCTCTATATTATGTAAATATTAAAATTAATCTCTATATTATGTGAATATTAAAATTAATCTCTATATTATCTGAAATATTAAAATTAATCTCTATATTATGTGAATATTAAAATTAATCTCTATATTATGTGAATATTAAAATTAATCTCTATATTATGTAAATATTAAAATTAATCTCTATATTATGTAAATATTAAAATTAATCTCTATATTATGTAAATATTAAAATTAATCTCTATATTATGTAAATATTAAAATTAATCTCTATATTATGTAAATATTAAAATTAATCTCTATATTATGTAAATATTAAAATTAATCTCTATATTATGTAAATATTAAAATTAATCTCTATATTATGTAAATATTAAAATTAATCTCTATATTATGTAAATATTAAAATTAATCTCTATATTATGTAAATATTAAAATTAATCTCTATATTATGTAAATATTAAAATTAATCTCTATATTATGTAAATATTAAAATTAATCTCTATATTATGTAAATTATTAAAATTAATCTCTATATTATGTAAATATTAAAATTAATCTCTATATTATGTAAATATTAAAATTAATCTCTATATTATGTAAATATTAAAATTAATCTCTATATTATGTAAATATTAAAATTAATCTCTATATTATCTGAATATTAAAATTAATCTCTATATTATGTAAATATTAAAATTAATCTCTATATTATGTGAATATTAAAATTAATCTCTATATTATGTAAATATTAAAATTAATCTCTCTATTATGTGAATATTAAAATTAATCTCTATATTATGTAAATATTAAAATTAATCTCTATATTATGTGAATATTAAAATTAATCTCTATATTATGTGAATATTAAAATTAATCTCTATATTATGTAAATATTAAAATTAATCTCTATATTATGTAAATATTAAAATTAATCTCTATATTATGTAAATATTAAAATTAATCTCTATATTATCTGAATATTAAAATTAATCTCTATATTATCTGAAATATTAAAATTAATCTCTATATTATGTGAATATTAAAATTAATCTCTATATTATGTAATATTAAAATTAATCTCTATATTATGTAAATATTAAAATTAATCTCTATATTATGTAAATATTAAAATTAATCTCTATATTATGTGAATATTAAAATTAATCTCTATATTATCTGAAATATTAAAATTAATCTCTATATTATGTGAATATTAAAATTAATCTCTATATTATGTGAATATTAAAATTAATCTCTATATTATGTAAATATTAAAATTAATCTCTATATTATGTAAATATTAAAATTAATCTCTATATTATGTAAATATTAAAATTAATCTCTATATTATGTAAATATTAAAATTAATCTCTATATTATGTAAATATTAAAATTAATCTCTATATTATGTAAATATTAAAATTAATCTCTATATTATGTAAATATTAAAATTAATCTCTATATTATGTAAATATTAAAATTAATCTCTATATTATGTAAATATTAAAATTAATCTCTATATTATGTAAATATTAAAATTAATCTCTATATTATGTAAATATTAAAATTAATCTCTATATTATGTAAAAATTAAAATTAATCTCTATATTATGTAAATTATTAAAATTAATCTCTATATTATGTAAATATTAAAATTAATCTCTATATTATGTAAATATTAAAATTGATCTCTATATTATGTAAATATTAAAATTAATCTCTATATTATCTGAATATTAAAATTAATCTCTATATTATGTAAATATTAAAATTAATCTCTATATTATGTGAATATTAAAATTAATCTCTATATTATGTAAATATTAAAATTAATCTCTCTATTATGTGAATATTAAAATTAATCTCTATATTATGTAAATATTAAAATTAATCTCTATATTATGTAATATTAAAATTAATCTCTATATTATGTGAATATTAAAATTAATCTCTATATTATGTAAATTTTAAAATTAATCTCTATATTATGTAAATATTAAAATTAATCTCTATATTATGTAAATATTAAAAATAATCTCTATATTATGTAAATATTAAAATTAATCTCTATATTATCTGAATATTAAAATTAATCTCTATATTATGTAATATTAAAATTAATCTCTATATTAGGTAAATATTAAAAATGATTCTACTTTATTATGTGAATATCCTCGAGTTTTCTTCTCTGTTATCAGTGTGTACCACCTGTACTTCACCATTGTCTTAGTATCATACATTCTTCTTCTTCTTCCTTACCTTCTGTTGATTACTGCTTCTTTTTTCTAAAGAAGTGATAATATATGTATATTTTCTAATATTTCTAGAGAATCAGGTACATTCACAATCTGTTTTCGTTATTTTGTTCTATATTATATTTGTGGTCTGTTTCTGGTTTTGTATATTTCTAAACCTGTTCATTATTATTTTGAGAATGCTTCCTTGATTTTTTTTACTATTTGATCTGTCACTGGTATTTTCTATTTCTTGCAAAAAAAAATGTTAACTCCTCGAGTTTTTTTATTTTAATTTTTTAATGTAAATTATTGAGAGTGCAAATACATTGAAAATGTAAAGATACAGAGTGGAAATAAATAACGTATAAAGAAATACAGAATATTGTTCAAGAATGTTAAAAAAGGAATACAGTGTAAAATATAAGAATGTAAAGAGAGATAAAGAATATAGTTAGATAAAGTGAGAAAATATGGTAAATTGATTCGGATCAGCATCTCTGCACATAGGAAATATCTAAATCAGCTGTATCCAACACAGTGTCCGTGAGCGACATGTCACCAATGTGATACATCTCTGGCGCCATATTTTATTCCTCTCGCTTGCAGTTGTCACATAGCGTTTGTATTGTCACAGTCATTAGTCAAATACGCTCCAATATATACAAACTTTGACTATCACTGCTGTATAGACTCCCAGTCTCGATCTGCTCAATAAAAGTTCAAGAGCTATAACAATATTAAAGAAAATCCGGTAGCGATTTCAAACATCTCTTAAACTTTTGTATAACACTACAAAAGCTGGATGAATTAAGCGTCAAACGGTGCATTAGTGTGCTGAGACCCTTTCGAGGGCGAATCAAAGGTATGTATAGCGAGAGCGCTACTGAAACTATCAGTATGCATGCACCTCGCAATCTGTTAAAAGAGGCGTTGCACCTATAGGGCTGTTAAAACTACAGTAACATTGGTTTTGTTAATTAATTAATTAATTAACTTGACCAAACAAACAAATCGAAGACAATCAAAAAAAAAGAACTAATACAAGAGAGTGAACTTTCTCAAACAATAAATAATAAACACAACACACAATTCTTCTTCTCTTCCACAATTTACTTCTTTATAGAAATGTTACACCAGAAGTATGAATTGTAGAAAACACAACACAATTCTTCTTCTCTTCCACAATTTACTTCTTTATAGAAGTGTTACACCAGAAGTAAGAATCGTAGAAAACAAAACACACAATTCTTCTTCTCTTTCACAATTTACTTCTTTATAGAAATGTTACACCAGAAGTAAGAATCGTAGAAAACACAACACACAATTCTTCTTCTCTTCCACAATTTACTTCTTTATAGAAGTGTTACACCAGAAGTATGAATTGTAGAAAACACAACACACAATTCTTCTTCTCTTCCACCATTTACTTCTTTATAGAAGTGTTACACCAGAAGTAAGAATCGTAGAAAACAAAACACACAATTCTTCTTCTCTTCCACCATTTACTTCTTTATAGAAATGTTACACCAGAAGTATGAATTGTAGAAAACACAACACACAATTCTTCTTCTCTTCCACAATTTACTTCTTTATAGAAATGTTACACCAGAAGTAAGAATTGTAGAAAACAAAACACACAATTCTTCTTCTCTTCCACAATTTACTTCTTTATAGAAGTGTTACACCAGAAGTATGAATTGTAGAAAACACAACATACAATTCTTCTTCTCTTCCACAATTTACTTCTTTATAGAAGTGTTACACCAGAAGTATGAATTGTAGAAAACAAAACACACAATTCTTCTTCTCTTCCACAATTTACTTCTTTATAGAAGTGTTACACCAGAAGTAAGAATCGTAGAAAACACAACACAATTCTTCTTCTCTTCCACAATTTACTTCTTTATAGAAATGTTACACCAGAAGTAAGAATCGTAGAAAACACAACACACAATTCTTCTTCTCTTCCACAATTTACTTCTTTATAGAAGTGTTACACCAGAAGTAAGAATCGTAGAAAACAAAACACACAATTCTTCTTCTCTTCCACAATTTACTTCTTTATAGAAGTGTTACACCAGAAGTATGAATTGTAGAAAACAAAACACACAATTCTTCTTCTCTTCCACCATTTACTTCTTTATAGAAATGTTACACCAGAAGTATGAATTGTAGAAAACAAAACACACAATTCTTCTTCTCTTCCACAATTTACTTCTTTATAGAAGTGTTACACCAGAAGTATGAATTGTAGAAAACACAACACACAATTCTTCTTCTCTTCCACCATTTACTTCTTTATAGAAATGTTACACCAGAAGTAAGAATTGTAGAAAACAAAACACACAATTCTTCTTCTCTTCACAATTACTTCTTTATAGAAGTGTTACACCAGAAGTATGGAATTGTAGAAAACACAACACACAATTCTTCTTCTCTTCCACCATTTACTTCTTTATAGAAATGTTACACCAGAAGTATGAATTGTAGAAAACACAACACACAATTCTTCTTCTCTTCCACCATTTACTTCTTTATAGAAATGTTACACCAGAAGTATGAATCGTAGAAAACAAAACACACAATTCTTCTTCTCTTCCACCATTTACTTCTTTATAGAAATGTTACACCAGAAGTATGAATTGTAGAAAACAAAACACACAATTCTTCTTCTCTTCCACAATTTACTTCTTTATAGAAATGTTACACCAGAAGTAAGAATTGTAGAAAACAAAACACACAATTCTTCTTCTCTTCCACAATTTACTTCTTTATAGAAGTGTTACACCAGAAGTATGAATTGTAGAAAACACAACACAATTCTTCTTCTCTTCCACAATTTACTTCTTTATAGAAATGTTACACCAGAAGTATGAATTGTAGAAAACACAACACACAATTCTTCTTCTCTTCCACAATTTACTTCTTTATAGAAATGTTACACCAGAAGTAAGAATTGTAGAAAACAAAACACACAATTCTTCTTCTCTTCCACAATTTACTTCTTTATAGAAGTGTTACACCAGAAGTATGAATAGTAGAAAACAAAACACACAATTCTTCTTCTCTTTCACAATTTACTTCTTTATAGAAGTGTTACACCAGAAGTAAGAATCGTAGAAAACAAAACACACAATTCTTCTTCTCTTCCACCATTTACTTCTTTATAGAAGTGTTACACCAGAAGTATGAATTGTAGAAAACAAAACACACAATTCTTCTTCTCTTCCACAATTTACTTCTTTATAGAAGTGTTACACCAGAAGTATGAATTGTAGAAAACACAACACACAATTCTTCTTCTCTTCCACCATTTACTTCTTTATAGAAATGTTACACCAGAAGTATGAATTGTAGAAAACACAACACAATTCTTCTTCTCTTCCACAATTTACTTCTTTATAGAAATGTTACACCAGAAGTAAGAATTGTAGAAAACAAAACACACAATTCTTCTTCTCTTCCACAATTTACTTCTTTATAGAAGTGTTACACCAGAAGTATGAATTGTAGAAAACAAAACACACAATTCTTCTTCTCTTCCACAATTTACTTCTTTATAGAAGTGTTACACCAGAAGTATGAATTGTAGAAAACACAACACACAATTCTTCTTCTCTTCCACCATTTACTTCTTTATAGAAATGTTACACCAGAAGTATGAATTGTAGAAAACACAACACACAATTCTTCTTCTCTTCCACCATTTACTTCTTTATAGAAATGTTACACCAGAAGTATGAATTGTAGAAAACAAAACACACAATTCTTCTTCTCTTCCACCATTTACTTCTTTATAGAAATGTTACACCAGAAGTATGAATTGTAGAAAACAAAACACACAATTCTTCTTCTCTTCCACCATTTACTTCTTTATAGAAATGTTACACCAGAAGTATGAATTGTAGAAAACACAACACACAATTCTTCTTCTCTTCCACCATTTACTTCTTTATAGAAATGTTACACCAGAAGTATGAATTGTAGAAAACAAAACACACAATTCTTCTTCTCTTCCACAATTTACTTCTTTATAGAAATGTTACACCAGAAGTAAGAATTGTAGAAAACAAAACACACAATTCTTCTCTCTCTTCACAATTTACTTCTTTATAGAAGTGTTACACCAGAAGTATGAATTGTAGAAAACACAACACACAATTCTTCTTCTCTTCCACAATTTACTTCTTTATAGAAATGTTACACCAGAAGTAAGAATTGTAGAAAACAAAACACACAATTCTTCTTCTCTTCCACAATTTACTTCTTTATAGAAGTGTTACACCAGAAGTATGAATTGTAGAAAACACAACACAATTCTTCTTCTCTTCCACAATTTACTTCTTTATAGAAATGTTACACCAGAAGTATGAATTGTAGAAAACACAACACACAATTCTTCTTCTCTTCCACAATTTACTTCTTTATAGAAGTGTTACACCAGAAGTATGAATTGTAGAAAACAAAACACACAATTCTTCTTCTCTTCCACCATTTACTTCTTTATAGAAGTGTTACACCAGAAGTATGAATTGTAGAAAACAAAACACACAATTCTTCTTCTCTTCCACAATTTACTTCTTTATAGAAGTGTTACACCAGAAGTATGAATTGTAGAAAACACAACACACAATTCTTCTTCTCTTCCACAATTTACTTCTTTATAGAAATGTTACACCAGAAGTATGAATTGTAGAAAACACAACACAATTCTTCTTCTCTTCCACAATTTACTTCTTTATAGAAATGTTACACCAGAAGTAAGAATTGTAGAAAACAAAACACACAATTCTTCTTCTCTTCCATAATTTACTTCTTTATAGAAATGTTACACCAGAAGTATGAATTATAGAAAACACAACATTCTATAACAGACCATCTTATCCAGTATCATCTTTCTCTCTACATCAATCACTTGTTAACCACTCTTTGTGTAGTCGTTATGTCATTTGCATCTAAGAGTGCGCGTTCGGTGTGAGTTTGGTGCCTACAAACGCGGAGGACAGCACATCCGGTTTCTAAATGCTTTTCAGTCAGGTTCGCCTCCTTAAGTAGGACACACAAAACTTTACCTTTGGGAGTCCATCCCCCTAGGCGAGTCAGAGCCTAAATAGTCTTCAACCTTGCGGTCAAGGATATAAGATTATCTCTGAATTCGGAGTAAGACTTGCCTGAGCGACGAGACACTGATAAGAAGAAAGCAAGCATTCATGCAAAAATCTGTTAGAAATACCATACTGGTCGCATTGACAACGGCTGAATTTAAAGCGGGTGACCGAGAAGAATTAGAATCTGTAAGAGTGCTATCTATTTGAAAGTTTTCCCTGGATGAACTTTTTAACGTTGTTTCATTGAACATTCTCCCTGAATGATGTCTCTCAAACAACTTTGATGAAGGATTTCTCTCAATGACCTCACTGAACGATCTTTCTCAACGACTTCGATGAATTAACTCTTTCATCGACCACACTGAGCGATCTCTCTCAAACGACCTTCCTAACCGATCTCTCTTAATTGGTCTCTCTAAACAGATCTCAATACGATCTCTCTGAGAGTCCTCTATTATCGATCTTTAAATAATATGGACATTCTCTGAATACGATCTTAGATGACCTCAGCGAATGAGCGACTGCTCTGAACGACCTCTGTACCACTCATCCACGTCAACTCTAGAAGCCACCTCTATGAGCCTCTTCTATTAACGATTTCTCTGAACCACTCATCCACGTCAACTCTAGAAGCCACCTCTATGAGCCTCTTCTATTAACGATTTCTCTGAACCACTCATCCACGTCAACTCTAGAAGCCACCTCTTTAGCCTCTTCTATTAACGATTTCTCGAACCACTCATCCACGTCAACTCTAGAAGCCACCTCTATGAGCCTCTTCTATTAACAATTTCTCCAAACGTCACATCTATATTTGCACACATTTGTCTATGATCTTGTGCTATGATTGTTGCTATTTGTCAGCTCTACCAGATGTGCTACTTTAAATGAGTTTTCTCTATTTAGGACAATTTACAGTTACCCCGTCTGTACACATTTGTCTTCTCTTGGATAATATGCATACACTTTGACCTCAATTCAAATGTGTAGGGCCTAACGGGTGCGCAACAACATACTCAGGTTTTCGGCGCAAACCACACAGATCACCAAGAACGGTTAACTTTGTTGATTTTTTTTTTTCCCCCGATCCAGAAGCACTTGAGCTGAAATCTCTTGGGCTCGGTGTCATGGACATCGTAACCCTTCGGCTCGGTGCCACGAACACCGTAAATCTGGGGAACCTGTAGATCTTCTGCCAGTCCGCGGAGTTGAACCCGCACTTACAGAGGACTTCTCACCCGTAGTCCAACGCGCTACGAACACGCTGGGCAGCGGGCTAACTTTGTTGATAAGAACCGTGGCCTCATATAACATAAGGCCGGCGAGCTCATGTAAACAATTTCTCGGAAATAACACCACAATCGTCGCGAGATCTCGCATTCCAGTATTGTTAGATAAAGACAAATTGATTTGAAAATCAAACACAACCTTGCTGAATCTTGTTTAGATTATTTCTATAAATTCAGTTTAACACTCAGAAATATCAATATTATTTCTATAAATTCAGTTTAACACTCAGAAATATCAATATTATTTCTATAAATTCATTTTAACACTCAGAAATATCAATATTATTTCAACAAATTCAGTTTAACACTCAGAAATATCAATATTATTTCTACAAATTCAGTTTAACAGAAATATCAATATTATTTCTATAAATTCAGTTTAACACTCAGAAAATATCAATATTATTTCTATAAATTCAGTTTAACACTCAGAAATATCAATATTATTTCTATAAATTCAGTTTAACACTCAGAAATATCAATATTATTTCTATAAATTCAGTTTAACACTCAGAAATATCAATATTTTTTCAACAAATTCAGTTTAACACTCAGAAATATCAATATTATTTCTATAAATTCAGTTTAACACTCAGAAATATCAATATTATTTCTATAAATTCAGTTTAACACTCAGAAATATCAATATTATTTCTATAAATTCAGTTTAACACTCAGAAATATCAATATTATTTCTATAAATTCAGTTTAACACCAAAATATCAATATTTTTCAACAAATTCAGTTTAACACTCAGAAATATCAATATTATTTCTATAAATTCAGTTTAACACTCAGAAATATCAATATTATTTCTATAAATTCAGTTTAACACTCAGAAATATCAATATTATTTCTATAAATTCAGTTTAACACTCAGAAATATCAATATTATTTCTATAAATTCAGTTTAACACTCAGAAATATCAATATTATTTCTACAAATTCAGTTTAACACTCAGAAATATCAATATTATTTCTATAAATTCAGTTTAACACTCAGAAATATCAATATTATTTCTATAAATTCAGTTTAACACTCAGAAATATCAATATTATTTCTATAAATTCAGTTTAACACTCAGAAATATCAATATTATTTCTATAAATTCAGTTTAACACTCAGAAATATCAATATTATTTCTATAAATTCAGTTTAACACTCAGAAATATCAATATTATTTCTACAAATTCAGTTTAACACTCAGAAATATCAATATTATTTCTACAAATTCAGTTTAACACTCAGAAATATCAATATTATTTCTACAAATTCAGTTTAACACTCAGAAATATCAATATTATTTCTATAAATTCAGTTTAACACTCAGAAATATCAATATTATTTCTATAAATTCAGTTTAACACTCAGAAATATCAATATTTTTTCAACAAATTCAGTTTAACACTCAGAAATATCAATATTATTTCTATAAATTCAGTTTTAAAACTCAGAAATATCAATATTATTTCTATAAATTCAGTTTAACACTCAGAAATATCAATATTATTTCTATAAATTCAGTTTAACACTCAGAAATATCAATATTATTTCTATAAATTCAGTTTAACACTCAGAAATATCAATATTATTTCTACAAATTCAGTTTAACACTCAGAAATATCAATATTATTTCTATAAATTCAGTTTAACACTCAGAAATATCAATATTATTTCTATAAATTCAGTTTAACACTCAGAAATATCAATATTATTTCTATAAATTCATTTTAACACTCAGAAATATCAATATTATTTCAACAAATTCAGTTTAACACTCAGAAATATCAATATTATTTCTACAAATTCAGTTTAACAGAAATATCAATATTATTTCTATAAATTCAGTTTAACACTCAGAAAATATCAATATTATTTCTATAAATTCAGTTTAACACTCAGAAATATCAATATTATTTCTATAAATTCAGTTTAACACTCAGAAATATCAATATTATTTCTATAAATTCAGTTTAACACTCAGAAATATCAATATTTTTTCAACAAATTCAGTTTAACACTCAGAAATATCAATATTATTTCTATAAATTCAGTTTAACACTCAGAAATATCAATATTATTTCTATAAATTCAGTTTAACACTCAGAAATATCAATATTATTTCTATAAATTCAGTTTAACACTCAGAAATATCAATATTATTTCTATAAATTCAGTTTAACACTCAGAAATATCAATATTATTTCTACAAATTCAGTTTAACACTCAGAAATATCAATATTATTTCTATAAATTCAGTTTAACACTCAGAAATATCAATATTATTTCTATAAATTCAGTTTAACACTCAGAAATATCAATATTATTTCTATAAATTCAGTTTAACACTCAGAAATATCAATATTATTTCTATAAATTCAGTTTAACACTCAGAAATATCAATATTATTTCTATAAATTCAGTTTAACACTCAGAAATATCAATATTATTTCTACAAATTCAGTTTAACACTCAGAAATATCAATATTATTTCTACAAATTCAGTTTAACACTCAGAAATATCAATATTATTTCTACAAATTCAGTTTAACACTCAGAAATATCAATATTATTTCTATAAATTCAGTTTAACACTCAGAAATATCAATATTATTTCTATAAATTCAGTTTAACACTCAGAAAAATCAATATTTTTTCAACAAATTCAGTTTAACACTCAGAAATATCAATATTATTTCTATAAATTCAGTTTAACACTCAGAAATATCAATATTATTTCTATAAATTCAGTTTAACACTCAGAAATATCAATATTATTTCTATAAATTCAGTTTAACACTCAGAAATATCAATATTATTTCTATAAATTCAGTTTAACACTCAGAAATATCAATATTATTTCTACAAATTCAGTTTAACACTCAGAAATATCAATATTATTTCTATAAATTCAGTTTAACACTCAGAAATATCAATATTATTTCTATAAATTCAGTTTAACACTCAGAAATATCAATATTATTTCTATAAATTCAGTTTAACACTCAGAAATATCAATATTATTTCTACAAATTCAGTTTAACACTCAGAAATATCAATATTATTTCTACAAATTCAGTTTAACACTCAGAAATATCAATATTATTTCTATAAATTCAGTTTAACACTCAGAAATATCAATATTATTTCTATAAATTCAGTTTAACACTCAGAAATATCAATATTATTTCTATAAATTCAGTTTAACACTCAGAAATATCAATATTATTTCTATAAATTCAGTTTAACACTCAGAAATATCAATATTATTTCTACAAATTCAGTTTAACACTCAGAAATATCAATATTATTTCTACAAATTCAGTTTAACACTCAGAAATATCAATATTATTTCTACAAATTCAGTTTAACACTCAGAAATATCAATATTATTTCTATAAATTCAGTTTAACACTCAGAAATATCAATATTATTTCTATAAATTCAGTTTAACACTCAGAAATATCAATATTTTTTCAACAAATTCAGTTTAACACTCAGAAATATCAATATTATTTCTATAAATTCAGTTTAACACTCAGAAATATCAATATTATTTCTATAAATTCAGTTTAACACTCAGAAATATCAATATTATTTCTATAAATTCAGTTTAACACTCAGAAATATCAATATTATTTCTATAAATTCAGTTTAACACTCAGAAATATCAATATTATTTCTACAAATTCAGTTTAACACTCAGAAATATCAATATTATTTCAACAAATTCAGTTTAACACTCAGAAATATCAATATTATTTCTATAAATTCAGTTTAACACTCAGAAATATCAATATTATTTCTACAAATTCAGTTTAACACTCAGAAATATCAATATTATTTCAACAAATTCAGTTTAACACTCAGAAATATCAATATTATTTCTATAAATTCAGTTTAACACTCAGAAAATATCAATATTATTTCTATAAATTCAGTTTAACACTCAGAAATATCAATATTATTTCTATAAATTCAGTTTAACACTCAGAAATATCAATATTATTTCTACAAATTCAGTTTAACACTCAGAAATATCACTATTATTTCTATAAATTCAGTTTAACACTCAGAAATATCAATATTATTTCTATAAATTCAGTTTAACACTCAGAAATATCAATATTATTTCTATAAATTCAGTTTAACACTCAGAAATATCAATATTATTTCTACAAATTCAGTTTAACACTCAGAAATATCAGTATTATGTTTACAAATTAAGTTTAACACTCAGAAATATCAGTATTATGTTTACAAATTCAGTTTAACACTCAGAAATATCAATATTATTTCTACAAATTCAGTTTAACACTCAGAAATATAAATATTATTTCTATAAATTAAGTTTAACACTCAGAAATATCAATATTATTTCTATAAATTAAGTTTAACACTCAGAAATATCAATATTATTTCTACAAATTAAGTTTAACACTCAGAAATATCAATATTATTTCTACAAATTAAGTTTAACACTCAGAAATATCAATATTATTTCTACAAATTAAGTTTAACACTCAGAAATATCAATATTATTTCTACAAATTAAGTTTAACACTCAGAAATATCAATATTATTAACATTTTTTAAATAAATAACCATGTGCTCGAAGAATTGTGTAAAACTTCAGAAAACCTCACAGTGTTCTATCAAACACTTATAAAAACAGCCCCATTAAACAGACATTTTGGTTTCTTGTCAGAGCTAGACAGCCTTAAGTTGCCGCGGAAACGATATAAGAACGAACGAAAACTAACAAACAAAAATTTGCTTTCCATGATATGTTTTAGTCCGGATATAATCGTATGTGACGTGAAACATCGACCAGAGATCCATTCGAGTACCTCGTCCTATTTGATTTGATTAATGGAACAGTAATGCAATTAGTGGTGTTCCGCAGACGGAAATATTGTCGACAGGATCTTGAAAACTTGACAAGAGAAATGTGTAAAAATTGAGACTATAAAAATTGAGAGCTTATAGCTGGGGAAATGTATAGTGGTGATATAGATATAGATTAGGTTGAGATCGACTTAATTATACATATTCGTAAATATATTCGACACAACTGTGTCTGTTTTTTTCTTTTCTACAATCATGTTTTGCCTCACAGCGTCAAGATCAGAATCGATTTTTTCGAACGAGCCCTTCTGTACACTTCATAAATAGTGTTATTTTTGAGGTCCACCTTTTGCGTGGCTGACCTTTCGCTTCGTATCCATTGAATCGGAGCAACATTGCTTTTGAGGCGCACTGCTTGTAGGTAATCTGCTTATGTGGCCGAACCATTTAGTGCGTTCTTTCTTGATGAAGCTCAGTACTGATGTTGTACCCACTATTTTCCTGATGTCTTCATTTCTCAACCGGTCTCTTCTTGTTACCTCCAGCATTCTGCGTAGACACTTCATCTCTGTCGTGACTAGTTTTCTTCTATCATTTACTATTACCACACAAACTGTGTGGTAATATTAAATACAAAGCACCAAGCCGCTTTGAGTCACAGAGATGGGTTTTACACGATAAGGCTAAGAATCACATGGACTGTTAAAATGACTAATGTTGATGAAAGAGATCAAGGACTGTTTCGATGTGGCAGTGGTCGTTAATCAAGTATATGATGAGAAAGTGAGGTTTAGAACATATTGTGACAACTGCGAAGTAAAATCAATGATGAACGATATAGGCGAAGACGGAGAAAGATTATTCTGTACTGTCAGGTTTTAGAGCACTTAAAAATGTCAACATTTAAACTGACAGTTGACATCTAGGAAAGACGTTTTTGGAAATCTACGCCAGTCGACATGGCACAAGATGATCAAGATATATTATCCCATATTTACTGAAAGACAATACAGATTTGTCACTTGTCACTAACCTGCAACTTGTTGCTCCTCTAATATGTGACATGTTTCTCTCTGACCACCTATTTTTGTATCTTTTCCTCTTGATATGTGACGTTATTAGTTTTTGTCTAACCTGTCAGTTCTTCCATATGTGACTTATTCCTCTGTGACAAATTCCTCTTACATATTTCTCTCTGAATTTGATCAGGTCCATTGTGAACTATTACTCTCTTATCTGTTTCTATGTGATATGTTCCGTTCTGGTCTGTCCTTTTCTGAATTTTTATTGTTCCTATGTGACTGTGCATGTATTTGTTTTCCTAGTTGCTAAGGGACTATGCTTACATGTATTTTTATATCTGTGTTTGCATGTTAGTGTTATCTGTGTTTGCATGTTAGTGTTTGGTTGCATGTTATGTTATCTGTGTTCATTTAGTGTTATCTGTGTTTGCATGTTAGTGTTATCTGTGTTTGCATGTTAGTGTTATCTGTGTTTGCATGTTAGTGTTATCTGTGTTTGCCTAATGTTTCTATCTGTAATTTTCTTATTTTTTAATATTTTTTTTCTTCTTCTTTTCCATTTTCTTTATTTGTTTTGTTTCGAGTGTTTTAATATATGTTTGTCTGTCTGTGTTTTATGTGTGTTTTCCAGCATTTTCTGGTATGTGTTTTTCTGAATATTCCTGATTTCATGATATGCTTTCAGTGTTTTCGTACATGTGCTTTCTTGTCTGTGTTTTATGTATGTGCTTATGTACTATCACTTCTGCGTTTGGTCTATGGATCGCCGTAGTTTTTCTTTGTTCTTATGTTTTTAAATTCTATTTTCAAGCGTTTTTCTTGCTTTCCCAGTCTGTATTTTTGTGTCTGTATTTTTATGTTTGTTTGTTCCTGCTATTTCCTAGAAAAAATCTCAACAGAAAAATAGAAATTCTCTGAAACACATCACCAAATAGCTACAATTTCTATATCTTGTCTACTAACCTTTCTACATTTCGTGCACACTGCAAAACCTCGTCCGTATAATAATAGGCGTCCATTGCAAGCGATGATGACAACAATCTCAGACGTGTGCTACTGCACCTCTCTGGTGTGTGCGGAGGTGAGTGTAGAGCCCAATCCTAGAACAGAATCCCCTACCATAGGTGGGGCATACATGATCAAAGTTAGACATGTGTGTGTTGTGTGTTCTGTCTTTTCGCGCAGCTCGTTTGCTCTGTGCCTCAACAACAGGATGATTCTCAGCTATGCGGGTTCTTCTATTGTTGTTACAGCGCCACATTTGGCCATCTTGCGCAAGAGATTCCCAGCACGTGGTATCGATATCGAAGCATTTCCGAAACACTTTAAGAGTGTCTTTAAAGCGTTTTTTCTGTCAACCAAAAGAACGTCTGCCCCCTTCAAGCTCGCCATACATCAACTGTTTTGGGATGCGTTTATCAGACATTCGAGCAACGTGACCGACCCATCTCACTTGGGCCTTCTGCAACAGAAAGGGATCTTGCTCTGTGAGTTTCCGTAGACTTGGCTGATTCTTTTGACTTTCTTTTTGTGAGACGATTTCGGGATGTCTGAATATTGGTCCTGCACCTGTTTTATTTTTTAGATTTATTCATTCGCGTAGACAGCTTGTGTGGAAGTGGTTTAATTTTCTTGCGTGTCTGCTATACATTGTCCGTATACATGAACATTATCAACAATACATGACGTCAGCATTGAAAGCAACATAAATATTCTTAGAACGCCCTGGACAGAGAAGAGAAAATGCATGGTCAGACTACAAGACTTAATATCGTGGAACATTGGCTCATAAACAACATCATGTTCCTGAAAATTAAGTATTTCGGTTTCGTTTAACGTCATGGTTGTTTGGAGAGAACAGTAATGGAAGCCATGGTTCATAGGGTTAGAGTCAGGGGAAGACCAAGAAGAAGGTGGCAGCATGACATCAAAGAAACCTTGAACATGACGTTGGAACAAGCGGGAGAACTTGCTAGAAACAGAGAGTTCTTCAGGAAGGCTATGAAAAAAGAGACGTTCTACAAAAGACATGCTACTTGATAATGATAAAGCCAACATCAACTACAACAACAGACGTACTGGTGAGGACAGGTGCCGTATCAGATGGTTTCATTACTGACGTTGTTCAGGCCAACCATATTCTAAATGAAACAAGACCATTCGTCTTCAATCCGCACCAGTCATGAATGAAGAGATATGTATTAAACAATTCATTGTATCAATATATAATCGATAAAACAGGCTCACGCTGAAGTTCGCTGTTACTAAGTGATCAAAAACCTGGTCCTGTGCCTGTAGATATTATAGCCTGCTGTTTATGTTCGGTTTGTGTTTAATGATTGTTGTACACTTGTGGTGTCATGTGTCAAGTGCTCGTCGTGTGCCATGTGTCTCTAACAGTATATGCTCATCTTCTATGCATCGTATGAGTTTTTCTTTGTTCAACAACTTCCGTATAATATACATTTCTTGCTCTACTATCCATAAATTATATCTATGTTAAATTATTGTTATTTTTTATGTACAGAGAATATGTGTTTCTCTCTCTCTCTCTCTCTCTCTCTCTCTCTCTCTATCTCTATCTCTCTCTCATGATCAGCCTTAGACTGATGTACCAGATTTACCTATAAATCTCATTCATGTGGAAATTTGATTCATACAGCCTTCGCATGGATGAGATTCGTCACATCTTCAGCGCCATTTGGATCTCTGGGACTTATCCTTCGGCGATGTGTCCGGTTTTAGCCAGCGTTTACTGGGTTCGCTCTTCGTCAACCTTTGGCTGTCCCCAGCCGACCTGCAAGGCAGCAGGCTGCTACTTTTTTAGCATAGCTACCTTTAGACAACTTTCTTCCCGGAATGTTGAGCGTCATCTGCCAGGTTGTCAGTCTTTTTTGGACTACTTGGTTTGCCTGCCGTCCAGTTTTGTTTACGGTTTGCTCCGCTAGCCTTTGATTGTCCTCAATCGAACTACAAGACAGTAGTGAGAATACGTGTTTGATATTTGTTATGTAACATGGCGTTGACGGATTCGTCTTTGTGTCTATGTGATGTAGGTAATGTGCTCTGTTTCTGTTGATTGAGTGAACCATCATCATTGCGTTTCGTTTAACCACCATGTGTACTCTGATATTTTTCTTATATAGGAAGACTTCAGCGACAAAGCATTGACTCCACAGCAGCGGCGTGGAGTCGTTACTGTCGTTACTGCCTTTAGTACCGTATTTATGGCAGTGTAGAACAGATAGGACGAGAAATGGAAGAATTTAATGCCCACATTGCTAGTGCAGTCACCGCGATACAGTTCAGGTTAAGATTTTTATGTTATGCACACAACAGAAAATATCCTTGACCTTACCGTGGATTAAACACAGGTCTCCCGCATGAGAGCCGCTCTCTAATCCATTCGGTCCGTCGCTCCTCATCAAAGGCGTGGGGTTTGGTGTAATGCTTTGAGAACCGTAGACACTTATTAGTCTTTACTACCAAAATTCTGTTCCGAGTTAATTATCACTTGATTGCTTTCTTGAACTTAGATTGTGTCTGCGTTTACAGAGTGCACATAAAAATTGTCTACATTATTTGTTTCGCTAGCTCTCTGTGTGTGTTTTACAAGACTCAGATTTTTTCCCTCGTGACCTCACCTCAAATTTCTGAAGTGAAGAATTCACAGTAACAATTTTAGATCAAACACATCTGTACAGGTGAGAAATTGAATTATTGTTTGCCGGTTATGTTCACGTTGTTTCTTGAGCAAAGTATGACCTTCGACCTCACACATCAGGTATGTATGGCACCTGTTACACACAAATTAATAGACATTGGCTTAAACATAAGCTAAACGATAAAAAAGCAGGCTACCACGGCGGCATTGACGCGCAGAGAATAGAGGTCAACTGAAACATGTTGATATAGAAAGGTGTTGGAAGACAGCTTCTAATGAAGATTACTTTCTCAGAGTGTTTTTTTATTGTTGATAGTGCATGCATGAGTTCGTCCAGGGTCATCATTCTTCACAAACTGGTTGGAAAGACGAGCATGTGCTTGTACAAGGGACTAGCTATTTGAAACATTGTTTGCAATGTATCATTCATGACGAGCGACTGATGAGGGTATATATATAAAAAAAATGTGATTGAAATTGTGGATAAAAACAATCGGAGAAAGGAAGAAGAAGAAATGAAATTTAGAAGGTTATAAATCTCACAATACGTATACTTTGCAACTCAGACTGTGCATCTAAACATATCTTTTTCTTCTTAGCGATTTGTTTATATGGTTAGTCTAGACTAGTAGATGGGTTGCTTGTATGAAGCTATACGTCAGTTGGATTTCATTGTGGGTTCCCCATAGTTTGCTCTGTATGTTTCGTTCATGATCATGAGACCATGTTTCGTTTCGTTGCACATCAAAGAATGTGATTAAGGTACGTTTATCTATATAACTGTGCACTTGTTGTTTGAAATTAAATACCTGGGACAAAAAAATAAAACTAGTTTGAGATTCAATAGAAAGATCAGTAAAGTTGTGGACTCGATGTTAATAGAAATATTTTATCTTCTTCTTCTTCTTCAACGCTCCATATCGACCACTTGTTAACCACTCTGTGTGATTTGTAGTAAACTGAGCCTAAGAGCGATTCTACGTTGTGCCAGTTATGCGCCAATAAGTAGATCAACACATCAGATTTCTGCGATGTTTTTTATTTACTAGGGTAGCTTCACTAGGTCCTACATCTGTCGCCTCTTACAACATGCCTTGTATGTCGCAGTGGTATTATTCTTTGCTTCCATTGCGGGCCTCGGCACCATACGTACGTAATAGAAATATACAAACATGTATTTCTTCTTCTGTATTCATTGAATAATGACCACTTGTGTAACCACTGTTTCTGATTTTGTGGTTGAATAAAAGCAGAGTTATTTTAAAATACAGAACATCTTATCAAGATAAGCTTCACCACATAATAGTAGAATTATCAGTTCAATAAATAAATCCCAATTCTGAAATGAAGGGCAGCAAGTTGCACAATCTTGTAGCTTCTATAGTGTTTAAAGATTAGGATGTCAAATATATTCGAATATTGTCATTACACTCGAGCAAGCACATATGTGTTCTGTCTCCTCCCACAGATGCCGATGGGTCACATGTTGATGGTTCTTGTGACTTGCTGGTTAAACACACTTCTAATTATGGACATTAGACATCCAGTTCTGCTTGTATAAAGTGAGACTCAAAACTCCGGATATGTATAGATTCTACATGAATGTCAGTGTCTACATTGAAACGATAGTGTAGATTCAATATAGATTCTACATTAACAATGTAGATTCACATATAATGTCAGTGTCTACATTGAAACAGACTGTTGATGCGCATCCCAAGAATATTTCTCCAATCCACCTTCAACTTCCTAACATTCTATGCTATTGGTGCAAGAATGTCTGCTTTCTCATTGCAAGGAACACTCACATATCCAATGCAATAGATGTACGTAAGTCTCTGGAGGTTGTGCGCTTGCTTAGACAGACAACATTCACTGTACTAATCTCACAGTCTTAATTAGTATCTTAGTGCTGGCATCACATCCATTATTCTGTCAATTTGAAATCGAAAGAAGAAGAATATTTTGCAGTTGGTATGTTTGTCTTGCTACTTATTTCTAAACAAAATTAAATAATATCTAAGTTTAACTTTTTTAAAGCTCTAGTGGATATGGTAAGTATTCAAATGAGATACATGTTTCTGAAATGTACATCTACCCTGATTTGAATGAAAAATTATGTCCCATTTTTTGGTATGTTTTGTATTGTTTGTTTGTTATGAAAGAGATTAAATCCTCTTTAAGCATAGGCACGCCTATTTCAACCTAAGGACGAACCATGCTTTGGTTATATCAGAGTGTGTAGGCCAACAAACATGAAAAATAAGAATTAACACCTTTCGGAGAATAACATGTTTTGTAGCGAATTACACCATCTGTTCATTAGTCCCAACACTTTCAGCAAGAAACTAGAGTATAATTTGGTTACATCAGGGCGTGCAGACCTTTCATATCGACCTTGTTCACTGAACTGACCAGTCATATACATAGACAAGGCAATTATCACCATCTGTACACGTGTCTTTCTACTACCTCGTGTCACACTATAGTTTAAAAGCAGATTGAGATCTCATGTGATTGCGGTGTGCATGAGACGATTGAACAGTATCTGAACAATAACGTGAACCTTGCAAACAATCACATGATGACTATGCAAGCGCGTTTTATGTGCCAGCCATTTTCCTACAGATTGCCGTCAGAGACCAGATATTTGAAGAATAGCTAGAGATTTGAGTGCTGTTTGTTGTGATCTGTCGGCAGATTACCAGAGCTAGATTTACATGTGGACCAAACAGAGTGTTTACAATAACACAGTGTTTCCTTATAATGACAAATAAATCTCAGGAGAAAAGTAGTGTTGCCTCAACGTATAATTAACAGCAGTAATTCATAGTTCTGAGCATGTTTGATAGACATCTACGTCACTACCGGCTTTTCTCATATGCCGCGTGATGTGACAGCATTATCTCCCGCTAAAATTGTCCACTTGTTTAATTAAGATTATTTCATTTCGAATTCGTTAATCAACTTTCTGTAAGTGGTGAGCAACTGCTGCATGCCACGTGGTACTGGTGTAGTATTTACTGAAGATGATACTGCACAGAGTGAACGCACAGAACGCGCCTTGTTCTAGGAAGTAATATTTATATCAATTCGGCAAGACTCCAGGTGATACAATAATATTGAAACATTAAGACTTAGCTTTACATGACTGCGGCTCGTGAAGTACACAGTCTAGAACGTGGGTTTCTGCAGATCAATTTCAGATGACGTGCAGCCAAACCGCTTCAACTTCTACAACTACTCAGCACTGAGTTCATTTCGATATTCTCTGAATGAGACTTAACACCTATGGGTACGCTCGCTCTTGCACTAAAGTTTATTGAGCAAGCAAAAACAACAATTAATCAATATATGTAACTACTCACGTAACCAATAACAACAATTTTGATCAAAAAAGCTTGACACCTTGGATCGAACCGAGACCATCCTTCTAGAAATCAAGTGCACTAACACATGTGCCACCCCGGATCTCATGCGCAACATATGAAGAGATATAACCTAGGAGACGATAATAAATATGTGAGAAACACAGCATCAACGCATTCACTAAATATACTATACCATATATTATGATTTCAATCAAACAAAATGGTGTATATTTACCAGCAAAATATATTCGAACAAAAAGGAGTCACAATCTTTAGACTTTGTGCATGGAACAACAGAATGAGGTATTATCTTTTATTATACAGCCATTTTTGAAAACTGTAGTATATAAACAACTTAAAATATGTGATCATCATCATCAGGGGCCGTGCCGGCTGGCGTAGGCGATCATGGATCTCCAAAAATCTCTGTCGCTGGTGTTTGCTATCAACTCAGATGTTGACGCTCTACCGTGCCATGAAGTCAGGCTATCCAAAATTTTCTCTCTCTGTCTTCCTCTGTCTCGTCTCACCTCGATTTTACCGGTTGTCACAATGTGTTCTAAACCTCCTCCTCATCACATGCTCGAAGAATAATGACTGCCTCTTTCTTATATTGATGATAAGCTGTCTCTGTGTCTTGATCTCGTTCAACACCTCATACATATGATCGTACAGTGATAAAATTACTACAGAATATGTTACAAAAGTACACAAGAAAGAAAATTAGATAACTTTGAGAATAAATGTCTTAGAAGAATACTGAACCTCAAATGGTCAGATTTCAGACCTAATACACAAATAAGACAAGAGACCAAGCAAGAAAATGTATCAAATTTTATAAGAAAGCGCCGCTGAACTACATCGGCCACACACTTAGAATGGATGAGAGAAGACTCCCTTACCAATCCCTCATATGGACACCAGAGGAAAAAAGAAAACGAGGAAGACCAAGAGAGACTCTGCGTTACCGGAGAAGGCTCTAACTCCTCCATCGATGTAAAATTAAGACTTACTTATATTGATGAACGCTAGACATGGCTTGACCTCTTCAACCCTCCCTACATAGGGTCCAAGTGATAAAACTACTACAGATATGTTACAAAAGTACACAAGAAATTAGTCAGATTTAGTTCAATGTGATTCCCAAACAGCAACATTCATGGAAACCCTCGCCGGTGCTACGGTGTACATGCACTGTAGCTGATATCTTTCTGTGTAAGAAAGAGATCGGCGCACAAATGGTTACTCATCGAAGTGCAATGATGATGGTCATGTCAATCAATCAATCACCATTTAAGGATAAGATATTTAAAGAATGTCAACATATTCAGACAGACAACTGTTTTAAACAATATTTTGCAACTTGTCGTCTGCTTGTTTACAGAAAGGAAAATCATTTAGAACATTTAACAGTTATATCATTTATAATTTATGTTTTTGTAACAAAGTTGACAGTCCTTGCCTTGTCATCGGATTCTGATTTTATTGTGCCATCCTTTTATGAGTAAAATCTGTTATTTCATCATACATGTTTTAAAGTTGTTTATATACAAATAAACATGTATTAAACACATACGAGTATATAGATAGATAGATATATATACTCATTCATTGATTCATTCCGGGTCTCTGTGGCTAAATGGTTAATCCTTTGCCTTGCATTTCAAAGGTCATGGGTTCGAATCCAGACCACGCTTTTCTGTTCACGAGTGCATTCAGAGACCACTAGGATTGTTCCCGGAGCTACGGGGTTTGTGCTTTTGCAATATTCTCTACAGGTAGAGTGCCATTTCTGCCGAGAGAGACTGGGACATATGGGGCAAAACCCGGTTCAATGAAGTCAATCTTTCAGCTTTAGACCTGTTAGACACATACATTCATACATATCATATGTGTTATGACAATAAGAAAATATGGACTAGACGTAGACAACATTTTTGTCATCAGACAAGCGCAGTAGAGAAAGAGAGCTAAAAAAATCTTTTGCCGGGATGCCACCGCCAGGTCTTCTCACCTTGCCGATCACGCAGCCAAACCTTGCGGATCCCTTATGGCTTCTCAAACCTTGCGATACGCTGATCTTCCAAACTTGCCGGGATGCCACCGCCCTTAAGTCTTTACACTGGCAAGTCGTTGCCACACGCTTTCAATGGTCTTCCAAACCTTTGCCGGAATGTCACCGCCCTTAAGATCTCTCAAACCTTTTTGCCGGGATCCACCGCCCTTAATGGTCTTCTCAAACCTTTTTGCCGGATGCCACCGCCCTTAATGGTCTTCTCAAATCTTTTTGCCGGGATGCCACCGCCCTTAATGGTCTTCTCAAACCTTTTTGCCGGGATGCCACCGCCCTTAATGGTCTTCTCAAACCTTTTGCCGGGATGCCACCGCCCTTAATGATCTTCTCAAACCTTTTGCGGATGCCTGCCTTAATGATCTCACAAATCTTTTTGCCGATGCCACGCTGTAATGGTCTTATCAACCTTGGGTTGTTAATATTCTAAAATACTTTTTTCGCAAAAAGTGTAATTCGAGTATGATAAATATTGTTATCAACAAGAAATAGAAAATGTCAACAGTTTTAATATCTCGGTTCACTGCTAACAACAGATGGAAATGTGAACAGTTTTTAATATCTTGGTTCACTGCTAACAACAGATGGAAATGTGAACAGTTTTAATATCTTGGTTCACTGCTAACAACAGATGGAAATGTGAACAGTTTTAATATCTTGGTTCACTGCTAACAACAGATGGAAATGTGAACAGTTTTTAACATCTTGGTTCACTGCTAACAACAGATGGAAATGTGAACAGTTTTTAATATCTTGGTTCACTGCTAACAACAGATGAAAATGTGAACAGTTTTAACATCTTGATTCACTGCTAACAACAGATGGAAATGTGAACAGTTTTTAATATCTTGGTTCACTGCTAACAACAGATGGAAATGTGAACAGTTTTTAATATCTTGGTTCACTGCTAACAACAGATGGAAATGTGAACAGTTTTTAATATCTTGGTTCACTGCTAACAACAGATGGAAATGTGAACAGTTTTTAATATCTTGGTTCACTGTTAACAACAGATGAAAATGTGAACAGTTTTTAACATCTTGGTTCACTGCTAACAACAGATGGAAATGTGAACAGTTTTTAATATCTTGGTTCACTGCTAACAACAGATGGAAATGTGAACAGTTTTTAATATCTTGGTTCACTGTTAACAACAGATGAAAATGTGAACAGTTTTTAATATCTTGGTTCACTGCTAACAACAGATGAAAATGTGAACAGTTTTTAATATCTTGGTTCACTGTTAACAACAGATGAAAATGTGAACAGTTTTTAATATCTTGGTTCACTGCTAACAACAGATTGAAATGTGAACAGTTTTTAATATCTTGGTTCACTGCTAACAACAGATGAAAATGGGATGAAGGAAATTAAAATAAGAACAAACATGGCTTTACAAAATATTAAACAACTAAAAACAGCATGGGACGGAACTAATAGAAAAACGAAGATCGGAACACTAAGAGCATGCGTATTCCCAGTGGCAACGTATGGATGTGAAGCATGGACATTTAATATGGCAGTGAAAAAACATATATGTGCTTTTGAGTATAACTGTTACAGAAGAGGCCTTCGTATATCATGGACGGAGAAGAGAGCAAATAGATCTATCCAGAAAGAACTCAAAATCAAAGAAAACTAGCTGATGCTACAAATAAGAAGGAGAAAATTTAGGTATTTTGGACATATAAAAAGACACGAAAGGCTGGAGAAGACCATCATGGAAGGAGGCATACCGACAAAGAGAAGAAGAGGAAGACCACGGAGAAGATGGATTCAGGATGTAACTGATGGTTTGAACATGACGACTGCAGAGACTGTGGACTGTTAGGATGTGTGCAAAGTTCTGTTCAGGACAAGCTACTTGATGATGATGACAGTGTAATTTAGCGACTGGTGTACACGTGGATACAATGTAGGCTCTTTTGGAAGCAGCAGATGGCAGTAGCTGCATGTGTAAACATCGCCTGGAGCCTGTCCGCAAAAACCAGCATGTTGGAGTTAAATGCGAACAAGGGAGACAAATTGATCGTACATTGGAAGCTCTCGTCTAAAGTTCTTAAATATTTGATAAGGCCTCTTCCATTGCTGACAACGGTTCTTGACCTAAAGAGATGGACGCCAGCTAATTGGTCGAGTTAATGTCAGGCAGATCCCCGTTTGTGTCAGTCGACAAGCAGAGAAACCGATTCCGTGCCCGATCTGGTTTATTCCTGATCTCGACTTTCTCCGTCTCCTGTGAGCACTTGCCTCCAAATTAGGACAGACCAGGAGACATTCATTTTTAAACAGCGTAATGGTACAACCGTCTTGGGCTCTGTTTTCATAAGGGAAACTATCTTTGAGATCACTACGTCACTAAATGTTGAAATCTCCTTGAAGCTAACTTGAGGGATAGGATAAATGGTAATGTTAATTATTCGATACCTCACACATAGTTTGCTGTTCAGAAACTGGTGCGCATGACAGAAGCGTCTCCTATAATTTGCTTGACGTGGGGTATATCTCAAGCCAAGAGGACAAACTGTGTTTTCTGTTGGGCATTTGTTTACTGTGATGTGAAACATTGTCGCTCAGTAATTTTTAAACAGAAAAATATAGATCGAACATATGGAATAACAGATTAGCTCCTTGTTCGTTATTTGTGTTGTATTCTTACCATTGTGGCAGCGTTTTTCGTCTTATTTGTATCTTGTATCCTTTTCTCAAGTGGGACTGATTAGCGAAATGCGTAAGCGTTCGTCTGTCGACTCCGGCTTAAAAGGGATGTGAGTTCAATCCAACTCTCGACGTTCCACACGTGAGGAAAGAAACTGACCGTCCTACCTCCTTCGCACTAGGGCCTGGAAATATGAAGTGACTTTATAGTCTAAGCAGAGCCGGATTAGCCTAGTAGCAGAAGTAGCAAATGCTACGGGCCCCGCGCTTCTAGGGGCCCCGCGCCTATGTGACAGAGATGAAAATGGAAAAAATAACCAGATGTTATATCAAAACACGCACGCTGTCTGAATTTTTAATGTTGTATGTGATGGTGCCGAATCCAAAGAAATAGAAGCAGAAAATACAGAAGTCATGTCTCACAGTGTAGTAGATGAAAGCAGTGCCTTAGAAGAATCATCATTACCAATACTACCATTAAGATCAGCAACTCTTCACGATTTAGCCACATTTTTCACAAGACAAACTGAAATCGAATGTACAACAAGTCCTCCCAATTTAGCCATATCATCTTCAAGCCAAAGAGAGGCAGAAAGCACAGCACATGCTTCTAATGTAGCAACATCATCTACAAGCCAAAAACACAACGAAAGTAAAATGTACTCAAACGATATTGGTGAATGGCCAAACAACTTCAAACAATCCACGATTTTGTCGAAAGTCGTTTTTCACATACACACATACACCAACAAACAAAACTCACGTGAAAGATTGGTTGTGTTATACAGAAACTAAAGGACAACTGTTCTGTTTTGTTTGAAAAGTTATTGATTTAGGCTGTACCATAGAGTGACTGGTGTATTTGGAATACTCCGGCAGTTAAAATCTATTACAGAGGAAGAGATCTTGAAAAGAACTCCAAATATTGTCAGCTCTTACCAAGAGGATTTGGAAGAAAGCCTAGGCGACGAACTTGTGCAGTTCACTGAACTTCTTAAAACTAATGTAGCTGCTGCTATTTGCAACGAAAAGCATGAGGCTCTAGAACTGCAATTTTATAAACTTATAATGGAAAATTTATTAGAGTCGTGTTTCCCAAATGTAGAAATAGTCTTACGAATTTACTAGTTTTTAATGATTACTAACTGCAGCGGAGAACGTTCTTTTCAACATTAAAGTGTATAAAAAGTGAGTTAAGGAACATGATGGGACAAGATCGTCTAAATAACCTCACCTTAATGTGCATTGAAAGTAATTTACTTAGAGAAATTGATTTGTCTAGTATTATCTCTAAATTTGCTCACATTAAATCAAGAAAAGTTTGTTTGTAAAAGTTGTATTTTATTTTATTATCATAAAACCTAGGGCCCCGCGCTAAAATTTGCTACGGGCCCGCGCTAGCCTAATCCGGCACTGAGTCTAAGGTCTGTAAAGGCTAGGGAATTTTATTTTATATATTATCCTTTGCTCGACACCGATTTTTTTCTGTCTCGCTCTTATGTATTGTTTGATCAGCTAAAAATGGGACCTGGTGTTGGATTCAACGTTTAAACCCTTTCACTCCGTAATTTTTTTTTAATCTCCGGACGTATTCATATTGTAATGTACACTGCAATAAGCCAGTATACTTGAGTTGCGTCATATTAACAAATACTGGGAGCCGATTTATCGGCTCAAGTGCGAAGGTTAGTGGAGACTATATTATCACTGTTATTTATATCACTGAGTATCTTCTGGATCATGCACGTGCTTGTATGCTAAAGTCGGGCTGAAGTTGAACAGTCCGAGAGAAACCCAAACACAGAACGTAGCTCATATGAAGTTCAGTTCGAGCTATGTGCAACTAATTTGAGAAAGAAATAATGCAATTTATTTATGTTTTATTTGTTCTGAGAAAAGTATACAAGAGATAAGTCACTTAATTATATTGATACAAAAATACATAATATACCCCTATCGTAAATGTTATGCATTGCATAGTGTCTGTAAACAATTTTCCCATACCGTTTTTTCCTGGGCAATTAGTTCAATTTCTCCTATGGAATTGAGTTCAATATTTTTCACCTGTCTCAATAATATTCGTGTCAGGGTTTCTTTATGGAGTCTTTACCTTTATGAACACTTTACCTCCTACCTCAATGCCTGCTTTGTGGTTCTTTAAACATTTCGTCTCAGAGTATGCCCAACATATAGCCATCTTCTCTTTCTTGTAACCGTTGAGTGGTTGACCAGAAATTTCTCTGATTTTATCATTTCTCCTGAATTTGTCCCATTTTATGTTAATTATTTTTGCAGACAGCTATTTTCCAAATACATCAAGAATATATTTGAAGACAAAAACATGTAAAAAAAGCCATAAATGTATGTCTATTTGTTACAAATATAACCTGTAAATTCCTGTTGAGCAATCTAGATTTTTCCACAATATTCAAAATTAGTTACATTTTAAATGTGTTCAGTATTGATAAAAAATCGCTTGCCATTTATTTCTGTCCATGTACATCATTCCTTGTATCTCGAATGTGAAAGATATAAAGTAAAGAATTTGATAATATAACAGTAGAATATTACAGTATATAACAGCTAAAGACTACGGTATAAAACTACTAAAGACTACGATATAATACTACTAAAGTCTACGGTATGTACCAGCTAAATACTACGGTATGTAATTATAAACTACAGTATATAACAACTAAAGACTAAGGTATAAAACTACTAAAGACTACGGTATGTAACATCTATAAACTACAGTACATAACATCTTAAATATATAACCAATAACGATAACACAGTAGAAAAGAAAGTACTACATTAAATATCTTTTATTAACAACAATGACTTTGCCCTATGTAAATGTTGATATCTATATAGTGTCTTGTCTGTTTGAATTGCTAGACTATTGATCCAAAACTTCAACAACTTTAATGTGCTAATATTGCATGAGTTATCACGCAAATGTGAACCAGTGAATCACATGCTAATTGTTGACATCAACTGAAACGAGCGGTTACTTAAATATACAACCATTTAGAACCAAAGTTTACATTTTAGTAACTGCAGGTATTACCTGTTGTTACTGACAACATATTTTATAATTTATTTATTTTTATGTGATTGCAATCACTTTAAGACGAGGCACACCTCGTTCAACCTAAAAGAGAAATTTTTGTCATAATATTAGGGCGTGTAGTTTAACAAAAAGAAAAATAATAAGAATGAACTCCTCCCAGAGAATTCAAGTCTTGTCTGTTATATTTTATGTCAAAGCACCACAGAATATTTATTGATTTGATTACCCAAAAAATGTGGGATGTCACTTGTCAAATTCTCTAAACAGGTTGACACCCACCTGTCACCAAAATATGACCGATGACCAACTACTGATATTTTATTTGAAATTCCAGATGCTGGTCTAAGAGATCAATAGCAGACCCTCCACCCCCTCTCTCCATCTCACCCTCGCTATTATCTCTTCCATCAATGGCCCTGCCTCTATTCAATGACTAATAGAGGAGCCGAAACTAATATTAACTTTCTGGGACGTGTTGTGCGATCTATTAGAGCTTGCCACTGCTCACTGAGGCAACCATTCGATGTACAGGACCCCCACACAGATCAGATCAGTGCTTTCATTGGATAACTAGAAAATTACAGGCCTGCTTAATGACATCGATTGCTGTGCTAGTAACAGACACCCCCAAGAGAATACCTCGGACGCGGCCTTTCTTATTACACGATTATTTACTCAGGGACAATTGAGCAAAGATTGCCTGGGTCATAACTGAATCCTGACATCAGACAAAATATGAGAACCCGAGTACAAGAGAGAAACTCGAAGGAAAGAACAACGTGTCTTTAAAACGGAATGTGAGTTGTCGTTATTAGTTGCGGTAAAAGCCCTCACGTTGTCATGGAACTCTAATGGACTTCGCACTCCATATTAATTAAGAATCCCTGGAGAAAGTAGCACACTGGAACAAAGATGGACATATCTTAAGGGCAGTCTGTTCATAAGCGCTGTGCTAGGATCAAGTTTTAAATAAAACCACAATTTGGATGACAGAAATTGTTTTTTTCTTGTGTAGTTCAAAGCGTCCATGATATTAATCCTTTCACTTCGTAGTTTGTTTATTTGGTTTGTTTTGACCTCTGGACGCACTGATACTGCAATGTATACAGTCAGTATATTGCATTGTATACTTACTTAACTAGTTAGCATACTGCAGATCCCAAGCGTCAACACCCTGTTGCAGAAGGCCCAAGTAAGGTAGGCCGGTCACGTTGCTCGGGTGCCTGATAAACGCATCCCAAAACAGTTGATGTATGGCGAACTTGAAGGGGCATATGTTCTGCTGGTAGACAAAAAAACGCTTTAAAGACACTTTTAAAGTATCTCTGAAATGCTTCGATATAGACACCACATGGTGGGAATCCGTTGCGCAAGATAGCCAAATATGGCGCTGTAACAACACAAGAGGAACCCGCATAGCTGAGAATCGTCGTGTCGTTGAGGCACAAAGAAAACGAGTTGCGCGAAAAGACAGAACACACAACACGCACATGTCTAACCTTGATCATGTATGCCCCACAATGAGGTGCAGCAGCATACGTCTGAGACTGCTGTTATCATCGCTTGCGATGGAAGGCTATTATAAAAAGAAAAGTAAAAATAAAGGAACCCTTTCATACCTCGTGCTATATAGGGCAATACAGTGTTAGGCCTGTATTTTTCATTGACCGTCGGCACACAATGGGTGATGTGGTCAGCATCACGCCGGCCGCCTTTACTTTCCCATAGCATGTCTGGTACCCAGTCTGGAAAAAGTCCACGCACACTACCTGAGTTGAACCCAGACCACCAGCCTTGAGAAGCGAGTTCACTAACAACTACGCTACCGCGGCTCTCACTATTATATTGCAATGTACACTTAACTAGTCAGTATATTGCAATGTACACTTAACTAGTCAGTATATTGCAATGTACACTTAACTAGTCAGTATATTGCAATGTACTGTCTTTGTGTCATCTTACAAAACGTCAGGTGTCTATTATATCATCTCAGAATAGCAAAAGTATTAATTTACATCATCATCATCAAGTAGCTTGTCCTAAGCAGAACTTTGCCACCTAACAGTCCTCCAGAATTTTTCTCTCTCATAGGCCAGATGTCCCATCTCTGCAGCCGTCATGTTCAAACCATCAGTTACATTCTGAATCCATTTCTCCGTGGTCTTCCTCTTATTCTTGTTGCCGGTAAGCCTCCTTCCGTGATGGTCTTCTCCAGCCCTTTGTTTCCTTTCATATGTTCGAAATACCTCAATTGTATCATTCTTATTTGTAGCATCAGCCAGTTTCCTTTCATATGTCTGAAATACCTCAATTGTATCATTCTTATTTGTAGCATCAGCCAGTTTTCTTTCATATGTTCGAAATACCTCAATTGTATCATTCTTATTTGTAGCATCAGCCAGTTTCCTTTCATATGTTCGAAATACCTCAATTGTATCATTCTTATTTGTAGCATCAGCCAGTTTTCTTTCATATGTTCGAAATACCTCAATTGTATCATTCTTATTTGTAGCATCAGCCAGTTTTCTTTCATATGTTCGAAATACCTCAATTGTATCATTCTTATTTGTAGCATCAGCCAGTTTTCTTTCATATGTTCGAAATACCTCAATTGTATCATTCTTATTTGTAGCATCAGCCAGTTTTCTTTCATATGTTCGAAATACCTCAATTGTATCATTCTTATTTGTAGCATCAACCAGTTTCCTTTCATATGTCTGAAATACCTCAATTGTATCATTCTTATTTGTAGCATCAGCCAGTTTTCTTTCATATGTTCGAAATACCTCAATTGTATCATTCTTATTTGTAGCATCAACCAGTTTCCTTTCATATGTTCGAAATACCTCAATTGTATCATTCTTATTTGTAGCATCAGCCAGTTTTCTTTCATATGTTCGAAATACCTCAATTGTATCATTCTTATTTGTAGCATCAACCAGTTTCCTTCATATGTTGAAATACCTCAATTGTATCATTCTTATTTGTAGCATCAGCCAGTTTTCTTTCATATGTTCGAAATACTTCAATTGTATCATTCTTATTTGTAGCATCAGCCAGTTTTCTTTCATATGTCTGAAATACCTCAATTGTATCATTCTTATTTGTAGCATCAGCCAGTTTCCTTTCATATGTTCGAAATACCTCAATTGTATCATTCTTATTTGTAGCATCAGCCAGTTTTCTTTCATATGTTCGAAATACCTCAATTGTATCATTCTTATTTGTAGCATCAGCCAGTTTTTCTTTGAATTTGAGTTCTTTCTGGATAGATCTTTTTGTTCCCTTTTCTGTCCATGATATACGAAGGACTCTTCTGTAACACTTATATTCTCTCTCGATCACCGCCCAGACCGATGTATCAGACCTCCCCATAAATTATATTCATATGGAAATCTGATTCATGCAACCCTAGCATTGGTGTGTTTTACGCCATATCTTCAACACCATTTGGAGCTCTTCTGCTTATCCTTCGGCGATGTGTCCGGTTTCAGCCAGCGTTTACTCGGTTCGCTCTCCGTTCTGTAGCCATGTAGTGTTTTTAAGGTGTTTTTTAAGATTTTAAAAAAATCTTCTCTAGGCACTCTTGTCGTTTGATGTGGCCGAAATATTTAATTGTCTTTGATTTTATGTTCTTTAATAGCCAACGTTTGGATGTGAGGAATGGACATTTGATGAGGCAGTGAAAAGTATATATGTGCTTTTGAATATGGGTGTTGCAGAGGAGGCCTCTGTGTGTCATGGACAAAGCGGAGAACAAGTAAATATATACATATGAACTCAGGGTCAGAGAAAGCTGGCTGATGCTACAGATGGGAAAGAGATAATTTAAATATTTTGGATATATGGAGAGACATGGGGGCGGGGGGATGGAGAGGACCGTATGGAGGGAGGCAGGCCTGCAGGAAGAGGAGGAGGGTCACGGAGAAGATGGATTCGGGATGTAACTAATAGTTTGAACATGATGGCTCCAGAGGCAGGACAGGACATCTGGCCTATGAGCGAGAGAGAAATTCCGGATTACTGTTTCGGCGGCAAAACTCTGCTCAGGATAAGCTATTTGGTGATGATGATATTGAATAGCCAACTCTCTTTAAAATCAAGCTGTTGCAGAACAGAAGCATTTGTTCTTTTCTCAAAAGGGAATAACGTCTCGACATAGACAAATAATAGTAAATAATCCAAATATCACGATTTTTACGAAAATGTTGTCTGGCCCAACCAAGAAAAATGACCACGAGCCGCCACTGTATATATATATCTGCTTGCATGTGCGCTTCTGTGCGTGCATGCTTCTGTATATATATATATATCTATATATATATATATATATATATATATATGAGCCGCAGTAGCGTAGTTGTTAGTGAACTCGCTTCTCAAGGCTGGTGGTCCGGGTTCAGCTCCCATAGTGGGCGTGGAATTTTTCCCGGACCGCGACGGCTCTCAGGTCGACCCAGCCTCAACTGGGTACCAGACATGCTCTGGGAAGTAAAGGCGGCCGGCGTGATGCTGACCACATCACCCACCACGTGCCGACGGTCAATGAATAATACAGGCCTAACACTGTATTGCCCTATATACCCCAAGGTATGAAAGGGTTCCTTTACCGTTACCTCTTATATATATATATATATATATATATATATATATATATATGAGAGAGAGAGAGAGAGTGGGGAGGGAGGAAGTGAGAAAGAGGGAGATAATTTATGTGTTTGCGTATGTGTGTGTGCGTGCATGTGCGTATGTGTGATAGCCTAGAAGAAGTCAAACAGCACAAGTACGGTACACAACTTATCATACAGATACTTATATTTTTTTTTCTCGCTCGGCCGCTATGAATTAAGACATAGTCATTGCACCTCTAGCTAATTCGCTAAGACTTGCTTTCCTTATCAGTGTCCCTCGTCATTAAGACGAACCATATTCTGACTTCAGAGATAAAGTACTGAAATAAAAACCACCATTTCTATTCTTGTTAATCGTTATGTAACCGCAGTCAACGAATCATGTTGACCCACTTCCAAACTATGTCGCTAGTCTAGGCATCCTAGCGACAATATCAGTAGCTGTAAACTGAACACCGTAAAATTAATGAGATCCAGAAAGGAAAACTTCTGGACAAAACAACTCGACAACTGCCATTTTCAGCTTTTCATTCACATTTGATTGCTGTGGGGCAGATCAAGGTCCAATAATGAATTCGAATTAATGAACAAGAAAATCAAAACTCATGCGATCTTGTTGACGAGTCTGCGGCATCTGGTTCTGGAAGTTGGCGCTGGGTATGGGTGGGGACGCAAAGGGAGGTATCGATGACCAACCATTGGTCCAGGTGGGCGATACTAGAGCATCTGTCGCGGTGGAAACCCAAGTCATGCCCCCGTCCTCCTTTCCCCATTATTTTCTTGGACTTGCTCATGTAGTCGCCCTCCTAATAATGACATTTGATTAATCGATAACTATTTGCAACCGTCGCTCACAGATCACACTAGCATGTGACAGCATATATTCATTACAAACTTGAGACAAGACAAATATGACATTGTTATTGTATAAGAGAGTGTCAAGAAGACAACGATTTTGAAATGAAGACAGGAAAAACGTGGGTACAACATCAGTGCTTAAATTCATCGAGAAAGAAGAAACAACAGATTAAATGGTGCGGCTAACAGCATATTACCAACAGACAGTATGCCTCAAAGAGGAATGTTATTGCAATGGATACAAAGCAAAAGGCCGTCCACGCAGAAGGTGACCTCAGAGATAACAGAGACAGTGAAAACACTATTTATGAAATGCACACAAAAGCCCGCTCTATAAATCTCTTCTTATTCTGACGCTGGGAGGTAAAACAGGATTATAGGAAAGAAGAAAACGTAGTGTATGCGCTAGTGGCCTATATAAACGCTCACACACAGTTGACGTCAAATTAAGATGGAATTATCTTAACGTCTTAATTATTGAGTTCTCCCTAAGGAACTCATTCTCACGTTTCTTACGTTTGTTTACCTACACGTCAAGATATAACTAAAATAATATCTGGCTATTAAGCCGAAAGAAACGTCCCGAGTCTAGTATTCCCTAAATAACAAGCAACAAACAAGATTAAGTAAAATTAGTTTCCCGGATTTTACATACGAAGACAATTTTTATTTTTCATGCCTGCATGGCCAGCACACATTAATAAAGATCAAAACAAGACTCGACCTTAGGTTGAAAATGTCGCGTCTAGAATGAAAGAGATTTTAATTCCATATAAAACAAACAAACGAAGGAAGTAAAAGACGATGAATTATGCTAATTTTATGCTTTGAATACTAGCCTACTTTCTGTTTTAATATTTCGTCATTATTATTTTCACATGATTGTTCATTTACTTGTTCCATGAAAACTGAAAACACAGAAAACATCATTATTTGAAAGAAGATGCTTCTCATTAAAGATGTGCAGCGTATCCGTGTGTGTTACCTAATGACGAAACATCCTTCATACGATAATATTTCGACGTCACACGTTAAGTTATAAGTATTATTACTCTACCAGTGTGTGTTCTATGTACTTGCTTTATCTAGATTTAATTGGGATAACTAAGATTGCACTAAGACTGTACATCTAATATTAAACTCTGATAACTAACATTGCACTGAGACTATACATCTAATATTAAACTCTGATAACTAACATTACACTGAGACTATACATCTAATATTAAACTCTGATAACTAACATTACACTGAGACTATACATCTAATATTAAACTTTGACATTAGACTTACACATTGCATAAATGAGAAAAAATAAGACATTCTAGAAATCCCAGTTTACTCAGCACATTCTCTTATCAGTTTTACCACCTACTTGTTTTGTGAAGAGATGAGCTAATAACAGAAGAAAGTATGATGAGGAAACATTCTAGATACGAGATTCCAGGTAACTATCGTACAAGCCAGCTTGTTCCGCACGTGTAAAACGATATATTTGTAAATCAATCATGGCATACACAGATTGGATTGAAACTGATTTATATAATGGTGATATTTATCTCGCATTAAGTATTTATTTTTATTTTTATAAAACGATAAGATAAGTTTGGCCACATCCATCAACGAGATATAGAATATCGTTGGAATCAATATTTCCGACTCTCGTCAGAATACCATCGCAGAACTTGACGTCGTAAAACACGTTTTACAAAACAGTACGGGTTAGTTACAACGACTGAGCCGTCTAACCAGGATTTGAACTATCAAATGTATTCGATTCCGTCATAATAGTTTATCGGCGGTGCATGTTATATCACGTGATGTCTCCAGGACACAAATAATGCATTCTCTAATGCCGGAAATGCGAGATTTTGTAAGGTGTCACACAAACATGCACATAAACTATGAATGTTATAATGTCTGACACCTGAGAGGAGCTTGCCACAGTGACGGCAGAACAATACGCACAAATTATGGGACATATGCATCTCTGTATGAACGACTTGACGGGCTAATAGACATTCATCTGATAACAAACTATTCAATGTACAGATTGCGAGGTTCTTGTGCGCCCTACCAGCCTAATAGGGACAACCATTCAGCTGGGACAGGCGCTATGAGCTATAGCTAGAGCTAAGTTGTAAGAACTATGGAAATGTAAGAATTATTGAAAAGTTATGAAAATGTAAGAATTTTAAAATCAGTAAGAATGATGGATTGGTTATGAGGCTGAAAGAGTTATGTAGCTTTCAGAATAATAAAGTTTCTGAGAGATATGGAGTTGTGAGAGCTATAGAAGAGTTATTAAGCTGGAATAGTTATGGAAATGTGAGAGTTATGAAAGTGTTATTAAGCAGGAATAGTTATGGAAATGTGAGAGTTATAAAAGTGTTATTAAGCAGGAATAGTTATGGAACTGTGAGAGTTATGAAAGTGTTATTAAGATGGAATAGTTATGGAACTGTGAGAGTTATGAAAGTGTTATTAAGATGGAATAGTTATGGAACTGTGAGAGTTATAGAAGAGTTATTCAGCTGGAATTAGAACTGTGAGAATTATGGACACAATCGCCTTGAGTGATTACCGGGGCCCAAATTTGGGTTGTAAAGAATAGAACCACTGTTACCTGCCACACATGTCGTAAGAGGCGACTAAGGAGGTTTGGATGAAATCGGATGCACATGTCTTAAACGTGTAGAAGTCTATGCATTTAGGGGCCTACCAAACCAATGTGCAACGTATACACGTTCTTGGCAAAGATCAAACATATCACAAAGAGTGATTAAAATTGGTTGTAAAGAACGAACGCCGCAAAGAAGAAAAAGAAGAACATTTGTGCTCAAATATGTTAGGCGAAACAAAAAAACTCACACACAAATACATACATACACGCACGCACAGAGACTTTGGATTTGCTTTGATGAAATTCAACACAGATGCAACAAAGCAAATCAAATGATAGGCAAATGGCGCCAATTTTAAGATGCAAACACGTCACCATGAACACAAAAGAGCAATGTTCAACACAATCTTTCTCCTCACATTATGTTACCAGTGCCAAACCTGGACGCTGACAACAAACGATAGAAGAAAACTAATCACAACAGATATGAAGTGTCTACGCAGAATGCTGGGTGTAACAAGAAGAGACCGGTTGAGAAATGAAGACATCAGGAAAAAGTGGGTACAACATCAGTACTAGACTTCATCAGAAACAACAAATTAAATGGTTCGGTCACATAAGCAGATTACCATCAGACAGTGAACCCCAAAGAGCAATGCTGCTCCGATACAATGGGTACAAAGCAAAAGGCCGGCCACGCAAAAGATGGACCTCAGAGATAACAGAGGCGACGAAAGAGACTATCTACGAAGCGCATACTAGGGCCCGTTTTAGAAATCTCTTCCTGACCTGACGCTGTGAGGCATACAGGATTCGAGAAAGAAAGAAAGAAAGACGCACAGAGACACGCACCACACATACTTATTGTGCATAGGTAGCATAAAGTGTCAAACTGTATTAGGCGGAATATCAAAACACGAAATGTGTAGTTTTAAAATGTACCAAAAACAAGGCTAAATCAACGTTTTGTCTAAATAAATGAATCTTCTCTGTAAGAATAGATACAAGATACACAAAGGGTAAACAAAAAACAATGGTCCTATACAAAATAGTCTGAACCATGGAAAGACTGCGGACTTCCCCATGGCAGCAAGCTTAAGGATCTAGCATGGCTTCGTCTTTTTCTGTGAACGCTCCATATCAACCACTTGTTAACCACTCTGTGTGATTTGCATGTGATCTGAGCCTAAGAGATATGGTACGTTGTGCCAATTATGCACCAGCACATCCGATTTCTGCGATGCTTTTTATTTACTAGGGTAGCTTCCTAAGTCCTACATCAGTCGCCTCTTACGACATGCCTTATAGGTCGCAGTTGTACTATTCTTTGTTTCATTGTGGGCCCTGGCAGCACACGGACATAGCATGACTAATATCTGGGATACAGTCTCATAATATCAAGAAGAAAAACGTGTTCCTAAAGAGTTGCAGACTGCGTGGGTGGTAGTAAAAAAAAGTTGTTTTTCCTAAATTAATTTTATTACGTTCAAAAATAACTCAACCATTTAAACGATTTGTTAATAGGCGGGAAAAAACGTAGAAATAAACTTCCTTCTTTAAGACTGCTCTCGCTCATACTTCAAAGAAGAATATGACGAAGTCCTGTCAAGATACAAGAGATATCTGATCTATCACTTTGACATCAAAATTAATTCAGTGTTGACTAATCAGATTCAAATAGTCAGCATTGAGAGTGTTAACATAGGTAGGGGGTCTTGGCGCAGGTAGAAATAGCTGAACAGACCAGGAATTTCTAGATCAAATGATGAATCCAGGACACACAAACTATACCTTCAGTCAAATCTACTTCTATTAAAACCTTCGGACAGAGCAACATGGTCCAGATCATTTTCTAATGTCAATCACTCCTGTCATTATTAAACCATCTCTGGCGAGTAGCAGTGTTCTTCAAAGTATTACTAACAGAAGAGCTTGACATCAACAAGTTTTCTTTTTAAAGAAGGAATGATCAATTATGAAAGAATTCACAGTCAAGGAAAACAAATGAATTAACAAGCCAAACTAACAACCACACTAGCTGCGACATTTATATTGACACATACAACAACAACAAAAGAACATCAAGTTATGTTTCGACCCAAAATAACGAAGTCGCTGACTAATTGGTTTTATATGTGAAACTAACGGGTATAAAGGTGAAGGATTAACTACATTGCACAGGGTTACCCCATGTTCCCCCATAATTGTAGATAGAAATGGCATCCATCTTGCGATAGTTTTACACAATGCATGAACTATGTAGCTTCAGCAACAATCCTAGGGATGTCATGAGTGCACATGTGACTCGGTCCGGATTCGAATCTACAACATTCAGATCGACAGGCTAACGCCTTAAACTCTATCAGGGTGGCGAAAATTAGCGTTTAACGTTCAAGATCTCACTACAAGAATTCGGTATTAACCATGACACCTTGCAGGTTGCTGAACAGGATAGTTCCATTGTTCGTACATTTATGTGCGAAGCGAGAAAAATAGCAGCAAAGGACACACGCTAGGAAGATCAAACCCGTTGTTCAAGTTGAGAACTATTAGCAGCTGTAAATCGATAAGGGTGTTATGTAAAGTCGTTGCCAGGTCAAAATGTCTGTGAAATTTTGTTTTAGTTGCGACAAAAATGTTTATCATATTTAAAATTACATCGGGACCCTCGCCGGTGCTTCGGAGTTCGTCCACTACTACTGCAATCTTCCTGTGTAAGAAGAGATCGGAGCACACATGGTTGTTCACCAAAGTGTACTGATAATGGTAATATCAATAAATCTATCAATAAGTATAAATGTAGAAAGGCCAGCAAGCTGGGTTCTCTGTCGTCAGTAAAAAATTTGGTTCCCAAAAAGCCCACTATTTTTAATGCCCAAATTTGACTTATCAATAATTCGCGTACACGTCAGCAATAATAACTTTTCTTTCAAGATCTGATAACAATTCTAATGTACCAAATGGTCATCATCACTTGTGATGAACAAACAACCTTTTTCTGTATGTGTCTGTGTGTGTATATGTATATATATGTAATATATATATATATATATATATATATATATATATATATATATATATCACATCTGTGTTCCATCAACTTTACTGTGCGGATGCTGGATAATTATAGAACTAGACCGCCCGAGTGGTTACCGGGGCCCAAATTTGGGGTGTAAAGAATAGCACCACTGTTACCTGCCACGCATGTCGTAAGAGGCGACTAAGGAGTTTCGGATGAAATCGGATGCACATGTCTTAAACGTGTAGAAGTCTATGCATTTAGGGACCTACCAAACCAATGTGTAACGTATACAAGTTCTTGGCAAAGATCAAACATATCACAAAGAGTGATTAAAATTGGTTGTAAAGACGAACGCAAAGAAGAAATAGAACTAGACACGTTCAGTTTTCACCGCCCATTCAACTTGACTGCGAAAAATCGTATGCATGTTAAGGCCAAAAATCGTAACCAAGATCTGCTTACACCGTGCCAGCAAGAGAATATTGACATCCACATTCAAAAGAAATGTAATACGCATGGAGACTAACTTCGTCACGAAAACTGCACTGAGATGGACACCAGAGGATAAACGAAAACGTTGAAGATCCAAAAGAGGACAATTAAGAGAACGGCAGAACAGGAACTGAAAGAAATGGATCACATCTTAAACACAATACAGAGAACGGACAATAACAGAGAAGAGTGGCTTTGCATTTCTTGCTGCCCAATGCGCCAAGGGTGCCACAAACTAGGGAGAGATAGAGTGAGATTTCGTATCAGATCTGATTTTTCATAGGGTCGTCAGAGCTGCCACATGTCATTTTCTTTAGTAAAACTACCACTGTGCCTATTTCCGTATTTAGTACCATATTTAAAACAGCACCTCACTATAAATTTAACATAATCAAATTGCTTTGGTTTTTGGGAGTCAGATTATCACCAAAACCAAGCATAACATTAGGTTTCATTTTCTTTTTATTGAGAACATACTATTCACAAAGTACGCGCTAAATTAGCCGACAACATGCGCATGCGTGCAAACTAAACATTGGGGAGGCATTCAGTTTCACACTTGCCGTTATTTATAATATATACGATTATTTTCAAGATATCTCAATTTATTAATTAGTATCAATATTGCATATGATTACTTTGATATTAATGTTTAATGAATGGGAATATTTGATAAAATTATAATATTCTAAAAAATCGTTAATTTGACAAGAAAAGGATGAGGGATCTATGAAAAAATGGCTGATGTTCCAGCGTTTGAATTGAAGCAAGTGAAAACAGATCTCATAGTAGCCCAAAGAGACTGCTATGAGCGGAGACTTTTGCATGCTGCAAAATGGTATTTGTCTTCTATAAATAAATTACACCTATTTATTATGTATATCTAGTTTTATTGTAATGGTTATGCTCGCATTCAAAGCAACCTAGTCATGGTTCGTCACAATCAAAAGTCAAGTCCAAGTCAACTAGTTTTTAATAATTATATTTTTTTGTTGTTGTCTATTTATTTTAGTTACTCTTCTTTTACTTAATAAACTAAAACTGACGCACAGTTATTTAAAGTGAACTTACTAATTATGAAATTTAACCACTAAATGAAGTTATTTTTGTTCACAATAATGTACACACCCCACAGTACGTACCGTACAGTTAATCGTTATTTGAGTTATCAGATATATTAGGAATCAGGACTATGGATGGTTTGTTTTCTCTTACTTTACCATCAACATATATTGAGACATGTATATTGAGCATATGCATGGAAAATAAGTGAAAGAATATAACAAACCTTTTTGTTTAATATGTAGACCACTCCATCATAGTAGTAACTTATGAAAAGAGCTGCAGAAAATTGGTGATGTGGTATTGCCAGAAAGTAAGAAGAAAGGCATGGACATAAAAATATTGAAAGGACAAGTGATTACCATCTCTTAACAAATAAGTTTTTAGAATGTAATATCAAAGTAAACTTTGTATGCTAACTTTGAAAATGCCAATAGTGGGAACAATTTGAACTGCCTTGCGATGGCTTACTTAGTAAGTACTAAGGTGTCTCCATGATTGCATTTTTCATGATGATGACGGCCATAATTCATGATACTGGAGGAATTTGGCATCAAGTGTTGCTTGAGTCTGCAGGGACTCATGCGAGGAGGAATAAGATATTTGTATAACCAGCGAACTATGAGAATTATTATCTTCTTCTCTACTTGCGTTCACCCATTATCAGTTCAGATGTAGCCTGGTATGGCGCTTCTGACTGAGTGTTGCATGAAGGCCAACTTTCTTTATTGCCAACTTTCCTTATTATCTGTGTCCCATGCCATACATGCGTGCATTCTCCGACTTCAGAGGTATGGAGTTATTTTCAGATATATCCTTTGCAATCTGCTGAGAGAGACTGAACACTTATTTGTCTGCTTGAAGTGCAGGTAATAGGTCAGACAATGTCAAGTTTTCAGAAACTCATTTTACAAAATGTTCTTGACTGTGACAGTAAACTAGAGAGTTATCCAATATAATGTAAAACTGATCTAATATAGCCATCACTAGTACCATTGCAGGACACACTTTTTTTTAGAGATGTCAGCTGCCTGAGGTGGACCCCTTTTTATTTGAACATATTAAGTTAGTGTGTTGGAACGGATGAAAAGAAAATACTGTAAAACCTTTTAAATACAGCTCATACAGTTGACCATTTATCTATTTTGATCTTGCAGGGCTGCAGAGATGTCACAGGCACTTGATGTAACCGTTAATGCCAGCAGTCTTCAACAGGCAGAAGAATCGGAGGTATGCTAACTTAGTTGAAAATCTATTAAGACTATAGTATCTACAAGAATTACTTTTGATGTTTAAGTGTTTCAGTTCATGATCACTACTCAGTTCACGCTTCTTTATATATCATATCTTTTACAGAATGTTGCTCTCATAACAACCTACCAGAAAGACTCTTAACCTCTTTTTTATCAGTTCTCCTGTCTCCTCCATCATTATGTTAACGGTTTTGTCCCCAGTCTCATTTTCCAGGAACAATGCCCTGCATTATTGCTTTCTCATCAAAGGCACTGGAGTTTAATGTGATCAAAATATATCCCATTCTGAGACATGATATTGTCTATGAGCCAATGTTCCTAGATGTGCAGGTCTAGTAGATGTTTGTATTCTTCTTTGCCCAGGAAGTTCTAAGAATTCTCCTGTAGCACCTTGTTTTAAAAGATTATGACCAGTTATGTTTAAATGTTATATATATTATTATTTTTTGCTGTTACACTTCAAAAATTTTCAGTTATTCTGTGTCTACTATTTTAATTTTTTTCACTTAAAATTTAAAAAATGTTTTTCTACTCTAATCTCAATTTTTTCAATTTCTGTTTTTTCTTTGTGATGCCAATTTTTTTCTGTTTTGAATATCGTTAGATTTTGTTCTATTCTTCTTTCTGAGTATCCATCAGTTTATGTAATTCTGTTACCATTTCTGCTATCAAATATGTGCTTGTTATGTTCCAGGATTTTTGGAATGAGTATGACAGCTATGTACTGGCTAAAACTTACTTTGATGTCAAAGAGTTTGATAGAGCTGTGTATGTTTTACGAGATTGCAACAGTCCAAAGCCCTATTTTCTTCGCATGTACTCACTCTACATGTCTGACCAGAAAAGGAGAGCTGACAACATGCCAGATTCTAACGGTATGTATTCCAATTTTTTTCTCAATACTAACAGGAAATGTGGGCTGAAATGTTTTGCCTTCACTTAGAAAATGAAATGGAAAAGATATTTTAATGAAATAAGAATAGAAACATACACACACCATTTATTATCAAAGCTGCACAAATATTTTTCTACAAAATCATCACCCAAGTTAATACATTTTTGTCAACATTGCACTAGGTTTTGAAATACGTCCATAAAGAATCGTTATTTTGTTTTAGAAACCATTTCCTCACTACAGACTTCTCTTCATCACAGCTGAAGTACTGGCCCTTCAAGCATTTCCTTAGTTTTTTGGAACAGGTGGAAATCACAAAGAGCCAGGTCTGGGCTATATGTTAGATGTCTATCTATATCCTCTTCGTGTCCCGATTGACACATAAGGCTTTCACAAGAGACTTCTACTGTTGCCGTTCTGCTGCCTTTCTACCAACCGTCTCCCACGTCAGGCCACACTCCTTCAACTCTCCACCTTTCTTCTCTATGTTTATGAAGTCAGTTGCCTGATAGACCTCACTCCCTTCACCCGTTGTAACAATGGTATCTCTTGCTTCTGTTTCCGTAACATGATGTTTTTTTAAAGGAATGAGTTGTAAGCCCATTGCCCAACCTGGAGGACCAGGAGGCCACATTTTGTCTGCCCTCTATCCTTTAACCTTTCTGACATGGGTGTCCCTACTAGGAGCAAAGCTCCTGTCAGCATAGCTTTCCGGATCATGGAGGTACGCAAGCTCTCCACCACAATGTAATGACCTCATGGGGAGAGTATACATTAGATGTAGCAGCACTGAAAGGTCCAGGTGTTGAATTGCATCCCTTGTTGCTGCACTTTTATGAGGCCTGGCATTGTTGTGTTGAAGAATTGTTCCATTTCTTATCCCCATCTGCCTGATTCTTCTCTTTAGTGCAGTAAGAGTTTCAATGTAATGTTCAGAGTTTATTGTTGTTTCTTTTTCAAGAAAGTCTGCAAGAACAACACATTGTGGATCAGTGCTTGAAGGCGATCTTGATGAAACTGATTACTTGCAGTTACAGATCTTCCCCTTGGTGGTTTGTCATTGAAATCGGATTGACCAACTTCTCTATCTCTGAACTGCTTTACATCAAAGCATCTTACTGTACTCACATCAACACACTGATCACCGTAAATGATATGGATACTTTTGTCAAATTGAATTGCGGGAACATGTTCTGCTGTTAAGAATTCATTAGAAGCACGCTGTTTGACCTGCACATCTGAACACTCCTCCATTTCGATGGGCACTGGACGGGAAAATGTTAGCATCTTTGTGTACAGGTAAATCACGATGGAGGGAGATGCTATGCAGTTGTAGAGAATCGGATTTATCCAATTAAGCAAAATTTTCATCCGCCCTAGTACATTGTCTAGTATAAAAGATCTTGTCTTCCCACAATTTCTTGTCTATTTTACTACTTATATACTTGTTTATGTAATGACTCTGAACATAGCAACCCAAGCACCAGTCAAACTAGAAGTTAAAACCCTCCGAGATACAACCGCTTTCACATACCTTGGAAGTGTTATTAGCAATGAAGGAGGCGCAGGATCTGACATTAAAAACAGACTGAGTAAGGCACGAAGTGCATTCATGACCCTTCAGACCGCCTGGAAATCTGCCCAATACAGCATCAGAACCAAGACTAGTATCTATAACAGCTGTGTGCTGTCAACATTGCTGTACGGATCGGAATGCTGGAGAATGACAGAACAGGATATGTCCAGACTCTCCGCCTTTCATACAACTTGTCTGCGAAAAATCTTACGCGTGTACTGGCCGACTACTATCTCGAATCAAAAATTGCTTGCACGATGCCAACAAGAGAGTATGGGCACTATCATCCGAAGACGACGCTGGAGATGGATTGGACATGTGATGCGCATGGAGACTGGCTCCGACACGAAAACTGCACTGAGATGGACTCCAGAGGGTAGGCGTGGAAGACCCAAGACGACCTGGAGGAGAACGATAGAGCAAGAGCTGAAGGAAATGAATCATAGCTGGAACACAATACAGAGGAAGGCCATGAACAGGGAAGAATGGGAACAGTGTACATTTGTTGCTGCCCTAAACGCCAAGGGCGTAACAGGCTAAAGAGGATACTTGTTTGTCACAATAAATTATAAATTTATTTTTTTCATAATATTCTGATAAGTTATGATTTTCCTGCACATATTTTCTAGACATTGTATCATTGTTCTACCTTGTCTTTATTGCAGGCCATGTTGACCCTGTGGAAAATGACATTTTGAAAATGTTACAGTCAGAGTTATCTGAAAAGAACAGCAAGAAGGAACTGGATGGTTTTGGTCTGTATCTGTAAGTACTGGTGATGATACATATGATCATGTTTTAAAAAAAAAATGAAATAGAATATATGTTAAGATTGGGATAAAATTATTACCAATGTCATCAAATTTAAAATATGACACATAGCAGCTTAACTCTTTTCACGCCATTCGCTGTACACTGCACCGTTCGAGTTGTTTCCCTTATACAAGTCTTTCTCGTTTTACTTTTTCTACTTTTTAAAAACCTTTTCTTCTTCTTCTTTGCTTTCGTTCTTTACGACCAATTGTAATCACTCTTTGTGATATGTTTGATCTTTGCCAGAACGTGTATACATTGCACATTGGTTTGGTAGGCACACATAGACTTCTACACGTTTAGGACACATGCGTGGCAGGTAACAGTGGTTCTATTCTTTACACCCCAAATTTGGGCTCCGGTAACCACTCGGCAAAAACCTTGTTATTCTAATAGGTTGTCCAGTTTTCTTCAATTTAGTATATATATATATATATATATATATAAATATATATATATGTTTATTTATTGACAAGTAATGATTTTTAAAACTTTTTTAGTCTCCTTGAATTAACTGTGTACAACTGAGAAAAATAATTACATACGGAAAGAGTTAAGTAAGGACAACAGCCAACACATCAAACATACCTTACTAAAAGTTCTCTATCAGTCATGGAACAGAGTTGTTTTCTTTTTATTAATTGATAGGACCATCAAGACTGCACTTCAGTAAATAACCATGTGTGTTCAGACCTCTTTCGTACAAGGAGTATCTCAGCGGCAGTGCACAAACTCTGTAGCACCGGAGAAGATCCTCGATGTAATTTTGAACATGGTGCAAATGTTTGTAGGATTTTTATTTTTCACTCTTATTAATGGATTTCACTAGGGAAGCGACTTTGCAGCTTACTCTTAACGATTTTCAACTGCCCAGGATTTTTTAATATAGTCAACGTAAACACTTGACATGACCTATGTTTTATAGCTGACACTTATCTGGTCAACACAGAAGAGACAGCTCAAACTGTATGACTTGATAAATCAGGTTATTGAATGACTGTTGGTTTGTTTGTTACCCAGGTATGGGATTGTTCTAACAAAGTTGGACCTCCTTCCTATGGCGGCGGACATCTTTGTAGAGTCTGTAACCAAAGAGCCCTTGAACTGGGCTGCTTGGGTGGAGCTTGCAAGACACACTACGGACAAGGAGATGGTAATTTGCTGTTGTTTATTTAAGCCATTGCAGGGGTCAGAACAAATATTTGTTTTGGTATAATAAAAAAAATTATGTTTTATACCATGAACAATATTTACGGAATATGGTGTACAGCTCACATTTTTCTTTTACCAACAGTACACAAGGGGGGATGTAGTCTAGCTTGCCGCCTTTCCTTCTCAGTGTTTCTCTAATATTCAAGTGAGATTGGGTTGACTTGAGAATCGTGTGGTTGAACAAATTTCCGCTCCTGCTGGGGAATTTCTTCCTTGGACCATATGTCTATGTCCAAGAGAATGTGGTCCGTTAATATTTGTGCCCTTACAATGTCTTTATCTCACCACCTGATCCTGAGCAGCTTTCAGAGACATCATATATGAAATTTGTTCAGTTTTTTTTGCATGTCTACTATATATTACAGACCATTTTTCACATTCCTGCAGAAGGATGGTGAGTCCTATTATCTGGTATACCTAGATTTTGTTGGAAAACTTGTTGATGGCCACTGTCTGCAAAGGACACTACCCAAGTCTAAGAGGTGGTCACTACTTGAAGATGCTGATTCTTGGTTGTTGTAGGGTTCATGATATAGAGCTCAGTGAGGAGCAGGTTGTTACAAGATTTTAGTTTTGCTGGTGTTAATACTACTACTAAACCTTCTTGTTATTTTGTAATTTTGCTGATAGGTGGGTCATGTTTAACTACCATAAAGATGTGTACAGAGGATACATGTCTGGTTTGCAAAGGTTTTTTGTTTTAGCAGTCAGCTTCATTTACCAAAAAAAAAAAAAAAAAAGAGAAGAACAATTAGAAAATTGTAGCCTAGTTTCAAACTATTGACTTGTCTGTACAGCTGTACCAAGAGAAAAATGTCAGCTAGTTGAAGCAACTCATCTAATGATAGCACTTATTTTGAAATGTTTAGTTGTTGAATGTTCCAAGAAAAGAGAAAACTATTTGATTAGGTGGCGCTTGGTCAGCTCAGGTTAGCTGACTCCTGTCATCTCATTCACAGCATCTTAGACATCTGCTTGTATTCTAGTGTCTAATTGTAAGTAATTTGTTGGTTTCAGCTGCTTTCATACAGACTACCCAGTCATTGGATTAGATCACTGTTCATGGCCAAGGTATACATGGAGCTACAGCTGCATGACTCCTGTCATCTCATTCACAGCATCTTAGACATCTGCTTGTATTCTAGTGTCTAATTGTAAGTAATTTGTTGGTTTCAGCTGCTTTCATACAGACTACCCAGTCATTGGATTAGATCACTGTTCATGGCCAAGGTATACATGGAGCTACAGCTGCATGACTCCTGTCATCTCATTCACAGCATCTTAGACACCTGCTTGTATTCTAGTGTCTAATTGTAAGTAATTTGTTGGTTTCAGCTGCTTTCATACAGACTACCCAGTCATTGGATTAGATCACTGTTCATGGCCAAGGTATACATGGAGCTACAGCTGCATGACAATGCTCTCAGCATCTACAGAACCTTCATGGACCGAGGTTTTGCTGAGAGCCCATACATTGTAGCACAAGTGGCAGTAACATACCATGACATGCGAGGTCAGTACTCTATTTGTGCTTTCTGGTATTTATCAGAGCTTATGTATTGTACCTGGAGTTTGTAGCTTTATCATACTCTTTCACTCAACCCACAAAGTGTTTTGTAATCTGATATTCTAGAAAGATTGAAGAAGACGAAGTGATATTTGTCAGATCCCAACATTGTCTAAATATTGTATTTGTCTTATCCTAACGTTGTGATTGTCTCCTTTCATCAGATGTTATCTAATTGTTGTATGTATCTGTTTAATAAAAGCGGCATACCGGCAAAGAGAAGGAGAGGAAGACCACAGAGAAGATTGATTCATGATGTAACTGATGGTTTGAACATGACGGCTGCAGAGGCAGGACATCTGGCCTATGAGAGAGAGAGAGGTTCCGCAGGACTGTTAGGGTGGCAAAGTTCTGCTCAGGACAAGCTATTTGATGATGATCTGTTTAGTTTCACTGGACGTTTTAATGTTGTAATTTTTTTGTCTAATCTCAACAGATGTCTAAATGATGTTTTTATTTGTCTAATCTCAACAGGTCTAAATGATGTGTTTATTTGCCTAGTCTCAACAGATGTCTAAATGATGTTTTTATTTGCCTAATTTCAACAGATGTCTAAAAGTTGTGTTTATTTGACTAAGTCTCAACAGATGTCTAAATGATGTTTTTATTTGCCTAATTTCAACAGATGTCTAAAAGTTGTGTTTATTTGTCTAATCTCAACAGATGTTTAAATGATGTTTTTTTTTGCCTAATCTCAACAGATGTCTAAATGATGTTTTTATTTGTCTAATCTCAACAGATGTCTAAACGATTTGTTTATTTGTCTAATCTCAACGGACATCTGAATGTTGTATTTATCTGTCTAATTTCATCATCATCAAGGTGCGTATCCTTTATAGGACGTTGCTCTCTTTGCAGCACATCTGAAATTCACCCTGTCTCTTGCCAATTCACCCACTTCGTCGATGGTCATGTTCATGGTTTCTTTAATATCTTGTAGCCATCTTCTTCTTGGTCTGCCTCTGTGTCCTGGGACCCTGCCCTCTAGTATTGTTCTTTCCAAGCCATTGTGACGCTTCATGTGACCAAAGTATGTAATTTTTCTGTATAGTATGTTGTTTATCAGTCTAATTTCAACAGATGTCTAAATGTTGTATTCATCTCAACCAATGTTGTCTAAATGTTGTATCTGAACAGATGTTGATCAAGCTGTCACAACTTTCAAGACCTTGGAGACTATGGATCCATACAGAATTGAGAATATGGACATTTACTCAAACTTGTTGTATATAAAGGTACACAATACATATTTCAGGGACACATTTTTCTAACTTCTGCTGTTTTTAATATTTCCTTTCTCTTTGCAAATGTCCACAAGAAAAATATCTTATGTCTAAGAACAGAGATTGGGTACAAATTGTATTCTCAGAAGTTCCACCAAATTGTAGCATTGCTTGTCTTGAAATAAACACCACACTTACTAAAGAAATTGCCAAGGGCTCAGACTTCGTAAATCTTGGAACTGTGGCCCGTAAAACCATTATATCTTACTTCGTTGAATGGATAAATGCATACACATATGGCCCTGCGTTAAAGTGGATAATTAATACTCGATATGTAGCATGAATAGATTACCCAGACAAAACATGTGAGGAACGGCAAAATGCGCGTGGCAAGTACTATTTTAATTTTGAGGCAGAGCCCATTGTCATTGAAGAATTGGTACACCAACTTACAAACATATTCTATGTCCACCCTGAGAAAATTCTGCACACAGTCATTTCTTCTCATGGCAAGTTAGTACTGCAGGCACTAGAAAATGCAAACCATGAGAACACTGCATTCTAGTCCCTGGTAATATCTATCGGTGCATTCATCATTTCTGTCGTCAAGTTTACCCTATACTTGATACCACGGCACACCAACATATAGGGAAATAGAAGAGCAGGCACTTTTGCAAAGGCAGGAAAAGTCAACAATACGGCAGACTGCTAAACAGATAGCAAAAAAAAAACATAAGGAGAAGTGGCTGAATGGGGAAAAAAGGCAAAGTCATTTTTATATACATGACCACCGAAAATCAAAAGATGCAATAAATTGCCTTGCAAGACAAGAACAAGTCATTATTTTCCACCTTTAAGCTCAGCACATGTCTGTGAATGCACAACTAGATTGAATTCAAACCAATGATTACCTCACAGTGCCATCTATGTGACTGCTCATAAGAAACTGTCACACACCAGGTCTTCGAATGCCTGAGTAGCACAATGAGGAGTGTGTTTAACCAGTAAGTCACAGAAATATTACATACCTACTCTTTATGGGTATTCTCAAAGTACTATGACTAAGTTCTGTAATCAATAGAAAATAGAAAAGTGCATATGAAAAGTTTAGTGATCTGTTTTGTTTCAGGAAAAGAAAAGTGATCTTGCCCACTTGGCACACAAATGCTGTACGGTTAACAAATACTGTGTGGAAACTTGCTGTGTCATAGGTAACCTCTCTTTTCTTATCCTCTCTGCCTCATATGTGCACATACAAATATTTTATTTTCATAACTTGTCAGACTTTATTCACACTTGTTAGCGTATCTGATCTGTGTCTTGGTAATCATTGTGTAACATTTAATGTTTCTGTATAAAAGTGTATTTTCCAGAGATCTCACATTTGTAAACATTGTAGTATTCTCTATATAACTTTGAATTTATAATATATATAGATATATACATACATACATACATATATATATATATATATATATATATATATATATATATATATATATACACACACACACATGTATATATACACATATATAATCTTCATATTTCATGCTTAGTGGTGTTCACTAGATATTTCACAGAAATCTGCCTTTTCAGCATTTTGTTGCCTTTGATCCTCATTGTTTCTTTTCATCTTACTATACCATATCCACATTTCTCTTTGTATTTATATGATTCTTTTATCCCTGATCTTTCCTGTGATCTCCAGGTTTTCTAGCCCTTCCTTTCTAATAGTACATCCAATAACTTGTATTCTGTCAGTGAAGTCACATTTATATCTATTTCAACCAGGTAATTATTACTCCCTGAGATCCCAGCACGAGAAGTCTATCCTGTACTTCCAGAGGGCCCTAAAACTGAATGCAAACTACATCTCAGCTTGGACTTTAATGGGACATGAGTACATGGAAATGAAGAATATATCTGCTGCCATTCAAGCCTACCGTAGAGCCATAGGTGAGTTCTGTTATTGTTCTTAGAAAGAGGACTTGTCAGAATATGATATATATCAGATGCATATGTCCAACCAAGTTGTGTGTATTGGTTTTACGTGTGTACATTGGTTTTGAATGTGGACATCAATTTGCCCAACCAAGTTGTGTGTATTGGTTTTACAGGTATCTCTGAATATGTTATGTTAGAGAAAGTTCTGGAGATTTCTTAAGGAATGTGCAGAAATAATAGAACTGAACAGCAAACAAAATAGCAGAACAGCAAACAAAATAGCAATAGTGAATACAACAGTACAATGAGAAATATCATGAAACAATTTTGAATAAAATAGGTGTAATAAATAAAATAGAAAAAAGGAACACAATTGTGAATTATTTTTTTGCTGATTTGAACAATTAAAAAATATAATAAATCAGATCAAATAAGAAATTTGGTTTGATTTGAAGTGGTCACTTTTGAAATAATTTTATGACTGCCATCCTTTACAGATACTTTTGTGGTATGTTGCCAAGATTATCATAGCTATTGATATCGGCAACCCTTAACTTGAGTGATGTAGATGATGTTTAAATGTATTGAAATGTTAGACATGCTAACTATACATACCATTGCTGTTTATATGCTGTTTTCATATACTTACACTTGCTTGTATAACAAAAGTATCATAGTATACTTTTTCTTGTATACTTGCATAGAGGTGGACAAGAGAGATTATCGGGCATGGTATGGTCTTGGACAGACATATGAAATCCTCAAGATGCCCTCCTATGCCCTGTACTACTACAGGACAGCACAAACATTGAAGTAAGTATTTCTTACCCACATTCCTTTCAACTGAAGGGTTCTGGGAATTTTACTGCTACTTTATATATGTTAGGTTTTGAAATCCCCAGTTGAAGTGGGAACCTAGCCAGTGCAGTTGGTCAATGAAAATACAACATTAACACTGTATTCCCCAATATACCACATGGCATTTTCTTGGCTTTGTTACTACAAGTTAGCTAGCCATAAACCTCAAGGATCTTTGCCTTATAAACAATTCAGCTTGAAATTTGTAGATCAGTTAAAATGCCTATCCCTTCTGTGACCTGTATAGGTCCATAGCCCCCAGTAAACACTCTGTGGTCACCATTTAAAACACATTTCATTGGCTGTTTTGTGATTGCACTGTTGAACTATTGTTATCTTATTTCTGTGACTACTTTCAGGCCCAATGATTCAAGGATGGTAATAGCACTAGGCGAGTGTTGCCAGAAAGTGAATAGGCTGCAGGAGGCCAAGAAGTGCTTCTGGAAGGCTCATTGTCTAGGAGATGCAGAAGAGATAGCCCTGTTGAAACTAGCCAAGTGAGCTCACATTTTGTGTTGTATACTCGCTAATAAGTAATTGTTGACTTGTAATATGTAAACAGAAGGGTGCTTAGAATGTCATGGGCAGATAAAAGAACAAATGCTTTTGTTCTGCAAGAGCTTGATATTTAAGAGAGTTGGCGATTAAAGAACATAAAAACAAGAAAAATTAAATATTTCGGGAACATCAAACGACATGAGTGCTTAGAGAAATTTTGGAGGAATTGTGCCTGGAAGAAGAATGAGAGGAAGACCTAGAAGACGATGGGTGTAAGATGTCATTAATGATCTGAGAATGACTGCTGCTGATGCCAGTCATCTTGCACAGAATAGAGTTTTTCAGGACTTCTGTCATTTTAAGCTAAGTTCCGAAAGGGACAAGCTACTTGATGAGGATTGAGGATGAATATGTAAACATGATGAAAATATTTTTTTTTAAAACTTGCCCACACAAAAAGCAAAGTTTTTTCAGCTGTAAATTAAAATCCTGTACCAGATTGCAAAATGTTGCCACAAATTTATAACTCACCTTACTGCGAAACAAAACATGATGCTCAGAGTAGATTGTGGTCAGTTTGTTAATTTCTTTGCTTCTTTTGTATCCTTTGCTTGATAAAGGTGTTTTGGTTGAAACGTCGCTGTATATTATTTTTGTACTTTGTAAAACTATATTACTTTGTTTTTTCGTGTTTCACCTTTGCTACATGGTCTTCCTTATATCGATAAATTATTTGACAGACCTAGCAGCTTCTGGTAGTTAATGTGTTAAAATCTGTGTACAATCACACGTTGTTGCATTCTTAATGCAGTAATGTTCTCTTTTTACTCTTGTATGTATGTCTTTCTGAATAAATTACAGGTGTACAGCTATCACTAATATTTATTTGTTCAAGAGGTAGACTAATACACAAGAATGACTTTGGGGGTCTCTGTGGCTAAGTGTTTACGCCCTTGCCTTGCATTCAGACCGTTGTGGGTTCAAATCCGAACTGCTCTATTCACTAATGCATTTTTCCAGAGACCCTTAGGATTGCCGCCGGGGCTATGAATTTTACGCTTTGTGCAATTCTCTCTGCAGATGGCATGATTCCTGTGGAGAGAAACCAAGCCATATGGGGTAAAACCCAATGTAATTAAGTCAATTCTTCAGCTGTAGGCCAGAGTGATTTGTTTATGAATTCCTATTTGTCACTGTTGAGTATTTGAAATTAGTTTGTCCCATTCATTCTGTGTTAATTTTGTCACATTCATTCTGTGTTTTCTGTCGCTTTCATGTCACAAATGTGTTCTTGTTTATATTCACTATTATTTGTTTCATATTTCTTGGTTATCTTGTCTTTATATATGCAGATAGTTCATATAAGTGGATGTTTATCATTCTTTATCACTAGCCTTTGTTTGATGATTTTACATACCATTCTCTATGCTATAATTCTACAATTTTCCATTCTGTAAGCTACAGTTCTACAATCTCCAACTTGTATTCTATATCTCTGTGATCTCCAGTTTGTATTCAATGCTTGAAGAGAAAGATCAAGCATGTGAGGCCTTTACAGAATATATCAACCAAGCAAACAGAATGTTGGTAAGTCTTGACTACCATTTCTTGATATATTTCAAGTTAATACAAACATACTGGAGACTTGAGTCCTTTCACGATATCTGGTCAACACAGACAGTTGAACAGTCATGCACAGGTATGACCAATCAAGAAACATAATGGTTAAACTTTATGTAGGATGATTTTCCTGTATGGTTGCTGCAGAGAATGTTGCACACACTATGATAGGGGTGTGACATTAAACAGAGCAATACCATCATCAGTAATTGTTGCACCCAAGGATACATAAGACAGAGACAATAAATTTCCACTCAATTCAATCTTGTACCAATCTTTAAATCTCAAACTTAGTCCTATGCATGTCTTTCAGCTCTGCTTCTCTCTCTCGCGCAAAAGTTCTTTTTGGCCATTTTGATCATTCTTATTATGAAATATAAACAGCCTTTGCCAAGAACGGTTTTTACGTCACATCTTCAATACCATTTGGAGCTCTGGTGCTTGTCCTTCACCGATGTGTCTGATTTCAACCAGCGTTTACTGGGTCGCTCTCCGTCAGCCTTTGACTGTCCCCAGCCGACCTGCAAGACAACAGGTTGCTTGGCTTCAAAAGTTCTCCATGTGCCCATAAGTTTCCCTTTCTTCCACTGTCCTTGCGGTGTTCACTGCCCTGAGTGATAAGAGGCAGACCGTTGAGGATGGACTCTCATGTCGGTTTCCACCCTGTCCTTCATCATAGAAAGTTGTTCGTCCTTTCCAGTATGCCTTCCGGATTTTTATGAGCTGTTTGGGTTTTCTATAGCTGTTTGCTTTTTTTTTAAACAGTGTGGGGTTGCCGGCCCCACTTCCAACCCATCTAAGTGACAGATTTAGAACAGAAAAAAGGCACAGATGAAATAATATTGGATTGCCCAGAAAGATTGTTAGAAAACGTGTGTGCTTGTAGTACAAGTCAGCTGGCAAGATTAGCAATTGTGAAATGAAATGCTGACAATGACACTAAATATCTGTCACTACCTGTAGAGCTATGCAAACAAAAGTGCTACTGGCAGATTCTACAAAGTTGAAGGAATCTGGTATGGCAGTTATCAGACTAATGCAGGCACCTTTGTTCTCCATGTTAGGAGTTTTAGCATATGGTGACATCCTGGCCCTCCATGTTAGGAGTTTTAGCATATGGTGACATCCTGGCCCTCCATGTTAGGAGTTTTAGCATATGGTGACATCCTGGCCCTCCATGTTAGGAGTTTTAGCATATGGTGACATCCTGGCCCTCCATGTTAGGAGTTTTAGCATATGGTGACATCCTGGCCCTCCATGTTAGGAGTTTCAGCATGCGGTAGAGATGGAGGTCTAGATAGAAACATTAACTGTTATAGAACTAGCAACAAGTATATTAATTTTCAGGCGACACGAAAGTATTGAGTACAATAATTAGATATGATTAGTACAGAGAGCCACAAGGAATCCATTAACGTGAAAAACATGCTCTGACTGCTAACAATAAGCTAGACTAGATTTGTGACTTGTCAGATCATAGTTTTGTGTCTCTGATTGTAGTCACAGACCATATCAGAGCATGCTGTTCTACAATGTACATCTCTTGATTTCATTACTAGGTCCACAACCATGAAGATATGAGTCGAGCATACCTGTACCTGGCTAACTATCACATTGATAACAAAAACTGGCATAAGGCATATACTGCAGCTCAGAAGTGTACAGAATTTACTGAGGTTAGTATACATCTTTCTTGAGTTTCGATGAATTGTTTCATTTAGAGACAGTTCTTGTGGTAGCGGTAGTGAGTTCGATCACGAACCCAAACGTACCTGGTTCAAACCACATGGTGGGCAAGTTTGGAAGCAAATTTGTTTCGTGGATTTTTACAAAGGTAAGTAGACCTCGCCATGCAGAAAGCAATGGCAAACTACTGAACGTATAAGTGGTGTCTAGAAAATCAGCGACTCATTTACTGTGGTTGATGGCTACGTCCTTTAGGATATGCCACAATTTTCATTCTTGTGGTAGCCGTTTCTGCTATTGTTTTTTAAATTTTGTCCCTGTCAAGTCCCAGCACTTAGAAAATGTCCCTACTGAATTTCAAGAACAAGGGAAATAACTCTGCAACAATGAGAAGTGTTTGTGAACTAAAATTCATTATAATTTCTAATAAAATTTGGGATTTAAATCTAATTTACAGTTAAGTGGATCATGTATTAATTTGTGAACATGTGCCATGTATGTCTGGATGTAAAAAATGAATACAAAAGTGAAGAAATAAAAAAAAATGGACAATATCAAAAGTATGTTTCACTCAAAAGTGTCAGTTTTATTGATGATATATGCCCAAGTGAAAGGTTGCAAAGCAGTTTCCCTTACCTTTCAGAGGTTGATTTAACAGGTGGTGCAGTCTTTAGTGGTTTGCACACACCTTCTTGATGCAGCTCTCTTCTTCATTTTGAAACACTATCTGCAGATTTGCTGTCTGCCAAACATCAGTGCTTAGTCTGAATGGTGATGGTTGTCGGAATAGGGTTGGTCAGTCCTGTAGTTGCTGGGTGTTGTCTTTCCCTTAAAAATCTGCTTGTTTGTCATGGCATGAAGGCCCTTATACAATCATGACAGAAGTTGAGAGGTTCAACCTTGCACATGTCCACAATGTCCTTGTGGAATGAATTTGAAATTATCATAAGTACAACTATTTGCAGATACTTTCAAATCGTATTTCTTGACATTATATTTTACACAACAAGCACATTGAGCAGTAGACCAAAACATTCTGTAGTAAGGTAACTGGTGAGTTTCACACACATATCATTAACATAAAGATCTTGATGTAATCAAGGGAAGCAGGTTTCAATGAAGGATCTGGTTTTTTTAGAATTTTCATACGGACAAATGCATTGGTTAACTCTGCCCTGTTCTCAAAATATACCTGAGGTAAAAATAGTGAAAGGTGTAAGGAAATAGTAAATATTCTGAATCAGTTTCATTTGCAGGACCTGTTTAATCACTAAATTGTTCGATAATGAGACTGCTCACCTGTTGTGACTATTCTCTATCACCCTTATGATCAGGAAGGGGAGAACAATACTGTACCTATCCTTCGGTGATCATAATTCATTGTAACCCCTAGTTACGTAAGTACTAGAACTAGTGTCGTATAATTCCTCAAACAAATCTTGAAACAATTGTTTGTCAATTTCTGATTCATCCTCGATATCTGCACACAAAAAAACCTGTTGAAATAATCACATTAGAACTCCTAGTTAAAAACATAGCTAGGAACTCAATCTCACCTATGCTGAGATCAGTAGTCTCAGGGAAAATATCCTGATGGCTCCACAAGGGAGCAAACCAAGTACCTTTGTAATGAGAGACATGCACCTAACCTCTATGCCATAGAGTTCCCTTATCTGTCTGAGAACAAAATGTTAATATAATCAATCCACCCATCTGTTGCCTTGTCTCAAGGAGGCAAAGAATAGTAGCACTACGACTTACAAGGCATGTCGTAAGAGATGACTACGGCTAGTTTTGCATTTGTTTCTTTAATGTTGTAAATAAAAAGGTCATGTTTCTAAAAATGCATTTTTACTTTCTGATCAGACAAGAGAAGAGGCTAAAGGATTATTAAGAATAATTCAGACACGACGTGGACAGGATGTGGTGGGATCTTCCTTGGAGATGAACATTGATGACAGCATGGACAGTATAGCACAGACTGACCAGTTGAATACAGGATTGACTCGCACATATGACATGGTGACCCCTGTCAACTTAAAGTTCACACCATAACCAGACATACTTTGCTTGTATGGTCATTGAATTTGTGTGCATGATAGGTATAGGCTATTTCAAGTAATATATGCCTGTCTGGGAATAATTGTATCTTGCCAGAAACAGCTGATGTGTCCAATCATGACAGGTTGTTGGGGTAATAGTCATGAAAGTTGGGGTTGAGATATTAATGGTGAAAATTGTGTTGAGATATCAATTAATGGTGAAAATTGTGTTGAGATATCAATTAATGGTGAAAGTTGTGTTGAGCTATCAATTAATGGTGACAGTTGTGTTGAGATATCAATTAATGGTGAAAGTTGTGTTGAGATATCAATTAATGGTGAAAGTTGTGTTGAGATATCAATTAATGGTGAAAGTTGTGTTGAGATATCAATTAATGGTGAAAGTTGTGTTGAGATATCAATTAATGGTGAAAGTTGTGTTGAGATATCAATTAATGGTGAAAGTTTTGTTGAGATATCAATTAATGGTGAAAGTTGTGTTGAGATATCAATTAATGGTGAAAGTTGTGTTGAGATATCAATTAATGGTGAAAGTTGTGTTGAGATATCAATTAATGGTGAAAGTTGTGTTGAGATATCAATTAATGGTGAAAGTTGTGTTGAAATATCAATTAATGGTGATAGTTGTGTTGGTATGTTAATTAATGATGGAAGCTGTGGTGATATTAAATAATGATGGTCTTCTATTTGTTAGTAATGGCTGTTATTGTTTCATGTTAATGAAAGATTTGATTGTTGAAACATTTATGATGTAAGTTAAGTTATGGATGTTAATGACAGTAGTTGTAATGTTTCTTTTGTTAATTTATTGTCATAGATTTTGATGATCACATAGATATGTGATCAATGTACACTCTCACTTTTTTCTCCTTCTCTTATGCCTTCTTAAGTCTGATTATGATATAGGCTTTCAACCAAGTATTCCTAGCTTTAGCTATCTCTTGCAGCTTTTCCATATATCGTTAATCTCTGACTCTGAATTTCTAATCTTTGTATTTCTAGGCGTGCCTCTTTTTTTGCTTTCCCTAAAGTGAAAGAAACTGATTCACTTTTAGTTTGTTTTGCTGATTCATGACCTTATCTGAAAGCGTTTATTTTTTCTTTATTGATGTTCTGTTATGACATACCTATTATCTGTAGGAAAATACATTTCTGTGTGAGAGTTGAATTGACAAGAAAGCAGTTCACTATGTTTGTCTTATTCCTTTTTTTTTAAATGGGGGCAATATTTGTGTTTCATTGTTGTTGTAACTTGTTCCCAAAACAGATTGCTGATATCTGCCTCTCATCAAAATAACTTTTTTATTATGGATTCTTGTCTGCATTGTTCATATATTTTTGGAATAAAATTTGTTATGTGTGACCTTGTTTTCTGCATCTGTCAAGTGTTGTGTTGTTTATTTACAAATGTAAAAATCAGGCCTTAATGTTGTGTATGTCTTCAAGCTTCTAGTTATGCCTGCTGAAATTGCAAATTTTACATTATTGTGCAACAAAACTTGTATCTTAATAGAGGACATACCATAGAGCAGTGCTGTCGATAACATTTTTATATATTGAAGCATCTTACTAATGACTGTGGAGACATAGGCTCTGTATGACATTTCCAATAATAATACTAACACTAATAATAATAATAAACTCATATTAGTAGTAACATTAATTAAAAAATTAATAACAGATGAAAGCCTAATCCTAACTAAACATTTACTTTTGCTACATAAAAACAAGAAAACATGCAATTCAGAAATATTTTGTTTTTGAAATTATTATTAGTGTTAAAATCATGGAGTTAAATAGGGCGGCGGGCCGTGTTAGATAGCACTGTCATAGAATGTATATTGGGTAATGTTACTTAGTTAAAAGTTGTAGTACTAAAGTATATATGAAGTAACGACGTTATTCATAGTGGTTCTTATTCTCTTGCGTTCCCGGCCTAGACTAATGGACCAACTTCTATCATGAATTTTACTGTTGTTTTTGGGACTCCGTTTCTCCGTACAGCTTTTCGCGAAGCTCTGTGTTGTTGGCAGTACTCTTTCCTTATACCTGCTAATCGTTTAAGGAAAGAGTCGTTAAGGTTCTTATTATGAGAAAACTTCAAAGCAAGTTGAAATCATAATATGATAGTCTCAAGTTGAGGGATTGACTTCATTGCACTGGGTTTTACCCCGTATAGCTCAGTCTCTTTTGCAGAAAGGCACACCACCTGCCGAAAGTATTGCACAAAGCACAGACTCCTTAGCTCTGGCAACAATCCAAAGAGTCTCTGGAAAAAATGCACTTGTGAATAGAATGATGCAATCCAGATTGGAACCCAGAACTTTTGGAACACATTGCAGGGGCTTAGTCACAGGGAGCCTCAATTATGACTAAAATGTATTGTAAAGCACACTGGAACACATTGCAGGGGCTTAGTCACAGAGAGCCTCAATTATGACTAAAATGTATTGTAAAGCACACTGGAACACATTGCAGGGGCTTAGTCACAGGGAGCCTCAATTATGACTAAAATGTATTGTAAAGCACACTGGAACACATTGCAGGGGCTTAGTCACAGAGAGCCTCAATTATGACTAAAATATATTGTAAAGCACACTGGAACACATTGCAGGGCTAGTCACAGGAGCCTCAATTATGACTAAAATGTATTGTAAAGCACACTGGAACACATTGCAGGGGCTTAGTCACAGAGAGCCTCAATTATGACTAAAATATATTGTAAAGCACACTGGAACACATTGCAGGGGCTTAGTCACAGGGAGCCTCAATTATGACTAAAATGTATTGTAAAGCACACTGGAACACATTGCAGGGGCTTAGTCACAGAGAGCCTCAATTATGACTAAAATATATTGTAAAGCACACTGGAAATACACAGAGAGCCTCAATTATGACTAAAATGTATTGTAAAGCACACTGGAAATACACAGAGAGCCTCAATTATGACTAAAATGTATTGTAAAGCACACTGGAAATACACAGAGAGCCTCAATTATGACTAAAATGTATTGTAAAGCACACTGGAAATATATACACACAACAAAAAGAACAGAAAATAAGATTCAGAATGAGAAAACACAGATTTGAACACAAGTCTGTCTGAATGATAGCGTCCATGACATAATGGAACATGTAAAATTTATACTGCATAATGTCAATAATCAAGTGAATCACTTGGAAGAAATTGCAGTTGATTGATTGATAGAACCATCATCATTGCACTTTGATGATTAATCATGTGTGCTCTGATCTCTTTCTTACACAAGATGATCTCAGCTACAGTGCGTGAACTCCGTGGCGATGGTCCTTCAATGTAATTTTTAGATGGTGACATCGCCCGAGTGGTTACCGGGGCCCAAATTTGGGAGGTAAAGAATAGAACCACTGTTACCTGCAACGCATGTCATAAGAGGCGACTAAGGAAGTTTGGTTGAAATCGGATGCATGTGTCCGCTAGGGAATGCTAAACCAAAACAAATGCTTGCAGAAAACGGATGCACCAGGCCGTAAGGCGCATAACATGGTGCAACGACCCTCACAATGAGGAATGGGATCACGGATTCTACGGTCGTCAATCTGGCTCGGAGATTTAGCCACGCAGTAAGAATGTCAGACCCACCATCACGAGGGTGGCCAAAACTTACTGCAGGAAGAGGTCGGCACAAACGGGGAAGCAGAAATCATAGGAATTATATCCTACAGAACTGCCCCCAGTATGCAGACTTACACTAGTGTCCAAGACAAACTGTATGGCGTGGCTGATAATCTGAAACAGACGGCTGCCTTTATTAGAGAATCCAAAATCCCAATCTAGTGAGAATGCAGAAGAAGAAGATGGTGACATGTTATGTAGGAATTTTATTTCAATTTTTTTGAACAATTTTTGCTTGAGCATCGTCTTTGTAACCTACTCTTGTTGACTTTTCAACTGTCAGGAAATGAGAGAGCAGACAGACTGGCTATGGAGGGAACAAAACTGATACAACACAAACACCCAATGTCATTACTAGAAATGAAGACAAATATCAAGCGAAAATACAGAGTTGTGGAGGCAACAAACCAACAGCAAACACCCACAAGATCTCATCAGCAGACTAAACAGAAAACAGCATACAACAATCTTTCGCCTAAGAAAGGGTAATTGTAGGCAGAGATCAACAATATAAAGAAGAGCTGGAGGGAGCTACAGGAGATAGCTAGAGATAGAAAGACTTGGCATGAGTTGGTTGAGGGCCTATGCCCCAATCCGGGTTAGAAAGGCAAATAGAGAGAGAGAGACTGCATAGTGTGCATGTCAGACAGAAACAGACTCCAGAGCACATCCTGCAGTCATGTCCATCATACATACACCAACGAAGCGAATCATGAACAAAGCTTACAGAGCAAGCTATGTGGAACTCCAACTGACATGCAGCTTCATAGAGACAACCCATTTCATGGTTTAGACCAGCGTTTCCCAAAGTGGGCGGTACCGCTCCCAGGGGGCGCTGAAGCGTTCTAGGGGGACGATAGTGGGTTCAGGAGAATTTGGGAGTGTTGAGGCAATTACGAGTCGGTGGCTCCTTAAAGAAGAAATTAATAATAAATATTTTAAAATAAATTATTTTCTTAATTTTGCGATTGAATAATCATTTAAATTCTGCATTTTAATTCATCTTATGCCTGTCTAACATGATTAATTTTTTCATCAATTTTCTATTTCATGCATATAATCATTTGGAAATGGACCACGTATTACAGAAATATACGAGGGGAAGTCAATAAGTAAGCCACAAATGGCTGTAGAAAAATAACTAAACATGATAACAACTTGAAACCAGTTTATTTTTATACATACATTGTCCCTTTATTTCTCAACATAATTTCCACCAACATTGATGAACGTATCTCATCGTTTTATCAATCCTCCCAAACCGGCTGCATAGAACTGCGGGCTCTGTTTTCTAAACCACGTTTTCACTTCACATTCAACTTCGGCGTCATTCACGAAATGTCTCCCGCCAAGGTGGGTTTTCAGTGGACCAAAGAGGTGGAAATCGCTAGGGGCTAAGTCGGGACTGTAAGGTGGATGTTCCAGAACTTCCCACCTTAGTTGGTTAATTTTCTCCTGAGTTAATCGAGCCGTATGTGGTCTGGCATTGTCATGAAGAAGCAACACTCCTCTAGTCAGCAACCCTGGACGTTTTTTCGAATTGCATCATGAAGCATCGATAGAACTTCACAGTACGATTCGGAATTCACATTGTCACCTTTCTTCATGAAATTGGTTAAAGCACTCCTTGACAATCCCAGAACACCGTCAACATAACCTTCCCTGCTGATGGCGTAACCTTGAATATTTGGACACAAGGTAAAGAAGGATGTTTCCACTGCATTGAAGCACGCTTTGATTCGGGCTGGTAGTGATGCACCCATGATTCATCCCCAGTAACAATCCTGTTCAGCATCTCTTCTCCTTCATCTTCGTATCGACAGAAATGATGCAAGGACAGGCTAAATCGGTTCATTTTGTGTTCCTCTTTCAATTGTCTGGGTACCCACCTTGAGCACACTTTCTTAAATTTCAATCGATCATGCATTATGCTGTATGTTGAACCATGTGAGCACCCTATTGCAGATGCTACAGAGTCTATCGTTACTCGTCTGTCACCTCTAATCATCTCCTCCAATCGCTGCACTGATGCTTCTGTTGCAATCTCAACAGGACGACCAGATCGGATTTCATCAACAATTTTAGAGCGTCCTTGAGCAAATTTTTCTACCCAACTATGCACCGTTTTACGGGACAAACATTTGTCAGCATAAACAGGAAGCATTTCCTTTTGAATGTCCTTTGCAGGCAGTCATTTTGCCCACAAAAAAACGCACAACAGCACGTTGCTCTTTGGTTGTACTCTCCGTAAGTACAGTCGCCAGTTTGTTTATGCGCATGAGACACATAGCGCCACCTGGCGAACGGGAATATAAAGTTGGATGTTGCTGTCACCTAATGACACTTTTAGAAAACACCAACAACATTTACCTACCATCTCACATAACTTTGTGGCTTACTTATTGACTTCCCTCGTATATCAATTTTCTATATCAAAGAGAAATTAGAGCATGTTTATATGTGGGAGGGGGCGTTGGCAAACTGTTACAATGTGAAGGGGGCGTTACAAAGTTTATGTTGTGGGCGGTGGGCCGAAAAAAGTTTGGGAATATATGGTTTAGACGAGCATAAGAAACCGAACGCGAAGAAGAATCTCGCCCATATTGAGATCATGAACATATATTCTGATCGCTCCACATAGAAAAGAAAGCAAGTACCACTCAGAATGGAGATGTTTATACGTAGCTCTGATATCATTATTCTGCCTTGTATCTGCCAGTATGCTAGTGATAAACAGAATTGATGTTGTCCTTCACTTTACAATTACTACTTTTGTTTACCATTGCAAACACTATGCGCTACTGTTTTCTGAAATTATCTTGTATGTTGAACAAGTCAAGATGTGTACCGACCAAACAAACAAGAAACTCGAATCCGGGTCACAGGCGGGGGTTGCTAACCTCATTAGATAACATTTGTGATACAATCATTACTGTGATTTAAAGGGGTCCTTACAATACTGCTGGATACTGTAATAACAAATATGTTATTGACTGTTCATGTAGTGCTTTTACCAGAAAATGGCCATATGTGTGTGCGGGTACACTGTATGTCTGACCCACACGCTTGCTTATTACTCTTCGCTCCTCATGGAGCATAGGGCATCAACAGTTTGCCACTTTTCCCGGACTCCCGACAGTTTTATTTATTGTGTCCCATGATAGTCAAGCGCCGTTCAGTTCATCAGGAAGACTTCGACTCCAGGGATGGTTTGGACGTTCCAAGTGCTTGTCTAGTAACACTTGACTGTCTTCCGTATGCCCTACCCACCGCCATTTTCTCCACTTAACCTGGGTCGTCATGGTTATACATAAAAAGTTAATTGCATATCCTATACAGGACTTTGCGAATCAATCACAGCTTTTTAACGCTGTTTGTGATTTTTCTAGGCATTATTACCTTCAGTAGTTTGTCATTGCTTTCTGAACGGATGGTGCCATCGTCCTTTTGTTAAAATCCACGTTATACATACACACACACACACACATATATATATGTATAAAACACACACACTTGTATGCTATGTCCGACCCACATGGTTATACATATACTTGTACATTCAATGTATAAACCACATGGTTATAAATGAGCAGGTACACTGTATGTCTAACACAGCTATATATATATATATATATATATACTTGTACCTTTATACTTCTAACCCACATGGTTATAAATGAGCAGATATGTTGTATGTCTAACCCACATGGTTATAAATGAGCAGATATGTTGTATGTCTAACCCACATGGTTATAAATGAGCAGGTATGTTGTATGTCTAAGCCACATGGTTAAAAATGAGCAGATATGTTGTATGTCTAAGCCACATGGTTATAAATGAGCAGATATGGTGTATGTCTAACTCACATAGTTATAAATGAGCAGATATGTTGTATGTCTAACTCACATAGTTATAAATGAGCAGATATGTTGTATGTCTAAGCATCTCTGAAGTCGAATGGCAAGGGACACTGTTAAAAAAGGAAAGCAGGCCGTCACGCAAAATCAGCCAGAAGCGCTATACCAGGCGCCCTGACTACGTCTGAATTATAGCAGGCGAACGCAAGAAGTGGAAGAAGCATGTCTAACCCACATGGTTTTATATAATGTAGGTGGGCTTGTGAGAACAAACAAAGTTATCGATCTTACAGGTCTAATGTAGATTCGAACGCTCCATATCGACCATTTGCTAATCACTCTTTGTGATTTGTATGTGATCAAAGCCTAAGAGCGATTGTACGTTGTGCCAGTTATGAGCCTATTATTAGGTCAGTACATCCGATTTCTGCAACGCTTTTTATTTACTAGGATAGCATCCCTAGGTCCCTTATCTCAGTTGCCTCTTACGACATGCCTTGTAGGTGTCAGTGTTACTATTCTTTGCTCCCCTTGCGAGCCTCGGCAACACAAGGGCGGAAGAAAACAAAGTTATCCATCTTGTAGGTCTAATGTAGGAGGGCTTGGGAGAACAATACAAGATTATCAATCTGGCATGCCTAATGTAAGAGAACTTGTGAGAACAATACAAGATTATCAATCTGGCATGTCTAATGTAAGAGAACTTGTGAGAACAAAACAAGATTATCAATCTGGCATGTCTAATGTAAGAGAACTTGTGAGAACAAAACAAGATTATCAATCTCGCATGTCTAATGTAAGAGAACTTGTGAGAACAATACAAGATTATCAATCTCGCATGTCTAATGTAAGAGAACTTGTGAGAACAATACAAGATTATCAATCTCGCATGTCTAATGTAAGAGAACTTGTGAGAACAATACAAGATTATCAATCTGACATGTCTAATGTAAGAGAACTTGTGAGAACAATACAAGATTATCAATCTCGCATGTCTAATGTAAGAGAACTTGTGAGAACAAAACAAGATTATCAATCTGGCATGTCTAATGTAAGAGAACTTGTGAGAACAAAACAAGATTATCGATCTTGCTGATCTTATTTAGGAGGCTTGTCAGAAAAAAACCCCAATGAAGTCTTAACACCAACTAACGATACCGCGATATTCTATAACCTCATCTACTATGTCCGTCCAGTTCGTGTGCGGTTTAGCAAGTCAGGAAATGAGATCTCCACGTGATCAAGATAGCAATATGCAACTATAGTAGCAACTATTCATGTCATCCATCGTGCTACACTCATGTCTCTTTGTGTGTGTTAAAGGGAGATTTAACGGTCATATAAACAATTTATGTCTGATAACGAGAACAGACCAGGATATCGATCACGGTTTTCTACAAAATGTCTGACAAGGATCGATAACGGTTATTGATTGTTTAAGTTTCCTCTGATAAGTTCCCGGTGTATACATAATCTATCTGCCAGGTCTCAACAGCGGATTAAGTCTTAAGTAGTTTAGACAGGAATTAATCTTTGACAACATTGTTGTTGCCAGGATTATGTCACATTCATTCAACTATAATCATTATTATGTTCCGTCTTAAAATCCAAGATCAATGGATTTCCAGGAAAATCTGTTTTTTACTCTGACAGAACATTTTGATAAGCTGCTGCATGCCCACTTCTTAACTTTTACAATACGCATACTAAAACTGCTTTTTTTACGTACTGTTTTTGAGAACCAAACTTTAAGGCGAAGGTGTCCTTACAAAATTTGTTATAACTTTATTATGTTCAACAGCAGAGGAAAACGTATTATTTATTATTAACAACTAGTTAGAAAAATTAAGTTTATGATAGTTTATGTAGGTTCTCTGTTTCTCTCGCGATCACCGCCCAGACCGATGTACCAGATTTTCTCATAAATCTATTCATGTGGAAATCTGATTCATGCAGCCCTAGCATTGGTGTGTTTACGTCCCAACTTTAGCGCCATTTGGAGCTCTGGTGCTTATCCTTCGGCGATGTGTCCGGTTTTAGCCAGCGTTTACTGGGTTCGCTCTCCGTCAGCCTTTGGCTGTCCCCAGCCGACCTGCAAGGCAGCAGGTTGATTTTCTGTTTGGGTTTACTCCCATAGCCTTTGCCTCTCCCGAGGCTCCCACAAGGCAGTGGGGCTATTTGACCATAGCTGGGGGTCTGGATATTGGATATTAGGGTAAATCCACTCATATCACAAGTCTGGGGAGCCAGACCTCCACCGAGATTTTTTGTCAGGTTAACTCCCAAAGACATTAATACATTTTTTTTTTAAAATCCTGACATAGGGGAGTCTATCTCCCTAGGCAAGCCATTGTCCCGTTAGCCTTTGACCTCATGGTCAAAGTTTTCCGGTCTACACCGCTGGGAGGTGGGGGTTGACTTGCGTGTTCTGAGGGTCATCAGCAGGCAACTAATTTTCCCTTTTCGCTCCTCCTAAGAGAAACTAGCCGATCCCAACCCTGCTGAATGCAGGGCTAGGCTCAGGACCCACCTTGTAGACCTGTGTAGGTTTGTGGTAGTTTGTCAATTGGAGTTTAGTAAAAAGGGAATTAACCATATGGTTTGTCAGATGGCGTATTGTATTGTAAGAGCTTCTAATCATATCTCTGTCTTTCACTTGCCCCCAGTAGTCCGCTCCAAATACTGTCTTAAACAATATGTCATGTCTTTTAATTTGTTCAAAACACGGTATTTGTATAACGTTTATTTCATTGTGTCTCATTGTTGTTAGAGCAGCCTCCGTGGTGGTCTCTGTGGCGCAGAGGCTAGGTACTCGCCTCTCCTTCAAAAGGTACTCGGTTCGTTCTCTCTTGAAGCCATCGGGATATTTTTCCAGAGATCCCTGTGTAGGTGAGATCGAGTTCCTAGTCCTATCGGATACGGACGATAAAACATACGCCCCGTGTTCAAGTTGAGCACTAAAAGAACCCTTGGCAGTTCAAAATCAAGAAGAGTATGTTGGAAAGCCTCTGTCCGGGCACAATTTATTAGAAATATTAAAACATAAAATTGGTACAAAATATTGTTACCATCTAAATTACATCGGGAACCATCGCCGGTGCTACGAAGTTCTTGCACTGCCGCTGGGATCTCCGGTGTAAGAAAGAGATCGGAGCACACATGGTTACTCACCGAAGTGCAATGAGGATGGTCCAATCAATCAACAGCAGCTATTCTTTCTTCAATAATATTCGTCCGACACTTTGTGTAGTCAAAAGTCTCCATTTTGTTTTCCAACTGCTGGTTCATTGTCAATTTTTTGTTGGCAAGCAAGTTGTGTACACTTTACAATACAGAGTCTATTCCTACATGAGCTATCATCATCATCATCAGTTGCCTTGCTGGTTGGCGTAGGAGATCATGGATCTGCACAAATCTCTGTCTCTGGTGTTTGCTATCATCTCAGATGTTGACGCTATTCCTTGCCATGAAGTTAGTTAGTTAGTTAGTTTATTCCTTTCGTGCCAAAGGCGGCACATAGGGCAGAGGTTTTAGATCTCCATGTGATAAGGTTCTTTGCTAGCAGTTGGAGATCTTGGATGGTTTTACATCCCAATAGTTTACTTTCTTGTTGGGTGGTTCTTCGAAGAGTGGTCTTTGGTCTTCCACGTTTTCTTTTCCCAACTGGTGACCACATAAGGACTTGTCGATTTAGTCTCCTTTCGTCGGATCTAAGAACATGACCTAAATATTTCCACCGTCGTTTCCTTATAATATTTGATACGGGTTGTTGGTGTGTTCTATCTCTCACTGTGTTGTTAGAAACGAAATCACTCCATTTGACTTTTAAAATGTTTTCTCTGTCTTCTTTGTCTCTTCTACCCTCGATTTTACCGGTTGTTACAATGTGTTCTAAACCTCCTCCTCATCACATGCCCGAAAAATGATGACTGCCTTTTTCTTATATTGATGATAAGCTTACTCTGTGTCTTGATCTCATTCAACACCTCAACATTAGTCATTTTAGCAGTCCATGGGATTCTCATCATTCTTCTTTAAATCCACATATCGGTGGCCCTCAGAGATTGTTCGATCTGTACATGAGCTATACACACATATAACAATTATTTGAATATACGCTACAACTTTGGGAAAGTCAGCTGAAAGTTAACAATACGTATAATTTGTTTTACATTAATTAACAAGCCAGAGAAAATATACATGCCATTAGCCAGTAAGCTGGAGGATTTGAGAACAGAATTCAATACGAGTTGAGAGGATTTCTTCTCACAGGGAAGAAGTCTGAAGTAATGTATATCTCCATTTAGTATCCATGTGGAAACAGTTCCATTATCGCTTCAAATATAGCTTATTGAAGCACAAGAGAATAACCGTAAACAGTTCAATTCTCACTTCAAACGTAGCTTATTGAAGCACAAGTGGGGTAAAAAGCATAAGGAAACAATGGCGCGCCAGGTTAGGGAGCTGGCACTAATCCCCTGCCCTCACCTCCACGTGGTGACCCTGGTAACAGACGGTAGCTTCGGTCTGGCTAAGAGGGCAGGTGCTGTGGGAGAGCTAATCTGGGGCAAGTAGAGATGCAAAGGTAGTCACGCTAGATGGGATCCGCTCGCAACACAGACGAGCGAACTCCCAGAGTGACTATTAATGCTCGTCTCTCCTGGCCGATGGGAAAAGCCGGAAGGGTAAGCGCCAAATCGTGTGGAGCGAAACTCAGAGCCCACGCATGCTCTCTCTCTCTCTTGAGCCCTTTCTCTCGAGCCGATGAGTATGCTGGGAGTCGAGTTGAGCTACACAAGCGCCCACATAGGGCGAAACTCGGTCCTCTATCTCAGGGATAGAGGCACAATTTAAAGCCATCGAAGAGATGTTGACCACGGGGCGAAATTCGGAAACCGCGCATGCTCTCTCTTAAACCCTTTCTCTTGAGCTGATGAGTATGCTGGGAGTCGAGTTAAGCTGCACGTAGGTCCACATGAGGCGAAACTCGGGCCCCCATCACAGGGATAGAGGCACGTTTTTGTAACCCCGGAGTTGGACAACCTAGGCAAATGTGAGCACGGTGGGAATTGACGGAAATGGTGAGGTAGGCACCAGGGCAAAGTGAGTACGTACGATGCACGGGTGGACCCACAAGGGGCGAAACCAATGCCCCCATCAAAGGGGTGGCGGGTTTAGCCCTAGGTGGGGACAGCCCAGGCAAATGTGCGCACGGATGGAATTGACGGAAATGGTGACGTAGGCACCATGGCAGCGCGAGAAAGCACGCAGAAGATGCACAGGTGGACCCACAAGGGGCGAGGGACTGGGTTAGGCCCCAGGCGAAACAGCACAGGCAAATGTTAGCACGATTGGAATTTACGGAAATGGTGAGGCTGGCACCAGGGCGGAGCGTGCACGCAAGCGAGCGATGCACGGATGGGCCCACAGGCGGGCAAAAAATCATAGCACGGCAGGTGAGGCAGGCGCGGTAGGCACGTGGGTGTGCGTCCCACCTGAATGTGCAGAACAACTGGAAAACTCAGCATAGGTAAAGCCAGTGCGCGTTTCCTTCGCCGGGAACTACTGCTGCCTTGTAGTTTGATTGGGGACAATCAACGGCTAGCGGAGCAAACCGTACACAAAACTGGACGGTAGACAAACCAAGCAGTCCATTAACAAGACGGATATAGCTGGGCAGATGACGCTCATCAGTCTGGGAGGGCAGGTCGTCTACGGGTCGCTGCCCTGAAAGAAAATAGCAGCCTGCTGCCTTGTGGGTTTTGGCTGGGGACAGCAAAGGCTAACGGAGAGCGAACCCAGTAAACGCTGGTTGAAATCGAACACACCACCGAAGGATAAGCACCTGAGCTCCAATAGGTACTGAAGGCTGTGCATGTACATCCGTTCTTGATGTTGGCTGTTTATATATCACAATAGAATGATAAAAACGGCTTAAGAACGATCGCGCGCGAGAGAGAGAGAGAAGCACAAGTGGATCTCAGATACTCGCTCAGCCGTTTGCTACAGCAATGCCCAGAACGGGTCTTGCAAGAGTGTTCGATCGAAGAGCTAATGTCTGGTTGAGGGAACAACTCTTCGAGACAAATTGGGAAGGACATGCGAAAACCACAACTGACAAACCCCTGAACCTAGAACCTTTTCAACCAAATAATTGGAACTTGACATGTATTTGATTCAATAGCCCACAATATGAGCTGTAACGCAACAAAACTGCGCGTAGTAAATATACACCAATAATAGTTACCCTTAGATGTAGTAGTGGTCAAGTGGTTAGAACACCGGTCTATCAGTTTTGTTGACGAGGGTTCACACACAGATAAAATCATGGAATCCTTTTGGTCTTGAGCAACCCGGGATTAAACTGTTTTAACTGACAATTACGGAATCATTGAAAACTAACTCCTTCGCCCTACTGATCCGATGTACTGGTTCGTGGTATATTTTTTGTTAAGATGACCCAAAGCCAACAACCAGGCTGTTTCAGTATATATTACCATATCAATACATCGGGACGCACATAAAAATTACGGAGTCACATGGTTAAAACATAAAGCAAGCAAATTAGTCTTACAATCACCCGTGTGCTGCCAGAGCTCGCTAGGGGAGTAAAGAATAGTAACACTGCGACCTACAAGGCATGTCATAAGAGACGACTTTGGTAGGTGTCTAGGGAAGCTACCCTAGTAAATAAAAAACGTCGAAGAAATCGGATGTGCTGGTCTACTTGTAGGTGCATAGCTGGCACAACGTACAATCGCTCTTAGGCTCTGATCACATACAAATAACAAAGAGTGGTTAACAAGTGGTCGATATGGAGCGTTCCAAGAAGAAGTGTTAAAACCATCTGACTTCCGTATACGTAATTTCATTAATGGTTTAGTTTATTATTAGACGTATGGAACCGTTAGTAAAATTCACTGACTTTATGAAGATCTAATTGAGGAAACAAAATACAAAAAAATGTCCACCCTTTGTGTATGTTAGAGATTGAATGTTAATCTTATTTTACCTGACCTGTTTGCTGTAACGTATCATTGACCCACGTCGTCCTCCTGTTTATACAACTTTCTGTGTTTACTTGGGTTTGGTTGGACATTTGTATTTGATCTTACTGCCCTTGTTTCAAATTTTTAGTGTTAAGCTTCTACCGTGAGTTCTCAGTTACACTATTTCTATTTTCTGATATTCTTCTACTATGAGTTCTCAGTTACACTATTTCTATTTTCTGATATTCTTCTACCATGAGTTCTCAGTTACACTATTTCTATTTTCTGATATTCTGTCTCACGATTGTTGTCTTTAATTCTGGCTCTATGAAAATGTGTGTTTGATTATTTTTGATATATTGTTGACTGTATTTTTATATATTAAAGATCTTATCAACAGAGGGTGGCGTCTGTGGCTTAGGGAATAGTGATTCGATCTATTAACCCCCACGTACTGAGTTCGAGTCACGCTGTGGACAGTTGCATATTGTTTCGCGTGGATTTTTACAAAAGGACGATGGCAAACTACTGAACGTAATAAATCCTAGAAAAATCACAAACAGCGTTAAAAATATGGGGTTGCTTCACAAAGTCCTGTAAAGGATATGCAATTAACTTTTATCGACAGAAAGAAAGATAAATACGATCAATTAAATAACCAATGAATTACTTTTTGCAGACGACCAAAGTCTAATCTATGAAGATGAAGAATAGCTACAATAACATATAAATTCATTGTTAGTAGGAAGCAGGAAGTACAACATGAAAATCAACACGCAAAATACCAAGACCATGAAAATCTGCCGAGCATCAAGCCAAACAAACATACAAATGGACAACACCAGAGTAAAGAGTAGAACAATACTTTTTATCGTTTGTCTTTTTATTTCCATCTTGATCTTTGGGTGTTGTAGTAATGGTGCCAGCTGGTAGGTCACTGCATTTACTCTTTCTCACCTTGTCTCTATTTCTCTATCGAGTTTTCCGTCCTCTGTGGAACAATGCTGTTTAAATATTTGAATTCAGAAACTTGTTTTACTCTATTTAACTTCTAGATTATATTTCATATTTCTGAGCAGTGTGGAAGTGTTGATTAGACCAGACAGTTAAACTTCTAATCTAATTTTTCTGATAACTCTAGAATTATACATTGGGCTAGACCAGTTGAAAGCAAATATAGATAACATTGCAGTCTTAGTTTGTTCAGTCACATGTCAATATTGTTACCAAAATACACCGAAGTAACACTATGTAATTCTTGTGTCGCTACATCTTTCTTTCAGATACGATTTGTCTTTACTTCCAAACTTTATTGTCACACTGGAACAACATTTCTATGTTGTGAACGTAATAATTGATATTAGAGGTTCAATCTTTCTCTGGGAGGTTTACAATTATGAAGCTGTTTTAGTACATGATTTTTATCAGAAATTGTACCCAACCTCAACCAGGAGAGCGCATAAGGGACACAGAGTTGAATGATCATTGGAAATTGAGTGTCAGCTGCAACAATAGTCAACTGTATTTTGGGCGAATAAGCAGTCACAGACCAAAGGTAATATTTTGTCTTAGCAGGCTGGCGGATTATAAGTTCAAGGTAACAGGTGGATATTCTTCTTAGCAGACCGGGGATGGAGGTAACATGTGAAACTGCGGCTAAGTAGACCGGGGATGGAGGTAACATGTGATACTACGGCTAAGTAGACCGGGAATGGAGGTAACATGTGATACTACGGCTAAGTAGAATGGAGTGATGTAGCATATGACACTGCGGCTTAGCAGGCTAGTGGTTGGGGGAGGTAACATTTGACACTTCGGCTTAGCAGAATGGGGTGAGATAAAATGTCACACTGCGGCCTAGCAGAATTGGGGGAGGTAGTATATGACACTGCGTTTTCCAAAAAAATAGTTCTAGTGACGAGAACATCAGGTGAGCAAGAGATGCGCTTAGATCTAGCCACGGAAAAGGAAACCTTGGTAGCCAAACACACCTGCAACACATGGAGATGGAAAGAGTATGGTAGACAAGCCAGCCTGAAAGCTAAACTCCAACTGCAGAAGATGTAGTCTGCCAGTTACGCAATACGTATACGGCACACATTTAAATACATATGTATGGACACAGACATTCAGGTATACTCGTGCTTCAATCAGCTACAACCCGAAAGAAACTAAACCGGATCTAAACGAAATTGTCACTGGAGCTGCATGCGACTTTGAACTTCGTCTTGACAACAAGCTTTACGATATAACACAACAAATGATATAGAGTGAACACATACTCAAAACAGTATGGAACGGAACTGATAATAAAATACTAAGAGCAAGCATATTCCCAGTGGCAACGTATGGGTGTGAAGCATGGACATTTAATAGAGCAGTGGAAAACATATATATGCTTTTGAATATAAGTGTTACAGAAGAGTCCTCCGTATATCTTGGACAGAGAAGTGAACAAATAGATCTATCCAGAAAGAACTCAAAAGCAAAGAAAACTGGCTGATGCTACAAATAAGAAAGATAAAATTGAGATATTTTGAACATATAAAAAAACATGAATGGCTGGAGCAGACCATCATGGAAGGAAGCATACCGGTAAAGAGAAGAAGAGGAAGACCACGGAGAAGATGGATTCAGGATGTAACTGATGGTTTGAACATGACGGCTGCAGAGGCAGGACATCAGGCCTATGAGAGAGAGAAATTCCGGAGGACTGTTGGGGTTGCAAAGTTCTGCTCATGACAAGCTATTTGATGATGATGATGATGAACACAATTAGGTGCAGCGCAATTGGTCATACCAGAGTGTAACGCAGTTGGTGCATACCAGAGTGTAACGCAGTTGGTGCATACCAGAGTGTAACGCAGTTGGTGCATACCAGAGTGTAACGCAGTTGGTGCATACCAGAGTGTAACGCAGTTGGTGCATACCAAAGTGTAACGCAATTGGTCATACCAGAGTGTAACGCAGTTGGTGCATACCAGAGTGTAACGCAGTTGGTGCATACCAAAGTGTAACGCAGTTGGTGCATACCAGAGTGTAACGCAGTTGGTGCATACCAGAGTGTAACGCAGTTGGTGCATACCAGAGTGTAACGCAGTTGGTTCATACCAGAGTGTAACGCAGTTGGTGCATACCAGAGTGTAACGCAGTTGGTGCATACCAGAGTGTAACGCAGTTGGTTCATACCAGAGTGTAACGCAGTTGGTGCATACCAGAGTGTAACGCAGTTGGTGCATACCAGTGTGTAGCGCAGTTGGTGCATACCAGAGTGTAACGCAGTTGGTGCATACCAGAGTGTAACGCAGTTGGTGCATACCAGAGTGTAACGCAGTTGGTGTATACCAGAGTGTAACGCAGTTGGTGTATACCAGAGTGTAACGCAGTTGGTGCATACCATAGTGTAACGCAGTTGGTGCATACCGGTGTGTAGCGCAGTTGGTGCATACCGGTGTGTAGCGCAGTTGGTGCATACCGGTGTGTAGCGCAGTTGGTGCATACCAGAGTGTAACGCAGTTGGTGCATACAAGAGTGTAACGCAGTTGGTTCATACCAGAGTGTAACGCAGTTGGTGCATACCGGTGTGTAGCGCAGTTTCATATTAAGAGAGTCAGCTATTAACCAATCATGTGTAAAGACAATCAAATATTTCGAGCAAGATTAAGTGCCTTAGTTTATATTCCAGTGTTATTTTCTGATTTTATGTTGTTCTTCGATACTACAACAACACCGTACAAGCATATATTTTTACAAATTTCTTCTTCTTCTTCCAACTTTTTCAGACATCGATTTGTATACTTTTAAAGTAATTAGTGGTCAACCGGAGTCTATGTACATCTCCGTATAGCTTGTCTTGTACTGACATCGATTTGTATACTTTTAAAGTAATTAGTGGTCAACCGGAGTCTACGTACATCTCTGTATAGCTTGTCTTGGACTGATATGGAGATTGGCCATGTGTTTTCTCTCTGTTCCGTGTATGTTGGACATTCTTGCAGTATGTGTGTCTCTGTCAACTTGCTGGTGCCACATGTACATTTGTCAGATGGGCTTATTTTATACTTGTTTTCTAGTTTAAAGACCACATTCATCTACAGCACACACAGAGGGATAGTCACCCGTAGTCCAACGCGCTACGAACACAAAGAGCACATTCATCTACAGCACACATACCCACAATGTTTTATAACGTGATACTTCCGGACCTGGTATATTTGATAATATTATACATTTAGTATAATCAAGAATCGATAATCTGATCAAAATTAGCGGTTGATTCCTGTTCAGAGAGACTTCAATACTTCATATTCTTTGACCCTAGATGATCTATCCGTTATTGTTTTATGTGAGTAATGTAGTCTTGTTTCCTTGGCAATTTCACAGACACAAAGTAGTTCCTTTTATTTGCTGCCTTCGCAACGACTATTATCTACGTCTTTTATCTTGTATATCGCTCATTTCTTTTATTCAACGATTAGTTCTTATGCTATCCACCTTTCGTAATCTTGTGGTTTGTTTGCCTTAGCGTTTTGTCATTTCATTCTTCTGTATGTTTAATTTGTTCGTCTACGTACAGTTTCTTTTCTCTGAGCTATTACGTATCCTGTTTACCTTTACCAAGAACCGTTTTGTGTTCTGTGACATTTTTTTCTCTCCAACTTTTATGAGAGGTTATGATCAGTTTTCTCTACGAGGTTTTCAAATGTCATAACTATTATTTATATTCTAGATACAGTTATCTGGTGATTACTTGATTGTGAGGTTGCCCTTGTAGGTTTTGTAAGAAAGTTCAACTGCAGTTGATAAAGCATCGATCTGGAAGTTTGAGATCGAATTTACCACAAGAAAGAGTCGGATGAGAAACGTGTGTAGTTAGTAAGCCACTTCAACTATCAACATGTGTACTCTTACAATATAAAAACAAATCTCACAGGTGACACGATGATAGCAGATAATGGAGGTGTGATGATGATAGTATTGTAAGTACAAAATGAGTCTGTGCATCGTGATGAAAGTTCAAGCTAGGATTTTTTAACCTAGCGCACATGGTAGGGTTATTGTCAAGCGGAATGAAGCATAGATGGCAACTACTTCCAGTATGAGGATGGAGGATAAGACCGTGACTACATCCTTTCAATGGTTCTCTGAGATTTCGTTTACTCGGGTCGTTAATGTTTCCGATTTTCAATCTATGCTTCGGAACGTCCAAAATGGTAGATTGCGGTGTGATCGGGTGTCATTTATTGAGGCTTCCAACCTCCGGTGGATATGCTGTCATGGACATGTGGATATTTACACTTAATAAGAAAGAAGACATGTTTACATCTATAGCTCTGATCGTCAGTGAGTTGAACGTGAAGAGGGGTATGGGTGTGGTAACGTCAGTTGGTTGCTCAGCATCCAGCTGTTGGATGAGAACATTTGGTTGCTCAGCATCTAGCTGTTGGATGAGAACAATTGGTTGCTCAGCATCTAGCTGTTTGATGAGAACACATAAATTGATGTTGAATCTATACAGCGATTTACGAAGTTTGAAACTACACGTCTAACGAGCAAAATTGTATGTCTGATGAACAGAAGGAGCGTGTTTAACCAGCGGGTCACGGGAATGATCAACATGACTACCCTTCAAGATCTGCTAGGGAGGACTGAACATCTATGGGTTTGCCCGGAGCTGTGTGACGTTGGTTCAATAAACTATAGCTCTTCACAATCTTTTAAAAGAGCTATGCAATTTAGTTCTGCATGTATCAGAGTTAAATGCGATTGGTGTATACCAGAGTGTAGCGCAGGTGGTGCATACCAGAGTGCAGCGCAAGTGGTGCATACCATAATGCAATGAGATTGGTGCATACCAGAGTGTAGTGAGATTGGTGCATACCAGAGTGCAGTGAGATTGGTGCATACCAGAGTGCAGCGCAAGTGGTGCATACCATAATGCAATGAGATTGGTGCATACCGGAGTGCAGCGCAAGTGGTGCATACCATAATGCAATGAGATTGGTGCATACCAGAGTGCAGTAAGATTGGTGCATACCAGAGTGCAGTGAGATTGGTGCATACCAGACTGCAGCGCAGGTGGTGCATACCAGAGTGCAGTGCGATTGGTGCATACCAGAGTGCAGTGCGATTGGTGCGTACCAAGAGTGCAACGTAGTTGGTTGAGTCAGCTATTAACCAACCATATGTAACTAGTCCGTACTGTTTCACCTCTCTGAAAGTTGACGTTTTTATTTTTACAAAGCGAATCAATGATTTATTGATCATACATTACATTTGAGACACATTACACACAGGTACACACCATCGCACACACGCATATGCGATCATATACACGCAGACACACACACATACGCACACACGTGGCCCTATGTCTAAGGAAACAAAGTTCAAAACGTTATCTTACGCGACATGCACAACCTACGCCTAGAATATATGACATATAGATATATATTACTCGCTAGACAGACACATTTCTATGCAGTCGTAATATGACACATAACTCAACAAGGAATCAAATCATTACATATGCTAGAGTTAACGTTCATTTACACCGAGGGTTCTCAAATTAGATGATATGATACATAGTTCGTTCGTTTATTTTACAATTAGAACAATATGCATGCACCCTCCGTGGTTGGAAAGAATCCAAAATGCTTCTGACCAGTGGCGGCTCGTCATTAAGGGCCAGTGGGGTCGAGCCCCACCAAAAATAATGTGTAACATGTATAAATTAAATTATAACCTAACCCAATACCATGATTTTCCACACAAAAATATGTCTGGCCCCACTAACAAAACTTATCACGAGCCGCCACTGCTTCTGACTAAACTTGATGATTGAGGACCAATTTGTGCACCTTTCTGACAACAACTGACATCCATCGTACATGCACAGTTATTCAGCTAACGTGGTGATATCTCTTCTTACCATGAACATTTGGACATGGCTATAGTATAAAAGAACTCAGCATGACCAGCAGACAATTTGGTGACAATGAATGAGTCCTGCTGCTCATGGCCAACATGCCATGACGAGGAATAAGTCCTACTAAATGACCACCAAACCATGACCAGGAATGAGTCCAACTCCTTGACAAGCAGGTCATGACGAGGAAGGAGACCTATCCAATGAACAAAATGCCATGACGAGGAATGAGACCTACCCCATGACCAGCAGGTCATGATGAGGAATGAGTCCTATCCAATGATCAGCAGGTCATGACGAGGAATGAGATCTACCCCATGACCAGCAGGTCAGGACGAGGAATGAGACCTACCCCATGACCAGCAGGTCATGACGAGGAATGAGATCTACCCCATGACCAGCAGGCCAGGACGAGGAATGAGACCTACCCCGTGACCAGCAGGTCATGACGAGGAAGCAGTCCTACCCCATGACCAGCAGGCCATAACGAGGAATGAGCCCTACCCCATGACCAACAAACCATGACAAGGAATGAGCCCTACCCCATGATCAGCAGGTCATGACGAGGAATGAATCCTACCCCATGACCAGCAGGTCATGACGAGGAATGAGCTCTATCCCACGACCAACAAACCATGACAAGGAATGAGCCCTACCCCATGACCAGCAGGCCATAACGAGGAATGAGCCCTACCCCATGACCAGCAGGCCATGACGAGGAATGAGACCTACCCCATGGCCAACATGCCACGACGAGGAATGAGACCTACCCCATGACCAGCAGGTCATGACGAGGTATGAGACCTACCCAATGACCAACAGGCCATGACGAGGAATGAACCCGAACACATGACCAGGAGGCCATGACGAGGAATGAGCCCTACTCCATGACCAGGAAACCATCTGGTTGAGATGAATGAACTCTACTCTGGCTACTTTATCATTGAGAAGCACAGAGAACTCGTCTTTTAGTGCTGGAGCCATCTAATACTGACTCTTGTCCGAGTGGAGAGAGACATCCTGGCTGTTTATTGCTAAATCTACATATCATTGGGCGATGTACGAAAATCAACAAATCTGAGGTGGTCAGACCGGATCAGATCAGATCTGGAGAAAATCGTTAGGGTGGCTGCTGTAATACTGAGCAAATAGGCGATTGAGAGCCTTTGTGCCGCTGGATTATTGAAGCAGAAAAACAGAAAAAGAAGAAGAAAATTCAGGAAGAAAAAATAAAATATTAAAGAATGTAACCAGTGCATTAAAAAGTTACTATTACTTTATTGCACATCTGTTATATGGTTTGATTCAATTTATCTTTGGACGATATCAACGTTTCCATTATGGATCGGAACTCAGAGACCCTTGTCTAAATGTTGGTGGGAGACGTAATTCAATTATGCAAGGCTTCGTAACTTCCCAACAAGTGAGTCACACATGATTTAACCAAATTATTGATAACAGTAACCTTCAGGGGAGGTCTGTAAGGTATCACTACACAGAGATAACATATTATCTGTAAACTTGTAACTTTCTACTATCATCGGAGATGTCTGTTTGTCAGTCGCTTTGATTGTTTGTGTGTAGCTATTAGAAATTACATAAAGAGAGAGAAATAAATGTGACTGGTGACTTTATAACCACATATTCAGATGTGGTAGCAAGAATATCTTCTTATGTCTGCACGCCGTGATTTGTTTATTTGATGCCTGTATTATGCACTTTGTTTGTATTACTTAAGTTTTCTTCTTCTTCTTCGACGAACGCATCATATTGACCACTTGTTAAACCAGTCTTTGTGATTTGTATGTGATCTGAGCATAATAGAGATTGTAATGGTCGTCCATCGCAAGTGATGATGACAACAATCTCAGACGTGTGCTGTTGCACCTCTCTGGTGTGTGCGGAGGTGACTGTAGAGTCCAATCCTAGAACAGAATCCCCGACCACAGGTGGGGCATACATGATCAAGGTTAGACATGTGCGTGTTGTGTGCTCTGCCTTTTCGCGCTGCTCTTTTTCTCTGTGAACAATACGATGATTCTCAGCTATTCGGGTTCCTCTTTGTTGTTACAGCGCCACATTTGGCGATATTGGGCAAAGGATTCCCAGCACGTATTGTCTATATCGAAGCATTTCAGAGACACTTTAAGAGTGTCTTTAAAGCGTTTTTCTGTTACCAGTTAAACGTCTGCCCCTTCAAGCTCGCCATACATCAACTGTTTTGGGATGCGTTTATCAGGCATTCGAGCAACGTGACCGACCCATCTCAGTTGGGCCTTCTGCAACAGGTGTTGACGCTTGGGATCTTTGCTCTTGTGAGGACTTCGCTGTCTTGAATTTTGTCCTGCCAGTTTATTTTTAGTATTCTGCGTAGACAGCTGTGTGGAAATGGTTTAATTTTCTTGCGTGTCTGCTATACACTGTCCATGTCTCGCTTGCGTACAGCAGCGTGGTTAGCACTATGGCCTGGTAAACTTTCAGCTTTGTGACTATGCTTATCCCTTCCGTTCCCACACAGTGACACGTAACCTTCCGAACGCAGCACTGGCTTTGGATATCCTATTGTTGACCTCAGAATCTATGTTTGCCGATCTGGATAGGAGGCTGCCAAGATAAGCAAAGTTGTCCGTTGACTGGAGACGTTGGTGTTTAATGTTGATGACTGGATCGTAATACTGTTCTCTAGGGGCGGGCTGGAACATGACCTCTGTTTTTGGTGTTAATGGTGAAGCCAAACCTATCACAGGCCATTGAGAACTTGTCCATGTAAGTCTGCATTTTTTCCACAGAGTTGGTAGCGAGGGCGCAGTCATCAGCAAACAACAAGTTTGAGATAGTTGATTCTTTTACCTTGGTGGAGGATTTTAACCTCCGAAGATTGAATAGATTACCGTCCGTCCTGTATCTAATCTTTACCCCATGTTCGTCGCCTTCCCAAAGACATCCGTGAGCATGGCAGCAAACATCATGCTGAAGAGTGTTGGGGCCAGTACACAGCCCTGTTTAACGCCGTTGGTGACATGGAAGGCTTCCGACAGCTTCCCTTCGTCAAGTACACGTGCCATCATGCCCTCGTGAAACTGTTGGACGATCTTGATGAATAGAGATTGTACGTTGTGACAGTTATGCACCAACAAGTAGGCCAGTACATTCGATTTCTGCGACGCTTTATATTCACTAGGTATCTTCCTAGGCCCCTACTTCAGTCACCTCTTACTGCATGCCTTGTTAGTCGCAGTGTTACTTTTCTTTGCTGACCCCGAAAATACACAGGCGTACTTATAAGTAAAGGGGTCGCTACGGCAAAGTGGTTAAGATGTTTTCCTTCCGTTTCAAAGGTTGTAGGTTCGAATCGAGTCACGTGTATATATATAAATATATAAATCGTTGCACTTCGGTGAATAACAATGTCTTCTCCGTTCTCTTTCTTAAACAGAAAGGTGTCAGAGGCAGTACACGAACTCCGTAGCACACACGAAGGCCCCCGATATAATTTTAAAGCTTGTAAAGATATTGTAGGCCCGAGTGCCCAGCGTGTTCGTAGCACGTTGGACTACGGGTGACAAGTCCTCTGTATGTGCGGGTTCAACTCCGCGGACTGGCAAAAAAGCTACAGGTTCCCAGATTTACGGTGTTCGTGGCATCGAACCGAAGGGTTACGATGTCCATGACACTGAGTCGAAGAGCTTTCAGCTCAAGTGCTTCTGGATCAAAAAAAAAAAAAGATATTGTAGGATTTAAACAATCTTTTAAATAAATATGTGGCTCAGACAGCGACTTTGCAGCTTACTCTTATCGGTTTTACACTGTAGAAAGTATAATTACTTTGCTCAACTTGAGCACGGGAGCTACGTTTTATTGTCCACCTCTGGGACCCTCGTCGGTGTTACAGGGTTCGTCTACTGTCATTGAGATGTGTCTGTGTAAGAAAGAGATCAGAGCACATTGCCCGAGGTGCTACGTCGCTGGTCATATCAATCAATCAGCCTATGGATGTTTCCACCTAGATGTTTAAAAAAAAAAGACTTTACGACAGGTGTGTCTTCAACCGGTTTTCGAAATCTCTTCATAATTCTACCAGCACAGATTAGATTATGTAGAGCAATGTTCTACACAATCTTTCTCCCCACATTATATTACCAGTGCCAAACCTGGTCACTGACAACAAATAATAGAAGAAAACTAGTCACGACAGAGATGAAGTGTCTACGCAGAATGCTGGGAGTAACAAGAAGAAACCGGTTGAGAAATTAAGACATCAGGGAAAAAGTGGGTACAACATCAGTACTAGCCTTCATCAAGAAACAACAAATTAAATGGTTCGGCCACGTAAGCAGATTACCAACAGACAGTGTACCTTAAAGACCAACGCTGCTCCGATACAATGGGTACAAAGCAAAAGACCAGCCACGCAAAAGATGGACCTCAGAGATAACAAAGGCGACGAAAGACACTATCTACGAAGCGCATACAAGGACCCGTTTTAGAAATCTCTTCTTGACCTGACGCTGTGAGACAAACAGGATTCGAGAAAAGAAAGAAAGAAGTGTCTTCAACATCATTGTATGGATGCCGTTAGTGTGATATAGTTTAATAAGATTGTTGTTGATACGTGTGACATGAAATAGTAACGTTATCTTGTAACAACAATATTGTTTACATGTGACATGGAGTAGTAACTATGGTTTCGTGTGATAAATAAAACGAGAACGCTCGTCTGGTTCCAAAATATCGCAAACGCAGGTCTCGTGGACAAGCCAGCTTTCTTAACTTGTGCTGCCCTAATGCCCGCATTAGGTTTTGTCTTATCGATATTCTTGATCCCCAACCTTGATCGGCTGATAAAAACCAGCGCCACCTTTACCTGTCCAGATGGTATTGATAACTGTAGACACTGTCAGCTATTCCAAGTTGCCAAGTTGAAGGATTTTCTTGACTGTTTACAGGTAAACAAATTGTATTTATATTTGACTTTTGTTAGTCAAACACTTTTATCTGCAGCTTTTTTGATTTAATCGACTTTATTTATTTATAAGTAACACATTCCCACCAGGGAGGAGCATGCATTACAAGAATCGCAACAATATACAAACGTGTCGGCAAGTTTACAATAGTTTTAAAGTAAAATAAGACACTAGATCGATGTTTCAACAAAATGTATTTATCAAGTAAATGATAATATATACTTGTACTGTTATAAACTATGATATTGTAGAAATAATGACACGTATACAAAAAGTTGTATCTAAAAGTTTATACAGACGAAGGTTTAACTTCATTGCGTCAAGTTTTCATTTATGGCCACGTCCCTCTCTGTAGAAATTGCATTACACCTGCTACTCCCGAACTCCGTAGCTCCATCAACAATTCTAAGAATCTCCCGAAATAAAATGCAAGTGTGACTCGATCTAGATTTGAACCCACAACCAAACGCATTAAAAATGTCTTAAACACTTGGCCACATAGACCGCTATAAAATGTCTTAAACACTTGGCCACATAGACCGCTATAAAATGTCTTAAACACTTGGCCATATAGACCCCTATAAAATGTCTTAAACACTTGGCCACATAGACTCCTATAAAATGTCTTAAACACTTGACCATATAGACCCCTATAAAATGTCTTAAACACTTGGCCATATAGACCCCTATAAAATGTCTTAAACACTTGGCCATATAGACTCCTATAAAATGTCTTAAACACTTGGCCATATAGACCCCTATAAAATGTCTTAAACACTTGGCCATATAGACCCCTATAAAATGTCTTAAACACTTGGCCATATAGACCCCTATAAAATGTCTTAAACACTTGGCCATATAGACCCCTATAAAATGTCTTAAACACTTGGCCATATAGACTCCTATAAAATGTCTTAAACACTTGGCCATATAGACCCCTATAAAATGTCTTAAACACTTGACCATATAGACCCCTATAAAATGTCTTAAACACTTGGCCATATAGACCCCTATAAAATGTCTTAAACACTTGGCCATATAGACTCCTATAAAATGTCTTAAACACTTGACCATATAGACCCCTATAAAATGTCTTAAACACTTGGCCATATAGACCCCTATAAAATGTCTTAAACACTTGGCCATATAGACCCCTATAAAATGTCTTAAACACTTGGCCATATAGACCCCTATAAAATGTCTTAAACACTTGGCCATATAGACCCCTATAAAATGTCTTAAACACTTGGCCATATAGACCCCTATAAAATGTCTTAAACACTTGGCCATATAGACCCTATAAAAAAAGTTGTGTATGAGAATTTTAAAATCATCAGTTTAAAAAATAGCTGAATGGTAAAATAGCTTAACGAAGGTATTGTGTCTGATAGTAGTAACAGAACATACTACTCTTGATCAAGAAGAGATTATGTAGTAATATTTCGACTAAAATCTGTGGACATTATACTCAACTATTATGTGTACAACAAGTTAACAAAGAAGAGTCACAAATATGTTCGTGATAGGAGGATAGATAAACAACGGAACACATCCTCCAAGACTACCAGTTACACAAGAGTAACATGGTGACCTAGTACAACCTTGTTAAAGAAATGCACAAGTTAGACATGTTATTTTATGATCAGTCCCAGATCACATTACCTACTAGTTCTTAGAGATAATCATAACACCACTTACTGTCGTATTAAATTGCAACAATGGAAACCAGCATTGTCTAACACGGCGCCCACGAGGGCAATGGCGCCCGTTTGATACATCCCTGGCATTTTTACTCCGTCGACTTTAACGCAAATAAGAATTTCAATAAAGTATTTTTTTCTGAATAGTATTATGTTTGATAACAGGCTCTGTTCTCAGAAACCTTGGTTTTGATGATAAAACTATATGTTGACTTACTACTTTAGAAGTATAGAAATCTATCTCTGATAACGTTGAAAGAAGAAGAAGAAGAAGAAGAAAAAGAATGACAACATATAACTGAAGCTATATACGGTGCAGGTTGCTTTTTGTGGCGGAACGGCTGTTTCATTCTAGAATTTGTTCACACACTACAAGAGACAGTTGTTAGCATTTCGTGTGATTTTCGTTGGCACAGGAACGGAGCAATTATGGGGTGACCCGTTGCAGTGAAGTTGGAACCGTACATATGAACTATGAACTATGAACTGTAGATGTTGTCATCATTGTTTGAAACAGACGATTATAATTGATATTATTATATGTTATTCTTCAACTTGATCTTTAGACAACAATGTCCACTTTCAAATATTTATTTCTGTTTCATTTTAAAAGTTTTTATCTAAATACTTCTTTAATCTTTTCCAGGAGACAAGAGAAAATCGACACAGACCCCATTAGAGTAATTGACCTATGATCCTCTCTCACCCAAATTTGATATTACGATTAAATGGTTTGACAATCCCTAAAGATGGCCAACCCTGCCGGCATGTCTGTGTCGGAGAGTTCTGTTTATCGTGGGATCTTCAATGTACTTTCTAATACATCCTACCAGTCTGGTATTGAACAATTTAGTCCAGAAGATCAAAAGAGATTCGTTGACATGAGTAAATGGAGTTTTCTTCAGAAACTTCTGGCAATCGAGAAAGCTCACGATCGTAAGAAGTTGGAGAGAGGAAGACGAAATAAGGATAGAGAAAGCCCAATTCATAAACATAACAAGTTGAATCAAACAATAGACACATCTGAGCCAGATTTACTTTCCAGATGGCTACATCATCAGGTATGTTTAATTGTAAGATATTTCTTTGTAGTGAGACAGATTGACTAGGTAAGCAACCATGAGACTATACATGATAGTGATGACACTAAGTTATGTCCACCATTTTGTATGTCAGATTACATTTACTAGGGGGAAATTACTGTGTCCGACGCTCACTTCATAATTCGAAAGTTACAGAACAACCAGCCTAAGTATGCACTCCAACATTAATGTTGAACTCCAATAACAAAAAAAGTACTAAGATCACACATATTCCCAGGTGTAACCAAGACAAAGATCTGTCCATCAGGTAGTAGATGACTAGAAGAAACATAACAACAACATAGACACAAAGATTTATCCATGAAGTAGTAGATGACTAGAAGAAACATAACAACAACATAGACACAAAGATTTATCCATGAGGTAGTAGATGACTAGAAGAAACATAACAACAACATAGACACAAAGATTTATCCATGAGGTAGTAGATGACTAGAAGAAACATAACAACAACATAGACACAAAGATTTATCCATCAGGTAGTAGATGACTAGAAGAAACATAACAACAACATAGACACAAAGATTTATCCATGAGGTAGTAGATGACTAGAAGAAACATAACAACAACATAGACACAAAGATCTATCCATGAGGTAGTAGATGACTAGAAGAAACATAACAACAACATAGACACAAAGATTTATCCATGAGGTAGTAGATGACTAGAAGAAACATAACAACAACACAAACACAAAGATTTATCCATGAAGTAGTAGATGGCTAGAAGAAACATAACAACAACAAAGACACAAAGATTTATCTATGAGGTAGTAGATGACTAAAAGAAACATAACAACAACATAGACACAAAGATTTATCCATGAGGTAGTAGATGACTGGAAGAAACATAACAACAACATAGACACAAAGATTTATCCATGAGGTAGTAGATGACTAGAAGAAACATAACAACAACATAGATTCAAAGATTTATCCATGAGGTAGTAGATGACTAGAAGAAACATAACAACAACATAGACACAAAGATTTATCCATGAGGTAGTAGATTACTAGAAGAACATAACAACAACATAGACACAAAGATTTATCCATGAGGTGGTAGATGACTAGAAGAACATAACAACAACATAGACACAAAGATTTATCCATGAGGTAGTAGATGACTAGAAGAAACATAACAACAACATAGACACAAAGATTTATCCATGAGGTAGTAGATGACTTGAAGAACATAACAACAACATAGAAACAAAGATCTGTCCATGAGGTAGTAGATGATTAGAAGAAACATAACAACAACATAGACACAAAGATTTATCCATGAGGTAGTAGATGACTAGAAGAAACATAACAAACATAACAACAACATAGAAACAAAGATTTATCCATGAAGTAGTAGATGACTAGAAGAAACATAACAACAACATAGACACAAAGATTTATAACAAAAGAGATTCATAACTAATAAAACTAAAAGCATTTGGTAAAACAACAACAACTGTGGCGTCCATGAAGTAGTAGATGACTAGAAGAAACATAACAACAACAACTGTGGCGTCCATGAAGTAGTAGATGACTAGAAGAAACATAACAACAACTGTGGCGTCCATGAAGTAGTAGATGACTAGAAGAAACATAACAACAACAACTGTGGCGTCCATGAAGTAGTAGATGACTAGAAGAAACATAACAACAACAACTGTGGCGTCCATGAAGTAGTAGATGACTAGAAGAAACATAACAACAACTGTGGCGTCCATGAAGTAGTAGATGACTAGAAGAAACATAACAACAACAACTGTGGCGTCCATGAAGTAGTAGATGACTAGAAGAAACATAACAACAACAACTGTGGCGTAGATGACTAGAAGAAACATAACAACAACAACTGTGGCGTCCATGAAGTAGTAGATGACTAAAAGAAACATAACAACAACATAGACACAAAGATTTATCCATGAGGTAGTAGATGACTGGAAGAAACATAACAACAACATAGACACAAGATTTATCCATAGGTAGTAGATGACTTGAAGAACATAACAACAACATAGAAACAAAGATCTGTCCATGAGGTAGTAGATGATTAGAAGAAACATAACAACAACATAGACACAAAGATTTATCCATGAGGTAGTAGATGACTAGAAGAAACATAACAAACATAACAACAACATAGAAACAAAGATTTATCCATGAAGTAGTAGATGACTAGAAGAAACATAACAACAACATAGACACAAAGATTTATAACAAAAGAGATTCATAACTAATAAAACTAAAAGCATTTGGTAAAACAACAACAACTGTGGCGTCCATGAAGTAGTAGATGACTAGAAGAAACATAACAACAACAACTGTGGCGTCCATGAAGTAGTAGATGACTAGAAGAAACATAACAACAACAACTGTGGCGTCCATGAAGTAGTAGATGACTAGAAGAAACATAACAACAACTGTGGCGTCCATGAAGTAGTAGATGACTAGAAGAAACATAACAACAACAACTGTGGCGTCCATGAAGTAGTAGATGACTAGAAGAAACATAACAACAACAACTGTGGCGTCCATGAAGTAGTAGATGACTAGAAGAAACATAACAACAACAACTGTGGCGTCCATGAAGTAGTAGATGACTAGAAGAAACATAACAACAACTGTGGCGTCCATGAAGTAGTAGATGACTAGAAGAAACATAACAACAACAACTGTGGCGTCCATGAAGTAGTAGATGACTAGAAGAAACATAACAACAACAACTGTGGCGTCCATGAGGTAGTAGATGACTAGAAGAAACATAACAACAACAACTGTGGCGTCCATGAAGTAGTAGATGACTAGAAGAAACATAACAACAACTGTGGCGTCCATGAAGTAGTAGATGACTAGAAGAAACATAACAACAACAACTGTGGCGTCCATGAAGTAGTAGATGACTAGAAGAAACATAACAACAACAACTGTGTCGTCCATGAAGTAGTAGATGACTAGAAGAAACATAACAACAACAACTGTGGCGTCCATGAAGTAGTAGATGACTAGAAGAAACATAACAACAAAACTGTGGCGTCCATGAAGTAGTAGATGACTAGAAGAAACATAACAACAACAACTGTGGCGTCCATGAAGTAGTAGATGACTAGAAGAAACATAACAACAACTGTGCGTCCATGAAGTAGTAGATGATAGAAGAAACATAACAACAACAACTGTGGCGTCCATGAAGTAGTAGATGACTAGAAGAAACATAACAACAACAACTGTGGCGTCCATGAAGTAGTAGATGACTAGAAGAAACATAACAACAACAACTGTGGCGTCCATGAAGTAGTAGATGACTAGAAGAAACATAACAACAACTGTGGCGTCCATGAAGTAGTAGATGACTAGAAGAAACATAACAACAACAACTGTGGCGTCCATGAAGTAGTAGATGACTAGAAGAAACATAACAACAACAACTGTGGCGTCCATGAAGTAGTAGATGACTAGAAGAAACATAACAACAACACCTGTGGCGTCCATGAAGTAGTAGATGACTAGAAGAAACATAACAACAACAACTGTGGCGTCCATGAAGTAGTAGATGACTAGAAGAAACATAACAACACCTGTGGCGTCCATGAAGTAGTAGATGACTAGAAGAAACATACAACTGTGGCGTCCATGAAGTAGTAGATGACTAGAAGAAACATAACAACAACTGTGGCGTCCATGAAGTAGTAGATGACTAGAAGAAACATAACAACAACTGTGCGTCCATAAAGTAGTAGATGACTAGAAGAAACATAACAACAACAACTGTGGCGTAGATGACTAGAAGAAACATAACAACAACAACTGTGGCGTCCATGAAGTAGTAGATGACTAGAAGAAACATAACAACAACAACTGTGGCGTCCATGAAGTAGTAGATGACTAGAAGAAACATAACAACAACAACTGTGGCGTCCATGAAGTAGTAGATGACTAGAAGAAACATAATAACAACAACTGTGGCGTCCATGAAGTAGTAGATGACTGAAAACATAACAACAACAACTGTGGCGTAGATGACTAGAAGAAACATAACAACAACAACTGTGGCGTCCATGAGGTAGTAGATGACTAGAAGAACATACAACAACATAGAAACAAAGATTTATCTATGAGTAGTAGATGACTAGAAGAAACATAACAACAACAACTGTGGCGTCCATGAAGTAGTAGATGACTAGAAGAAACATAACAACAACAACTGTGGCGTCCATGAAGTAGTAGATGACTAGAAGAAACATAACAACAACAACTGTGGCGTCCATGAAGTAGTAGATGACTAGAAGAAACATAACAACAACAACTGTGGCGTCCATGAAGTAGTAGATGACTAGAAGAAACATAACAACAACACTTGGCGTCCATGAAGTAGTAGATGACTAGAAGAAACATAACAACAACAACTGTGGCGTCAATGAAGTAGTAGATGACTAGAAGAAACATAACAACAACTGTGGCGTAGATACTGAAGAAACATAACAACAACAACTGTGGCGTAGATGACTAGAAGAAACATAACAACAACAACTGTGGCGTAGATGACTAGAAGAAACATAACAACAACAACTGTGTCGTAGATGACTAGAAGAAACATAACAACAACTGTGGCGTAGATGACTAGAAGAAACATAACAACAACAACTGTGGCGTAGATGACTAGAAGAAACATAACAACAACAACTGTGGCGTAGATGACTAGAAGAAACATAACAACAACAACTGTGGCGTAGATGACTAGAAGAAACATAACAACAACAACTGTGTCGTAGATGACTAGAAGAAACATAACAACAACAACTGTGGCGTAGATGACTAGAAGAAACATAACAACAACTGTGGCGTAGATGACTAGAAGAAACATAACAACAACAATTGTGGCGTAGATGACTAGAAGAAACATAACAACAACAACTGTGGCGTAGTGGCTAGAAGAAACATAACAACAACAACTGTGGCGTAGATGACTAGAAGAAACATAACAACAACTGTGTCGTCCATGAAGTAGTAGATGACTAGAAGAAACATAACAACAACAACTGTGGCGTAGATGACTAGAAGAAACATAACAACAACAACTGTGGCGTAGTGGCTAGAAGAAACATAACAACAACAACTGTGGCGTAGATGACTAGAAGAAACATAACAACAACAACTGTGGCGTAGATGACTAGAAGAAACATAACAACAACAACTGTGGCGTCCATGAGGTAGTAGATGACTAGAAGAAACATAACAACAACAACTGTGGCGTAGATGACTAGAAGAAACATAACAACAACTGTAGCGTCCATGAGTAGTAGATGACTAGAAGAAACATAACAACAACAACTGTGGCGTAGATGACTAGAAGAAACATAACAACAACAACTGTGGCGTCCATGAAGTAGTAGATGACTAGAAGAAACACAACAACAACAACTGTGGCGTAGATGACTAGAAGAAACATAACAACAACAACTGTGGCGTAGATGACTAGAAGAAACATAACAACAACAACTGTGGCGTCCATGAAGTAGTAGATGACTAGAAGAAACATAACAACAACTGTGGCGTCCATGAAGTAGTAGATGACTAGAAGAAACATAACAACAACAACTGTGGCGTCCATGAAGTAGTAGATGACTAGAAGAAACATAACAACAACAACTGTGGCGTCCATGAAGTAGTAGATGACTAGAAGAAACATAACAACAACAACTGTGCGTCCATGAATGTAGATGACTAGAAGAAACATAACAACAACAACTGTGGCGTCCATGAAGTAGTAGATGACTAGAAGAAACATAACAACAACTGTGGCGTAGATGACTAGAAGAAACATAACAACAACAACTGTGGCGTAGATGACTAGAAGAAACATAACAACAACATGTGGCGTAGATGACTAGAAGAAACATAACAACAACTGTGGTAGATGACTGGAAACATACAACAACTGTGTAATGAAGAAACATAACAACAACAACTGTGGCGTAGATGACTAGAAGAAACATAACAACAACAACTGTGTCGTAGATGACTAGAAGAAACATAACAACAACAACTGTGGCGTAGATGACTAGAAGAAACATAACAACAACAACTGTGGCGTAGATGACTAGAAGAAACATAACAACAACAACTGTGGCGTAGATGACTAGAAGAAACATAACAACAACTGTGGCGTAGATGACTAGAAGAAACATAACAACAACAATTGTGGCGTAGATGACTAGAAGAAACATAACAACAACAACTGTGGCGTAGATGCTAGAAGAAACATAACAACAACAACTGGGCAATGTAGATGACTAGAAGAAACATAACCAACAACTGTGGCGCATGCAAGTGTAGATGACTAGAAGAAACATAACAACAACAACTGTGCTGCTAGGCGTAGATGACTGTAGAAGAAACATAACAACAACAACTGTGGCGTAGTGACTAGAAGAAACATAACAACAACAACTGTGGCGTAGATGACTAGAAGAAACATAACAACAACAACTGTGGCGTAGATGACTAGAAGAAACATAACAACAACTGTGGCGTAGATGACTAGAAGAAACATAACAACAACAACTGTGGCGTAGATGACTAGAAGAAACATAACAACAACAACTGTGGCATGGTAGATGACTAGAAGAAACATAACAACAACAACTGTGGCGTAGATGACTAGAAGAAACATAACAACAAAACTTAACTTCGGTCAGAGTGTAGATGACTAGAAGAAACATAACAACAACAAACTGTGGCGTAGGATGACTAGAAGAAACATAACAACAACAACTGTGGCGTAGATGACTAGAAGAAACATAACAACAACAACTGTGGCATGGTAGATGACTAGAAGAAACATAACAACAACAACTGTGGCGTAGATGACTAGAAGAAACATAACAACAACAACTGTAGGTAGTGATGACTAGAAGAAACATAACAACAACTGTGGTCCATGAAGTAGTAGATGACTAGAAAAACATAAACAACAACTGTGGCGTAGATGACTAGAAGAAACATAACAACAACAACTGTGGCGTAAGATGACTAGAAGAAACATAACAACAACAACTGTGGCGTAGATGACTAGAAGAAACATAACAACAACAACTGTGGCGTAGATGACTAGAAGAAACATAACAACAACTGTGGCGTCCATGAAGTAGTAGATGACTAGAAGAAACATAACAACAACAACTGTGGCGTAGATGACTAGAAGAAACATAACAACAACAACTGTGGCGTAGTGGCTAGAAGAAACATAACAACAACAACTGTGGCGTAGATGACTAGAAGAAACATAACAACAACTGTGGCGTAGATGACTAGAAGAAACATAACAACAACAACTGTGGCGTCCATGAAGTAGTAGATGACTAGAAGAAACATAACAACAACAACTGTGGCGTAGTTGCTAGAAGAAACATAACAACAACTGTGGCGTAGTGGCTAGAAGAAACATAACAACAACAACTGTGGCGTAGTGGCTAGCTGCTTGTCTCTTGTTCCAAAGGTACTCGGTTTGCTCCCTCGTGGAGCTATTGGGATATTTCTTCTAAGAGATCCCTGATCTCAGTATAGGGAAGATCGAGTTCCTTGTCCTATCGGAGACGGACGACAAAACGTAGGTCCCTTGTTAAAGTGGAACACTTAAAAGAACGTAGAGAAGAGCAGGCTGGAAAGCTGAACCCTGGCAAATTTCATTAGAAATATTAAAAGATAAAATCCCTACAAAATATTTCACCATCTTTTAAATTACATTGTTGGCCCTCGCCGGTGCTACGGAGTTCGTGCAATGCCGCTGAGATCTTCCTGTGTAAGAAAGAAATCCGACCACACATGGTTTCATACCGAAGTGCAATTCCTACCAATCAACCACTCAATCAAAGTAGCCGGTTTAAGGGAAACAATCCACATTATAACAAAATATGAGCTGTTTCAATTTAGTGCTGTCATTCGCTCCCTGTTCAACATCACAAACAATGTTGCAATAAAGAAAAGTCATGATGCAAGATAGGGCAAGCACAGGCTCGATGCATAGTTGACACCATTTCTCAAACACAATCGTTGTTGCAGGAACCAACTTAAATGTGTCCAACTGTAAAGGTTGTTCAGGAACATTTTATTTTAAATACTTATTTCCACAACGATAGTGTTAGCTTTAAATGATCATACGTAAAGGTGTTCGTCCTCAAAGTGTAGTATCTGTATCACTTGATATCTGTCACGTGGCTCATTATATGGGTTCAAAAAGTTATCAGCTTGTGTTACGGAACTAGTGCCCATTTGATCGAAGCCGAAGGTCGGAAACCTTCATTAAATGCCACATGGCTACCCTTGTACAAAACTTGGAGCGCCATCGATCGAAGGATTGATGGGGTTTGATAGTTTATAAACGTTTTCACGTTCCGTTGTACGGGTCCACCTGGTATGGCACATCTGGGACGGGCCCCTAAAAAATTCAAAAATAGAGTGCCTTAACATTTGAAATAAACAGTAAGTTTGATTATAGCTTCAAAATATATGTATATCTATATACATACTTAACGTACGTTCCAGTTTGTCCGAGATTGTCCTGGTTTAGCAACGTTGTCCAGGCCGATTTGATATTCTGTTGATGTTTCAGTCCAAGTTTACTACAAATTAATTTGCTGGATATGAAAATGTAAGGTTATATCGCATCCATTCTTCTTATTCTTTGCGTTCGTTCTTTACGACCAATTTTAATCACTCTTTGTGATATGTTTGATCTTTGTCAAGAACGTGTATACGTTGCACATTGGTTTGGTAAGCCCCTAAACGCAGAGACTTCTACATGTTTAGGACACTTGCATCCGATTTCAGCTAAACCTCCTTAGTCGCCTCTTACGACATGCGGGACAGGTAACAGTGGTTCTATTCTTTACACCCCAAATTTGGGCCCCGGTAACCACTCGGGTGTCGCATCCAATATTATCAGAACTTTGATGGTTATCAGATAGTATTTTATAAATAAATTTACGGAGTCTCTCTCGCTGAGTGCTTAAGTCACTGCCTTGCGGTCCGGAGGTCGTGGGTTCGAAACCGGACTGCTCCGTCTGTTCATGAGTGTATTTTATTCTAGAGACTCCTAGGATTGTTGTCGGAGCTTCGGAGTTCGTGCTTTGTGTCATACTCTCGGCAGGTGGCATGCCATTACTGTAGAGAGGGACGGAGCCATATGGAGTAAAACCTGGTGCAATGAAGTTAATCCTTCAACTGTAGACTCGACTTGTTTATTGTAACTAAGTTCAACGTGTACTTTTAGAGACTGGCAAGTTCTAAACTGTGAATTACGTCACGTGTGTTTGTTTATGTTTGAAACAACACACATAGTAATGGAGCCGTACATGCTAACTCTACTTTCAGCCAATGACGACGTTCAATCTACTTATATAAATCAATTATCACAGCACGTGTACGTGGAACTGTTAGCATTTCGACATATTTTATGTGTCTTGCCTATTTTCGAACCATCTTTTTATGCATGTCTTTAAGTTTTGCTTCAAAAGTCCGTCCTCGTGAGCTCATATGCCTCCTCTTCCCGCTGTCACTTTGCATGTCTTGGTCAACCTATTTTTTCTCACTCTGAGGATATGTCCAACCCATAGACATAGATTGAGAATTTTAAAAACTAAAATAATGTGGTCACGTTTATAAATATGTATACATAAACTTACTATAAGTTTCAAAGAATAAACTGGGACCAAATATAATATCACGCAAAGTTTGAAATCCCATAATTTATAGGTTGGACATTTGTAGAGAGCAAATCTATTCTACCTAACAATTAGAGAGTATAGTAGTTATGCTTTGTTAAAACAAAATAAAAATACAGAAATATGAATAGAAAAGTTTCTAATCGTGACGAACTAGCAGCTGAAGCAACTCTCAACTGGTGTCTTTGATATTTCTATTGTTCTGTAATACCCGACATACCCACATTCACCACAGAGAACTGCGCTAACGATGATCACACTTTACCCTGCCAACATAAAGTCTTTTAGAAAAATGTAATCTTCCTCGTCAGTTTTGGCGACAGTGAGAGAGCAGACAGATGAGCATCAACAGCAATAGACGTGGAGAGTTAAGATGGATAGTGAAACTACCGGCTGCTCTACGATGTATATATAGTAAATGACAAAGCAGAAGTCAAGACAAGTTACGCAAGTTGTGTAGTCGACACTATGCTCTAATGATTAGCGTACATATACAGACGTTCATTAATTTATCGATAGAACTATCATCATTGCACTTCGGTGAATAACCATGTATATTCATATCTCTTTCTTACACAAGAAGATCTCTCTGGCATTGTGCAGACTCCATAACCCAGGCGAGGATCCCCGATAGAATTTTGAAAATGCTGAACATTTTTGCTGAAATTGTATTTTAATCTCTGATTAATTTTTCCTGCGCTGTGGTTCTGCAGCCTAGTCTTATCAATTTCCTACTGTCACATGTTCTTTTACGTTCTCAGCTTGAGCACGAAACCTACGTTTTATCGTCAGTCTCCGATAAGACTAGGAATTCGATTTCACTTACATTGAGATCAGGAATTTCTGTGGAAAAAAATATTCCACTCTCTCCAGGCAGCGAACGAACCGACTACCTTTCTAGCTAGAGGCAAGCACCTGTCCTCCACGCCACAGAGACTTCCACAGACGTAAATTATATCCTACTATAATATAACAGATCTCGAGCTCAGATTGATAAACATTCTATTTCAGCAATATCAAATACAATAAATATGTTCACATCTAATTAAACTATCAAATTCGTTGTATTGATATCTGTGTGGCATTCATATTGTCTGTATCTATATAGCTCTACATATCGTTGTATTGTTATCTGTGTGGCATTCATATTGTCTGTATCTATATAGCTCTACATATCGTTGCATTGTTATCTGTGTGGCATTCATATTGTCTGTATCTACATAATTCTACATATCGTTGTATTGTTATCTGTGTGGCATTCATATTGTCTGTATCTACATAATTCTACATATTAGGTTATATGATTTAGTTGAAGAGTTTTTCTATACTCATTGTAATATTATCACTTTCTACCAGATTCTGGATGGTTCTGAAGAGCCCCTGTGTTCTGACTCCTACAGAGGAAGCCAAAACCATTTACCAGCCCTCAGCAAGGTCGACCAACCCTCCAACATTTACAAACAGACAAGAGCAACAGTTGCTTCCCAAATAACGGATTTATCCAACAATAATGATTTTTTGTTGCAGCAATCAGTCGTTGATAATGTCAATCAAATGTCATCAGCAACTGACACGATGACATCTGACATGACGTGTCAGATACATGCTCAAGATGATGAAGATGTATCTGTTGTTAAACCCACAAGGAAACGACAACTGCGGCTTCCACCAATTCTTTTGCCAAGATTGTATACAGTGACCCCGAGACCTCTAAAATGCAGGGAGTTCTTGACCCCTACAAAAATACGAGGACCAATCACTGACGAGGAATGGGAAGAACTTAAAGATTGTCGTTACATCAGACGTGCTTCCTTACAAATGTCGCCAACTAGCGCTTCATCTCTCCAGTACTATACTAACTTAACGTAGCACCCAGACCTGTATCCTTCTCCCCCCTCCCACCACCATACCAACCACAAATATGAACTATGTAAATTATAATATATAAGTTAATAATATATCTTCTTCCCCTCTCCCACCCACCCATTCACATCTCGTCTATGATTTCCCTGTTCCCTCACCGATGGGGCATCACGTTAATTCATGACATAGACTGAAAGAACGAACTTGTTTGTAGGAATTCAACCGCATTCATTATCTGCGGACAACTTTCACTTATGGTTAAGCATGACATTTTCACCCAGAGACTTTTTATTTATTAACGGCTTTGTGAAACCCCGTCATATTGACAGAAATAAATTAACAATATTCGTATTGCTTTTCCATTCAGATGTATTCAGTTTGTAATCAATGTTTTTATTTAGAAGCTATTTGTTTCAATCAGTTCTAAAATACCACTCCTGACATCTATACCGTATCATTGCATACAACATATGTGCCACTCGGTACCAACCTTCCCTACCACCATTCTTTCAATGTCTTATCTTCCATACCACCATTCTTTCAATGTCTTATCTTCCCTATCACCATTCTTTCAATGTCTTACCTTCCCTACCACCATTCTTTCAATGTCTTATCTTCCCTACCACAATTCTTTCAATGTCTTATCTTCCCTACCACCATTCTTTCAATGTCTTATCTTCCCTACCACCATTCTTTCAATCTTATTTTATTTATGGATCTCACGCACACACACACACACACATACACACGATTTCACCGTCATTACTGCCTCGTCTATTCTAGTGTGTGCGTGTGTGCATGAAATGGTGTTGTATATCTTAGCTAAACCTCAAATTAAAACTGTCACCATCGTCTGTCCGTAAGCGAGACAGATAAATTCATACACACGTTTCCCTTATCTGCTATCAGGCTGTCACACATAATGAAACACACGTCTGGCTCGTAAGTACATGTGTGTAGTTAGTACAAACAAGCAGTGCGGGCTTACACATGCACGTTTAGTAATTAAGTACACAGGTGTGTAACTCTTTTAAGGAATTAAGAGAAAGTTAAAAGAGACTTGCTGATAAATGACGTGAATGTTATAAAAGAAATTAAAAGAAGTCTGAGCATTGCTTTGGAAAATCTAAAAAAAACTAACTACCCTATGGAAGTGTACTCACATAAGAACAAACATCAAGTGTTTAAGAGCTTGTGTTTTTACCTTGGTAACATATGGTTGTGAGACATAGACCATTGACAAAGCGCTGGAGAAGATTATTAATGCCTTTGAATACAAATGCTACAGAAGAGTACTTAGAGTATCATGGATAGAGAAAAGAACAAATGTTTCTGTTCTGCAACAGCTTGATATTAACTAGAGTTGGCTATTAAAGAGCATAAAATCAAGGAAAATTAAATATTTTGAACACATCAAACGACATGAGTACACAGAGAAGAAAATGTTGGAGGAAATGGTGCCTGGAAGAAGAATGAGATGAAGATCTAGAAAACGATGGGTGCAAGATGTCATTGACGATCTGAGAATGACTGCTGCGGACATTGGTCAACTTGCACAGAACAGATAGTTTTTCAGGACTGCTGTTATGGGAGCAAAGTTGTGGAAGGGACAAGCTACTGGATGATGATGATGAAAAAGGACCTAAAGACGACAGACTCACTCATTGCACCGCGTTCGCTATATGGCTTGATCTCTCTCGGCAGAAATGACAAGCCACCTACCGATAGTGTTGCATACAACAAAAAGAAAGTAATAGACAAAGTTATTCCTAGTTTTGTAACGAACTTTTTCTGTGGAAATTTAATTAGTAAGAGAAATGCAGAATGAAGTCAAATGCAGAATGACAATAATGTTTTTCAATGCTCATGTTAAAAAATGTATGCTGTTAAATATTGGCTTAAATCATATGTGTTGTTTTACGAGTTAACATTGATTTTGTTTAACTTACCAATAAATATAATGATTTAACTTTATTGATTGTTTATACTTTAAATTAAATGAATAGAAACAGCGGAGGAGCGTGGGAGAGCTATGGAATTGCATTGTCAGCAGCCCCCACTGCTGTTAAAACTGTCTTGATGGCATCTATCAATTAATGAAAGTAACACACACTCGTTTCATGTAACTCCTGTTCTATTTTTTGCTGGTTACAAATTTTTGTGAAGTTCTATAAAATAAACATTACTTGTTGTAAGAAAAATCTTTGGTTTTGTTATAATTAGGATTTGAAGTTTTCTGTTCTGATAGGAAAACCCAGTAAACTCTAACGATAAATGTATCATTTAACTCATTCAATAGTTCAGAAAACTATATTTGTTGTTATTAATTAATTGTGATTGGATTCAATTTAAATAACTTCTTTTACATAGCATCATCATTTCATCATCAACATCAACCAATAGCATCATCATTCCATCATCAACATCAACTAATAGCATCATCATTTCATCATCAACATCAACCAATAGCATCATCATTCCATCATCAACATCAACCAATAGCATCATCATTTCATCATCAACATCAACCAATAGCATCATCATTTCATCATCAACATCAACCAATAGCATCATCATTCCATCATCAACATCAACCAATAGCATGTCCTGAGCAGAACTTTGCATCCTAACAGTCCTTTGGAATTTCTATCTCTCTCATAGATCACATGTTCCGCCTCTGCTACCATCATGCTCAAATCATCAGTCACATCTTGAAACCATCTACTGCTCTTTACTTACTTTATTATATTTTACATTACTGTTATGCTTAGCTAGTTATCTTCTTAGAAAATACTCTGTCATTTACGTTTACACATATCTTCAAGTAAAGGACAGCTTTTAACTTAACTTCGAGAAGAAAACAATTTTTATTTTACGAAAATCAAGAAAATGTGGAGAGAAAAAAATTCGGATATTTGTCTCTAATGTTAAAGCAGTTCTGCTGTATGGGTCAGGAACATGGAGAACTACTAAAATAATAACACATAAATTGCAAACATTCATAACTGGTGTCTGCGCAGAATAGAGGGACTAAGATGGTATGATAGGCAGCGCCGGATTAGCCTAGTAGCAGAAGTAGCAAATGCTACGGGCCCGCGCTTCTGGGGGCCCCGCGCCTATGTGAAAGAGATGAAAAGGAAAAAATAACCAAGATGTTATATCAAAAACACGCAAGCTGTCTGAATTTTTAGTGCCGTGTGTGATGGTGCTGAATCCAAAGAAATCGAAGGCGAAAATACAGGAGTCGCGTCTCACTGTATAGTAGACGAGGGCAGTGCTATAGAAGAATTATCATTACCAATATTACCATTAAGATCAGCAACTCTTCACGATTTAGTCACACCTTCCACAAGACAAACTGAAGTCGAATGTACAGCAAGTCCTTCCAATTTAGCAATATCATCTTCAAGCCAAAGAGAGGCAGAAAGCACAGCACATGCTTCCAATGTAGCAACATCTTCTACAAACCAAAAACATAACGAAAGTAAAATGTACACCAACGATATTGGGGGGATGGCCAAGCAACTTCAATCGAGATTATTGGATTGCGAAAGGAAGCAGCGAAGTGCAACATATGAACAGTGATTTCTTGTCTTAAAAAACATACGATAAAGAAAACGATCCACGATTTTGTCGAAAGTCGTTTTTCACATATACACATAAACCAACAAATAAAACTCATGTGAAAGATTGATTGTGTTATTCAGAAACTAAATGACAACTTTTCTGTTTTGTTTGCAAAGTTACTGATTCAGGCTGTTCGTCACGGTTTACGAAAAAGGATTTGACGACTGGAAAAACGCAATTAACTTGTTGAAAAGACATGAAGAAAGCACATTCCATAGACACGCGATAATTTCGCTGTTAGTTTGCAAAAAGAAGGATGCGCATGTCGATTCTCAACTTGTAAACCAAATTGAGACCGAACAAACATATTGGCGGACACTTTTAGAGCGAATTACTTCAGTTATCCAATTTTTAGCAGAATGAGGTCTTGCATTTCGGGGTAGGGATGAAACTATTGGTTCACCTAATAATGAAAATTATTTAGGTTTGTTGGAATTAATAGCCAAATTTGACATTTCTCTGGCTCAGCATATATTACTAATGCAAATAAAGGAAAGGGACATACATCATACTTATCAAAAACAACATGTGAGGAATTTATCCATCTAATTGCATCAAGCTTACAGGATCATATTATTTGCGAAATTAAGAAATGCAAGTACTATTCCGTATCACTGGACTCTACTCCAGACATTTCGCATGTGGACCAACTCACTCTAATAGTGCGCTATGTTTTACCATCTGGACCAGTGGAAAGGTTTGTGAAGTTCTTGGATATGGAAGGTCATACTGCTGAACAACTCGCCCAAAGTTTACTTGATTTTTAAAAGAAAAATGGCATTGATATCAAAGACTGTCGCGGTCAAAGCTATGACAATGCCAGCAACATGAGTGGGAAATACCACGGCTTACAAGCACGCATTAAGGAGATAAATAAATACGCAGAATACATTCCCTGCTTTGCACATTCACTGAATTTGGTTGCTAAGTGTGCTGCAGAATGTTGTATAGAAGCATCCATTTTTCGATTTTGTTGAAGCCTCTATACATTCTTTTCCGCTTCTACCTATCGATGGGGCGTTCTTACAAAAGCACTGGAAGATACAGGTTCAAAACTCCCGACTTTGAAGAGACTGTCGGACACCAGGTGGTCTGCCTGAGCTCATGCGACAAAGGCCCTTTATGTGGTATTACCACTATCAAACAAGTTTTGGATGACATCTCAAATAACATGGATAAAAAGGTAGAGTGTCGTAATCAGGTGTATGGGCTAGTTTTGGAGATAAGTAAGTTGGAAACAGGAATAATGACCCTTCTATGGAACGGAATTATAGAACGCTTGCAAGCGTCTAGCGCTTCATTACAGTCACCTGATCAAGACCTTAACACGGGATATGCCTTTTATGAATCGTTACACTGGTACGTTCAACAAATGCGGCCTACATTTTCAGATATTGAGGCCAAAGCCAAAACTATTGACTGTCAAGAATATCAGCAACAAACTTCAAGACAACGCAAGCGAAATACTAAGTACGACGATTTCAGTGGCTCTACTACGCTCGATGAAGTTGTAGAAAATTAAACACTCAAAAAAAAATATTTGAAAGTCAGGTGTTTATTGTCATAATTGATAATGTACTCTCTGCCTTACCTAAACGCATGGCAGAGTACCACAGAGTGACTGGTGTATTTGGAATACTTTGGGAGTTAAAATCTCTTACAGCAGAAGAGATTTTGAAAAGAATTCTAAATATTGTCAGCTCTTACCAAGAGGATTTGGAAGAAAGCATAATGGAAAATTCATTAGAGTCGTGTTTCCCAAATGTAGAAAGTCTTACGAATTTACTTGTCAATAATGATTACCAACTGCAGCGGAGAACGTTCTTTTTCAACATTAAAGCGTATAAAAGTGAGTTAAGGAACATGATGGAACAAGATCGTCTAAATAACCTCACCTTATGTCGTTGAACATTGAATTTACTTAGAGAAAATGATTTGTTTAGTATTATCTCTAAATTTGTTCACATTAAATCGAGACAAGTTTGTTTGTAAAATTTGTGTTTTATTATTTATTATCATACAAAACCTAGGGCCCCGAGCTAAAATTTGCTATGGGCCCCGCGCTGGCCTAATCCGGCACTGATGATAGGGTCGCAAATGAGGAACTTATGGAGAGAACAAAACAGATTCCACAGTAAACCAAGAGGGTAAAAAGACATTGATCAACAATATAAAGAAAAACTGGAGGGGGCTGCAGGAAATAGCTAGATATAGGAAGACGTGGCATAAGTTGGTTGAGGGTATATTCCCCAATCCGGTTTAAAAAGGCAAAGAGAGAGAGAGAGAGAGAGAGAGAGAGAGAGAGGGGTGTCTAATTTTGTAAAGATTTGTATAACACGTATTTCTCAATAAACCTCAAGGTATGATAACAACAACATCATTAATCCTCTCCGCTCCACGTGGAGCATAGGGCCTCAACAGTTGTTCGCCACTCTTCTCGGTCTCTGGCTGTTCTTTTATGTTCTCCCAGGTCAATTGAGCACTCTTCAGCTCCTCAGTAAGACCTCGTCTCCAAGTCTGCTTAGGGCGTCCTCTTTTCGTTTTCCCTGCGGGTTCCACTCGAGCACCTGTCTAGTGACACTCGACTGTGTCTTCCGCAAGGTATGGCCTATCCATCGCCATCTTCTCCTCTTGACCTGTGTCATCATAGGTTCCTGCCCTGTTCTTATCCACAGATCCGTGTTTGTAACTCTATCTTACCATCTCAATCTGAGAATCCGCCGCAAACATCCGTTGACAAAGGTCTGGATCTTATTTGTATTTGCCCTAGTGACTCGCCAAGTTTCCGAGCCATACAGCAACACCGACTTCCCATTTGAGCTGAAAATCCTGAGCTTTGTTTTCGTGGAGATGGCAGCGGACTTTCACACCATGTGCAGGATCGCAAAGGCCTGTCGGGCCTTCCTAATCCTAGCATTAATGTCCTCATCTGTACCTCCTGATCTGCTGATCTTACTTCCAAGGTAGACAAATTCATCCACATCTTCTATGTCCCTTTCCTCAATCAGTATTGGATCTTGCTGTATGTTGTTGCTACGCATTACTTTAGTCTTCTCTGACTGATTTTAAGGCCGACTCGTTGTGCCGTTTGTGTCAGAGCATCCACTTTTCCTGCATGTCTTGTAGTCTATGCGAAAGCAAGGCGAGATCGTCCGCAAAATCCAGGTCTTCTAGCTTTGGCATAAGTGTCCACTGTATGCCTTTTCCAGACCTGGCGTAGGCTGTGAGTGTGACCCAATCAAGTAGCACCAAGAAGAGGAGGGGGGATAGCAGGCATCCCTGTCTAACACCAGTAGTGACCTGGAACTCCTCTGACAGTCTTCCATCATGAACAACCTGGCAGGCAAACCCCTCATACAGCTGCCTGATGATGTCGACAGTCTTCCGGCACCCCATAGTTTCTTAGGATCCCCACATTGATTTCCTATCTATGCTGTCAAATGCCTTCTCAAAATCAACAAAGCACACGTAGAGCGGAGCCTGCCACTCCATTGTTTGTTCCACTATGATTCTTAAGGTGGCTATCTGGTCATTGCAAGATCTATCTTTCCGGAATCCGCCTGTTCGTCCCTAAGCCTCTGGTCTATAGCGTCTTTCATCCTGTCCAGAATAACCCTAGTGAGGACTTTGCTGGGAATGGAGAGCAGCATGATCCCTCTCCACTTGTCACAGTTTGACAAATTGCCATTCTTTGGCAGTTTCACGAGGGGGCCTTTCTTCCAATCTGCTGGTATCTCCTCCCTGTCCCACACCAAGTTGAACAATATGTGGAGTTGGTTTACCATCTCTTCTCCTCCCTCCATCAGAGCTTCCGCTGGGATATTATCAACTCCTGCCGCCTTGCCCTTTCTCAAGTTTTTCAAGGCATTGCGGATTTCCTGTTTTGTGATCTCCCTTACGTTTATGTCCAGCGGATCTCCTTGCCCTAAATCTAGTGGGTTTAGTGGGGAGGTCTATTTAACACTTCCTGGGAATGCTAACAACAACATATATATATATAAATATAAATATATACTAGCTAATTAACCCGGCTCCACACGGGTGACAATTGTTATTAATTCTTGATGAGGAATTGGTTAAGCCTTTCCAAAAGATGTCATCTAAAAGATCGCATGTTTATTATACGATGCAAAGGAACGACCTCACCACAAGCACAAAAGGGCGGGAAATCCGTTAGAGAGGTAGAACTTCACTAAATGTCACTGGCTTCACGGGAAGTCGTTCGGACTACAGGTCTCCTGAAAAGATAGTTTGAAACAGAAAGATAAACTTATAACGACATGAGAATTATACAACTTACGCAAATCAACGCAAACGCAGGCGTCATGGCTAACGCCTGAATTCACAGGGCGATCACAAAGAAGAAGTAAATGTCTAATACATGAGGGGACATAATCAATTTGACAGAGACAATTTGTCATTTTAGTGATTAAATCCCTTTGACCATTTGGCAAATGTGACCTTTCTTCAGGTAGAGCACACGGTAATACTGGTTTAGGAATCGGAAATTGGATTTTATTTATTTTTAAAACTAATAGTGATCCGATTTAGAAACTTTTTCTTTTACTGATCTAAACTTTTGATGATAAAATATTGCAGAAAAAAATGGTGAATATAGGATGTAAACTGAGGCGATGTATACCCAGACACACATCAGACACTAAGATTTATATATAGAGATATATATGTATAAATAGCTTGTATGTTAGTTTGTGTATGTTTATATGTATGTTGTGTCAAATTGCCTAATTATAATCATGCCCAATTTGTATCAACCAGTATTAAGGCATAGTCACATTTAGAACTTTTATCATCCAAAGGTTACATTCTGAAATCGATATCCAACTGATTGCAGACTGTTATTGGTGTCGTCGCATCATTAATGTAAACAGGATACTATTTTCCCACATCACTTGAGTTGATCATTCAAGTCAGGTGTGCTGCACAATGTTTCAATATGCAGTCACTGGTAACTAAGATACGACCCATGTCAACAAATGAACTAGTGTTTATTGCTTGTTTCGTTTTATATTCTCTTTATGTTGTCAGCTCCTGATATTTATTGTTGTTATATGTCCCTGTTTACACACACACATACACACACACACACACACTCTCTCTCTCTCTCTCTTGTCAACTCGTGATTATTGTTGGCGTTGTTCTTGAAGAGTAATACGAACGACTTGGTTAAATTTTACAGTTGTGATAGTAGTAAGATAAGTAGTGATAGTAGTTGCAGTAGTAACGATAGTATAAAGAGCAGTAATGTTAGTAGTTACAGTAGTAGCGGTATTTGCAGTAGTGATAGCAGTAGCAATAGTTTAAACAGCAATAATGTTAATAGCAACAGCAGTAGGGACAGTACAAAGGTGCCAGGTTTGCTCCTCGTGGAGCCATCTGGATATTTTCCTGAGAGCCTGATCTCAGTGTAGGTGAGATCAAGTTCCTAGTCCTATCAGAGATGGACGATAAAACGTAGGTCCCGTGTTCAATTTGAGATCGTAAAAGAACCCTTGGCAGTTCAAAATCGAGAAGAGCAGGTTGGAAAGCCGCTGCCCTGTCAAAATTCATTAGACAAGATTAAAAATAAAATTCCTTCATTCACCATTTTCAATATTACATCTGGGACTCTCATGGTGCTACGGAGTTCGTGCACTGTAGCTGAGATCTTCCTCTGTAAGAAAGAGATCGGAGCATACATGGTTACTCAACGAAGTGCAATGATGATAGTTCAATCAATCAATCAATATTCTCGGTGGTAAAGGTATGGATGTGAAACACTGACGTTTAACAAGTCTGTGAAAAGGCATATATGTGTTTTTAAATATAAGTGTTACAGAAGAATCCACCGTATACCTTGGACAGAGAAAAGAACAAATAGATCTTTACAGTAACAAACATCAAAATCAAAGAAATCGTATTGACGTTACAAAAAAACCAATATTTTGGACATATAAAAAGACACGAAGTGTTGGATAAGACCATTATGGAAGGAGACATCTCGGCAAAAAGAAGAGGAAGACCATGAAAAATATGGATTCAGGATGTAACTGATGATTTGAGCGTGATGTTGCAGAGACGGACGGGACATCTGGTCTATGAGAGAAGAAATGTCGAGGGACTGTTAGGGCGGTAGTACTACGTACAAGAGACATGCTTGATGTTTGTCCTATCTAATAAGAAAGTAAAATGTCCATTTTCATACCATATGGTTTGTTGTGGAATAGGCGTGCTGCCTATATTTTTGTGATCAACGTCACATGATGGATGGTGTAATAGACATCACGCAGGCCACAGTTACTTCCCAGTGTTGCTCTGCTACGGAACTAAGCCTAGTATGACATAATTGACATTGTTTCTCTGCTACGGAACTAAGCCTAGTATGACATAATTGACATTGCTTCTCTGCTACGGAACTAAGCCTAGTATGACATAATTGACATTGTTTCTCTGCTACGGAACTAAGCCTAGTATGACATAATTGACATTGTTTCCTCTGCTACGGAACTAAGCCTAGTATGACATAATTGACATTGTTTCTCTGCTACGGAACTAAGCCTAGTATGACATAATTGACATTTGGTTAGAAAATAAATAATCATACTTCCACTGGAGAATTTCATCGTTGGACCGTGTGTCTACGAAGCAAGTGCACTAACCACTATGATATTGTAGCTCTTCCAGTTTTGTAAGTACTCTGTAGTCATGGGCGTCCGTGCGTTATAGCGGAGAGGGTAGCCACCCTCTGGAAATGACTTTTTGATAAAACACTGTGATTGATTGTTGCTAACTAGCTATGATTTATACATTTATAAGTAAATATTTCTATACATGGAGTCCGCAATGGAAATCTGATCTGAATCTGGTCTTCTCAATTTTCGTGTAGTAGACTGACAACTACAAAATTGTTGATTCATTTTGCCCATTAATTATACGCCCATGTCTGTAGTTATGGTAGAGGCGATAATATGTGCGACAACCATTTTTCACCAGTCATACATCTCTGACAAGTACCATCATTGTCAGTCATTTCCACTGTCATACAAAGGGTATCATCGTCACTAACACTCGAGCCACACAGCATCAGTTACAATACGTGACACAACACTCCCACGATACTTACAACTACCATCATTTCTGCCGAGTCGCTATCTGACCCCATAATGTGACTCCATGACTTTACGATACACGTAATTTGTAATCTGCTCTCTACGTGAAATTTGACCCTGTTCTTAAGTTTCAGAATAATCTAAACTAGACCATCTGTTCAACAAACTGATGATATGAACTTCTGACGAGTTTGAATGTTGAAAGGTAATAATTTTATAAAAGCCATATGACGAACATGGCAATAGCTTTATGACGAACATGGCAATAGCTTTAGGGACAGGAACATGGCAATAGCTTTATGACGAACATGGCAATAGCTTTATGAAAAGTGTTTGCCCTGGGCTCTCAGGGGAGCAAAGGATAGTAACACTGCGACCTACAACGCATGTCGTAAGAGGCGACTCAGTTATGGGCCTAGGGAAACTACACTAGTAAATAAAAAGCATCACAGAAATCGAATGTGCTGGACTACTTGTAGGCGCATAACTGACACAACGTACACTCTCTCTTAGGATCGGATCACATACAAATCACAAAGATTGATTGATTGATTGATATATGTCATCATGATTGCACTTCGTTGAGTAACCGTGTGTACAGTGCACGTACTCCGTAGCATCCGCGAGGTCCCGATGTAATTTGGAAGTGGTACCAAATCATAAAGAGTGGCTAACAAATGGTCGATATGGAGGTTTAGAAGAAGTAGATGAAGAAGAAGAAGGAAACAGAGCAGACTATTATCTAATAACCCGTACGTTGTAAGACAACCTCACTAAACATGGGCACAAGAAAATCGGAAAGTACTTTTTGTCAGAGAAATATGACTAGTAAATAATGGTTGGGATAAAATAATAATTTTAAAAAAACATGCAAAACATGTCGATAGCTTTAGTGAACAGCGAAGACTAATGTCTGTCACAGATAGTATTCCGGAATAAGCTCTACGACAACCCTTTGCAGTCTCAGCCTGGTTTCTTAGATCACATTCAGGAAGACGATTGACAGTGTAAGAAGAAAGAAGTAGACGAAGAAGAAGAAGAATATGCATGTATCTTATTTACTAGACACACGGGTCTCTGTGGCTAAGTAGTTAAGCTGCCTGTGAGTCGAAGGTCGGTCGAGTCCGACCGCCATTCTGTTCACGAGTGTAGTTTTTCCAGAGACCCTAGGATTGTTGCTGGAGCTACAGAGTTCGTGCTTTGTACAATACTCTCGGCAGGTGGCGTACCATTTCTGCGGAGAGGGCCGAGCCTTATGGGTTAAAAACCCGGTGGAATTAAGTCAATCCTTCGGCTTTTAAACCTTTAAACCTCTAAACATCCTCAGTGATGTTCAGATTTATAACACACATAACCTATGTCACAATGATATTCAGATTTATAAAAAGGTTACATATGTCTCGGTGATTTCAGTTTCAATTTGGAATATCTCCATAGCACTCCGGATATGTCTACATGAGATCGTTCTTCGCAGTATCTCAAAAAGCGTCCAGTGAATGACAGTTCGATTTTTATTTTGATGAGACAGCTCGTGTGTTGCTGGAGTTCGCTAGGGGAGCAACGAATAGTACCACTGCGATCTACAAGTCATATCGTAAGAAGCGACTGAAGTAGGGGCTTAGGGAAGCTACTCTAATAAATAAAAAGAGTCGCAGAAATCGGATGTCATGGCCTACTTGTAAATGCATAACTGGCACAACGTACAATAGTACAATGGCTCAGATCACATACAAATAACAATGAGTGGTTAACAAGTTGTCGATATGGAGCGTTCGAAGAAAATTGATGAGACTACTCATATACCAGTTGTGATGTCTCGGTAATATTCAGAGCTAACACAATTGTTGAGCTATCAAAAAAGAAAATTGAGGAGACAAGTTATTGATTTGTCCCTCCCAGAAAAAAACCGCATAACAAAACCAGACATGCACTTGATTAGAACTAATAATGGAGGAAAAGAGTGAATAGATCGAAGATCCCTACAGCGAAGAACATTAGGAGGTAATAAAACTCGGGATATAATCATTGAAGAGTGAATAGATCAAGATCACTCAGCGAAGAACATTAGAGTAGGATGTAATAAAAGTCAGGATATAATCATTGAAGAGGGAATAGATCAAAGATTACTAGATAAAGAAATTAGAGAAGTGATGATTTGTAAAAAGCTCAGGATATTAATCATTGAAGAGGAATAGATCAAAGATTCCCTAGAGCGAAGAACATTAGGTAGGTAATAAAAGTCAGGATATAATCATTGAAGAGGAATAGATCAAAGATTACCAGCGAAGAACATTAGAGTAGGATGTAATAAAAGTCAGGATATAATCATTGAAGAGGGAATAGATCAAAGATTACTAAGCAAGAACATTAGAGTAGGATGTAATAAAAGTTGGGATATAATCATTGAAGAGGGAATAGATCAAAGATTACTAGAGCAAAGAACATTAGAGTAGGATGTAATAAAAGTCGGATATAATCATTGAAGAGGAATAGATCAAAGATTACTAGAGCGAAAGAACATTAGAGTAGGATGTAATAAAAGTTGGGATATAATCATTGAAGAGGGAATAGATCAAAGATTACTAGAGCAAAGAACATTAGAGTAGGATGTAATAAAAGTCAGGATATAATCATTGAAGAGGGAATAAGGGACAGTAGAACAGAAATCCGGGAAGAGCGACAGCTGCAGAGTTCAATTCCACCTGGTGCACGAGATTTAGTAGACGTATTTTTTGGCCTACCTGGCAGTGCCTCCACGAGTGTACCCAGTAGCCTACCGCTGAACAAGTAAACTTCAATCGTCTCATCCCTTCGGATGATAGCTACTCGGAGCTTGTTTAAGGGTGTGCCCATTGACGTTATGAAGGCTTCCACCCACTGGCAGCGAGTAAGCGTTGGGCACTACACTTTGATGTTGGCCGAAAAGGCGTAAGATGTAGTTATGTTATGTTAGTTATGTTATGTTATGTTATGCGATCGACGTCATGGCACATTGGAGATTCCCATTCGTGCTCTTTCCTCCGCTGCAGCAACCACCCCAAAGTCCATTTGCTTACTGTACCCATGAGAAGTTGATTACTATATCTTCTCTCTCACCACGAAGACAACACTGTCTGGCATGTTCAAATTAACGCCTAATTCTCGAACTCGTTCGAATGTCTGAGACTTGCCCATGTCACACAATTGTGAGCGTACCGCATTGATGATATTGGCTCTGTCCATACTTCTGCCCGCTTGAGTCAGGGCATTGTTTACAAGAAAGTCAGCACGCTCGTTACCCCGCACGCCAGCATGTCCAGGTGTGTACAGTCAAGTCATTTTCTTGAGATGTGATCTCCGAATGCTGTCCACCCATTCCACACGCATACTTCCAGATTCAATCATTTAAAGCATATTCATCGAATCTGATATGATAACCGTATGGGTTACCTGTTGCTCAGTCACCCATGACTGAGCCCTGGAGGTAGCAGTGATCTCCATAGTCATGCTCGATGTCGTTGTCTCGAAAGCGCCGCAGTCCTCATGAAGTGTGCGACCATTTCGCTGTGCTGAATAAGCCCACGATGATCTGATAGAGCCATCGGTGTAGATAATGATATCACCTGGATGGGAGTGCCGATCCACGAGTGCAAGAATCTCCGCATTGACGACGCCAGGGGCCCATTCTCTACAGCGTCTCCCAAGTGTACTGACAACCCTGGTGTAAGCAGTCATATCCTCTGATATAGGCATCCATTCTTCACCATGCCTCAGCTCATCTAGAGTACAGACCTGTTTAATAACATCCTCTGCCTCGGCCATCCAGGATCGGTCTCTCTTCAATCGCCTGCCCTTGTTTTCATTGATGGATTTGTGCAGAGGATGATTTGTGTCAGCAGAAGCTCTCAGATAAGCTTCTACCTGTGCGACTTTGTGTCTAATGGCCATCGTTGTAATTTATCAATTAGTAGTGTTAGTAGTAATAACAATAGTAGCAGTAGCATTTGTAGTAGGAGTAGTGTTGTAGTAGTAGTAGTAGTAGTAGTAGTAGTAGTAGTAGTAGTAGTGTATTAGTAGTAGTAGTAGAAGAAGTAGAAGTAGAATGAAGAGAAGAGGAGAAGTAGGAAACGAGAACCGAATAAATGTTGGTGCAAAGATGCAGATTATCATCACTAGAAAGTGCCTAATGTATTTTGTGAGTGATTATGTTTATCACTAATATTTGTGCGATATAATTTCTCTACAGATTTCTTCTTCATATTTTTAAACTACAAACACCTTCGTCATTATGCTTCTTTCTGCAATCTCACAGGCTTAAACAGAGCCAACTATAAACTTATGGGCCTCAGGACCGTGCGGTATATTTTCTCAGTATGATGCAAGTCTTCGAAATGCCGCCCCTTAAATGTTTTTCTTAAAATAACCTTCAGTTGGGATTTTATTTCGTTGTTTATACCATCCCCTTTTGGTGCCGCCTGATGGGCCGCCTCTTTGTATCATAGCCGCACGGCCCTGATGGGCCTGCGGACTCAGATAAAAGTATGGGAAATCAGACCCCCAACCGGTCACGTGACCTCGCATTCCAGTATTGTTGTATATAGACGAATTCATTTTAAAATCAACACAAAATGCTAAATCAAAGTTATATTATGAACAAGTTAGTTTAACAATAAGGAATATCAATATTATGAATATTTTTCATCAATAAATAACAATAGACTCACAGAATTAAGTAAAATTGCAAAAAATCTTGCAGTGTTCTATCAAACATATATATATTCCAGCCCCAACTTAAACTAGGCAAGGCGTTTTCCGATCAGTTATCAGGCCCAGTTACAGTGGCTGTGGCTTAACAAACTAAAATAAAAATAACTCACGGGACATAACTTCTAATAACATTCTCGACAGTTTTTCCAGATTTCTGCCCTTGCAATTTTAACCTGTGACATTTGACCTCCCCTGTCCTCGACCTTAATCAAGTTTCACGAGTTCAGCAGACCTGTCTTGCAATCGTCTGCAGCATTTGAAACTTTGATTGTAATCTCAGTAATGCTAGTGTAATCGTTTCACGTGCATGACTTACTTATTTAGTGGCAGTTTTAACATTGATTAATATATTTGGATTAAAATATAGACATGGATGCACAAAAGTACCCTCAGTTTCGGCTCAACAAGTCACGTTTTGACCAGGTAAAAAAAAAGTATTCTGTACTGCTGTGTTAACTGTGTGTGTAGTGTACTCACTGTGTACATTCTTGCATAATGATTATTAAAATTATTATATTATATGCATGCAGCAGCATCTACTAACTGGTACTGTTTTAGAAGCTATCAATGACCACGACTTTCGTAATCTCTTTTAACAAATTAAGAAAAGTTATTTTAGTTATAAAGTTTCTAATGAACAAATTTGAGAATAAGAACTTGAAGTAGCATGAAAAATTTATCAACATTGACAACATCCTGATCCACCATTTACATTTTTATATACCAGTATTGGCTCTCAGATTGGCCCTGGGTGATAGTCACAGAGAAACACTGGGAGCTAACACGGCCTGTGTGATGTTGACCACGTCACCCACTGTGTGCCGATAGTAACAAACAAATACAGGTCTAGCTCCATATTTCCCATTATTCATTAAAAATTAATCTTAAAATATTGCAATACAATTCCTACACAAATTTCCACCATCGTCGAAATTATATAGGAAACCCTCGCCGGTGCCACTGACTGAGTCACTGAGTTCGTGCATTGACTATTGACGTTGAGATCTTCTTGTGTAAAAAAGATATAGGAGGACGCATGTTTATTCACCGAAGGGCAGTGATAATGTTTAATGATCATATCAGTCACTCACAATCGCCATTATGCTTTATGGTATGAAAATGTTTTTTAAAAATAAAACTCTGTGCTGTGATGTATGGATCACTACTGGCTACTCATCTGGAAGAGACTTAATGGTTTTTTATTCCACTTCATAACACTCCTGGCAGACTCATAGCTCCTCAGTCTACCACAGCAGATGCCCGCCTGCCCAGCGTGTTCATAGCGCGTTGGACGACGGGCGACAAGCCCACTGTGAGTGCGGTTCAATTCCATGGGCTGGCAGAAAAGCCACATGTTCTCCAGATTTACGGTGTTGTGGCACCGACTGAAAGGTTGCGATGTCCATGGCACCGATCCGAAGAGCTGAAAGCTCAAGTGCTTCTGGATCGAAAAAAACCCACAGCAGATATAGAAAACTATACATACTATTGGTTCATGTGGTACTCTAGTCAAGCACACTTCTAATGACACCTGGTCTTACTCATGCAAAGTTTGAGTACATAATTATTCTATTTCCCACATTGACTGACCAGTCCTACTGAGCAACTGTCTTATTGTTTATCCAACTTCTATCTTTACAAAAATCAAGCCTTTCTGTCAGCATTACATTTCTGCCACCAACATTTACTAAACACCTACACTGACAAATGAGTACTCATAAAATGAAGTTTAAAAACCCCAGCTCTGGAGCCAAAAAGTGTAGAATCAATAAATAGATAATGAACAAGCATTAAGGGCTTCATGAAGAAAACGAATTATCAAACACGGTTTAGAACCGCAAATCTTTATTTCTTAGAGTACCCATTGCCTAACACTACAGACAAGTGTTTTTAAGAACACAACCACCTAGCTCTCCAAATAAAAATCTTCACTAAGTCACGTCTTTTATAAACAGTGTTGACTATAGAGATTTGCTTATATGTATGTCTCTCGTTCTCAAGATTTGCTTATATGTATGTCGTCTCTTTCTCAAGATTTGCTCATATGTATGTCGTCTCTTTCTCAAGATTTGCTTATATGTATGTCGTCTCTTTCTCAAGATTTGCTCATATGTATGTCGTCTCTTTCTCAAGATTTGTTTATATGTATGTCGTCTCTTTCTCAAGATTTGCTTATATGTATGTCGTCTCTTTCTCAAGATTTACTCATATGTATGTCGTCTCTTTCTCAAGATTTGCTTATATGTATGTCGTCTTTCTCAAGGTTTGCTTATATGTATGTCGTCTCTTTCTCAAGATTTGCTTATATGTATGTCATCTCTTTCTCAAGGTTTGCTTATATGTATGTCGTCTCTTTCTCAAGGTTTGCTCATATGTATGTCGTCTCTTTCTCAAGATTTGCTTATATGTATGTCGTCTCTTTCTCAAGGTTTGCTCATATGTATGTCGTCTCTTTCTCAAGATTTGCTTATATGTATGTCATCTCTTTCTCAAGATTTACTCATATGTATGTCGTCTCTTTCTCAAGATTTGCTTATATGTATGTCGTCTCTTTCTCAAGATTTGCTTATATGTATGTCGTCTCTTTCTCAAGATTTACTCATATGTATGTCGTTTCACCTCGCAGTCACAGTAACAAACACACATTCATAAATGATGACTTATTACAACTGTTAGTTTTAGAAAGTTAATGAGGAGGCATTTCTATCACCAGCTTAATGCTTACATATATTCTTACAAATGGTAATGGATTAATCATTGTTTTTAACTTCATTTCTAATCGCCAGCACTAAGCATGAAACATTTTAAAATATGTCTAAACAGATTACTTTCTCCCCAACAGAGCACATTCAGTGGAAGATTACGTCACTTTTTGGAAGTTATTGACCCAAGAACTCTGTTAACATCATCAGTGAGCACATCATTATATAACATCTAACTATAAATGCCAATAGATATGCAATAGTAAAGCAGATTTGGCTATTAAGTTACACTGAGGGATATTGATGTCAGTGTATGTACTTCTGAAACTATGTGGGGTGTGGGGAAACATTAGGTTGGAATTCTCTGGCAGAATGTGAGGCAGAATAATTTCAGATTTGGGTTTTTAAGAGAACAATGCTTTCTGGAGCAAAGTTAAACAATGCCATTGTTGTGCCAGACTCAATCTATCCTTTGCAAGGCTAAAACCAGGTGATATGCATGATGTTATTACAGCTGTAGAGGTCATAAGCCTCCAGGGTTTTGTGTGGATCTATTGTCTTGGACACTGCGAGGCTTGCAGTAATGTACCCGGTGACAAGTTAGCTTTGAATGCACTTATAGTGGGAACATTTGATTTCAGTAGGGATGAAGTGGCACCAATAGTGAAGTCAATAGCATGTTTCGCTAGTAACCAAATGCCATGCTAATTCTGCAGTTTGAGGCCAACTTGGACCAAAATATTTGTCAGTGTGCATACTGTGCACAGTTGAATTCATGGTGAATAAAACTACTTATTTTCAGTCATACCATTTCTTTGAAACCCGTCTTCCATTGGATAACTTGGCATACACAGAAACTTTTCTTACTTTCAGAACTTTTTATCTCTGCTTCTCTCAGTGCTTGTATTCTATTTGTGTCCATCTCTAATACATGTTGATTTCATTGCTCCTGTAATGATGCAAAGTGCTTGGTCTTGCACCATAGCCAGTGTGTTATTTCATGTTGGTCACCGCTGAGCCATATTCCAGGTGCAGTAAATATAAAAAAATATTTTCTGCCTTGCTCCTCATTTAGTTGACCATAGTTTTTCCCAGGATGGTGAACTTCTTCCTGCTCTTTGCTGCTTCTTTGTTGATGTTCTTCTTCCACATCTGTCTATCATTGTATGTAACTCATATGTGGGTTGTTTGTCTTCTCTTAGCAGTTCTCCATTTATTCTAGTGACAACTGTTTTTTGCTTGCGAGAGAGTAAAGAGCATAATGCTGCATTTATCTGTCTTGATCTGTTTACTTATGAGATTTATGGATATGTAGCTACTTGACTCATTTCACTAAAGGTCAGACATGTAAGCATTTGTGTGTGTGTACATTTTAAAATTACATAATGTTCTGTATGTATGTTTCAGAATGTAATTGTAATAAATGTGTTTAATGTATGTGACTGTGTAGTGTATATGGGACAGTTTTTACACAGATTATGAGCTTGTATTATACTTTCCAACAATAGAAAGATCTGGAAAGTGCCATCAAGTTGTTGGATGACTACAAGAATGGCAGTCTTCCTGCTGGAGTCACAGATCAACAGTTGTGGAAGGCACAGAAAATCAAACAGGTCAAATCAGTGTATTATTTTTTGTTGGGGAGTGTTGTAATAGTGGGGAAATGTGATACATTTGCAGAGTTGAAAAAATACAACAGCTATATTATAGAGAGAAAGCATAAATTGATATCGGATACACTTTCAGTAAGCATCCTCTCAATATAATAAAACATGCACTTCAGGGGTCTCTGTGGCATAGAGGTTAGGCGCTCGCCTTTCGTTCTAAAGGTACTCAGTTTGCTCCCTCATGGTGCAATCTGGATATTTTTCAGAGACCCTGATCTCATTGTAGATGAGATCGAGTTCCTAGTCCTATCGGAGATGGATGATAAAACATAGGTCCTGTGTTTAAGTTAAGCACATAAAGAACCATTGACAGCTCCAAATCGAGAAGAGCAGGCTGGATAGCCACTGTTCTGACAAAATTCATTAGAAAGAATACAAAATAAAATTTGTCCAAAATATTTTCACCATTTCTAAATTACATAGGGACTCTGCAGATGCTCGAAGTTTGTGTACTGCCGCTGAGATATTCCTGTGTAAGTAAGAGATTGGAGCACACATGGTTATTCGCCAAAATGCAATGATGATAGCCCAATCATTCAATCAAACATGCACTTGTTAAACTCACCGGAGAAGAGATAAATGGAGTGAATGAAAGATTTACGTGAAAATAATAGCAAAAGAAAAGTCAAAACAATAGGTGCCGTGCTATCTCTTAATATGAGCTCTGTATGGACGTTGATGGGGCTTGGAGGTAAGGCTTTCACTCCAAAGGTACTCGATTTGTTTCCTACATGGAGGGATTGGGATATTTTTTCAGAGATCCCTTATCTTAGTGTAAGTTAAATAGGATTCTTAGTCCTATCAGAGATAAATGATAAACTGTAGATTCCCTGTTCAAGTTGTGCACAGAACCCTTGGTAGTAGGACATCAATAAGAGTAGGTTGCACAGAACCCTTGGTAGTATGACATCAATAAGAGTAGGTTGCACAGAAACCTTGGTAGTATGACATCAATAAGAGTAGGTTGCACACAACCCTTGGTAGTAGGACATCAATAAGAGTAGGTTGCACACAACCCTTGGTAGTAGGACATCAATAAGAGTAGGTTGCACAGTCACTGCGTGCTAAAATTCATTAAAGGTTAAAATAAAATGTCTAAAAAATGTTAATTATCTTCTAAATTACATCGAGGACCCTCAAGCTGGTTCTGGTCTAGAAGTTTGTGCACTGCTGCTGAGATCTTCCTCGCTGGTTCTATGAAGTTTGTGCACTGCTGCTGAGATCTTCCTCGCTGGTTCTATGAAGTTTGTGCACTGCTGCTGAGATCTTCCTCGCTGGTTCTATGAAGTTTGTGCACTGCTGCTGAGATCTTCCCTCGCTGGTTCTATGAAGTTTGTGCACTGCTGCTGAGATCTTCCTCGCTGGTTCTATGAAGTTTGTGCACTGCTGCTGAGATCTTCCCTCGCTGGTTCTATGAAGTTTGTGCACTGCTGCTGAGATCTTCCCTCGCTGGTTCTATGAAGTTTGTGCACTGCTGCTGAGATCTTCCTCGCTGGTTCTATGAAGTTTGTGCACTGCTGCTGAGATCTTCCTCGCTGGTTCTATGAAGTTTGTGCACTGCTGCTGAGATATTCCCTCGCTGGTTCTATGAAGTTTGTGCACTGCTGCTGAGATCTTCCTCGCTGGTTCTATGAAGTTTGTGCACTGCTGCTGAGATCTTCCTCGCTGGTTCTATGAAGTTTGTGCACTGCTGCTGAGATCTTCCTCGCTGGTTCTATGAAGTTTGTGCACTGCTGCTGAGATCTTCCTCGCTGGTTCTATGAAGTTTGTGCACTGCTGCTGAGATCTTCCCTCGCTGGTTCTATGAAGTTTGTGCACTGCTGCTGAGATCTTCCCTCGCTGGTTCTATGAAGTTTGTGCACTGCTGCTGAGATCTTCCTCGCTGGTTCTATGAAGTTTGTGCACTGCTGCTGAGATCTTCCTCGCTGGTTCTATGAAGTTTGTGCACTGCTGCTGAGATCTTCCCTCGCTGGTTCTATGAAGTTTGTGCACTGCTGCTGAGATCTTCCTCGCTGGTTCTATGAAGTTTGTGCACTGCTGCTGAGATCTTCCTCGCTGGTTCTATGAAGTTTGTGCACTGCTGCTGAGATCTTCCTCGCTGGTTCTATGAAGTTTGTGCACTGCTGCTGAGATCTTCCTCGCTGGTTCTATGAAGTTTGTGCACTGCTGCTGAGATCTTCCCTCGCTGGTTCTATGAAGTTTGTGCACTGCTGCTGAGATCTTCCCTCGCTGGTTCTATGAAGTTTGTGCACTGCTGCTGAGATCTTCCCTCGCTGGTTCTATGAAGTTTGTTCACTGCTGCTGAGATCTTCCCTCGCTGGTTCTATGAAGTTTGTGCACTGCTGCTGAGATCTTCCCTCGCTGGTTCTATGAAGTTTGTGCACTGCTGCTGAGATCTTCCTCGCTGGTTCTATGAAGTTTGTGCACTGCTGCTGAGATCTTCCTCGCTGGTTCTATGAAGTTTGTGCACTGCTGCTGAGATCTTCCCTCGCTGGTTCTATGAAGTTTGTGCACTGCTGCTGAGATCTTCCTCGCTGGTTCTATGAAGTTTGTGCACTGCTGCTGAGATCTTCCTCGCTGGTTCTATGAAGTTTGTGCACTGCTGCTGAGATCTTCCTCGCTGGTTCTATGAAGTTTGTGCACTGCTGCTGAGATCTTCCCTCGCTGGTTCTATGAAGTTTGTGCACTGCTGCTGAGATCTTCCTCGCTGGTTCTATGAAGTTTGTGCACTGCTGCTGAGATCTTCCCTCGCTGGTTCTATGAAGTTTGTGCACTGCTGCGAGATCTTCCTCGCTGGTTCTATGAAGTTTGTGCACTGCTGCTGAGATCTTCCTCGCTGGTTCTATGAAGTTTGTGCACTGCTGCTGAGATCTTCCTCGCTGGTTCTATGAAGTTTGTGCACTGCTGCTGAGATCTTCCTCGCTGGTTCTATGAAGTTTGTGCACTGCTGCTGAGATCTTCCTCGCTGGTTCTATGAAGTTTGTGCACTGCTGCTGAGATCTTCCCTCGCTGGTTCTATGAAGTTTGTGCACTGCTGCTGAGATCTTCCTCGCTGGTTCTATGAAGTTTGTGCACTGCTGCTGAGATCTTCCTCGCTGGTTCTATGAAGTTTGTGCACTGCTGCTGAGATCTTCCCTCGCTGGTTCTATGAAGTTTGTGCACTGCTGCTGAGATCTTCCTCGCTGGTTCTATGAAGTTTGTGCACTGCTGCTGAGATCTTCCCTCGCTGGTTCTATGAAGTTTGTGCACTGCTGCTGAGATCTTCCTCGCTGGTTCTATGAAGTTTGTGCACTGCTGCTGAGATCTTCCTCGCTGGTTCTATGAAGTTTGTGCACTGCTGCTGAGATCTTCCTCGCTGGTTCTATGAAGTTTGTGCACTGCTGCTGAGATCTTCCCTCGCTGGTTCTATGAAGTTTGTGCACTGCTGCTGAGATCTTCCCTCGCTGGTTCTATGAAGTTTGTGCACTGCTGCTGAGATCTTCCTCGCTGGTTCTATGAAGTTTGTGCACTGCTGCTGAGATCTTCCCTCGCTGGTTCTATGAAGTTTGTGCACTGCTGCTGAGATCTTCCCTCGCTGGTTCTATGAAGTTTGTGCACTGCTGCTGAGATCTTCCTCGCTGGTTCTATGAAGTTTGTGCACTGCTGCTGAGATCTTCCTCGCTGGTTCTATGAAGTTTGTGCACTGCTGCTGAGATCTTCCTCGCTGGTTCTATGAAGTTTGTGCACTGCTGCTGAGATCTTCCTCGCTGGTTCTATGAAGTTTGTGCACTGCTGCTGAGATCTTCCTCGCTGGTTCTATGAAGTTTGTGCACTGCTGCTGAGATCTTCCTCGCTGGTTCTATGAAGTTTGTGCACTGCTGCTGAGATCTTCCCTCGCTGGTTCTATGAAGTTTGTGCACTGCTGCTGAGATCTTCCTCGCTGGTTCTATGAAGTTTGTGCACTGCTGCTGAGATCTTCCTCGCTGGTTCTATGAAGTTTGTGCACTGCTGCTGAGATCTTCCTCGCTGGTTCTATGAAGTTTGTGCACTGCTGCTGAGATCTTCCTCGCTGGTTCTATGAAGTTTGTGCACTGCTGCTGAGATCTTCCTCGCTGGTTCTATGAAGTTTGTGCACTGCTGCTGAGATCTTCCTCGCTGGTTCTATGAAGTTTGTGCACTGCTGCTGAGATCTTCCCTCGCTGGTTCTATGAAGTTTGTGCACTGCTGCTGAGATCTTCCTCGCTGGTTCTATGAAGTTTGTGCACTGCTGCTGAGATCTTCCCTCGCTGGTTCTATGAAGTTTGTGCACTGCTGCTGAGATCTTCCTCGCTGGTTCTATGAAGTTTGTGCACTGCTGCTGAGATCTTCCTCGCTGGTTCTATGAAGTTTGTGCACTGCTGCTGAGATCTTCCTCGCTGGTTCTATGAAGTTTGTGCACTGCTGCTGAGATCTTCCTCGCTGGTTCTATGAAGTTTGTGCACTGCTGCTGAGATCTTCCCTCGCTGGTTCTATGAAGTTTGTGCACTGCTGCTGAGATCTTCCTCGCTGGTTCTATGAAGTTTGTGCACTGCTGCTGAGATCTTCCTCGCTGGTTCTATGAAGTTTGTGCACTGCTGCTGAGATCTTCCCTCGCTGGTTCTATGAAGTTTGTGCACTGCTGCTGAGATCTTCCTCGCTGGTTCTATGAAGTTTGTGCACTGCTGCTGAGATCTTCCTCGCTGGTTCTATGAAGTTTGTGCACTGCTGCTGAGATCTTCCCTCGCTGGTTCTATGAAGTTTGTGCACTGCTGCTGAGATCTTCCTCGCTGGTTCTATGAAGTTTGTGCACTGCTGCTGAGATATTCCCTCGCTGGTTCTATGAAGTTTGTGCACTGCTGCTGAGATCTTCCTCGCTGGTTCTATGAAGTTTGTGCACTGCTGCTGAGATCTTCCCTCGCTGGTTCTATGAAGTTTGTGCACTGCTGCTGAGATCTTCCCCCGCTGGTTCTATGAAGTTTGTGCACTGCTGCTGAGATCTTCCCCGCTGGTTCTATGAAGTTTGTGCACTGCTGCTGAGATCTTCCTCGCTGGTTCTATGAAGTTTGTGCACTGCTGCTGAGATCTTCCTCGCTGGTTCTATGAAGTTTGTGCACTGCTGCTGAGATCTTCCTCGCTGGTTCTATGAAGTTTGTGCACTGCTGCTGAGATCTTCCTCGCTGGTTCTATGAAGTTTGTGCACTGCTGCTGAGATCTTCCCTCGCTGGTTCTATGAAGTTTGTGCACTGCTGCTGAGATCTTCCTCGCTGGTTCTATGAAGTTTGTGCACTGCTGCTGAGATCTTCCTCGCTGGTTCTATGAAGTTTGTGCACTGCTGCTGAGATCTTCCCCCGCTGGTTCTATGAAGTTTGTGCACTGCTGCTGAGATCTTCCCTCGCTGGTTCTATGAAGTTTGTGCACTGCTGCTGAGATCTTCCTGTGTAAGAAATAAATCAGAGCACACATGATTATTCATCTAAGTGCAATGATGGTATCAATCAATCATATGAGCTAGAAGAAATAAATCATTTGATAACATTATGTGCTAGGTATGTGATAGTGATTGTCTGCTTTTAATTTCATAAAATGAGTTTTGAACATGATTAATGTCACATACTGTTTCAGGCTATCATACATCCTGACACAGGGGAGAAGATCTTCATGCCATTTAGGATGTCAGGTACAGTGTTGTTTCTTTCTTGGGGGCATATTTTCGACATATTTATTTGTCAAACCTGACATTATTTTGTAATGATAATCTTGAGTTGTCAATGTAGCCTTCTTCAATCATCATTGACTATAAGATAATACAGACCTAAAGGAATGGCTGATGTGCATCATTTAACTGTGTCCCGAAAAATGTTACTTGTGACATATAGATCAAATCTACTAGTTTTATTGAAAATAAGCTGTTACAATATAGTATATCAAACTGCTCTTTGTTACTGATACTTTTGCTTAATTCACAACCTGTGGTATTTTTGACATGTAAAATCATCATTTCAAGCACTTTAACTCTTTCCACGCCCATTTATTTCCTCAGTTTTACACATTTAATTTAAGGGAGGTAAAAATGCAATGGGTTATTTTTTTCAAATCATAACTACTCATCAATAAATAAACATATATATATCTTATCATATACTAATTTGAAGAAAACTGGACAACCTATTAGAATAACAAAGTTAAATAGCAATACATGGAATATTTTAGAAGAAACTGGGACAAATATGACAACATAAATAGAAAAAATTATAAATTGTTAGTGACATATGCAACACTTACTTGACATTATAACAGCATCTTCAGAATGTATCCCTATGTGCTTCTAGAAATTATTTTGTAATCCAATTTGTGAAGTCCAGGCAAAATTTTATAACAATATATCCAATAGAAATGAAGATATGATGAAAAGTTGACACACAATTATGATGATGAAAATGTTGGCGAAAACACCAAAATTGAAAAAATGACAAAATAAACTGTACACTGTACACTGTGACCATGCAGTTAGTGAATAACTGACTACACTTTGTGGAAGGCCTCAAAACAATCCTTAGGATGTAAATGTGGCTGATTCGGGCATCCTAGGCAAACAAAGTGGGTGCGCTATGCTTCGTGGGAGTAGCAAGACAACACAACTTCTATCCCGCTTGATATAAGAAATGATGTGTTTCTTATCTTGGAGGGGTGCCATGGGGTTTGCAGCTGGTTGTCGACCGCGCCTTCGAGGAGCAAGACCTTCTTCAGGAAATGTCACAGCGGCACGCTGTGTTAGCTGTGTCAGAAGCTCTCGTTTGAACTTCTTCAGGGACAATCCTGTCGTGTCTGCTTCTCGCGTCAAGGTGTACAGAATGAAGGAGTTGACTTGGGTGACTTCAAGTAGCCAATAAAACACCTTCTTCCACCATTTTATTGTTTTCCTTTCAAAAGAACAATAATAGGTGACTTTTTGGTCTAACTTGTCACACCCATTCATGTATTTGTTGTATTTGTGTATCATGGATGGCTTGTCAACATCCTTGCATCGTGTTGTCTCAACAACCGCGTCTGTGCTCACCATGAGGACACTCTTCTTTGCTTTTTATCCCTATAACCAACGCACATCATGGTTTCATCCTGATTTTGAAACCAGCGCATTTCACGGTATGCAAGGTTGAGGGACTTCAGTTGCAGAGGAAAGCCAACGCGATTGATGTTGAGCGTGCCTGTGTAATATTGCTTGTGCTCAAGCAGGTAATCAACAAGGACACGGGTCGTGTAAAAACGATCTGCATATATCTTATGCCCGTTCCAACATTAGCAAGTAATGTATCAAATATTTTCACTGCGTGACTTGATGTATAATCAATTTCAGGATTATAAGATGTGTCCGCACCAAAATATGGTAAGATGTTGTGGACGTATCCCGTAGCCGAGTCGCACGGGCCAAAGGTTTTTATATGGTATTTGCTTGGCTTGCTGGCATTGTACTGCTTGAACTTCCACCTCCCTTTATACCCGATCACCATCTCATCAATACTGAGTTCTTGATACTGGTAGAACGCAGCTCGGTACTTTTTCAGGAGAACATTCATGAAGGGTTCAATTTTATCTTTTCCTTCAGAATGTTCCTCGCCTGCATGGAGCATCGTAAAGTATATATCTTGGAAGCGTTTACGAGTAAACATTACGTGGAACCATGGAGCATAAAACTCAGGTGCCAGAGACCAGTAATCAGGGATCTCAGGCCGTCTGGCAATTCCAATCATAATCATTACGGCCAGAAATTTATCAACCTCGTGGGACGTAATGTCAACCCAACGAGAGAACACTGACCGTTGGAGAGATGGAGTGTTGACAATAATTTTACTCCTGGCATAAGAGTTTATTGTCTTCATAAGTAAAGACTTTACCTCATCATCAAACAGCAATGAAAAACATTCAAGTGCTGTCGAATCTGAGGTAAGCCCTGACTCAGGAGACACACCTGGCTGTTGCTTTGGGTGGAATCTAAAAGCATTTTTTTGTAGAGCCTTCTCTTATCTCCTGCCATTCCTCTCTTACCACTGGCACTGGGGCAGCTGTTGTTCGAGCTGCAAATTTTCCTCTACCTCTGCCGTTTCCAGTACCAGTATTTACAGCAGATCTCGGACGTTTTGGCACAGGCGGCTCAGCATCGGAATCATACTGGCTGCAGCTAGCTGCTCCAGTTGGGCTTTGATGATTTGAATGATTCTCATTTGCCTGAATCTCTTCGATATATTCGGGATCCGAATCATCACTAATACTACTAATACTACTATTATCAGAATCATTCATACATTTTTCTAAGAAAATAAGCGCCTGCTCGCCTGAAACACGCATAGTACGCTTGTTACCTGATGGGCCTGGTTCCATATTGATTTGTTTACAAAAAAATGCGTCTGTAGCAACGAAAAATAAACTTGAAGCAAATTGCAACGTGGGTGAATGAACGATGAAATCAAAAGTGAAAGTGACGCTATTTAAGTTAGGAACCGGAAGAATACTATTAAAAACTAAAATTAGTAGAAGTAAAACTAGAAAGACGTATAAACGGAACAATTCGAACGACGAATGGCGAATGGCGAACGAAACAACTTGAATGGCGCAGGGTACGGCTTAAAGTGTGCAACAGAAGTCGCTGTGGCGCAGTGTGCGGCTTAAAGCGCGGAAAGAGTTAATTAAAAAAATTGCCAGGTCTACATGCCCTACTGTTGAAACTGGCACAATCATGCATTTGATACTGTCTCACTGTGAAATACCAGGAAAAAGACAGCAGACTGAATGGCCAAGGAAGGTGTTGCCGCTTTCCACAGCACAGGTTTGCTAGCAAACGTTATTATCAACTTTGCTACAAGCGGTCCCGGCATGTATTTCTTCTTCTTCAGCGATCTCTGGTGATGCGCTTAATTTACTGTGGACCACAAACTTGGCAGTCAGCTTCAGGTCTGTCAGGTTTTCCCAAAGCTTAGTTTTCAGGTCGACTGGGTGGGGCCACATGTTTCTTCTCAGCTCACCCAGGAGAGGACAGTCTTGTCTTACATGACATGCTCAGGTGTCTTTCCGGTGGCATGTATTTAATATCTAACTAATATTTGATATATGTATTTGATATCTAACTATTGCTTGATATGTATCTCCTAACTGATTGTAATTGTGTAACAAGTATTCTGACATTCCATTAGCTTCTACTGTTGCTGTCTCTTGAATTTCTGTCAGTGTGATGGTTGGATAGAGAAAGTAAACATTTTGGCTATCACATAAAATACTATACAAATACATCACAAATGTTCAGTGTAAGAAAATCAGACAGTACATAACTTTAGATATTTGTTTCAATTAGCTCAGACATGGTGCTTGTGATGCCGACAGGTAATACAGCTGTTCTTATCTAATATTTGCTGATGACTTTAGTTTTGACCTGTTTATTCAAAATTATGTTTTATATTGTTGACTTACCTGGACATCAATTTCTGTTTTTCATTGTTTGTATTTTATTCAGGTATTTATAATGTGTAGTTTTATATCAATAATCACCTGTGTGTTGTCAGGGCTTGCAAGGGGAGCAAAGAATAGTAACACTGCAACCTACAAAGTATGTTGTAAGAGGCGACTGAGGTAGGACCTAGGAAGCTACCCTAGTAAATAAAAAGCATCGAAGAAATTGGATGTGCTGGCCTACTTGTACAATGTACAATCGCTCTTAGGCTCAGATCACATACAAATCACAAAGAGTGGTTAATAAGTGGTCGATATGGATCGTTCAAAGAAGAAGCAAATATCAATAATGAAATATGTAAAAACAAAATAAGTTTAAATATAAAAACTAGTTTTCTGGAGTGTTCAAATGATAAAAGAATGTTAGCATATGAAACATACTGATTCTGTATTTTAGTATAGGAAATTACACAGTAGAATATACTTCATCTAAGAAACAAATATTAACTCTTTCATCCTTCCGAGCCGATATACTGGCTTGCATTATTTTGTAAGATGACAGAAAGCCTTATACTGACTATTTCACTATACATTGTTATATAAATGAGTCTGGAAGTAAATAAAATTATGCAATGAAAGAGTTAACAATGCATTTTATATATGAAGCATAATATCACTTAATACACCAACTACCGATCAAAAAAACCATTGTAATCAAATTTTGTTCCGTTTCATTTTTCACTCTCATAAGTGTATGTATAAATTATGTAGTAGTTTTTTTTTTGTAACAAAATTGGATGAACATGTAATGCTGTAAAGTAAATAACTATACTTTTCAGACACTCTAACATAATGTGAGTAAATTAAGATCCGGTGATGATCAGAATACGCTAGCTTAAATTTTGAGTTAATATTACTATGAACCAAATCAGAGCGCAGTCCACAAAATGTGGTCAAATAGGGCAGACAAACCAATGCATACTGCAGCACTTGGTAGTTAATGTGTTAATATAAAAGACAGCTTTAATTGTATAGATAAATGTAAGTGCTGTACAAATAAGGGTAATAAATTATTATATTTGTGTTGGATGTGTTCATACCTTGCTCAAGAGTTGTGTTTACATTTCTTTTTTTATATGTGTTTTAATCAACTGTGAATTTTTAGATGACAAGCTATTGTGTACTGTGTTACCTGTTATGTGACACATGTCATTTAACTGCTGGTTTTTCCCACTCTACTCAATTATTGAGTCAATTATAGTGAAGATTGACTATATCATAAATATTAGTGTAGACAGAGCTGGTTTGTCAGGTATTTTAATGTATTCTCTAGTATAGGATCAGGTCATGGGATGTAGGAAGCATTATTCCATGTATGTACTTTTACTTAAACATTGAACATATGAATAGTATAATAGGTCAATGACACAAGTTATAATGACAGATTCAGAATATGTCCTGTGACATTAGAACACTTGTTAGTAAAAATCTAACTAATGTAATGAAGATCTGACTAATGTAAGGAAGATCTAACTAATGTAATGATGATCTAACTAATGTAATGAAGATCTGACTAATGTAATGATGATCTGACTAATGTAATGATGATCTGACTAATGTAATGAAGATCTGACTAATGTAATGAAGATCTGACTACTATAATGAAGCTCGATACTATAATGAAGATCTGACTACTATAATGAAGCTCTGACTATTATAATGAAGATCTGACTAATGTAATGATGATCTGACTATTATAATGAAGATCTGACTACTATAATGAAGATCTGACTACTATAATGAAGATCTGACTACTATAATGAAGATCTGACTACTATAATGAAGATCTGACTATTATAATGAAGATCTGACTATTATAATGAAGATCAGACTAATGTAATGAAGATCTGACTAATGTAATGAAGATCTGACTAATGTAATGAAGATCTGACTACTATAATGAAGATCTGACTATTATAATGAAGATCAGATTAATGTAATGAAGATCTGACTAATGTAATGAAGATCTGACTACTATAATGAAGATCTGACTAATATAATGAAAGATTGACTAATGTAATGATCCTAACTATTATAATGAAGATCTGATTAATATAATGACATAAGTACTGGTTAATTTTTTTGGTTTTTTATTTGACAATAAAATTGTCATTCTATTCTCATAAAATTATATGCAGGTTTTGTGCCTTTTTGGGTCATTTATCGAGTATGTTTTGCTTCTAAAGACTTTACATCTACATTAAATAAGAAAACAATCGGCTCTAGCAATATGCCATACAAGACTAAAAATAGAATGTCACAGAGACAGTTTTATAAGTAGAGAAAGTTATTTTAGACTAAAACTGTTGTGGTAGGGAGTGATGTTCTTCATTTCAACAACAATAACATATGTGTCAAGAATATATATTCTTTAGTAATGGTTTACCAGATCTGAGAATCAGGGAATGAGATGACAAAAATCGAGATCAGCAAAGCAGAATTGACTAAGAAAGACTCTAATTCCCCTTCTATGGTGGTATTGCTAGCAGACTGCATCACTGCACTTCGCTGTGAGTACTGGTCAAAGAGCAAAGGGAAGCCTGGTCTCAAAAGTGATGTACTTTTTAAATGAAACGATGCCGATATTGAAGTCACTTGTAATGCGCAACGCAGTGTAGAAAAGAAATATTCATGATGGAGATGTGATATTTATTTTCATATCACTCATCACAACTATTTAAATATCACCAGCACCATAATTACCACTAGCACCACCATAATCATTACCACTCTTATTGCCATGATTACAACTGTCACCACCATCAACATTACCACTTTCACACCACCATTTTTTAAAACTTCAAAATACTGTCACTATCACCACTGTCCTTACCATTATCATCATCATTATCACTATCATCACCACCACTATTACCATCACCACCATTATTACCACATTTACATCGACCACCACTATCATCACCATTGTTACTACTATCACCTCTATTACCACCAATATCACACCCCTTCATTATCACTATCACTACCAACATCACCACTATCAACTCCCATTAGCAGCACTATCCATACCACTATCATCATAGCACCTAACATGTCCACAGGTGCTTCGATCTCCGCCTCAACAAATCCAGAGCGTCCAGCGCCAACATGCCAGTTCGATGTTAATTAATCTTTTGCATATTTGGTATGTTTTTAGGCTGTACCAATATCAACACCTATCTCAATCTGATCAGTGACTGGGATTCACAACCCTGAAACTCCTCCATTTGGAAAGAATTTCAATGCGTTGAGAATGTCATTTTGGTCCATTGCAGCTCCCTCTGATATAGCTGTGCCAGCCAATATAACAGCTTGTTTATTACCCCTGACTCCTGTTATCACCACCACCATCATTACCACTATCACTGCCATCATCAACACTATCACCACCACCATGATCAACACTATCACCACCACCATCATCACCAACATCAATACCATCCTCTTCACCGCCATTACCATTATTACCGCTAGCATCACCACCCCAAAATCACTTCCATGATGCATCATCACCATTAATACAAACAGCAGTTTATTCAACTTGAGTATTCTCATTGACATTTGAAAGCTTGGTTTTCTAGTAGCACAATATTTACCAGATGTAGCTAATGATGTCTGTGTATTCCCAGGTTGTTGGACTCTTGTTGCCTAGTCCCACTATCAAACAGATTGTCTTCTGGCAGTGGTTGAATCAGAGTCATAATGCCTGTGTCAACTATTCCAACAGAAACGCTACAAAAGTAGGAAATTTTTGATAGTGTGTTACATTCCAGTTAAGATATATGCAATTAAAAGAAAACTGTACACAATTTCTGCTGGAATATAAAATATCAAGAATTAACAAAACGTGAAAATATTTATACAGTATTATATATTATATGAATTTTAGTTGATTACTTTTAGTATGAAATTGAAAGGGAAATAAAAGGGCAGATAAATTAGCTGGAAATACATCCATTGCAAGTTGAAGTATGAAAAAAAACAGATATCATAAGTGTTCTCTGTTTCACATATGTAGAAGCAGAATCAGAGGGATTGAAATGGAGGTTAAATGTGGTCAAGTCCACCTGTACTGTCTGCAGGTTAGAGAGAAAAGATATGCTAACCAACATCAATAGAGTACAATTAGCATGGAAACATTGAGGTAACTGTTGTATTGACAGATGGACCACTTTTGGACTTGCCCAATGTGTGAGGATGTCGATCAGAAGAACTGAACTAGAATATGGTCATCATGCTATAAAGAGTGGATGGACAGTGGAATAAATTCATCATTAAAATTTTCACCAGCTTAAAAACTACATTGGTGCTACAGAGGTTATACACTGTCTCTGAGAATTTCCAGTCTAAAGAAGAGATCAGAACAGAAACAGATATTCACCAAAGTGCAATCATGATTGTATTATCAAGCAATCAGTCTTTCAGTAAATTCAAATTCACTAATTTTGTTTTCAGAAAGGAGAGCAGAGACACATGACATGATTGACATGTTCTTTTAGCATCACATGTGTGGACTTGGAGTGTGGTAATTTCAGGGTCAAGACATGTTATTATATAAGAAAATTGTGTGGGTGTGGATTTGTGATAACGATATACACAGTTTGTTTTTATTTTGCAGAGGGATGTTTGTTATTTTAATAAGTAAACTGAACTCTCATCTCCAGCCTACCCCTGTTAGGAGGTTTGTGTTGGGCTATGTTGGGGCTGTGACTGCAGCTGTTTCCATAGCGGTATGTATGATCTATTTCAGTAACTGAGCTGTGCCTAAGTAAGCAAATGTTTGGCAAAATCTTAAAGTTTTGAAGCATAGAGTAGCTACAATCACAAGCAAACAAAAGTAACATTTAGCATGTTCTTCTACCTAGGTATTATGTGGGGTGTGAAGATGATGTTTCTATTCTTGTGCAGATTGTGGTGACTGATAGCATCTAATTTATATGCCTCTTCTACTCCTGTTATATGGCATATCTATTAACTAAACATCTTTATTTAAGGGATTTGGCTCCGAAATAAATACTTTGCTTTATTAATTAAGTTAGAGCAATTATTTTATAATGGGCATGTTAAGCTAAGAATGTAGATCTATTTGAATGTTTAAAAAAAAAAAACGTTGCATGGTTACCATGACAACAGTGGCCATCTTTAAAAAAAATACATGATATTAGAATCCTAAAATTTACAAAACCAACAAATATATTGAGAAATAAAGGGGTGATTCATAAACTGTAAACATATTTACAGCTACTGATGCATTTATTTTTGTAAAATCTCAAGAAATATATTTTATGTTTATTTTTAAACTTATGCATGCCAAAAACCTCAAAAATGTGTCATCATTTCACATTGAAAATTAATTTTAAAAATACATATTCACAAAAATGGAATTTGAAAAGCATCAGTAGCTACAAAATGAACCTCAAATTTCGTGTATCGAGCTTTAGTATTAGTTAAAACTCAGGGATTTCCCACACAAGAAATGGAAAAAAATGATTTTGAGAAAACTCAATTTTAAACTTGGAATTTGAAAGAAAAGGTATACAATTGAACGTTTCTTATTAATGTTGTAATGCTAATATGCAAACAAAACAACATAATTTTATTTGTAATAAATAGTATGAATGTTGTACTTTCTAGAACTAAACACTTTGAAAATCAATATTTTTGACTAAAACTAAAATTTTCTAGAGAGCCATACCCCTTAATGAAACCGTTAGAAGGCAGATCTACAAATAAACAGCCATGTTACATTCAGTTTATTATGTTTGTTATAAACACTTTTGTTGATCAAAATGTGGTGTCACTTCCTGTTGTCCTTGTGTTGATAGTGTAACAAATATATCAGAACAAGCATTTCAAAAATTATTTTAAACGGCAGATGCCAAGCAGTTTATTATTAATAAATTTTACAAATAGAAATTGATATCAGATATTTTTCAGCAGTTGTAAACAATAACAATTGACCAAACAACCGTCACAGTTTATTCATTCACGGATTGCATCAGAAAATTGTAACAATAATGATCAATTGCCAAGCGATAAGGATTCTGATTTGAAGAATACATGTTTAGTAACAAAAATGATTCTGAAGAACCTGAAAACGAAATAGTGTTTTCCCAAGCTGGTCCTAATAACAGAAGTAGGGACGTAAGAAGAAATGGTAAGAATACTGTGATAGAAAAAGATCAATACAGATAACATATTAGACAAACAAAAGCAGACACAGATACTTAGACTGAAAACTCACATATCTATCATGTTATGGATGAGGAGATTTGGTGGAATGAAGATGTTGGTTCAGCTCAAAATGCATTCTGATTTCTTCCACCTCAACTTAGTGACTACTGGTGTGTTTTCTAAAAGTTGAATAATCTTCACCACTGTTTTGTCTTTCATCTCTTTTAACCAAGGACATAATGGATAAGCTTGTAGTGTCATTCAGTGGCTATGTCAGACTCTGTCAGTCTGAAGTTACATTTGCATCAGCAAGATCAGTCTATTGTAACTGGTACTAGCTTACACTAATTGAACTTTGCAGGTTTTTTTTTACCAGTTTTAATTTCAACTTGGCTATTTCTTCTGGAACTATGGCTTAAGGGAGGACCTGGATAACACCATAAGTTTCATCAAACCCTTGTGCTTACTAGTATGAACTCATTGTCCGAAAGAATGAAGAAGAAAATAAGACTAAACCTCAGACTTGTGTGTTCAGACAGAATCATTATGTTACTGGAGTGGTTGCTAGGATACATTATTATCTTTTGTTATCATTATTCTAGGTACCTTACAATGATATCTAATATCCTCATTGATTCAGGTGGGTTTGAGTGCTGTGATAAAAAGAGCCAGTGGATTTGGTCACACAACCAAAGTTTTGATACAGAGATTTGTTCCATTCCCGGCAGTTGGTGAGTTGAAACTATCATGACTGCAGACTGAGATGAGCTACTGTTACTGCTGATAGTGAGTTGAAATATGACTGATGACTGAATTAAACTGATATGAGTATAGACTGAATTAAACTGATATAAGTATAGAGTGAATTCAAATCATTAGTTACTGAGTTGAAATAATATGACTACTGACTGTGTTGATCTAACTACTGACTGTATGTTGATATGGTATAACTACAGGCTCTGAGTTGAAATATCACGGCTAAATTCTTCTTCCTCGAACACTCCATATTGACCACTTGTTAACCACTCTGTGATTTGTGTGTGATTCAAGCCTAAGTGCGATTGTACATGGTTCCAGTTATGTGCCTACATGTAGGCCAGCGCATCCTATTTCTGTGATGCTTTTTATTTACTAGGGTAGCTTCCCTAGGTCCCTACCTCAGTCGTCTCTTACGACATGGCTTGTAGGTCGTAGTGTTACTATTCTTTTCACCACTTGTTGGCCTCGGCAACACACGGGCGGACTACTGACTGAGTTGAACTGATATGACAACTGACTGTTAGTTGATATGGAATAACTACAGACTGAGTTGTTATGAAATAAATACAGACTGTGAGTTGATATGGAATAACTACAGGCCATTAGTTAAATATGATTGCTGACTGAGTTGAACTGATATGACAACTAACTTAAAACACCATATTAACTGAGACATGTGTTCCTTGATTCACTACTAATATAACTATCAATCAAGCTGATCTGTTTAATCATGACTTTTATGATTGTCCAATGTGGTCAGCATAGTAGTTAAGTAAGGTTTAACTTTTGTGTTACTAGCTAAACAACAAGCATGTCATATTAACCCTTTCGTCCTGTATTATTTTGACCTCTGGACATTTATTTTATGGTTCAAATTTAACATTCAATGTCAATTAGTTTAATCCTTTATAACTCTTGTACTGTTTCTCTAAAGTATGACATGTTATATATTAAATTGTTGCTAATTGGATGTGGAATACATTAATGTAATAATATTTTACATCAGGTGATATACGTTTGAGAAAATTAGATTATTGTAGCATGACTATTTTGAAAAACGAAAAGCATACAAAATATTTTTATTCTCCGGTTTGTATTACATCTTAGTATTCATAGATGTTTCCAGAAGTAGCAGTTAAATGAAGATAATCCATGTGCGAACATATTCTATAAGTTTCATCTAACTAGGTGCAGTAGTTTTATAATATTCACTTTTAGTGGAATGTCAATAAATGGAATGTGGAACGCCATTCTTTAGATGCAATTATTACATTAGACTTACAACTATCAAACTGCATTTCATAAACAATCAAATGTCATTATTACCATCAATTAAATCTTCTTCATTACTATCACAAGTTATAATTTGATCTAACAGTACTCAAGATTACACTGTAAACATCCAGAAACATTAACGTTTAAAAAAAGTCTCGACTTGAACACAATAATACACTGCTTTCCTTCTTTCAAATCTTTGTTAAATGGAGATAGTAATGTACCTACATATATGTACTTTCCGTATCTGAAGATTTTTTAAACTTCAGTAAAGGGTTCGAAGATACATTCGTTTCCGTGAACAGACATCCAAAAGCCGATATATCGGTTCTGCGACATCATGAACATTACTCTGAACCGATATATCGGTCGCAGTCCGCTTAGTTAATTGAGCATTGTAAATTGGTTTTGACTACTAAGCAACATCATAGCACACTGGATAGACCCATAAGTGCTCATTCTACACCATAAAATGTCAAAGGGTATGCGTACTGATGGTCCAGACTTACAGTTCTGATTGTAGAATGTTTGATTCCAAATTCTTTAAAATTCTGGATCGATAAAGCATAAATTTTAGTGTCCTCATTCAACAGTGCTAAGCAACCAACAGACATTAATGTATTTTTCTTCAACTACCCAACGATTTGTGCTGTTGATGCTAGTCTGATCTGATCTGAACACCCACTTATACTTCAATTTTTAACCTTCAGAAGTATTTCTCACAATAGACGATAATGGACCCAGTAAACATTGTCTCATAGAGCCATCTATTATAATATATAGATGTCTAATAATTGTTTCTGAATGTCTAATCTTTTAGTGTATGTATATATATATATATATATATATGATCTCACAATCAAATATATGTTATATGCATATAATATCTGTTAGACAATAGTTTTGATATTGAAATATTGCAGCCACTGCAAGTACATGTAATGTGTTGCTAATGAGAAATAGTGAGTTGTATGAGGGCATTGAGGTGGTGGACAAGAGCAACAAAGTTGTTGGAACTTCAAAAGTGGCAGCTAAGAAGGTCAGAAGTTTGTCAGATTTAGTATAAATGTGGCTTCATAATTCTATAAGGATTACATGAACTTGTATGAGCAACATTAACTTGTGAGAGTCACATCAACTTATGGAGAAACAATAACATGTGAGGGAATCATTAACATGTGCGAGCTACACTAATGTTTAACAGATAAGACTAATTAACTTGTGTGGGCTATATTAATTTGTCTGGACTAAAATAATTTTTAACCCTTTCGCCCTGTATTATTTTGACCTCTGGACGCATTTATTTTGCGATTCAAATTTAACATTCAATGTCAATTAGTTTAAACCTTTATAACTCTTGTACTGTTTCTCTAAAGTAGGACATATTATATATTAAATTGTTGCTAATTGGATGTGAAATACATTAATATAATAATATTTTACATCAGGTGATATACATTTGAGAAAATTAGATTATTGTAGCATGACTATTTTGAAAAAACAAAAAATTAAAAAAATATTTTACTCTCCGGTTTGTATTACATCTTAACTCTTTCCACGCTTTAAGCCGCACACTGCGCCATGCCGGAAGTCCGTTGCATGCTTTAACCCTTAACCATTGGGATTTCGATCATTTATGATCGATGCTACATGCCTATTTAAGTGGCCATAATTTTGTATCTATTTTGCATTTAAGTTGGTAAAATTTATGTTATCTAAAGCAGAACATATGATAATCTAATAAAGAATTATAAAAAAAAATTAATTATATATTTTTTAGATGTCTAATCATGTTGACTGTAGCACATCTCATTTCCAACTTGCCATTTTGTAGAAACGCCCAAATTGCTCCAGCCAAAAAGCCCCAAATATGTGATAAAATGGATTCTAATAACTCAAACTACTGTCCTGATGAAGACACCAGTGATTCTTGAAATATCTATGCTTGGGTCAAATGAACATTCTGTGCCTGTGTCACTTTAGTCTGTTTGCAAGATGCCCGATAACTATTTTTCCTGATTATTTTGTCTATCAAATATCATTGCGTAATCATATTTTTGTTCAATAATATCTTTTACTTGCAATGTTTAGAAATTATATACCTATTTAATGTTTATGTATGCTACTATAAGTGTTAGTTCTTTATAGGCTGCTTACTAGACCAATTCGCATCATTTTCTCTTGAAGGCGATATTTATTGACTTTTTTCTTTACAATATGAAAATATTGAATATTATAAATTTCATGATTACTGCCTTTCTTATGTCCCAAACATGTTTAAATTCATATATGTTTTGCAAATATGAAGACTTTAAAAGACTGTAATAAAAGATTCCATTATATTCGTCATACTTATTTTTTCCTACTTTGTGACTAAAAAATTTGACATTTGTAGAATAATCTATTTTTAGACTTTCCATAAGTAGATCACGGATATCATAAATTATATCACACTTATGTTAAAACCACATATCCTGATAGCCCATCCAATTAGCTTTTCAACCATATATAACATGCCTATTTTCAATGCAAAGAACTTGTATGGTTGCTAAATATAGAGAAGGGCATCACAAATATCGAAAAAACTTAAAACCTGCCAATGGTTAAGAGTTAAGCCGCACACTGCGTCATAGAGTTGCTTCCCTTATAAGAAGTCTTTCTAGTTTTACTTCTTCTGTTTTACTTATACTACTTTTTAACCTTGTTATTCTATTGGGTTATCCAGTTTTCTTCAATTTAGTATATAATAAGATATATATGTTTATTTATTGACAAGTAGTTGGGATCGTAATTTTTTGGAAATTTTTTTTTTTACTTCCTTGAATTAACTGCTTAAAAATTGAGGAAATAAATGGGCGTGGAAAGAGTTAATATTCATAGATGTTTCCAGAAGTAGCAGTTAAATGAATATAATCCATATATGAACATATTCTATAAGTTTCATCTAACTAGGTGCAGTAGTTTTTATAATATTCACTTTTAGTAGAGACACGTCAATAAACGGAATGTGGAACGCCCATTCTTTAGATGAAATTATTACATTAGACTTTGCCATTCTCGCAGCTCTTACGCCTTCGTCGCCTTTGTAGTGAGGACGATGATTTTCTTGAGAGAGCTCGCGAGATGCTTGATTTCTTTCGTAGGCGCCTATACCCGGAGAGGGATCTTGTCTCGGCTATGCATCGAGTTCAGAAAATCACTCGCCAGCAGGCCCTTACCAGCCAGCATAGGACTACTAACTCTGACAGAGTAAAACTTATCTTAACTTACCACCCCATAGTTCCCTGGTGAAAAATGTTTTATTCCGTCATCTGTCTCTCCTTAGATCAGATCCTGAGACCTGTTCTGTCTTCCCCAACTATCCTTTGGTGTCTTACAGACGGGACACAAGTCTTAAGGATATGTTGGTACACAGTCGCCTTAAGTCCAATATCCAGACTCATTTTGGCACTGTCCAGTGTGGCGTCGGCGTTGCAACACGTGTGCTTATGTGATACAGACGCGTACTGTATCTTTTCCTTTAGGCACGTTTCTTATTGACGATGGGTTCACATGCGAGTCCCGTAATCTTATCTATGCCATTATCTGTAAGCGGTGTAACAAGGCTTATATCGGCGAGACAGGCAAGAGGCTCAGTGACCGATTCGCCCAACACTTACGCGACATACGCCAATGCTCTGTGACCCCTGTAGCCACCCATTTCAATGATACTGGCCATTTAGGTGCTCACGATGTCCAGGTCACAGCCATCCGATCATGTTCCTCGGATGATCGCAGTCGATTTGCTCTGGAGAATCGGTTGATTTCTTTGTATGGTACCTTGCGACCACGCGGCTCAACGTATTACATTCTTATGCTTCTTAGTACTTTCTCTTCCCATGCTTTGTAATCTATATGGGTATATGTTGCATGTATTCATGTTATATTCCATTCTTATGCTTCTAGTACTTTCTCTTCCCATGCTTTGTAATCTATATGGGTATATGTTGCATGTATTCAAGTTATATATTTACTAGATGTTTATTGTTTCTTTTCCTTTCTATTTCTAGTTTTTATGTGTGTTTTTGTTACATTTATTTCTTATTCGTTTTTATTCCAGATTTTCCTTTGATACGTTTGTATTTGGTCGTCCATTTGTGTTTCATTTTAATTTGTCACTCCTGTTTGTTCGCTTGCTTGATAAAGGCCTTGTTGGTCAAACGTTGCTGTATTTTGTCATTGTTTTTGTAATTTGTAAAACTACAGTACTTTGTAATTACGTGTTTTGCCAATCAAATAGTTTTTACTGCAGTTCCATATATAGATACTGTACATTAGACTTACAACTATCGATACTACATTTCATAAACAATCAAATGCCATTATTACCATCAATTAAATCTTCTTCATTACTATCACAAGTTATAATTTGATCTAACAGTACTCAAGATTACACTGTAAGCATCGTCGGAAACATTAACGTTTAAAACAAAAGTCTCGACTTGAACACAATAATATACTGCTTTCCCTCTTTCAAATCTTTGTTAAATGGAGATAGTAATGTACCTACATATATGTACTTTCCGTTTCTGAAGATTTTTAAACTTCAGTAAAGGGGTTCTGAAGATACATTCGTTTCCGTGAATAGACATCCAAAAGCCGATATATCGGTTCTGCGACATCATAAACATTACTCTGAACCGATATATCGGCTCTGCAGTCCCGTTGGGTTAAGGGCTACATTAACCCTTTCAACCTCCTGAGATGATATACTGGCTCCCTGTATTTTATAAGACAACCCAAAGTCTGTACAATGGCTAATGCAGTATACATTGATATAAAAATGCATCCAGAGGTAAAAAATAAAATACAGGGTTAAGTGATTAACATGCGAGGGCTACATCTCTTGTGAAGCCATGTTAACTTGTGATAATAAAGGTCATTTACAAGAGCTAAATTCATTTATGAGGGTTAAGTTCTTTTGTAGATCCAAACTGCAACAATCACAAAAGTCATGATTAAAACCACGACACTGGGCAACAACCCGGTAGCAGTGTGACGACAAAAGAAGAAGAAAAGTTCTTTGTGAGAACTGCATTAATTTGTAGTGATTATTTTGGAAAGTACACATGAATATGTTAGTGTTTAAAAAATTTACTATTGCTAAAGTTAACACATTTCGTACTAGCAGACGCACAACGCATCTATAATTGTTTCATGCAAAATTAGTGCTAAATTTATATTAACACATTCTTATTCAATTTCCGGATTTTACTCTACAGCAAAGCCATCTATTTCTATGTCTTTGTCCGACTGAGAGAACTTGTTCAAATTCATAAATTTTTTTAAGCTAGCTAGATCTTGTGTTTTCTTTACTTCCAACCTAATTTTATGCGTGGTTATGAGTTCTGCTTCAAAAGTTCCCCAGCATGTGCTCCTATGCATCCCTTTTTTCTCCTGCCCCTGCAGTGTCCACTGCGTTGCATGTCTTGGCCTTCTTTCCTTTGTCATCCTATTGATACGTCCAATCCATCACCATTTATCTCTTTTGTATTTCTTTATTATGTCTTCCAGTCCACTTAGTTATTGAAGTGTGATATTGCTAATCTTGTTCTGCCTAGGTATTCCCAAGTGTTCTTCTAAGACGTCTCCTTCAAATCCTCTTAATATATTTTCTTTTTATTATCTGTTTTCCAAGTCTATCCCCAGAGGAGGATAAAACTACACCAACCTCAGTGTGAGCTACAGAGCACAGTAAAGTTTATACAAGAAACAACATTGAATACATAGATAATATTTCAAATGAACAAAAGGAATGAAAGACATGGTGGTCTCGACAAACAAAAATGTTATATGTTTAAAATGTAGTTTAGTGTGCTGCAGACATGATTTTCTTGTATTCACAAGTGTTGCTGAGACCATTTATTTTCTTTTTTTTTTTAAATTAGGCTCTTGCAGAAACCGCATTGACTAGAATGTTTTTACCAGCTCCAATCTTGCTCATTCCACCTGTAATCATGTCTTTCCTAGAAAAGTAAGTGACCTTGACATACAGTTATAATTATGCATTTTTCTGCCACCTAGTTTTGTCCTGACATTCTCAGGTTGCCACAGTAACCAACATTACTCACAAGACTAAACTATGTGGTTGTCACAGTAATGAACACTATTCAAGACTAAACTATGTGGTTGTCACAGTAACCAACACTACTCACAAGACTAAACTATGTGGTTGTCACAGTAATGAACACTATTCAAGACTAAACTATGTGGTTGTCACAGTAACCAACATTACTCACAAGACTAAACTATGTGGTTGTCACAGTAATGAACACTACTCAAGACTAAACTATGTGGTTGTCACAGTAACCAACACTACTCACAAGACTAAACTATGTGGTTGTCACAGTAACCAACACTACTCACAAGACTAAACTATGTGGTTGTCACAGTAACCAACACTACTCACAAGACTAAACTATGTGGTTGTCACAGTAATGAACACTACTCACAAGACTAAACTATGTGGTTGTCACAGTAATGAACACTACTCACAAGACTAAACTATGTGGTTGTCACAGTAACCAACACTACGCACAAGACTAAGCTATGTGGTTGTCACAGTAACCAACACTACGCACAAGACTAAACTATATGGTTGTCACAGTAATGAACACTACGCACAAGACTAAACTATATGGTTGTCACAGTAATGAACACTATTCAAGACTAAACTATATGGTTGTCACAGTAATGAACACTACTCACAAGACTAAACTATATGGTTGTCACAGTAATGAACACTATTCAAGACTAAACTATATGGTTGTCACAGTAATGAACACTACTCACAAGACTAAGTTATATGGTTGTCACAGTAATGAACACTATTCAAGACTAAACTATATGGTTGTCACAGTAATGAACACTACTCACAAGACTAAGTTATATGGTTGTCACAGTAATGAACACTATTCAAGACTAAACTATATGGTTGTCACAGTAATGAACACTACTCACAAGACTAAGTTATATGGTTGTCACAGTAATAAACACTACTCACAAGACTAAGCTATGTGGTTGTCACAGTAACCAACACTACTCACAAGACTAAGCTATGTGATTGTTACAGTAACCAACACTACTTACATCTCATTTAGTGTACAGACTCACCTCACTACAACAGTGCTACTCTCTTACTTCTCAGTTAATGGGAAGGTAACATCTGCTTTAAACTTTTGTTTCTTGTGATGGTGTTACTGATACACAACAATGATAACATTCTTCATAAAAACTATTCATAGATTTTATTTTTATTTCTGGATGTCACATTTATGTTCTCAGACGCCAGTTCCTAATCCGTAGTCCACGACTTCACCTGCCAATTAATGCTGTTGTCTGCACGCTAGCATTTGGTTGTGCCTTACCTGTGGCTATAGCTTTGTTTCCACAATTTTCAGAGGTAATGTTATGATTGTTTCTAAATGGCTATGTTGTTGTAGTGATTGTTGATGGTTGGTGCTAGTGAATCCTTGTTTGATGTTTTCTTTGACATTGCTGTACATTTTGTTGCATTTCATACTTAAGAGATTTTTGAATCATAACAGAAGATTATCTGTGAAGTCGGAGTAAGGCTCTTCTGAATGGTTGAGGGACACTGGTGATAAGAAAAGTAAACCTTCATTCAAAAATCAGTCTTAGGTGCCATAAACATCTGAGTTCTTTTTTTTCTTTGTTTGCCCGCTATAAATTTAGGCGTAGCCATGACGCTTGGTGTGGCGCTTCTGACTGATTATTGCGTGGAAGCCTGCTTACTGTGTTATTGGTTTCTTCGCCATACAGGCGGGCCTTCTCCACTTCAGAGGTAAACATCTGAATTAATATTCTATTGGGGTTAAACTCTAGACTATAGGTAAGGTAATCCTACAAAAACTTCTGGCAGAGTAAGTCCTTTATTAGATGCTGCCAGTACTGGATCAATTTGCCTGTGGTTATGTCATCATCTCTATAAAGATTTGCTTGGTGAGCACATTCTGACTAAACAAAGCACACCGAAGGTTACTCTCCAAACCTCCTATAACTTGTGGCGCTCAGTGTAAAACATGCAATAATGTACCCATTTAGAATCAATAACTCTTCCCAACAGATGAGGGAACATGTTAGACCTAACAGGCATGCGTACCCATTATTGGACACCACCCATAACCTGCGGCGGTCAGTGTAGGACATGCAATAATGTGCACATTAAGACTCCATAACTCTTCCCAACAGGTGATGGGACATGTCAGACCTAACAGACATGAATATCCAACATTGGAAATGGGACACATGCGCATTACACAGTTAATGTTATTGGTTTGTGTTTGTTCGTATCAACCAAGTTAACCTCACTTTGTGATCTGTGGGGTTTGTGCTGATAGTATGAGTATATTGCATCCCTGTATGCTGTATCCCTAAATTTTGGTAAAATATAGTTCACGAATAGGCTTTGCTTTTTTTTTATGTGCACAAGATGTGGCTGTAACTTTGGATATGACCAGGCAGAATGGACCACAGACTCCTGAGACTAAGAATAATGAGACATTCTCTCAGCGATCACCGCTAGACTGATGTACCAGACTTCCACATGAATTCTGCTGTTGTTATTAGGGACTCCGTCCCTCCATACAGCTTCTCATTTAATTTAATATTTTTCGACCAGGTTTCGTTTCTCAGGCCTGCTAGCAGTGGGCAGTCTTGCAGTAAGTGCTCTGCCGTCATGTCCACCTGCTCGCAGTATGAGACATCTGTAAAACCTTTCTGACTGGATTCATTTATAGTGATATTTTACCTCCCTCCTTGTATAGATTGATCACAGGAAGAGACAAAGATATATTCATGAACACCCATAAGATCTGTCCGTAACATTTTCTGCACGCAAGATGTGAAGATTAACATTCTGTATTAAGCCCCTGGCTTACAGATAGTATAAAGTTCAAAGTAATTTGTTTAACATACATTTAGAAAACAAAACTGCCAAGAATATATTCATCTATTGTAGGTCCCTGTGCTGTAGCTCCTAAAACTGGTGACCTAATCCAGCCCTGCTTCTGCCCCATTTGGCTTTTCCACAAACTTCTTTTGTCATCAGAGCCAGTTATAGCCAAGAAATCAATGGAATCTCCTCTTACCATTCTCAGGAAATCAGTGGGATATCTTCTTTACCATCCTCAAGAAATCAGTGGGATATTCTCAAGAAATCAGTGGGATATCTTCTTACAATTCTCAAGAAACCAGTGGGATATCTTCTTACAATTCTCAAGAAATCAGTGGGATATCTTCTTACCATTCTTATGAAGCCAGTAGAGTATCTTCTTACCATGTTTAAGAAGCCAGTGAGATATCTTCTTACCATTCTCAAGAAGCCAGTGGGATATCTTCTTACAATTCTCAAGAAATAAGTGGAGTATCTTCTTACCATTCTCAAGAAATCAGTGGAGTATCTTCTTACAATTCTCAAGAAATCAGTGGAGTATCTTCTTACAATTCTCAAGAAATCAGTGGAGTATCTTCTTACAATTCTCAAGAAATCAGTGGAGTATCTTCTTACCATGTTTAAGAAGTCCAGTCTTCTTCTTCTTCTTTGCGTCGTTTTACGACCAATTTTAATCACTCTTTGTGATATGTTTGATCTTTGCCAAGAACATGTATCGTTGCACATTGGTTTGTTAGGCCTCTAAACGCATAGACTTCTACACATTTAGGACACGTGCATCCGATTTCAGTCAAACCTCCTTAGTCGCCTCTTACGACATGCGTGGCAGGTAACAGTGGCTCTATTCTTTACATCCCAAATTTGGGCCCCAGTAACCACTCAGGCGTAAGAAGCTAGTGAGATATCTTCTTACCATGTTTAAGAGGCAAGTGGAGTATCTTCTTACCATGTTTAAGAGGCAAGTGGAGTATCTTCTTACCATGTTTAAGAGGCAAGTGGAGTATCTTCTTACCATGTTTAAGAGGCAAGTGGAGTATCTTCTTACCATGTTTAAGAGGCAAGTGGAGTATCTTCTTACCATGTTTAAGAGGAAAGTGGAGTATCTTCTTACCATGTTTAAGAGGCAAGTGGAGTATCTTCTTACCATGTTTAAGAGGCAAGTGGAGTATCTTCTTACCATGTTTAAGAGGAAAGTGGAGTATCTTCTTACCATGTTTAAGAGGAAAGTGGAGTATCTTCTTACCATGTTTAAGAAGCCAGTGAGATATCTTCTTACCATGTTTAAGAGGTAAGTGAAATATCTTCTTACCATGTTTAAGAGGCAAGTGGAGTATCTTCTTACCAGTCTTAAGAAGTCAGGGGAGTATCTTCTTACCAGTCTTAAGAAGTCAAGGGAGTATCTTCTTACAAGTATCAAGAAACAAGTGGAATCTCTACCTATAAACGTCAAGAACTCACCATCAATTCTTACAAACCTCAAGGATGCAGTGGGACCGCTTCTTACAAACCTCAAATAGCCAGTGGAATCTCGTCTTACCAATCGTAAGAGGCTAGTGTGATTTCATCTTACAAACCTCAAAAAGCCGGCGATATCTCTTCTTGTCAACTTCAAGAACTCAGTGGAATATCATCTAACCAACCTGTATGTGCTGATCCCAATAAAGCCATGTTTTTTAATCAGTTATTTATAGTTGCAAGGAATTATTGTAGCCACCAGAGTTACTAGCACGATCTGTGCCAAATCGTGCATTGGTTTCGTGCTGTCTCAGTGTCTGGGTGGTGACGCCCATTAGATTCGTATAATTATAAATGTATACCACATTGTGTGCGGCTCGCAAACAATACATTTTTGTGGGGAATAAGTTTGGTTATGAATGCCATGTTGATGGTATGTAGGTATGTTTCTTGACAATACGAGTCAGAGAGGGCAACATTAAAACCTTCGCCGCACAAGAGAAACGAAACACTCTCAGACCACCGGGAAGACGACAAGACACAATGTTTCCCGGCATGCCGTGACAATTTTGATATGCCAGTTTGGAGTGTAATCTGTCTGCTGTACTCTTCCTAAACCTGTCGTAAGCATGTGTATGTACACAATTATATTACTCCTAGTCTTTGTCTCAAGCTCCAAACATTCCTGTCGTTATTATTCTCACCAGGCTTAATTCTAAAAAATAGGAAATATATCTCCGTGCGTATACCATTCTTTATATCGAGTCACATTTATCGCCTTCTGCACTCACACTAGTATTCCATAATTATTTTTATCGCCGTTTGAAAACACGTAAAACCGCTGGCTATGCCATCCTAAAGCTATATGAACAAATCTGTACTGACTACAAAATACGTTAAGTGTGATCTCATTTGCCGTGTTAGAAGCACTTAATGTACCTTCCGATGCCTGGTTCTAAGAATATAGAAGCAAATCTGCATGATGTGTTCGAAAATAATTTGAACAGACATACGAATGTGGTTGTGATGATGGTAGGAGGAGAGATTTGTTGACTTGACGCTGGGAGAGAGGGTAAAGAAGACGGTAATGTGTGTAAGTAGTAGAAGAAGCATACATTATAAGTGTGGGGGAAACAAATATCGTGCATTTATGATACACAGATTTATTTATCCACGAAAAATCCCTGGGAAATGGGAGATAATATTCGAACATTGTCGTTCCGTTACAATAGATATCGGTTACCCTTTCTTGGACCGAGGGACGGAGGCAGATGTACAAAACTGTCCCATAAAAACAAACAATATAAGCCGATTAAATATAACACTAAATTTAACTTTTCTTGCTTGACCCAATTTCGACGAAAATTCAATTTCTCTTCTTTGTATCCTTTCGTTCTGAGCTTTTTTGCCGGGTAGGCGAAAGCAGGTTTTACTTTATTTATCGGTTTCCCGATAATGGCTCGGTCGCTTGGGAAAAGGGTGCCACCTGCGGAGTATTTAAGAGCACGAACTCCATCCCGCACAATCTGTTCTTGGAACTGCCTTACTCGTGGTCCGTATTCGATCGTACGCCTTCAACTGGTGTATCAGGGTTCCATCTCGACCAAGTGGCATTACATACGAATTTGAGTCGCTGCTGGTTTCAATAAATTAATAGCCAAAAGGATTGTCTAATCTGTTCCCTTTTAATTAATCAATTACATATGGTATCTTTGTTTATTGACTGCAATTTCTAGGATTCATTCTTGGGATTTCCTTTTGTTTTAAATTCAGTCTTGCATATTTGCTCAGTAACACAGTGTAGTTGAAAGATTGAAATTTATAATCTGTCATTTTGAACCTTACTGGAATAGAACTGGTGTTTCAAAATGGCCAGTAAGCTTGGGCATGTAATGTTTTAGCTTCTGAATGACTATTTGAAATCCTTTAACACAAATTGAAACACAAATATATATTTGTTAATGACAAGGAATTAAATAATCTTTTGTGCTTTTTTAAGGCACTTGTAAGCTGATATTCATGTTAGTGAGAGGCTGTTCTGGGTCAGCTGCCATCGCATGGATTTTTCCCTTGCCTTGGTACTCACTTATACTTTTCTGATGTGGCCTCGGGTGAGCGAAAAACCACGGTGCATTCTGGTCAGGGCCAAACCCCTGTAAATTTATTGTTCTTTTATGAAATTTCGCTACTGTTTTACATCACTTACAATCAAAACATAAAATTCATTAAATTGATCAGTGCAGATGTTATCTGGCTATGAGAAATATGTTGATCAAATAATAACAGTGCTGATATAGACAACAGCTAGTGATGGTAAGCACACAGCAAATAGATAACACATTTCTATGCATTATTGCAGGATATATCACAGATAACATCATCTCACTTATTTTACAGATCCGCCGAGACAAGCTTGAGCATGAGATTCAAGAAGAAACATCTGAAGATGTTCTATACTACAATAAAGGATTGTAGATAGTATTATGACTAGTAGGAACCTGCAGAGAGGAGTTATGGAAATAATCAGATATTTTTTTATTCGGTTACATCACTAAGGTTGGGTATGCTTGCTGGACAGATATACTTTTCATTCACTGTTCTGTGATACATACACTTCATATTCACTGCTCTGTGATACAAATACTTCACTGTCCTGTAACACAAACACTTCACTTTTCTGTGACATGACAGAAGCACTTCACATTCACAGGCCTGTGACACAAACACTTCACATTCACTGTTCTATGATAGTACTACTTCAAAATGTATAGTTTTGTGACAGATATACTTCTTCTTCTTTGCGTTCATTCGTTACGACTAATTTTAATCACTCTTTGTGAAATGTTTGATCTGTGCCAAGAACGTGTATACGTTGCACATTGGTTTGGTAGGCCCCTAAACGCATAGACTTCTACATGTTTAGGACACATGCATCCGATTTCAACCAAGCCTCCTTAGTCCCCTCTTACGACATGCGTGGCAGGTAACAGTGGTTCTATTCTTTACACCCCAAATTTGAGCCCGGTAATATGCAATACTCGGCGCAATATACTCGAAGCGCAATATGCTTCATATTCACTGTTCTATTGATTACACTTCATATCCATGATTCTCTTAATATAGACTCACATCTATTTTACTTACACTTGTTACTGATGGTTCTACTTACTACACATACAAGGCTGTGAGCAGGGCAAAAAAGGTTGACTAAGAAAACTGAAGTTAAACTCCATAGAGTCATGTTCAGTTTGATTTCCACATTGGAGACACATGAGATCTTGCTAGACAAAGTGGTCATTGCAGTGCAGCAACAGAAGACACTACAGTAACAGAATAAACCCAATATAATTTACAGCATTATGGTGGACTATTGCAGACAAAAGGGGGAAGGTCATGTAACATGTTAATGGAAACCAATGGATAACCTGAACAGTTATTGTCATTCCCATTGAAATCTTGCAAACAGAAATTAGGTCACAGAAGAGACATTTATTGTGTACATGATCACTGAAAGTGTACACAATAGCTGAGTTTTTCTGTAGGATATGAAAATGTACACAATAGCTGAGTTTGTGTGTCCATGTGAAAGTGTACACAATAGCTGAATTGTCATGTATATATGAAAGTGTACACAATAGCTGAATTCTTGTGTACATATGAAACAGTACACAATAGCTGAATTGTCATGTATATATGAAAGTGTATACAATAGCTGGGTTGTGTCCATGGCTACTGTATAAGTGTACAAACAAGCTAGGTTTTGTCTATGGGCAGTATCCACTACAGAAGTGAAGACATAAGTTCTGGGTTCAGTTATATCTGACCTGTCTGCTAGATTATAGACAGAAAAATCATTCAAAAAATTTAATGTTTTTCAGAGATTTTTGTATCTAATACTTCTTTGTTATATATACCAAATGTTTCTCTCAATTAAATGTAATATTTATCGGTTATTCCAAATGTTTCTCTGTTATCTGTTCTTATTATGACCTGTTCTCTGATTATAACAAATCATTGCTCTGTTTATTCAAATGTTTTCTCTGTTATATACCTAATGTTTCTCTGTTATACCAAATGTTTCTCTGTTATACCTAATGTTTCATTCAGTTATACCTAATGTTTATGTTATACAATATGTTCCTTTAGTTATACCTAATGTTTCTTTGCTATATCAAATGTTTCTATCAGTTAACCAAATATGTCTTTGTTATACATAATGATTCTGTCACCCGAGTGGTTACGGGGCCCAGATTTGGGGTGTAAAGAATAGAACCACTGTTACCTGCCAGCATGTCGTAAGAGAACACTAAGGAGGTTTGGCTGAAATCGGATGCATGTGTCTTAAACTTGTAGAAGTCTATGCGTTTAGGGGCCTACCAAACCAATGTGCAACATATACACGTTCTTGGCAAAGATCAAACATATCGACATGCGTGGCAGGTAACAGTGGCTCTATTCTGTACACCCCAAATTTGGGCCCCGGTAACCACTTGGGCGAATTAGGAATATAATTAATACGTCTGTTTTCCATATTAAAGATATGTTTAATAAGGATGTTTAATAAGTCTGCCTGCCATATTAGGGATATGCTTAATCAGTCTGTGTGCCATATTAGGGGATATGCTTAATCAGTCTCTGTGCCATATTAGGGATATGTTTAATAAGTCTGCCTGCCATATTAGGGATATGTTTAATAAGTCTGCCTGCCATATTAGGGATATGCTTAATATCTGCTGCCATATTAGGGATATGTTTAATAAGTCTGTGTGCCATATTAGGGATATGTTTAATAAGTCTGCCTGCCATATTAGGGATATTTTAATAAGTCTGCTTGCCATATAGGATATGCTTAATAAGTCTGCTGCCATATTAGGATATGTTAATAAGTCTGTATGTCATATTAGGGATATGTTTAATGAGTCTGTGTGCCATATTAGGGATATGCTTAATAAGTATGTGTGTCATATTAGGGATATGTTGGGCAAATACATATCTAGCATATTTAATAAATCTCACATCACAGCAAGAAGTAAGTGAATACAGCGGCAGGTGTAATGTTGACCACATCACCTTTATTGGGCCATTGGTCAAAGACATGTACTGGCCTAACACAGTTGTCCTTAATATACTTCTAGATATAAAAACTGGATATTGACTTTACTACAGCACATATAATATGTATGTAACTTGCAGCAGGTTGTAGCAAACTGACAGCATATTGTGTCGTTTGTATTACAGCTCATGGTGTCATTTGTCTTACAGCTCATGGTGTCATTTGTCTTACAGCTCAGGGTTTCCCAGTTGACTTACAGTTCATGTGTCATTTGTCTTACGCTCCTTGTGTCATTTGTCTTACCGCACCTTGTGTCATTTGTCTTACATCTCATGATGTTATCTGTCTTACCGTGCATTGTGTCATTTGTCTTACATCTCATGATGTCATTTGTCTTACAGCATTGTGTCGTTTCACTTACAGCTCATGGAGCCATTTGTCTTACCGTGCATTGTGTCATTTGACTTACAGCTCATGGTGTCATTTATATTACAGCTCATGGTGCCATTTGTCTTACGCTCCTGTGTCGTTGTCTTACAGCTCATGGAGCATTTGTCTTACGCCTTTTTTTATCATTTCACTTACAGCTCATGTCAGATGACTTACAGTTCATGGTCTTATTTGTCTTACAGCTCATGGTGTTATTTGCCTTACAGCTCATGGTGTTATTTGTCTTACAGCTCATGATGTCAGTTGACTTGCAGCTCATGGTGTTATTTGTCTTACAGCTCAAGGTGTTATTTCACTTACAGCTCATGTTGTCAGTTGACTTGCAGCTCATGGTGTTATTTGTCTTACAGTTCATGGTGTCATTTCACTTACAGCTCATGTTGTCAGTTGACTTGCAGCTCATGGTGTTATTTGTCTTACAGTTCATGGTGTCATTTCACTTACAGCTCATGGTGTTATTTCACTTACAGCTCATGGTGTCATTTATCTTACAGCTCATGGTGTCATTTATCTTACAGCTCATGGTGTCTGTTGAATTGCAGCTCATGTCATTTGTTTTACAGTTCATGGTGTTATTTGTCTTACAGCTCATGGTGTTATTTCACTTACAGCTCATGTTGTCATTTGTCTTACAGTTCATGGAGTCATGTGTCTTACAGCTCATGGTGTCATGTGTCTTACAGCTCATGGTGTCATTGTTGAAACGTATTACTGTCGTACTTAATTAACCATGTACAACCATGCGAGAAAGCTTTGCCTTACCAGCCTGGCCTTATGCTCAACTGTTAATCTCACTTCATGTCTGTGTTTGTTGATTTTTGTCTCAACTGTATGCCTTATGATCTCTCAATAAAGCTGTTTTATATACACACGTTTTGTTGAATAATTCTATCATCATTTATTCTTGTCTCAAATTTATCATTGAGTTCTTCAAGAATTAATCAAACATTGTTTTTCAGGAATACAGTATAATATGAAGATGATATTTAGAACATTTAGTGACAACGGGTAAAGTATAGAATAGGAGAGATTGTGAATGTCGGAGTAAGAAAATTTTGGATGGTCTGACATCTTGGTTCGACAAAATATTGAGTTCAGAATTAACTGTATCAGGGAGAGAGAGAGAGAGTGGGGGGATAGACATGATCGTCTACGCCAGCAGTCATGGCACTTGATTGATTGGTCATTGAATAGAAATCGGTTAACTGAATCTGATTGCTGCGTCATGATTGAACTAATTTATGAAACAATACCTTTCCTGCAACTCTTGGTTAGGATATATGAGACATTGTGCAGCTACTGGTAGCAAATGTGGGACGTCTTATACTATTTGAAACTAATTTCTATGGACATATATGAACATGAATAAAGGGGAATGTAAATGTAGACATGCTGATTGTATATGAAAGAAGAAGAAAATATGGACATCATAAATGCCTTTTTACTTCGAATATGATGAAACATTGAACAACCTGGTTGAATTGGGGGTTAAGGGGTTTTCTATGACAGTTGGGTCATATACATAGATATCGATTTTTCAAATTCATCATATTATGTTAGTATTGCATCTCTACAATCAAATTATGCAAAGAGTTTTTATTTATGATCCGAAAAATGCTTCAAAATTATTTTTCAACAGCCCTACCCTCTAAAAATGTGCTATAGAAAATGTGTTCAATTATCTTTCTTTTGTCCCTAGATACAGTGTATGGCATTCAATTAACCCAATCGAGTCATGTATCATTGTAAAGCTTGATCTGAGTACTAACAGATATATTAGATTTAATTAGGCTAGGCAATGACTGTATGCTGTAACGGACGATTTCCCTGACACTTTAGACTAAATTCACATTATATTTTAAAACACAGTTTTCTCCCATTTGTAAATTTCGTTAACGTGGTAATGTACGTTTTCCACCATGAAAGAAATCCTCAAGATAGCAATATGAGATTTGACCCTGACATATATATATTAATATTGAAGCCCTTAGACAACAGAAAATGCACCTTTCTCTAACAAATAAATTTATATGAATTTTTTAATGAACCAGGGGGTCCTATTTTGGGCCGTAAATTGGGTATGTCTTATTCGTTGCACTCCTAGAGATCAGTTACATGTTACAGAACAATTTAAAGTTGTCAGTGGGCCAGAATATTGGTATATTTAGGTTGTGCAGTCAAAAAATATTGCAATTGTTATTTATTTCACTCTGTTTGGAGACCGTACGAAGTTGTTTATAATCCAACATGGCTGCCGTTTCCATGGCAACCCGATAATTTATTAATGCGAAAGATATCTAAATTTTTATTTTAGACCACTCTAGTAGTAACTGCTATGTATTACATAACTTTATTGAGAGATAAGAAAGTTGAGAAATCCTGTAGCATAACCCTTAACTAGCAAGTGGGTCTTGTCTCCTATGAAGATAGAGGGTGGTGCTAAGCAACATATGGCTGGTTTTAATTCTCATCAACCCTTGAAGAGTCTAAAGCCGAAGGATTGACTTCATTGCGCCCGGTTTTAACCCCATAAACCTTGGTCCCTCTCCGCAGAAAAGATACGCACTTGCCGAGATTACTGCACAAGATTTAACCCATACGCCTTGGTCCCTCTCCGCAGAAAAGATACGCACCTGCCGAGATTACTGCACAAACTTTAACCCATACGCCCTTTGGTCCTCTCCGCAGAATAGATACGCACCTGCCGAGATTATTGCACAAACTTTAACCCATACGCCTTGGTCCCTCTCCGCAGAAAAGATACGCACCTGCCGAGATTACTGCACAAACTTTAACCCATACGCCTTGGTCCCTCTCCGCAGAAAAGATACGCACTTGCCGAGATTACTGCACAAACTTTAACCCATACGCCTTGGTCCCTCTCCGCAGAAAAGATACGCACCTGCCGAGAGTATTACACAAACTCGGTAACTCTGGTAACAATCCTAGGGGTCTCTTAACAAATGTACTCGTGAAACGAACGGCGCTGTCCGGATTCGAACAAATGACCTTTGGAACGCAAGGCCGTAGCCACAGAGAAAACCCTTGTGACTCTTCTATCGTCTCCAAGTTCTTCGAACATAGTTCTCAGATGACGAAGTCCTATATTTAGAAGACTTGATCTATCAACACAGTTTCATTTCAGCTTTGATCTAGTCTCACACCCGAGTGGTTACAGTGGCCCAAATTTGGGGTTAAAGAATAGAACCACTGTTACCTCCACGCATGTCGTAAGAGGCGACTAAGGAGGTTTGGCTGAAATCGGATGCATGTGTCCGCTAGGGAATGCTAACCCGAAACAAATGCTTGTAGAAAACGGATACCAGGCTGTAAGGCGCATAACATGGTGCAACGATCCCTCACAATGAGGAATGGGATAACGGATTCTACGGTCGCCAATCTGTCTCGGAGATTTCGCCCCGCAGTAAGAATGTCAGACCTACCATCACGAGGGTGGCCAAAACGTAATGCGGTAAGAGGTCGGCACAAAAGGGGAAGCAGAAACCATAGGAATTATATCCTACAGAACTGCCCCCAGTATGCAGACTTGAGAAGAAGAGGTGGCCCACTTACACTAGCATCCAAGACAAACTGTATGGCGTGGCTGATAATCTGAGACAGACGGCTGCCGTTATTTAGAGAATCCGAAATCTCAATCTAAGATGAGAACGCAGAAGAAGAAATGATCTATCCTGACAGTAGAAATCTACACACCACGGATATCAAAAGTACCTTTTTCCTTTGAATTTTCTGTAATGATATCATTTTTTTCTGAAGCATGGCTATTAGCGCTGCTCATAGCTTTGAGAACATCTCTGCCATTTTTGGAATGTTCCGCCCTCCTGCAGTGACCTTTCAGGAAGAACGTTCTCCTCTGCATAACTCAGATGGTTCATTGAGACACCCAAGCCCCCACAACGTGACAAAGTAATGAACTCAGGAAGTATATGTAATTTGTTGGTGCTAAACTTGTTTATTGCTTTATAATACAAAATATATATATTATTGTGTAAAGTTTCAAATATTTATAAATGGGCGATTATTCGTTACTATTTGTTAGTAAATCGCATCACTCCGTCGATTTGATAGACTTATTTCCCTTTTCATGATAAAATTAGGCAATACTTAGAATTTTCACGGTGGCTTACACCGAGGTAGCGCCTGTAGCTGTCATGGCGCACGCAGCCCGAATTGATAGCGTTGCTTGAGCATACGAATCAATCATTACATAATTTCTACGTTATATTACGATATTATGTGGCTTCGTGGGCTTAAGTGGTAGTGAGCTTAATTACAACCCAGCGTACCTGGTTCAAACACCGCGGCAGGCACTTTGAAGCAAATTCGTTTCCGTGAATTATGAAGGTAAATAGAACCTCACCGTTCAGAAAGCAATGGCAAACTACTGAACGTATAAGTGGTTTATAGAAAATCAACGCTTGTTTGCTGTGGTTGATGGCTTGTCCTGAAAGGATATGCTATGATATGACCATTCGTCTTTATTGACTGTCAGTTGTCAATTAACTATGGCGAATACTGAGTCTGCGCTTGTTTCTCTAATAAAATAAGTTTATTCCTAAGTCTCTTTTCAAAAGATTCTGCATCTTTGTGTTATTTTGTTTTCCACATAACTCGTCATCGTTAGCTTTTCCCATTGTTAGAACCATAGAAAAGTTCTTCATCGATGTCTTACAGACATCCTTATTTCTGATCAGTGGTCTTATGGAAAAGTTCATAGTCCTATCGGAGACGGACAATAAAACGTAGGTCCCTTGTTCCAGTTAAGCACTTTAAAAAATTCTTGGCAGTTTAAAAATCGTGAAGAGTGGACTGGAAAGCCGTTGCCCAGGCAAAATTCATTACAAACATTTTTAATAAAATTCCTACACTACTGAGTTCGTGCACTGTTGCTGAGATCTTCCTGTGCAAGAAAGAAATCGAAGCACACATGGTTACTCACTGAAGTGCAATGATGATGGTCAATCAATCAATCAATCAATCAATCAATCAATCTATACATGGTCTTGCAAGGAGACGTCCGATAAAGACACACTATGTAGAACCAATAAAAAGAAACATGAAAGCAGATACTACTAATAATACATCATCTACAACGCTTTTCAACATATCATACAAATTCCCAATGTGGAAAGATCATCGTCTACCAAACTTAATATAGAGTATTCCTTGTATTAAGAGAAAACATAGTGAATGACAAAGAATATCTATAATTTTCTTCTTCTTCTTTGCGTTCGTTCTTTACTACCAATTTTAATCACTCTTTGGGATATGTTTGATCTTTGCCAAGAACGTATATACGTTGCACATTGGTTTAGTATGCCCCCAAACGCATAGACTTCTACACATTTAGGACACATGCATCCGATTTCAGCCAAACCTCCTTAGTCGCGTCTTACGACATGAGTGGCAGGCAACAGTGGTTCTATTCTTTACACACCAAATTTGGACCCCGGTAACCACTCGGGTGATCTATAATTTTGAAATATATAGGGAAACATTGCCATACGACCATCTGCACGTACGTATATACATATCATCATCATCATCGAGGAAGGGTGGGTGTGGGGGGCCTAGTGGTTACGCCTTGCTTCACGTTCCAAAGATCGTGGGTTAAAATCTGCGCCATTCTGTTCACCAGTGCATTCTTTTCGCCCAGAGACCCCTAGGATTGTTGCCTGAGCAACTTAGTTCTTGCTTTGAGCAATACTCTCGGTAGATGGCGTCCAATTTCTGCAGAGAGGGACCAATCCATATTGGGAAAACCCGTGCAATGAAATCAATCCTCCCGCCTTAGACCCTTCTGGATCTTATCTTATCTTAACCACATTTGCCGGAGGCGTCTGGGAAATTTAGTTTTCTATCTTGTGCCAGGTGTGTTGCGCTTGACGTTGTCAGTCCATGCTTTCGCAGGACTCTGAGATGTTATCTATCCATCGTGTTCTTGGCCTGCCTCGTGCTCTGCGCCCTGAGTGTCGATTATTGTAGGCACGTGATTGTAGTTCTAGATATCATCATCAAATAGCTGGTCCTTGTGGTTGATATAATTAGAGTTTATATACTTAAATCCAGTCAGATTTCACTGTCTCTGTTTCCTCTGCATTAGTTGTGACTTCATCCAGAGCCAACTATAAACTACTGGGCCTTCGGGCTCAGGTAAGAATTATGAAATCAGACCAACATCACACGTGACCTCGCATTCCAATATTGTTGTATATAGACGAATTCATTTTAAAATCAACACAAAATGCTAACTCGGAAGTCATATTATGCAACAAGTTAAGTTTAACAATAAGGAATATCAATATAATGAATATGTTTCACCAACAAATAACCATAGACTCACCGAATTGAGTAAAATTGCAAAAAGCGTGCAGTGTTCTATCAAACATCTGTATTTTCCAGATCCTTTTCTGATCTAGGTCAGGGAATACCCGGCCAGTTGTCGCCTGTGCTGAGCAGGCTGTGCTTCATCTGTGTAGAAGTGACTTATACTGTTGGTCAGATATCTTTTCTATGTGTATCTCAGTTAAAATACTTCCTTATAGTTCAATGCAAGCTATTCTTTCCCTAAATTTCAATTAAAGATCTCTAGTATGCACCAATACATTTATGTACTCTTATTGTGTGTGTTTTTATACTTCTTCAATCGCTCCACATCGACCACTTGTTAAACTACTTTTTGTTATATGTATATGTTACGAGCCTAAGAACGATTGTACGCTGTGCCAGTGTACAAGTAGACTAGCATATCCGATTTATGCGAGGCTTTTTATTTACTAGGGTAGCTTTTCTAGGCCCCTACCTCAGTCGTCTCTTACGATATGTCTTGTAGGTCACAGTGGTACTATTCTTTGCTCCCCTTGCTCGCTCGTCTCTTATGACATGCCTTGTTGGTTGCAGTGTTACTATTCTTTGCTTCCCTTGCTCGCTCGTCTCTTACGACATGCCTTGTAGGTCGTAGTGTTACCTCAGTCGCCTCTTACGACATGGCTTGTAGGTCGTAGTGTTACCTCAGTCGCCTCTTACGACATGCCTTGTAGGTCGTAGTGTTACCTCAGTCGTCTCTTACGACATGCCTTGTTGGTCGCAGTGTTAATATTCTTTGCTTCCCTTGCTCGCTCGTCTCTTACGACATGCCTTGTTGGTTGTAGTGTTAATATTCTTTGCTTCCCTTGCTCGCTCGTCTCTTACGACATGCCTTGTTGGTTGCAGTGTTAATATTCTTTGCTCCCCTTGTGAGCCCTGGCAACACAGGGCGGTTTTATACATTTCTTTGATATGATAATGTTATGTGTTATGTAGACACATTTCTTTGATATGATAATGTTATGTGTTATGTAGACACATTTTTTGATATGATAATGTTACGTGTTATGTAGAACATTTCTTTGATATGATAATGTTACTTGTTATGTAGACACATTTCTTTGATATGATAATGTTACGTGTTATGTAGACACATTTCTTTGATATGATAATGTTAGTTGTTATGTAGACACATTTCTTTGATATGATAGTGTTATGTAGACACATTTCTTTGATATGATAATGTTACGTGTTATGTGACACATTTCTTTGATATGATAATGTTATGTGTTATGTAGACACATTTCTTTGATATGATAATGTTACGTGTTATGTAGAAACATTTCTTTGATATGATAATGTTATGTGTTATGTAGACACATTTCTTTGATATGATAATGTTATGTGTTATGTAGACACATTTCTTTGATATGATAATGTTACTTGTTATGTAGACACATTTCTTTGATATGATAATGTTACGTGTTATGTAGATACATTTCTTTGATATGATAATGTGACGTGTTATGTAGACACATTTCTTTGATATGATAATGTTACTTGTTATGTAGACACATTTCTTTGATATGATAATGTTATGTGTTATGTAGACACATTTCTTTGATATGATAATGTTACGTGTTATGTAGACACATTTCTTTGATATGATAATGTTACTTGTTATGTAGACACATTTCTTTGATATGATAATGTTATGTGTTATGTAGACACATTTCTTTGATATGATAATGTTACGTGTTATGTAGACAATTTTTTGATATGATAATGTTACTTGTTATGTAGAACATTTCTTTGATATGATAATGTTATGTGTTATGTAGACACATTTCTTTGATATGATAATGTTATGTGTTATGTAGACACATTTCTTTGATATGATAATGTTACTTGTTATGTAGACACATTTCTTTGATATGATAATGTTATGTGTTATGTAGACACATTTCTTTGATATGATAATGTTACTTGTTATGTAGACACATTTCTTTGATATGATAATGTTATGTTTGTAGGACATTTCTTTGATATGATAATGTTACTTGTTATGTAGACACATTTCTTTGATATGATAATGTTATGTGTTATGTAGACACATTTCTTTGATATGATAATGTTATGTGTTATGAGACACATTTCTTTGATATGATAATGTTACGTGTTATGTATACACATTTCTTTGATATGATAATGTTATGTGTTATGTAGACACATTTCTTTGATATGATAATGTTACGTGTTATGTAGACACATTTCTTTGATATGATAATGTTACTTGTTATGTAGACACATTTCTTTGATATGATAATGTTACTTGTTATGTAGACACATTTCTTTGATATGATAATGTTACGTGTTATGTAGACACATTTCTTTGATATGATAATGTTACGTGTTATGTAGACATTTTCTTTGATATGATAGTTATGTAGACACATTTCTTTGATATGATAATGTTACGTGTTATGTAGACACATTTCTTTGATATGATAATGTTATGTGTTATGTAGACACATTTCTTTGATATGATAATGTTACGTGTTATGTAGACACATTTCTTTGATATGATAATGTTATGTGTTATGTAGACACATTTCTTTGATATGATAATGTTATGTGTTATGTAGACACATTTTTTGATATGATAATGTTACTGTTATGTAGACACATTTCTTTGATATGATAATGTTACGTGTTATGTAGATACATTTCTTTGATATGATAATGTGACGTGTTATGTAGACACATTTCTTTGATATGATAATGTTACTTGTTATGTAGACACATTTCTTTGATATGATAATGTTATGTGTTATGTAGACACATTTCTTTGATATGATAATGTTACGTATTATGTAGACACATTTCTTTGATATGATAATGTTACTTGTTATGTAGACACATTTCTTTGATATGATAATGTTATGTGTTATGTAGACACATTTCTTTGATATGATAATGTTACGTGTTATGTAGACACATTTCTTTGATATGATAATGTTACTTGTTATGTAGACACATTTCTTTGATATGATAATGTTATGTGTTATGTAGACACATTTCTTTGATATGATAATGTTATGTGTTATGTAGACACATTTCTTGGATATGATAATGTTACTTGTTATGTAGACACATTTCTTTGATATGATAATGTTATGTGTTATGTAGACACATTTCTTTGATATGATAATGTTACTTGTTATGTAGACACATTTCTTTGATATGATAATGTTATGTGTTATGTAGACACATTTCTTTGATATGATAATGTTACTTGTTATGTAGACACATTTCTTTGATATGATAATGTTATGTGTTATGTAGACACATTTCTTTGATATGATAATGTTATGTGTTATGTAGACACATTTCTTTGATATGATAATGTTACGTGTTATGTAGACACATTTCTTTGATATGATAATGTTATGTGTTATGTAGACACATTTCTTTGATATGATAATGTTACGTGTTATGTAGACACATTTCTTTGATATGATAATGTTACTTGTTATGTAGACACATTTCTTTGATATGATAATGTTATGTGTTATGTAGACACATTACTTTGATATGATAATGTTACGTGTTATGTAGACACATTTCTTTGATATGATAATGTTACTTGTTATGTAGACACATTTCTTTGATATGATAATGTTATGTGTTATGTAGACACATTTCTTTGATATGATAATGTTATGTGTTATGTAGACACATTTCTTTGATATGATAATGTTACTTGTTATGTAGACACATTTCTTTGATATGATAATGTTATGTGTTATGTAGACACATTTCTTTGATATGATAATGTTACTTGTTATGTAGACACATTTCTTTGATATGATAATGTTATGTGTTATGTAGACACATTTCTTTGATATGATAATGTTACTTGTTATGTAGACACATTTCTTTGATATGATAATGTTATGTTTTATGTAGACACATTTCTTTGATATGATAATGTTATGTGTTATGTAGACACATTTCTTTGATATGATAATGTTACTTGTTATGTAGACACATTTCTTTGATATGATAATGTTATGTGTTATGTAGACACATTTCTTTGATATGATAATGTTACTTGTATGTAGACACATTTCTTTGATATGATAATGTTACTTGTTATGTAGACACATTTCTTTGATATGATAATGTTATGTGTTATGTAGACACATTTCTTTGATATGATAATGTTATGTGTTATGTAGACACATTACTTTGATATGATAATGTTACTTGTTATGTAGACACATTTCTTTGATATGATAATGTTATGTGTTATGTAGACACATTTCTTTGATATGATAATGTTACTTGTTATGTAGACACATTTCTTTGATATGATAATGTTACTTGTTATGTAGACACATTTCTTTGATATGATAATGTTATGTGTTATGTAGACACATTTCTTTGATATGATAATGTTATATGTTATGTAGACACATTTCTTTGATATGATAATGTTACTTGTTATGTAGACACATTTCTTTGATATGATAATGTTATGTGTTATGTAGACACATTTCTTTGATATGATAATGTTATGTGTTATGTAGACACATTTCTTTGATATGATAATGTTACTTGTTATGTAGACACATTTCTTTGATATGATAATGTTATGTGTTATGTAGACACATTTCTTTGATATGATAATGTTACTTGTTATGTAGACACATTTCTTTGATATGATAATGTTACTTGTTATGTAGACACATTTCTTTGATATGATAATGTTATGTTTTATGTAGACACATTTCTTTGATATGATAATGTTATGTGTTATGTAGACACATTTTTCTGATATGATAATGTTACTTGTTATGTAGCACATTTCTTTGATATGATAATGTTATGTGTTATGTAGACACATTTCTTTGATATGATAATGTTATGTGTTATGTAGACACATTTCTTTGATATGATAATGTTATGTGTTATGTAGACACATTTCTTTGATATGATAATGTTATGTGTTATGTAGACACATTTCTTTGATATGATAATGTTATGTGTTATGTAGACACATTTCTTTGATATGATAATGTTACTTGTTATGTAGACACATTTCTTTGATATGATAATGTTATGTGTATGTAGACACATTTCTTTGATATGATAATGTTATGTGTTATGTAGACACATTACTTTGATATGATAATGTTATGTGTTATGTAGACACATTTCTTGGATATGATAATGTTACTTGTTATGTAGACACATTTCTTTGATATGATAATGTTATGTGTTATGTAGACACATTTCTTTGATATGATAATGTTACTTGTTATGTAGATACATTTCTTTGATATGATAATGTTATGTGTTATGTAGACACATTTCTTTGATATGATAATGTTATGTGTTATGTAGATACATTTCTTTGATATGATAATGTTACTTGTTATGTAGACACATTTCTTTGATATGATAATGTTATGTGTTATGTAGACACATTTCTTTGATATGATAATGTTATGTGTTATGTAGACACATTTCTTTGATATGATAATGTTACTTGTTATGTAGACACATTTCTTTGATATGATAATGTTATGTGTTATGTAGACACATTTCTTTGATATGATAATGTTATGTGTTATGTAGACACATTTCTTTGATATGATAATGTTACTTGTTATGTAGACACATTTCTTTGATATGATAATGTTACTTGTTATGTAGACGCATTTCTTTGATATGATAATGTTATGTGTTATGTAGACACATTTCTTTGATATGATAATGTTACTTGTTATGTAGATACATTTCTTTGATATGATAATGTTATGTGTTATGTAGACACATTTCTTTTATATGATAATGTTATGTGTTATGTAGACACATTTCTTTGATATGATAATGTTACTTGTTATGTAGAACATTTCTTTGATATGATAATGTTATGTGTTATGTAGACACATTTCTTTGATATGATAATGTTACTTGTTATGTAGACACATTTCTTTGATATGATAATGTTATGTGTTAGTGTAGACACATTTCTTTGATATGATAATGTTACTTGTTATGTAGACACATTTCTTTGATATGATAATGTTATGTGTTGTAGACACATTTCTTTGATATGATAATGTTATGTGTTATGTAGACACATTTTTTGATATGATAATGTTATGTGTTATGTAGACACATTTCTTTGATATGATAATGTTACGTGTTATGTAGACACATTTCTTTGATATGATAATGTTATGTGTTATGTAGACACATTTCTTTGATATGATAATGTTATGTGTTATGTAGACACATTACTTTGATATGATAATGTGACGTGTTATGTAGACACATTCTTTGATATGATAATGTTACGTGTTATGTAGAACATTTCTTTGATATGATAATGTTACGTGTTATGTAGACACATTTCTTTGATATGATAATGTTATGTGTTAGTAGACACATTTCTTTGATATGATAATGTTATGTGTTATGTGACACATTTCTTTGATATGATAATGTTATGTTTATGTAGATACATTTCTTGATATGATAATGTGACGTGTTATGTAGACACATTTCTTTGATATGATAATGTTACGTGTTATGTAGACACATTTCTTTGATATGATAATGTTATGTGTTATGTAGACACATTTCTTTGATATGATAATGTTACGTGTTATGTAGACACATTTCTTTGATATGATAATGTTATGTGTTATGTAGACACATTTCTTTGATATGATAATGTTATGTGTTATGTAGACACATTTCTTTGATATGATAATGTTATGTGTTATGTAGAAACATTTCTTTGATATGATAATGTTACGTGTTATGTAGACACATTTCTTTGATATGATAATGTTATGTGTTATGTAGACACATTTCTTTGATATGATAATGTTATGTTTTATGTAGACACATTTCTTTGATATGATAATGTTATGTGTTATGTAGACACATTTCTTTGATATGATAATGTTACGTGTTATGTAGACACATTTCTTTGATATGATAATGTTACGTGTTATGTAGACACATTTCTTTGATATGATAATGTTACGTGTTATGTAGACACATTTCTTTGATATGATAATGTTACTTGTTATGTAGACACATTTCTTTGATATGATAATGTTACGATGTTATGTAGACACATTTCTTTGATATGATAATGTTATGTGTTATGTAGACACATTTCTTTGATATGATAATGTTACTTGTTATGTAGACACATTTCTTTGATATGATAATGTTATGTGTTATGTAGACACATTTCTTTGATATGATAATGTTATGTGTTATGTAGATACATTTCTTTGATATGATAATGTTATGTGTTATGTAGATACATTTCTTTGATATGATAATGTTACGTGTTATGTAGACAAATTTCTTTGATATGATAATGTTACGTGTTATGTAGACACATTTCTTTGATATGATAATGTTACGTGTTATGTAGACACATTTCTTTGATATGATAATGTTATGTGTTATGTAGACACATTTCTTTGATATGATAATGTTACTTGTTATGTAGACACATTTCTTTGATATGATAATGTTATGTGTTATGTAGACACATTTCTTTGTATGATAATGTACGTGTTATGTAGACACATTTCTTTGATATGATAATGTTATGTGTTATGTAGACACATTTCTTTGATATGATAATGTTATGTGTTATGTAGACACATTTCTTTGATATGATAATGTTATGTGTTATGTAGACACATTTCTTTGATATGATAATGTTATGTGTTATGTAGATACATTTCTTTGATATGATAATGTTATGTGTTATGTAGACACATTTCTTTGATTGATAATGTTACGTGTTATGTAGACACATTTCTTTGATATGATAATGTTATGTGTTATGTAGACACATTTCTTTGATATGATAATGTTATGTGTTATGTAGATACATTTCTTTGATATGATAATGTTATGTGTTATGTAGATACATTTCTTTGATATGATAATGTTATGTGTTATGTAGACACATTTCTTTGATATGATAATGTTATGTGTTATGTAGATACATTTCTTTGATATGATAATGTTATGTGTTATGTAGACACATTTCTTTGATATGATAATGTTATGTGTTAGTAGACACATTTCTTTGATAAGATAATGTTATGTGTTATGTAGACACATTTCTTTGATATGATAATGTTATGTGTTATGTAGACACATTTTCTTTGATATGATAATGTTATGTTATGTAGACACATTTCTTTGATAAGATAATGTTATGTGTTATGTAGACACATTTCTTTGATATGATAATGTTATGTGTTATGTAGACACATTTCTTTGATATGATAATGTGACGTGTTATGTAGACACATTTCTTTGATATGATAATGTTACTTGTTATGTAGATACATTTCTTTGATATGATAATGTTACGTGTTATGTAGATACATTTCTTTGATATGATAATGTTACTTGTTATGTGACAATTTCTTTGATATGCTAATGTTACGTGTTATGTAGATACATTTCTTTGATATGATAATGTTACGTGTTATGTAGATACATTTCTTTGATATGATAATGTTACTTGTTATGTAGACACATTTCTTTGATATGATAATGTTATGTGTTATGTAGATACATTTCTTTGATATGATAATGTTACGTGTTATGTAGATACATTTCTTTGATATGATAATGTTACGTGTTATGTAGATACATTTCTTTGATATGATAATGTTACGTGTTATGTAGACACATTTCTTTGATATGATAATGTTACTTGTTATGTAGACACATTTCTTTGATATGATAATGTTACGTGTTATGTAGACACATTTCTTTGATATGATAATGTTACATGTTATGTAGACACAATTCTTTGATATGATAATGTTACTTGTTATGTAGACACATTTCTTTGATATGATAATGTTACGTGTTATGTAGACACATTTCTTGATATGATAATGTTATGTTATGTAGCACATTTCTTTGATATGATAATGTTATGTGTTATGTAGATACATTTCTTTGATATGATAATGTGACGTGTTATGTAGACACATTTATTTGATATGATAATGTTACGTGTTATGTAGACACATTTCTTTGATATGATAGTGTTATGTAGACACATTTCTTTGATATGATAATGTTACGTGTTATGTAGATACATTTCTTTGATATGATAATGTGACGTGTTATGTAGACACATTTCTTTGATATGATAATGTTACGTGTTATGTAGACACATTTCTTTGATATGATAATGTTACGTGTTATGTAGACACATTTCTTTGATATGATAATGTTATGTGTTATGTAGACACATTTCTTGGATATGATAATGTTACTTGTTATGTAGATACATTTCTTTGATATGATAATGTTATGTGTTATGTAGACACATTTCTTGGATATGATAATGTTACGTGTTATGTAGACATTTCTTTGATATGATAATGTTATGTGTTATGTAGACACATTTCTTTGATATGATAATGTTATGTGTTATGTAGATACATTTCTTTGATATGATAATGTGACGTGTTATGTAGACACATTTCTTTGATATGATAATGTTAGTTGTTATGTAGACACATTTCTTTGATAAGATAATGTTATGTGTTATGTAGACACATTTCTTTGATATGATATTGTTACTTGTTATGTAGACAATTTCTTTGATATGATAATGTTACGTGTTATGTAGACACATTTCTTTGATATGATAATGTTACGTGTTATGTAGACACAATTCTTTGATATGATAATGTTATGTGTTATGTAGACACATTACTTTGATATGATAATGTTATGTGTTATGTAGACACATTTCTTTGATATGATAATGTTATGTGTTATGTAGACACAATTCTTTGATATGATAATGTTACGTATTATGTAGACACATTTCTTTGATATGATAATGTTACGTGTTATGTAGACAAATTTCTTTGATATGATAATGTTACGTGTTATGTAGACACATTTCTTTGATATGATAATGTTACGTGTTATGTAGATACATTTCTTTGATATGATAGTGTTATGTAGACATATTTCTTTGATATGATAATGTTATGTGTTATGTAGACACATTTCTTTGATATGATAATGGTATGTGTTATGTAGACACATTTCTTTGATATGATAATGTTATGTGTTATGTAGACATTTCTTTGATATGATAATGTTATTGTTATGTAGACACATTTCTTTGATATGATAATGTTCATGTTATGTAGACACATTTTTGATATGATAATGTTACGTGTTATGTAGACACATTTCTTTGATATGATAATGTTATGTGTTATGTAGACACATTTCTTTGATATGATAATGTTATGTGTTATGTAGATACATTTCTTTGATATGATAATGTGACGTGTTATGTGAACATTTCTTTGATATGATAATGTTACGTGTTATGTAGACACATTTCTTTGATAAGATAATGTTATGTGTTATTGACACATTTCTTTGATATGATAATGTTACTTGTTATGTAGACACATTTCTTTGATATGATAATGTTACGTGTTATGTAGACACATTTCTTTGATATGATAATGTTACGTGTTATGTAGACACATTTCTTTGATAGATAATGTTATGTGTTATGTAGACACATTTCTTTGATATGATAATGTTATGTGTTATGTAGACACATTTCTTTGATATGATAATGTTAGTTGTTATGTAGACACATTTCTTTGATATGATAATGTTACGTGTTATGTAGACAAATTTCTTTGATATGATAATGTTATGTGTTATGTAGACACATTTCTTTGATATGATAATGTTACATGTTATGTAGACACAATTCTTTGATATGATAATGTTACTTGTTATGTAGACACATTTCTTTGATATGATAATGTTACGTTATGTAGCACATTTCTTTGATATGATAATGTTATGTGTTATGTAGACACATTTCTTTGATATGATAATGTTACATGTTATGTAGACACAATTCTTTGATATGATAATGTTACGTGTTATGTAGAACATTTCTTTTGATATGATAATGTTATGTGTTATGTAGACACATTTCTTTGATATGATAATGTTACATGTTATGTAGACACATTTCTTTGATATGATAATGTTACGTGTTATGTAGACACATTTCTTTGATATGATAATGTTATGTGTTATGTAGACACATTTCTTTGATATGATAATGTTATGTGTTATGTAGATACATTTCTTTGATATGATAATGTGACGTGTTATGTAGACACATTTATTTGATATGATAATGTTCGTGTATGTAACATTCTTTGATATGATAGTAGTTATGTAGACACATTTCTTTGATATGATAATGTTACGTGTTATGTAGATACATTTCTTTGATATGATAATGTGACGTGTTATGTAGACACATTTCTTTGATATGATAATGTTACGTGTTATGTAGACACATTTCTTTGATATGATAATGTAATGTGTTATGTAGACACATTTCTTTGATATGATAATGTTATGTGTTATGTAGACACATTTCTTTGATATGATAATGTTACTTGTTATGTAGATACATTTCTTTGATATGATAATGTTATGTGTTATGTAGACATTTCTTTGATATGATAATGTTACGTGTTATGTAGACACATTTCTTTGATATGATAATGTTATGTGTTATGTAGACACATTTCTTTGATATGATAATGTTATGTGTTATGTAGATACATTTCTTTGATATGATAATGTGACGTGTTATGTAGACACATTTCTTTGATATGATAATGTTACGTGTTATGTAGACACATTTCTTTGATAAGATAATGTTATGTAGTTTGTAGACACATTTCTTTGATATGATAATGTTACTTGTTATGTAGACACATTTCTTTGATATGATAATGTTACGTGTTATGTAGACACATTTCTTTGATATGATAATGTTACGTGTTATGTAGACACAATTCTTTGATATGATAATGTTATGTGTTATGTAGACACATTTCTTTGATATGATAATGTTATGTTTTATGTAGACACATTTCTTTGATAATGATAATGTTAGTGTTATGTAGACACAATTCTTTGATATGATAATGTTACGTGTTATGTAGACACATTACTTTGATATGATAATGTTATGTGTTATGTAGACACATTTCTTTGATATGATAATGTTACGTGTTATGTAGACACATTTCTTTGATATGATAATGTTACGTGTTATGTAGATACATTTCTTTGATATGATAGTGTTATGTAGACATATTTCTTTGATATGATAATGTTATGTGTTATGTAGACACATTTTTTGATATGATAATGGTATGTGTTATGTAGACACATTCTTTGATATGATAATGTTATGTGTTATGTAGACACATTTCTTTGATATGATAATGTTATGTGTGTTATGTAGACACATTTCTTTGATATGATAATGTTACGTGTTATGTAGACACATTTCTTTGATATGATAATGTTACGTGTTATGTAGACACATTTCTTTGATATGATAATGTTACGTGTTATGTAGACACATTTCTTTGATATGATAATGTTACGTGTTATGTAGACACATTTCTTTGATATGATAATGTTACGTGTTATGTAGACACAGTTCTTTGATATGATAATGTTACGTGTTATGTAGACACATTTCTTTGATATGATAATGTTACGTGTTATGTAGACACATTTCTTTGATATGATAATGTTACGTGTTATGTAGACACATTTCTTTGATATGATAATGTTACGTGTTATGTAGATACATTTCTTTGATATGATAATGTTACGTGTTATGTCTATTATTTAAACTTAGTTTTTTATCTTGCTTGTATTCTTTCTTTTAGATAATCTGTTACGTGAAAAATAAACATAATTTAATAGATTGAGCGCTTTACCAGTTTTCTCAACTCCTCTACTAAGCAGGAAGTGAATGGTGGGGCTGACGGAAGACATGTCGTGTTTACATGTGTAAGTCAGGGCGTTGTTCAATGATCAAAGAGAAACGTCCTACACATCAACTGAACAGACAGAGAAACTTACAACCCATTCTGCTATTAATCTTAGCTCTAACTGCCCGAGGGTGCGTCATTCTAGAGAAGTGTTACGGTACCATATCTAGGACAGCTCTTTCTAGAAACTTCTTAGATTTTTGATTACAGTTCGCTCTTAACTCTAAAGTCCTTCAGATTCTCAAACCAGTAATTATAAATTTTAAATGGCAGTTCAGGCCTGAATGGATGTTTCCTGAAGAAGTGGTTGAATATTCTCACACTAAAATGAAATTCAGTGTCACGTAACAACAGGATCGTTACTATAGTTGTTCATTGAATTTCTCAGCGTTATTGTGTAACATTTCTTTGTTGTTTGTCTGCGCTAGGTCTTTTCTTTCTGCTGCTCTCTCTATCATCTAAATAAATCATGCATATTCAGGACCGTGCAGTATATTTTCTCAGTATGATACAAGTCTTCGAAATGCCACCCTTAAATGTTTTTCTTTAAAATAACCTTCGATTGTGATTTATTTTAAACTGCACAAAATGCAAGAATACTATTTTTATTTTAAAAATGTAAACTACTTTAAAATTATGATATCAACTATAACAATCTACTACAGTTTTATACTTCTAACTTTAACTTTAACAATTTTGTTAATTATGGATGTTTAGTCTAGAGTGACAGCCAATGTAGATTCAATCGAAATTAATGTCAGATTTCTACGTTTTATTTGACTTATTAAACTTTTAAGTAGTGTTTTATTAATTTTAATTTCTAAAAACTTCTTTTTCTAGTTAGCTACATAGACAGAGAGTGTTAATAACTCTAGATATATATATATATATATATATATATATATATATATATATCATACAGGCACACGTTCAGCACATGAGATATACCCAGTCCATGCAAATACTACTTTTAATTCGATTCCCTTTTGTCCTAACATAAATATTTTCAAAGATATCAAGTAACTACAATTGCTGTAAAAACAATAATTCTCTTACCTAATCTACATTTTAAACACAAAGACTCTCCTCTCTTTAGCCTGTTACGCCCTTGGCGTTTAGGGCAGCAACAAACGTACACCATTCTTCCCTGTTCATGGCCTTCCTCTGTATTGTGTTCCAGCTATGATTCATTTCCTTCAGCTCTTGCTCTATCGTTCTCCTCCAGGTCGTCTTGGGTCTGCCACGCTTTCGCCTACCCTCTGGAGTCCATCTCAGTGCAGTTTTCGTGTCGGAGCCAGTCTCCATGCGCATCACATGTCCAATCCATCTCCAGCGTCGTCTTCGGATGATAGTGCCCATATTCTCTTGTTGGCATCGTGCAAGCAATTCTTGATTCGAGATAGTAGTCGGCCAGTACACGCGTAAGATTTTTCGCAGACAAGTTGTATGAAAGGCGGAGAGTCTTGACATATCCTGTTCTGTCATTCTCCAGCATTCCGATCCGTACAGCAATGTTGACAGCACAGCTGTTATAGATACTAGTCTTGGTTCTGATGCTGTATTGGGCAGATTTCCAGGCGGTCTGAAGGGTCATGAATGCACTTCGTGCCTTACTCAGTCTGTTTTTAATGTCAGATCCAGCGCCTCCTTCATTGCTAATAACACTTCCAAGGTATGTGAAAGCGGTTGTATCTCGGAGGTTTTACCTTCTAGTTTGACTGGTGCTGGGTTGCTATGTTCAGAGTCATTACTTCAGTTTTCTTCTGATTTATTTTCAGCCCAACCATCTCACTATATTGGTTAAGGCGGCAGGTCTTTTCCTGATATCTCTATGTGTTTGAGATAGGAGTGCGATGTCATCTGCAAAATCTAGGTCTTCCAGAGTGGATGTGAGCGTCCATCTAATACCTCTTGCCTTATCTTCCGTTGTTTTACGCATCACCCAATCTATGACAGTGTTGAATAATAGGCTGACATAACACATCCTTGTCGCACGCCTGTTTTACTTCAAACTTTAGTTCTGAAGTTTCAACACTGCATGCAAACTTGCTGTAGCAGCTTTTTATAATATGTATAAAACACAGTGGTATTCCATACCATCTTAAGATACGCCATAGACTTTCGCGGTGTATGCTATCAAAAGCTTTTTCAAAATCTACAAAGTTGATATAGAGTTTGCTTTGCCATTCTGTGCATTGTTCTATGATATTTCTAAGAGCAAATATTTGGCCTATACAGCTCCGTCCTCTGCGAAATCCTGCTTGTTCCTTTCTTAGTTTCTTATCCACAGCATCAGTAATACGTTGTACGATGATTTTGCTAAGATTTTACTTGGGACAGAAAGCAGTGTTATTCCACGCCAATTATTACAATCGGCAAGGAGCCCTTCTTGGGGATCTTGATGATGACTCCTCAAACACAAAGACTGAGTTAGTATAAATCCAAAAATATTATACTGATACAGATATATTATATATCTGATTTACTGATTTAAACACAGCACAGTCCCCTTTTAGAGACAGACTAACATTACAATCAAATATTGTCAATAATTGCAAGCTTAAAGCAAAATATCGACATGTAACACGTGCAATTGTCTTTTGTGATAATTGCCGCCTCAGCTTTTATGATCGGTCGTGCAGTATATTACAAACACAAAAATAATAGCTTCGCGCTGTCAGATCAAAAGTCTTTCGACAAGCGCTCGCCAACGATGCACCTGCGCTCAAGAAACCGAAATCAAAGGGTACCAAAAGCGCTTAGACGGCGGCATGCGATAAATCACAAATCGTATAAATCAATATCGGAAGAACATAGACCAATATAGAAAAGCGTTGTCTAAATTATTGATTTTAAATTATTGAATGGTTCATATAGTATTTTGATTTCACTGCTTATGCCGACCCCTTACTGTTCCACCTGATGCGGCCACCTCTAGATATCATTTCACGGCACGACTCTGTGCATATTTGTTCTTAGATCACCATTTATCTTATACCTGGTAATGCGATAATTATATCACATTAGTTCTATTTGATAATCACAGATACAATTTACACCTACAGAATATACTCAACAAACATCAACACACACGCAAAGTGTACATTTTCGTCAGTGAATCAGTCAAGTTTGAACGTCTTGTTTTCTCTCTGCATGTCATGTAGAAAATATCTAGTATGATTGTAAAAGGTTGTAATTGAATAATGTCAGAAAAATTGTATTTTCTTTTTTTAAATCAGATTATGAGTCATGTTAAATGAAACATGCCCGTGAGTTGCCGGAGCTCGCAAGGAGCAAAGAATAGTAGCACTGCGATCTACAAGTCATGTCGTAAGAGGCGACTGAGGTAGGGACCTAGGAAGCTACCCTAGTAAATAAAAAGCGTCGCAGAAATCGGATGTGCTTGCTAACTTGTAAGCGCACAACTGGCGCAACGTAAATCGCTCTTAGGCTCAAATCACATACAAATCACAAAGAGTGGTTTAACAAGTGGTCGATATGGGGCGCTGGAAGAAGAATAAAAGTGAAACATTTTCTCAAGATGGCGCAACTCTTTTATTTGAACATAATTTATGATAGGTGGTTGCTACAAACTGTTTAATGTTGTGTTCTGTTTTGTATGTTCATGACTTCTTCATGCTGCTTTTGACTTGTTATCGTTTCGGTATACGTTCAATGACTTTTCCTTCATGCTGCTTGTTGAACATTGTTATCCCAGTGTTCGGTCGGTATACGTTCAATGACTTTTGCTTCATGCTGCTTGTTGACATTGTTAGCCCAGTGCTCGGTCGGTATACGTTCAATGACTTTTCCTTCATGCTGCTTGTTGGACATTGTTAGTCCAGTGCTCGGTCGGTATACGTTCAATGACTTTTCCTTCATTTTGCTTGTTGAACATTGTTATCCCAGTGTTCGGGTATGTACATGTTATTATATATTGCTATAGATTGTCTTGAAACTTCTCTAGTTCTAATTTGGAACAAGATAAACTCGACTCCCAAACAAACAAGTCCCAGATGCGAGACACTGTAAAATTGTTGTAATTTCTATCTAGGGATGACTGTTTCTAACGGCTGTTTGACAAATTCTGACCTCTCATGACCTGGCAGGTAGATTTTCGTGAACCTGTTCTTTGTTTCACAGATTGACATAATTTTATCCACCGGGTGTGGCTCAATAAGACATGTCTATATTACCTTCTTACAGTTTAGTGGCGTCACAACATCTAACTAATCAAGACAACAGCGTGTACTGGAGGAACACATGGAACACAAACCAGACAATTGGCGTGTACGCTTCAGAACTGTCAATGTCTGTGTGTATATATATATATATATATACAGTATATACTATATGATTCGGGTGCATGGGGCACAATGTGCACGCCCTGATCTTGTCCTTCACGCACCAGGAGACCAGGTATCGCAAATGACATTCAATTACAAAGTTCTTGACAGACCTTCTTGGAAGCCAGTTGTAATATTAATGACATCTCTTAAGTGAGGCCAAGTGTTCAACAAGAGCGTGTGAGTTACTCGTGAACGGGGATTATGTGTATTAAAATTCCAGACAACATTTAGTTGTTGTTATTGTCAATGTGTGAAAGGATTTAATTTTGGGGAGGAAAAGATTAAATGATTAGCCTAATCGTATCAAGAACGAGCGCAGTGAGAGGGCTCCAACGTTCATGTACAAACTCACGTCACGGACAAAAGGGGCCAGTTTGCAGACGCGAGAAGTGTTTGCTTACATTTCAATGACAAATCTGCTAGCAAACACATCAAAGGCGTCTCGCTTGAATTGATACAAAAGACAATGTTTTGACAGTGTTGGGTCTTAGTTAACTTAAAAGGTATTTCTGTGCGGACTTTCATGAAAAAAATATATATAAAGTGAACCCACTTGGCGAACGGGCTGTCGGAAATAATTACCTGCAAAATTATTCGTACGCGTCTTTATATCTTTGTAGTGAACATGAAATACTTTCGAGCGAGATGAGGACATTGGTAGAATTTGGCCTGCAGCATATCAACACCACAAGAATCTGATCGCCGAATCTGGACATTTTTCTACACGATGGTCCTTTGTGACTGGCGGGTCTGCCTTGAGGCCAGAACTCTGACTGAATAGCTAGCTTCCATTGGTAGCAGACTAAAGCATAATTATAGATCTAAATTAAGTCAATTTACTTCTTTCTAGGGTCCATTTACTTGTCCTTTTTGGCAAAGTTTAGAACAGAGGGAAGCAACAAAGCTGGTGTTTACATCTAAGACCTCGGTACCGCGGTACATGTTATATTGTTGACATCTATCAACTGTCGACTCTATGAACTTTATAAGCAAGAAGTTCCAGGTTGTTGGATGTGAAAAGAAAACAGTTGCACAAAGTGACGCCTGTTACCTGCCACATGTCTAATAAAGACATCAAATAGATCTAAGACCTGTAACATTGATGACTGCCCACAAATATGTGGGACAACGTTCGGAGTGTGGGTATTCATGCTGCTACCCGAGGGCAATAAGGATTTAAATTGGGAGGAACATAATACATTACAGAAAATAAGTATCATAAAATACTATATTTTTTACTATAGGAGTGTTTCTTCGAATATCTCTCAAATCTTGTCATAATTCATGAGTAACTACTTCCAATATGACGACACAGATTAAGGAGATGACTCTTTCAGATTACATTTACTAAGACAAATATCGTATTCAACTCTCCGCCTATGTTTTGAAACATCCATCATGGACTATCATATGTCAGTAGAAATGGATGTCATATTTATATGTTTGTTATAGATCCAGTGGCATGTACATGTAGGTCTTCTCGCTAATGAAAGATCAGAAATACTTGTATAAAAACACATATAGTTATACAATAGAGACAGATATAAAGCAACTGCTTAGAGTTTGTCTGATGGGAGGAAGCATGGCAACTGATGACGCATCTGTACTGTAAATGAGAGAGTTTAGTATCAAAAGTTGCACGAGTAAGAAAGTATCAGCATAAAACGAAGAAGATCTAACTTGTATGAAACTAGATAAAAAGAATATATTATGCGGGACCACAGATGCAGGAAGAAATTAGAATATTGAATGACCCCCAGGTATCAGCTCTTACATAGGGTCTCTATAATAAACACGCTCCCACAGAGCGTTCTGAGTTAGGCATGCCACTCCCTGATCATCCACATTGGAGCATTCATTATATTTCTTCTAACTTATAGCCACACCACGTACGGTAATTCAACATCCACACAGGAGGCAGTCACCATGTGGATATGGTATTGTTTAGTTCATTGAATTATATCCTAAGTCTTCACTTATCAGGTTATTCACGTCGGGCCACAAAGTCGCTGTTTCAATTTGTGCCGAACTTATTTTCATGCTAAGAGAGACAATCTACTGGTTGGTCTTGTCAAGTGGTAAAGTTGATCGGGGTTTTGTCCCGCTAGAAGCAGTGTAAGCATGATGTGTGTTTGTGAGAAAAACAGATTATCGCATTAGTACTCTTTGCATACAGATGTGGGATGCAGTACAATGCAGCTCGTTCTACGCGGGGATGCAGTACAATGCAGCTCGTTCTACGCGGGGATGCAGGCGAGCTCTACACAAAATAAGTTATAAAATATTTCCCATGTTATAGTGGACTCTAAAAACGAATGAACTCAATACAGAAAGAAAAGGTATAATTAGACGCTCATTTCACTTCTCAGTGGAAGCCCAGCAGTCTTTTGTTAGATGGGGTGTGATAGTGTCTAGGTTGTCCACTTGCAAATGAAAGGTGATAGATTTTGGTTATTGTGATTTGAATAATATATTCTTGAAAAATACGAACATATTTTGAATTGATTTTATTTTTTAATAGAGTAATCGACTTTCTAACTAGTATACAGTTTGGTAGGAAGATGTGGATCTCATTCTTGGGCGGTATGTTCAAATCCCATCTCACGGACAAGATTGATACACTTAACTAGTGTGTGGCTTGGTGGGAAGATGTGGATCTCATTCTTGGGCGGTATGTTCAAATCTCATCTCACAGACAAGATTGATACACTTAACTATAGTGTGGCTTGGTGGGAAGATCTGGATCTCATTCTTGGGTGGGATATCTTAATCTCATGTCACGGACAAGATTGATACACTTAACTAATTTGTGGCTTGGTGGTAAGATGTGGATCTCATTCTTGGGCGGTATGTTAAAATCTCATCTCACGGACAAGATTGATACACTTAACTAGTGTGTGGCTTGGTGGTAAGATGTGGATCTCGTTCTTGTGTGGGATGTCTTAATCTCATCTCACGGACAAGATTGATACACTTAACTAGTGTGTGGCTTGGTGAGTAGTTGTGGATCGTGTTCTTGTATGGGATATCTTAATCTCATCTCACGGACAAGATTGATACACTTAACTAGTGTGTGGCTTGGTGGGAAGATCTGGATCTCGTTCTTGTGTGGGATATCTTAATCTCATCTCACGGACAAGATTGATACACTTAACTATAGTGTGGCTTGGTGGGAAGATCTGGATCTCGTTCTTGTGTGGGATGTCTTAATCTCATCTCACGGACAAGATTGATACACTTAACTAATGTGTGGCTTGGTGGGAAGATCTGGATCTCGTTCTTGTGTGGGATATCTTAATCTCATCTCACGGACAAGATTGATACACTTAACTAGTGTGTGGCTTGGTGGGAAGATGTGGATCTTGTTCTTGTGTGGGATGTCTTAATCTCATCTCACGGACAAGATTGATACACTTAACTAATGTGTGGCTTGGTGGGTGAACACATTTCAGTCTCACCTCACGGACGAAAAATCTATGTTAGGCAAGTTTCGAATGAAAACATCGAATTTATAAATACAGATTTGCACAAGCAAAGGTTATCAGAAAATCAGGAGTAAGATTGGGATCAGACTAAATATCAACAATCCTTGTCGCTCTAGAGGGGACATAAGACAGAGACAGCAAGTTTCTACTCAATTCCATCTTGTGCCTTTCACAATAACATTCGATTCTTTATACATTTCCATCTTGTGCTTTTCGAAGAGCTGAAAGCTTAAGTGCTTCTGGATCGGGGATAAAAAAAAATCCATTTCCATCGTGTAACTTTTACAATAACATTCGATTCTTTATACATTTCCTTTCTTGTAACTTTCACAATAACATTCGATTCTTTATACATTTCCTTTCTTGTAACTTTCACAATAACATCTGATTCTTTATACATTTCCTTTCTTGTAACTTTAAACAATAACTATTGATTCTTTATACATTTCTTTGTAACTTTCACAATAACATCTGATTCTTTATACATTTCCTTTCTTGTAACTTTCACAATAACATTCGATTCTTTATACATTTCCTTTCTTGTAACTTTCACAATAACATTCGATTCTTTATACATTTCCTTTCTTGTAACTTTCACAATAACATTCGATTCTTTATACATTTCCTTCTGTAACTTTCACAATAACATTGATTCTTTATACATTTCCTTTCTTGTAACTTTCACAATACATTCGATTCTTCATACCCAGTTCAGGTTTTTTCTATATATTGCTTCTACAAGCTAATGTTTTTCTTATAGCGTGTATTGTGTTTAGTTCTTGTATACATTTTTATAGCGTGTATTATGACTCGTCTGTTAGTTCTTGTATACAATCTTATAGTGTGTATTATGACTCGTCTGTTAGTTCTTGTATACATTCTTATAGTGTGTATTGTGTTTAGTTCTTGTATACAATCTTATAGTGTGTATTATAGAGGGTCTCAATGGCGCATTGGGTTAAGACGTTTGTCAGTCGTAATGAAGGTTGTGAGTTTCGAATTCTGACCGAGACACATGTACAATTTTTTTCATGAGAAACATATATTTTTTGCCGGAGCTACGGAGTTCGTGCTTTGTGCAACACTCTTGGCAGATATCCTGTCATCTCTGCCGATAGGAATAGAAACCAATACGGGGAAACCCGTGCAATACGGGAAACCGGTGCAATACGGGAAACCTGGTACAATACGGGGAAACCCGATGCAATACAGGGAAACCCGATGCAATTCAGGGAAACCTGATGCAATAGGGGAAACCCGGTGCAATGAAGACATCATTTTTTTAAAGTGTCTATTCTGATTTGTCTGTTAGTTATTTTTTATACATTCTGATAGTGTATATTATCATTTTTTTATCCTCCATTCTCAAAGTGCTGATACTGAAGTGAGTCTCACCAGGACTACTAGACTAAGCTGATTGGCGACCGCAGCTGAATATCTGCTTTGCAATCAACAAAACCAACACTCGCCTGGGGAATCATTATCACTTAATTACTCCATCAACTAAAAAGTCGTCCTGTGTTCTTTGCCCCAGACTTTCCCGAACTTTCCAACACCTAGAAGTTGATAAACAATGAAAACTAAACACAGTGTTCCAAATTGGCTGAACACGAGTAAATGAGTTAATAGATAGCTCGTATCCATTCATAAAATATTGTTATAGATTTGTATTCACGCGATGCCCGTTTATGTTAGACAGAGAAGGTCTTGTTAAAAACAGTTTACGCTTGTCAATGAGAGACAAATCTAGCTTTCTGAAGCTCTATTCACAACTTAAATACATTTAATTGATGTAATTGCAGGCGTTGACAAGTTTGATCTTCCTGAAAGCAGTGTTTGGGAACTTTAGCTAAATTTGGAAAATACATGATATGTAATTAATGCTGCTTGGGGGTGAGGTGGGCAAACGGTATGCTCTAGTCTGGCCGGAGGGAAAATTCAGGTTATTTTATTTTCCCACTGTGCATTGCCGCCATATGAGACAATAAGCTACCTGTGCCTCCCCCACCTGAGGTCGAATTTTCTTTGCTAAAACACTTCTGAAAATCTTTTAAGTTCAGCCATGTTTATCTTTGATAAGTTCATCCCCTCTGAGGTGTTACAGTGGATCAATATCAGTTGCTAGCGTGAGCGCTCGCATACTACCATAAATTGTTTGATCTGTTGTGAGCGCTCGCATCAGACCATCAAATATTAATAGATCTGACACGAGCTCTCGCATCAGATCATCAAATGTTAGATCTAGCGTGGGCGTTCGCATCAGACCATCAAATGTTAGATCTAGCGCGTGCGCTCGCATCATAACATCAAATGTTAGATCTAGCGTGTGCGCTCGCATCATAACATCAAATGTTAGGTATGGCGTGGGCGCTTGCATCAGGCCATCAAAGATTAGATCTAGCTTGGGGTCAAAGGCGCAGTTATAGGGACAACGTCGCGCCTGGTTTTGTGAGTTGACACTATTGAAGATCCTGCCCTACCTCCATGTGGTGACCCTGGAAACGGACAGAGGATCATGTCTGGCTAAGCGAGTAGGGATCGAGTGAGAGCTACTCTGGTATAAGTAGTAGTGCAAACGCGGGTTACGTTTGATGAGATCTGCCCGCAACACCGACAAGCAGAATCCCAGAGTGACTATTTCTGCCGAACACAGCAGGCTCTGAAATCTCTCAGCAAGGAAGGAATCGTTAGTCCTGCATACAGTCAGCTCTGAAATCTCTCAGCAAGGAAGGAATCATTAATCCTGCACACAGCCAGCTCTCAGCGAGAGATCGTTACATTCAGCACAGAACATTCTATCAAATCACTCATCTGCCTGACACAAATCCATTGTGGGATCGTTCTGTTTACAGCACGCCAGAGCTGGATTAGAGCTAGGCTATTTCCAAAACTAGAGTGCAGAGTGCTGGGTTTTGCAGTACAATGTATCGTAAGAGAAGTTTGTATGGGCTGTTCGTATGTGATTCCTAAACATTCGCCAAACAGATGATACGACTGTAATATTTCTGTATCTAGAACGCAACACAGGAAGATGATTGTGCATTGTGGTTGCCATTTAATCCTGGGATTCCCACAAAAGAAATGTGCGTCGAACCATCAAACGTTAGATCAAGCGTGTGCGCTCGCGAATCTCATACCAAAATATGAATATATGCGATAATAAGTGATCTGTCTGTCATAAAGTTGCGGCAATTACTGCATGTTGAGAGTCCATATTGTTAATGTAATATACATGTGTGCAAAGAAATTGTTGATACAATTTCCACTTTTGACAAGTCTATTGTTTACTATTTGTTTTGAAACAGATGACATTCAAATAAAGTTTAAAATAATTCCAACATTTTTAATGATCTAGCTGCTTATTTGGTCCTGCTTTCCGGTCTAATGCCATATAAATGGTATTCTGTTGTCTTTCCGGTTTAATGCCATATAATGGTATTTTCTTGTGTCTCCGGTCTAATGTCGTGTAATGGTATTTTACGTGTTTGTAAGGTGTTGCATATTTGTCTCTTTTTTTTCGATCCAGAAGCACTTGAGCTTTCATGGACATCGTAACCCTTCGGTTCGGTGCCACGAACACCGTAAATCTGGAGAGTCTGTGGCTTTTCTGCCAGCCCGCGGAAGTGAACCGCACTCGCAGGGGGCTTGTCACCCGTCATTCAACGCGCTACGAACACGCTGGGCAGGCGGGCATTTGCCTCATAAAATATGTTATATTTTTCTGGCCGTGAGGTAAGAAGTATTTTCTTGAAATCATTCAGCTGTTGTCACCAGGAGAGATGATGACCAAAACTGTTATGTCAGTGTGTGCATAGTTAGCTCTGGAGTATGTTAATGATATATTATGTACATTGATTATTAACTAGTACTTTCAAATCGTTGTGTTAATATTGAAGTCAATTATTAACTCAACTATACCCATGACCACTGTAGTGGCTGACCGTGTGTTGCTGGGGACGGCAAGGAAAACAAAGAATAGTAACACTGCGACCTACAAGACATGGCGTAAGAGGCGACCGAAGTAGGGGTTTAGGAAAGCTACTCTAATACATAAAAAACCTGGTAGAAATCGCAGAAGTGTCCTACTTGTAGGCGCATAACTGGCACAACATACTATCGATCTTAGGCTCAGATCACATACAAATCACAAAGAGTTGTTCAACAAGTGTCGATATGGAGCGTTTGAAAAAGAAGAACTATAATGGCGTACACACTAGCGTCAATAGCACACACAGTCAATGTAGGGTCTTTATATATTTTTTTTGAAGTGTTTATTTCATTTTGTACATAACAATATCAGCAATTTCATGTTTGACAAATTTTTGTGAACTGAAGTGACATGCCCGTGAGATGTAAATATGAGATGTTGGGCTTTATGGTGATTATCTAATGAAAGTGATGATGATGATAAATATGATAAATTGATACATACATTTAAAATATGATACATTGATACATACATTTAAAATATGATACATACATTTAAAATATGATACATTGATACATACATTTAAAATATGATACATACATTTAAAATATGATACATACATTTAAAATATGATACATACATTTAAAATATGATACATTAATATATATATTTAAAATATGATACATACATTTAAAATATGATACATTGATACATACATTTAAAATATGATGCATTGATACATACATTTAAATTATGATACATTGATACATACATTTAAAATATGATGCATTGATACATACATTTAAAATATGATACATTGATACATACATTTAAAATATGATACATTGATACATACATTTAAAATATGATACATTGATACATACATTTAAAATATGATGCATTGATACATACATTTAAAATATGATACATTGATACATACATTTAAAATATGATACATTGATACATACATTTAAAATATAATACATTGATACATACATTTAAAATATAATACATTGATACACACATTTAAAATATTATACATACATTTAAAATATGATACATTAATATATATATTTAAAATATGATACATTGATACATACATTTAAAATATGATACATACATTTAAAATATGATACATTGATACATACATTTAAAATATGATACATTGATACATACATTTAAAATATGATACATTGATACATACATTTAAAATATGATACATTGATACATACATTTAAAATATGATACATTGATACATACATTTAAAAATACGTTTTAAAGAAAATACAGGAAAATATAATACAAAGTATGACATTGCATTTTCACAGTTGCTTTCCCAACGGACAGGCTCTTGGTGACACTTCCCATCTGAGTTCGACGGCCAGAAGCAACAAAGTCCGACAGAAGTAAGCTTGCAATAACACACACAGTCAATGTAGGGGTCTTTAACATAGATCACTTCACTTTCTCATTGTGGTAAGCTTGCAAAGTTATTATCGTAGCTATAGCTTGTAGAACTAAAACATTGAACGAAATAGTTTATTCTATGATATAACTTAAATGTGATCTCAGGGGCGGCTCGTGATCATTTTTGTTGGTGGGGCCAGACATTTTTTCAGGATAAATTATGGTGTTTGGTTGCTATAATTTAATTTATAAAATAATAAATACAGGTTATAGATTATTTGTGGTGGGGTCCGGCCCCACTGGTCCTTACTGACGAGCCGTCACTGTGTGATCTACCATTTGATTTGTAAAACTACAGACGTGTTTCGCCATTAACATAGTTTTACTGTAGTCTTCCTTTATATCAATGATATATATTAAATGTGATATGCACTGCAAGCAATGTAAACAAAGAAACGTTTGTTTGATGAAAATGATAGTAACATAAAACAGTTTTGTAGTCAGAACACAGTAATATTCATAGTATGGGAATAATGAACTTGTACTCACAATCGTTCGACGGGAATCCGTTGAGATCCGGTCTGCACAGAACGTTGTCCCCTTACCCCGAGCTGTGTTGGTGCAGTCATGTCGATGATAGAATGTAGCGCTGCAGTAGTGTAGTTGTTGGTGAACTAACTTCTTATGCTAGTGGCGCGGGTTCATTTCCACTATGGGCATGGAATTTTTTCGGCCTGTAACAGCTCTCAAGTCGACCCATCCTCATTTGGGTACCAGGAAAATCACTGGGAAGTAAAGGCAGCCGGGATGATGTTGACCACATTACCCATCGTGTGCCAACAGTCAATGAAAAATACGGTCCTAACATGGTATCACTTTATACACTACGTGGTATAACAAGGTTCTTTTACTTTTTACTTATTTTCTTTCAATCATTGTTTTTATATTGAAATTGATTATATTTACTGGTTATTAAAATCTTATTAGAAGAAAAGTTGAAGGCCGTCGAGCAAGAGAAAGACTGAGACATACGTAGGAGAGAAACATCAAGAAATTGATAAATTACAAGAGAAAGACTGAGACATACGTAGGAGAGAAACATCAAGAAATTGATAAATTACAAGAGAAAGACTGAGACATACGTAGGAGAGAAACATCAAGAAATTGATAAATTACAAGAGAAAGACTGAGACATACGTAGGAGATAAACATCAAGAGATTGACAAATTACAGCCTAACAGAGTGAAACATCAAGGTAAGAATCAAAGAATATTGAAGGTCTATGGCAGCCATCTTGCAATGCGAAGACGGCACTTGATGCTAATGAGTCTTCTTCCTAATTCGTACACATTTTTTGGGACAATTTTTCCAGCATGTTAAATTATCATGATATATCTAGCTCACATGTTTTAGTTGAGTAGCTGTTTCGAATATTAGATATCGACACTACTCAGATTAGCTCAATAGAATATTCGATATCGACACTACTCAGATTATCTCAAAGAAATTCGATATCGACACTACTCAGATTAGCTCAAAGAATATTCGATATCACACTACTCAGATTAGCTCAATAGAATATTCGATATCAACACTACTCAGATTAGCTCAATAGAATATTCGATATCAACACTACTCAGATTAGCTCAATAGAATATTCGATACACACTCTAGATTAGCTCAATAGAACATTGATATCAACTACTCAGATTAGCTCAATAGAATATTCGATATCGACACTACTCAGATTAGCTCAATAGAATATTCGATATCAACACTACTCAGATTAGCTCAATAGAATATTCGATATTGACACTCTACATAAACTATCTAGATTAGCTCAATAGAATATTCGATATCGACACTACTAAGATTAGCTCAATAGAATATTCGATATCGACACTACTAAGATTAGCTCAATAGAATATTCGATATCGACACTACTAAGATTAGCTCAATAGAATATTCGATATCAACACTACTAAGATTAGCTCAATAGAATATTCGATATCAACACTACTCAGATTAGCTCAATAGAATATTCGATTCATTGACACTACTAAGATTAGCTCAAAGAATATTGATATCGACACTACTCAGATTAGCTCAATAGAATATTCGATATCAACACTACTCAGATTAGCTCAATAGAATATTCGATATTGACACTACTCAGATTAGCTCAATAGAATATTCGATATTGACACTACTCAGATTAGCTCAATAGAATATTCGATATCGACACTACTAAGATTAGCTCAATAGAATATTCGATATCGACACTACTAAGATTAGCTCAATAGAATATTCGATATCGACACTACTAAGATTAGCTCAATAGAATATTCGATATCAACACTACTCAGATTAGCTCAATAGAATATTCGATATCAACACTACTCAGATTAGCTCAATAGAATATTCGATTTCAACACTACTAAGATTAGCTCAATAGAATATTCGATATCGACACTACTCAGATTAGCTCAATAGAATATTCGATATCAACACTACTCAGATTAGCTCAATAGAATATTCGATATTGACACTACTCAGATTAGCTCAATAGAATATTCGATATTGACACTACTAAGATTAGCTCAATAGAATATTCGATATCAACACTACTCAGATTAGCTCAATAGAATATTCGATATTGACACTACTAAGATTATCTCAATAGAATATTCGATATTGACACTACTAAGATTAGCTCAATAGAATATTCGATATCAACACTATAGATTAGCTCAATAGCTCATTCAGGTTACAAGAATACTAAGATCAGTAGACAACGAAATCAATGAAGAACAATCTGCATTGAGTAAAGTCTCAATAAAATGTGTTATTGTGTATCAATATCATATTAGAAGATGTCAATATTATTGTGAGTTCTTCTCTTCTTCTTCGATCGTTCTTTTCGGCCATTTTGATCATTCTTGTTGTGATGTAAACAGCCTTTGCCAAGAACGGTTTTTTACATCACAATCTTCAGTACCTTTAGGAACTCTGGTGCTTATTCTTCGGCGATGTGTCCGATTTCAGCCAGCATTTTATTTACAAGGGTAGCTTGCCCTAGATTGTACAAGTCCTACCGATCCTTTGTGCAGTATATTTTGTCTTGGATCTACGTCGTAAAGAAGGAGAGTACTGCACCCTTTCTGACTGTGAAGTCGTTCGGGATTAGGAACATTTCTCAGTCTTTTTGGAACACATCAGATTGTCCTGGGACGGCGTCTTACTCGTATAATACACCATGAAAAGTGTCGGCCTTCGCCAATGTTTGGACTTGGAAAGCCTGTCAAATCGTTACATTGTCGGCCTTACTTTCCTACCACTTTAAGTTTATTCCGGTGTAGAAACATTCTCAGCCTTTTCGAGGCGCGTGTCGGCACTTGGCAATTTGCAATTCTGCTCTGCATTTTCCCCGCCCTTGGAAACACTGGAATGGGACTACGTACAAATAATATAGATGGTCGTTTCATTAGGCACTATCAGCGGAACTTAGATTTTGCGCTCGCCAAATATCACCCACCATAGTTTTTCGGGGATGTTAGTTGTGAGAACAGTACCTTGCTCGGTTGGTGCAGGGAAGGCAGTTTCGTTTGACGCTAAAACGCAACGTTAGGATTTGCGCTCTGCTAACTTTACCCAATAGATTTATCTGCACTTGGCCTCTTATGCAGAGTTTACCGCAATCTTCCCCTGTGTCGTCACGATACGTTACTGTGTTTTCAGATACTCTTGTCGAGACCTTTGTTTTATTTCACATCGTTCTCATTGATTCTTGAACCACAGCTGGCAATTTCTTTTCGGCCATTTACTCCGGGGGAGTTGGGATTCGTTCACTAACGTGCAACTCAACTCGGTGCCCCCACCTACGGGCTCTGAGTTTCGCACCACGTGGGCCCACGTCTCTTTTCTGGATGCACCCCTCATCCTTTATGTTTATTTGTTCAGCTTTTCCCATCGGCCAGGAGAGACGTACGGTCATTTACTCCGGGGGAGCTAGCATTCGCTCACAGACGACTCGTACACTTCTGTTTCTTACGTTTCAGCACCTATTTGGACAACTTTTCGTACACGTCTGTTTTTTTACGTTTCAGCAACTATTTGGACAACTTTTCGTACACTTCTGTTTCTTACGTTTCAGCAACTATTTGGACAACTTTTCATCGGACATCGGTCAGGAGATGCGTGCATTTTTTCAGGGATTTTGGCCCTGCATTGCTTTTCCGAGCTTTCCCTACAACCACTACCTTTAGCTCTCCCTCGATCCCTACCCGCTTAGCCAGTCAGGAACCGTTGTCTGTTACCAGGGTCACCACGTATATGTGGGGTAGGATCTTGATTAGTGCAAGCTCACTAATCCTGGCTCGGCGTTGTCCCTATGTGCCTTTGACTCCGTGAGGTTATTCAATTCTCTTAACGTGTTATTAATTTGTGTACGTTACTCGCAAGCTGCCACATTTGTTTGTCTCCAGATATTTGCTCACTTGAAACCAACCGCGAAGAACGATCTACAAGTAAACACATCAGACATTGAACGCTGACATTCATACAGTTATTTGTTCTCACAGTTTTACAAGGCATCATCGATTAGGCGATGCGTTGACAATCATTTAGACGTCAGAATTTGTCCACACTCCAAGATATCAGACAATCATATTGCTAACATAATTTATCCCCACTCCAGGCAGGACATCAGGCAATCATATTACTAACATAATTTATCCCCACTCCAGGCAGGACATCAGACAATCATATTACTAACATAATTTATCTCCACTCCAGGACATCAGACAATCATATTGCTAACATAATTTATCTCCACTCCAGGACATCAGACAATCATATTGCTAACATAATTTATCCCCACTCCAGGACATCAGACAATCATATTGCTAACATAATTTATCTCCACTCCAGGACATCAGACAATCATATTGCTAACATAATTTATCTCCACTCCAGGACATCAGACAATCATATTGCTAACATAATTTATCACCACTCTAAGACATCAGACAATCATATTGCTAACATAATTTATCTTCACTTCAAGACATCAGACAATCAAATTACTGACATAATTTATCTTCACTCCAAGACATCAGACAATCATATTACTAACATAATTTATCCCCACTCCAGGCAGGACAACAGACAATCATATTGCTAACATAATTTATCTCCACTCCAGGACATCAGACAATCATATTGTTGTCTTTTAGAACAGAGGAATTTCAGGGTTGTGAATCCCAGTAGCTGGCCTGATTAGGGGAGCCGACAGAGTCAAATAGGTGACCAGGGGTGTATCTCACGGACACCTTGGCGCCCACAGTTGTCGCGCTGAACATGCTTTATACCAACCCTGTGGCTTGGAGATTATACTCTTCTAACAACAGAAGACCGAAGACTAGACAGAGAGATAGAAGCTAGAGTGAAAAAAAAGCAAATGCTGTAACCTACCAGCTATCCCCATTGTTAAGGCACCCACAAATCTCACTGACAGCTAAACAACAGATGATCAACAGCATTTTCATACCTACTTTGTGTTACCAGAGCCAAACATGGACAATGAGCAAAGCGCAGTCGTGAAAAAATACTTCATCTGAAATACGGTGCCTGCGAAATGTTACCAGAGTCGGTAACTACTTGAGAGAGCAGTAACTGGTCATGTCTCAGTTCTCTACATGTTTCTGATGTTTGTTAATAAATGTTCAACTACTATTTATCTTACCAGGATCATTGATACACCAAGTAGCACAATAACGACCCCATTCAAACCAACTGTTACATTCCCATCCAATTCTTCATTAATCAAGTTCGTGTTCGTGATCTTGCACTTCCATTAACCATCTTTTTTCAAACGATTCATTAGCAAGTAAATGGCCTGTTCTGTTGAACAATGTTTAGTTACAACAATTTCCATAGACTGTTTTGTTTTCAAGTAGCTGATCCACTCCACGGTCGCATCGACGGTGGATATAGTTGCGACCAACAAACATTGACAGTATTTTGATAGAGATCATTATCGCAGTTTTCATGAAGGTTTATTTCGTTTTATCTTCTAAAGTGTTTATTGTTTTTCAATATTCCCGTGTCCTCAAATACTTTGAAAAATGAAGAACTGATGTGGAAATCTTTGCGCACGTTTTCTGGTCTCATTTGTTTTTGGTCACTTCTCTTTCTCTCTCCTATTTTATTCTTCTTCTTCTTTGCGTTCGTTCTTTACGACCAATTTTAAACACTCTTTGTGATATGTTTGATCTTTGCCAAGAACATGTATACGTTGCACATTGGTTTGGTAGGCCCCTAAACGCATAGACTTGTACACGTTTAGGACACGTGCATCCGATTTCTTCCAAACCTCCTTAGTCGCCTCTTACGACATGCGCGGCAGGTAACAATGGTTATATTCTTTACACCCTAAATTTGTGCCCCGGTAACCACTCGGGCGTCCTATTTTATTGTTTCCCTTTGCATATATTTTTATACTCTCTCTCAATTAATCTTCAGAATTTTTGTTTGTTTGTGTCAAATGTTTTCTGCTGTTCTCCTCAAGCTCAAGTAGTAGCATGTCCCTGGCTGAACGTCGCATTCCTCACATCTCCCGCATGTAACCTCTCTGTCTCTTGGAAGTTCTCCGGCCTCCTCCAGCGTCATGTTCAAGGTTTCTTTTATGTTCTACTGCCACCTTCGTCTTGGTTTTCCCCTGCCTCGTACTCCAGAAACTATGCCTTCCATTACCTTTCTCTTCAAACTGCTGTGGCGTTTAATATGGCCAAAATAGTTCATCGTCTGTTCCCTTATGTGTTAAATATTCTCCATGTGTCTGATGTTCTCCCTGTAGGTCAAACAGATTTTGTGTTACAAACTGGATTGACAATTACAAGTAAAATTATTGTTTACAGTTTTGGCTTGTATCGTTTGTTTGTTCAGTTTTACAGCCACTTACTCTGGGTTCTTCCAGGCCCATGATTTTTGAGCTTCCGGGTATATCATGTATATAAGGTAAGGTATATGTTTCAAGAACTCTGAGAATGTTTGTCAATATAAGGTAGGGGATATGTTTCAAGAACTCTGAGAATGTTTGTCAATATAAGGTAGGGGATATGTTTCAAGAACTCTGAGAATGTTTGTCAATATAAGGTAGGTATATGTTTCAAGAACTCTGAGAATGTTTGTCAAAAAGTAATATGTCTTATAATAGCCGTCCATCGCAAGCGATGATGAAAACAATGACGCGTGCTGCTGCACCTCTCTGGTGTGTGCAAAGGTGACTGTAGAGTCATATCCTAGAACAGAATCCCCTGCCACAGGTGGGGCATACTTGATCAAAGTTAGACATGTGTGTGTTGTGTGGTCTATCTTTTCCAGCAGCTCGTTTTCTCTGTGCCTCAACAATACGATGATTCTCAGCTATGCGGGTTCCTCTTTTGTTGTTACAGCACCACATTTGGCGATCTTGTGCAAGGGATTCCCAGCACGTGGTGTCTATATCGACGCATTTCAGAGACACTTTAAGAGTGTCTTTAAAGCGTTTTTCTGTCCACCAGCAGAACGTCTGCCCTCTTCAAGTTCGCCATATACCAACTGTTCCTAATATATGTACGATATGTCAAACAGAAGAACATTGTCGCAAGAACAATGTATATAAAAACAACATCTGTCTCCCTGAACTATATCAATGTATACAAGAACAACATCTGTCTCCTGAACTATATCAATGTCTATAAGAAGAACATCTGTCTCCTGAACTATATCAATGTATATAAGAAGAACATCTGTCTCCTGAACTATATCAATGTATATAAGAAGAACATCTGTCTCCTGAACTATATCAATGTATATAAGAAGAACATCTGTCTCCTGAACTATATCAATGTATATAAGAAGAACATCTGTCTCCTGAACTATATCAATTTATATAATAAGAACATCTGTCTCCCTGAACTATTTAATGTATATAAGAAGAACATCTGTCTCCTGAACTATATCAATGTATATAAGAACATCTGTCTCCTGAATTATATCAATGTATATAAGAAGAACATCTGTCTCCTGAACTATATCAATGTATATGAGAACATCTGTCTCCTGAACTATATAAATGTATATAAGAAGAACATCTGTCTCCTGAACTATATCAATTTATATAATAAGAACATCTGTCTCCCTGAACTATTTCAATGTATATAAGAAGAACATCTGTCTCCTGAACTATATCAATGTATATAAGAACATCTGTCTCCTGAACTATATCAATGTATATAAGAACATCTGTCTCCTGAACTATATCAATGTATATAAGAACATCTGTCTCCTGAACTATATAATGTTATAAACACTGCCTAAATAATCAGAGAACATCTGTCTCTAAACTATATCAATGTATATAAGAAGAACATCTGTCTCCTAAACTATATCAATGTATATAAGAAGAACATCTGTCTCCTAAACTATATCATGATATGAACATCTGTCTCTAAACTATATCAATGTATATAAGAAGAACATCTGTCTCCTGAACTATATCAATGTATATAAGAACATCTGTCTCCTGAACTATATCAATGTCTATGAGAACAACAGCTGGCCCCTGAATTTATACCTATCTATAAGAAGAATATCTGTCCTCTAAACTCTATAAATGTCAATGAGAATGACATCTGACTCCTAAACTCTATAAATGTCAATGAGAATGGCATCTGGTTCCTAAACTCTATAAATGTCAATGAGAATGACATCTGGTTCCTAAACTCTATCAATATCTGTTAGAATGGCATCTATCATCTATCATCTGAACTCTATCGATATCTCTGAGAAGAACACGGATCTCAAGAACTACATCAACGCCTATTAGAATGACATCCGTCCCCTCTGAACGATATCAGTGTCTATGAGAAAGCCATCTGTCCCCTCTGAACGATATCAGTGTCTATGAAAACCATCCGTCCCTCTGAACGATATCAGTGTCTTGAGAACGCCATCTGTCCCCTCTGAACGATATCAGTGTCTATGATAAGGTCATCTGTCCCCTCTGAACGATATCGGTGTCTATGAGAAAGCCATCTGTCCCCTCTGAACGATATCGGTGTCTATGAGAAAGCCATCTGTCCCCTCTGAACGATATCGGTGTCTATGAGAAAGCCATCTGTCCCCTCTGAACGATATCGGTGTCTATGAGAAAGCCATCTGTCCCCTCTGAACGATATCAGTGTCTATGAGAAAGCCATCTGTCCCCTCTGAACGATATCGGTGTCTATGAGAAAGCCATCTGTCCCCTCTGAACGATATCAGTGTCTATGATAAGACCATCTGTCCCCTCTGAACGATATCGGTGTCTATGAGAAAGCCATCTGTCCCCTCTGAACGATATCGGTGTCTATGAGAAAGCCATCTGTCCCCTCTGAACGATATCAGTGTCTATGAGAAAGCCATCTGTTCCCGTCTGAACGATATCAGTGTCTATGATAAGACCATCTGTCCCCTCTGAACGATATCGGTGTCTATGAGAAAGCCATCTGTCCCCTCTGAACGATATCGGTGTCTATGAGAAAGCCATCTGTCCCCTCTGAACGATATCAGTGTCTATGAGAAAGCCACCTGTTCCCGTCTGAACGATATCAGTGTCTATGAGAAAGCTACCCGTCCCCTCTGAACGATATCAGTGTCTATGAGAAAGCCATCTGTCCCCTCTGAACGATATCGGTGTCTATGAGAAAGCCATCTGTCCCCTCTGAACGATATCAGTGTCTATGAGAAAGCCATCTGTTCCCGTCTGAACGATATCAGTGTCTATGAGAAGACCATCTGTCCCGTACAGGACGACACAGACCACATCTATTAATTGAATCCCCGCTCAAATATCTTAGTTACAAATTTTTCTCCCTCAAACTCTACACTTTTGACGATGTCTACGATAAACTACTGTATTCTATTTCCTTCTGGAATCTAGTCTTGGCATGAATATCGCTTAATATTACCTTTGAAATTAGAACCAGGATCAGCATGTACAGCACAGGCTATGCCTCCCAATCAGGGGCTATGTTGACACTCCGTGCCAAATTGACACACAGCTATTTCCTCTATCACGCTAGAAATCAACCCTATTTGTTTAACTATTAGTATTTCCTGGCTAAAGTATATGTAAACGGCAGAGTTCTTTTTTATATGTGAAAGACCTTTAATACCGAGAAATGTACATACAATATTATATACGGGATTAAAAATTAAGTTTCTCCACGAGTTTCAATGTATAAATACACCTGAGAAAGGTTCCTCGTCTCCGATGTTTGTTCAGGTGTGTTCCGCTTTCGTGGTTTAATTGCAGGTTTATTCTCAAAGAGAGAAACTGTTGTTGCGTCGGGTTCCGTTTTTGTGGTATATGCACCGAGGCGAGAATAAGAGGGTCTAACGCGTGGGTACTGTAGTAGCTGTATGGACGATTTGACGGTTGTGGTTAACTGTACCTGCTGGACACATGTGGACATCTGATGATTGTTGAGACTGTTACTAGTGTTGAAATGTGGACATCTGACCGCTGTAGAGACTGTTACTAATGTACACATGTGGGGGACATGGCAGCTGTACATATTCTTACTGATGTATACATGTGGGCACATGGCAGGTGTACATAGTGTTACTGAAGTACAGATGTGGAGGACATGGCAGCTGTAGACAATGTTACTGAAGTACACATGTGAGGAACATGACAACTGTAGATATTCTTACTGATGTACACATGTGAGGAACATGACAACTGTAGATATTCTTACTGATGTACACATGTGAGGAACATGGCAGATGTAGATATTCTTACTGATGTATACATGTGAGGAACATGGCAGATGTAGATATTCTTACTGATGTACACATGTGAGGAACATGGCAGATGTAGATATTCTTACTGATGTACACATGTGAGGAACATGGCAGATGTAGATATTCTTACTGATGTACACATGTGAGGAACATGGCAGATGTAGATATTCTTACTGATGTACACATGTGAGGAACATGGCAGATGTAGATATTCTTACTGATGTACACATGTGAGGAACATGGCAGATGTAGATATTCTTACTGATGTACACATGTGAGGAACATGGCAGATGTAGATATTCTTACTGATGTACACATGTGAGGAACATGGCAGATGTAGATATTCTTACTGATGTACACATGTGAGGAACATGGCAGATGTAGATATTCTTACTGATGTACACATGTGAGGAACATGACAACTGTAGATATTCTTACTGATGTACACATGTGAGGAACATGGCAGATGTAGATATTCTTACTGATGTACACATGTGAGGAACATGGCATATGTAGATATTCTTAATGATGTACACATGTGGGTACGAATAAGCAAAATAGAAAAGTCGAAGCGTTAAAAAAAAATGATTACATTCTTCAGAAATTCCGTTGTGATATTTACATGTTCAAAATGTTGGGAACACAATTTACAGCAGAATGTATTCATGCAGGCAACACATGTTACACCCCTCACTGTGGGACACGATCACGTTAGGATACCCCTCACTGTGGGACACATCTCACTATGAGACACCCCTCACTGTGGGACACCCCCTCACTGTGAGACACCCTCACTGTGGACACTCCTCACTGTGGGACACCCTCACTGTGAGACACCCCTCACTTGGGACACTCTCACTATGGGACACCCTCACGTTATTATACCCTCACTGTGAGACACCACTCACTATAAGGCACCGCTCACTGTGGGCAATTTGGTGACGAGGTCAAATTAGCTATACATCTGAATATCGGTCTTCCTCTTGACCGCCTTAAAACAGATGTCTAAGTAACTGAGGTTACACGATTTCAACCAGAATATTCCGTAGGACTCATCCCCAACAAGAATTGCTTGCTAAAAATTGTATAGAGGGGCATGATAGTGATAGTGTTTTCTGCATCATGCCTAGGAGAAACTTCCCTGTGCAGGATAGCTAAACCTGTCTTACGTACATTACACTGGGGATTAACATGGCGACGACAACTTAGCTATGTATATTGTGCTCGAATACTTAACATAAGACTGCTAATACTGCCTTCCTTACGACCGACCACCCTGGTGAATGAATGGGTAGAACAATGGGTGGTTAGAAAATGAAGCGAATAGATAAGTCTGACAGAAAGTCTGAGAAATATCTGTGTGTGGAGGGGGTGGGTGAGGGTGATGGGCTTATTTGACTGAGGGGGATGGGCTTATTTGACTGAAGTCAGATAGCTGGCTATCAAAGGGTTAATGGATTTGGGCAAATAATTAAAAGATAATGCATATGAGAGATCTTTAGAACCCAAGTTGGTAGTGATCAAACATTACGGAAAATATGAGGGTTACTCAAGGATAAGCAGAAAGTCAACAAATCAGCTCTTTCTGGATTGACATATTATGTTTACTCTGGTCTTCCATGCAAACAGAATTCTATCATGTCGCTGATTGTCTATTGGTACGGGTTCAATTCCACATGTAGCTGTGGACATTTTTTCCGACCGTAACGGCTCTCGGATCGACCCAGCCTCAATTGGGTACCAGGAAAAGCACTGGGAAGTATAGGCGGTAGACGTGATGTTGACCACATCACCCACCGTGTGCTGACGGTCTATGCAAAATAGGATCCCAACACCGTATTACCCTATATGCCACGTGTTATAAAAATGATTCCTTTACTTTTACTTTTGACAGTGATTGTCCGGTTGGACGTGCATATAATACAGTGATTGTCCGGTTGGACGTGCATATAATACAGTGACATTTATTGACCATCATAATCATCATGTGGTATGTACTTAGAGGCTACGGCACTCAATAAATATCTGACAGATTACAATATGTCTGAATATCAAATAAACTACAATAAATATCTGACAGATTACAATATGTCTGAATATCAAATAAACTACAATAAATATCTGACAGATTACAATATGTCTGAATATCAAATAAACTACAATAAATATCTGACAGATTACAATACGTCTGAATATCAAATAAACTACAATAAATATCTGACAGATTACAATATGTCTGAATATCAAATAAACTACAATAAATATCTGACAGATTACAATATGTCTGAATATCAAATAAACTACAATAAATATGGAAGTCTCTGTGGCTAAGTGGTTAAGCCGTTAAATTGTTTTCCGAAGGTCGAGGGTTCGAATCCGAACCGCGCCGTTCTGTTCACGGGTGCAATTCTTCCAGACACTTCTGGGCTTGTTGCAGGAGCTACAGAGTTCTGCTTTGTGCAATACTCTCGGCAGGTGGCGTGCCATTTCTGCGAAGAGGACCGTTCCATATGGGTAAAACTCGGTGTCTCCTTCTTCTTCTTTGCGTTCGTTCTTTACGACCAATTTTAATCACTCGTTTGATTTGTTTGATCTTTGCCAAGAACGTGTATACGTTGCACATTGGTTTGGTCGGCCCCTAAACGCACAGACTTCTACACGTTTAGGACACGTGCATCCGATTTCAGCCAAACCTCCTTAGACGCCTCTTACGACATGCGTGGCAGTTAACAGTGGTTCTATTATTTACACCCCAGATTTGGGCCCTGGTAATCACTCGGGCGAAACTCGGTGTAATAAAGTTAGTCCTCAATCCTTTGGGTTTACAGTAAATCTGAATATCAAGAAGATTACAGTAAATGTAACTAGTAAAAATTGAATACATGCAGTAACGATAGAGAGGTTGAATAGTCAAGTAAAATAGTAGGAAATACTACTGTCTGTAATGTGTTCAATAATAACACTGTTGTTTCTATGTTTTATTTTTTTATTTCTTTCAATTCTAATTTTAAGATTCTTATCTGCATTGAAAACTGAAGGAAGCCAACAATGGAACATAAGACAGAAGATCGGAATAATTATATTTTGATTAAGGAAGTTTCAAACAATTAGACATAAATACTTAGTGAGGTGGGTATATTTCACCATCTTCTTTAGTTTAGTCAACATTATCTCCATCAATCTCATTATCATCATTAAAAGCAGAATGTGCATCACCTGCCTCATCAGAATAATTACCTTTATCTTAATCCATCTCTCTCGTCCTCACCTTGCGCATCGTTAGTATCATCACTTCTTTTGTTATCATCATTACAATCATCGTTTTCATCAGACTTATTATTGTGACATTTCATTATTCTAAATTGTCAACAGAAATAGAACTAAAACTAAAGCTTTCAGACTTTTAAACATAGACCAGAGATAATGAGACAATTTGACCGGAGCATAATTACTGCCTTGTTCAAATTGATAGCAAATGAAACGTCCACACGAATCAGACCATCACATCTCCAGCTGGGTACCCATGCGATCGGGGATGGTTAAGGGAAGAACACTGATATTTTGTACATTAAACTTGTCCAAGCTATCTCCACTAGACATAATTAGACATGCAACACCAGCAGTGATGCTGAACAGCGTTAATATTATCTGCGACGTGCATCAAGTGCGTGCCTACAAAGGATGTCTCCATCTTGCAGGGAATGAGCAAGCCGACGGTTAGCATGTCAAGTTCTCACAAAACAAAAGCGTCCCAAAAACATGACGCTAATTTATCATAATTTTAGCAAGTTCGTTCGATATTATTTGCCATGTCTAAAGCAAAAACACTTCTTGAAAACAACAGCATCTTCAGGATTGACAAGCAAACGAAACTGCTTGGAACATTCTGGGTCACGGGTCATTAACTATTTTATAGTCAAACATAGATATAATTGTAGTCTCTACTAGCCTCCTGCCTTGTTACTGGATTTAAGTATAATGCATGACGACTTTAGAAGTCTGGTTGCATCTCTGTATATTTCCCGGCCATTGTGGCTATCCACGGCTTGTCGCGTGGCAAGAGCGCGTGCCATTGATTATATCATTATGTAATGTCGTGGTCTGGACCGAACAAGTTTACAGAGTTGAAATTTCTATCGATTTTCATAGAATATAATTGCTCGACTTGAATCAAGGATGCTAATCATGCTGTAATTATTGTCAAATTTGCAGTCCATGCTAATTGGTGGTCCCTGATCGCAAGAGCTAACCTTGATCTCTCACAGGCCTTTACATTATGTACTCTTACACCTGCGTCTCGTCTGGTCATGGTACTCAGTTCAGTAGTTGATTGTTTGACTGATATTTTACATCTCAGTTCAGTAGTTGATTGTTTCAATGATGTTGTACATCTCAGTTCAGCAGTTGATTGTTTGACTGATGTTTTACATCTCAGTTCAGCAGTTGATTGTTTGACTGATGTTTTACATCTCAGTTCAGCAGTTGATTGTTTCACTGATGTTGTACATCTCAGTTCAGCAGTTGATTGTTTGATTGATGTTGCACATCTCAGTTCAGCAGTTGATTGTTTGACTGATGTTGCACATCTCAGTTCAGCAGTTGATTGTTTGACTGATGTTGTACATCTCAGTTCAGCAATTGATTGTTTGACTGATGTTGTACATCTCAGTTCAGCAGTTGATTGTTTGATTGATGTTGCACATCTCAGTTCAGCAGTTGATTGTTTGATTGATGTTGTACATCTCAGTTCAGCAGTTGATTGTTTGACTGATATTGTACATCTCAGTTCAGCAGTTGATTGTTTGACTGATGTTGTACATCTCAGTTCAGCAGTTGATTGTTTGATTGATGTTGCACATCTCAGTTCAGCAGTTGATTGTTTGACTGATGTTGCACATCTCAGTTCAGCAGTTGATTGTTTGACTGATGTTGTACATCTCAGTTCAGCAGTTGATTGTTTGATTGATGTTGCACATCTCAGTTCAGCAGTTAATTGTTTGATTGATGTTGCACATCTCAGTTCAGCAGTTGATTGTTTGATTGATGTTGCACATCTCAGTTCAGCAGTTGATTGTTTGATTGATGTTGCACATCTCAGTTCAGCAGTTGATTGTTTGATTGATGTTGCACATCTCAGTTCAGCAGTTGATTGTTTGACTGATGTTGTACATCTCAGTTCAGCAGTTGATTGGTTGATTGATGTTGTACATCTCAGTTCAGCAGTTGATTGTTTGATTGATGTTGCACATCTCAGTTCAGCCAGCTTTTGATGTGTGTGTGTTTGACTGATGTTGTACATCGCAGTTCAACAGTTTATATATGTGTATGCGTGGTTGCTGTTGTAGTTCGCTGTTCATTTGATAAGTACAGATGTTGGTAGAGTAACATTTCTATTGATATATATATATATATATATATATATATATATATATATATATATATATATATATATATATATATGTTATGGCTCCTCTATGCGGTTCAGTTTGGTAATTTTCTCTCAATACCATAAATGCTCTTTATCATATAGTGGAAGTTCAGATTTATCCAGATTGGGAATTTGTATACTGCTTTTTGTGCTGATGTCTACACAGTGACACCCCTACCACCCTTACCTGGTTATGGGCTTTATTATTATTATTAATATACTGTGTGGATCAGCTTTGTAGATAATGTAGTATTGAGGGTATCTTCTTTCACAATTCTTTCCATTATCTCTTCTAAGTTTCTACATTTCAGACGGTATCTTCAAAAGCCATCAATATTCTCTTGTAAATTGTGACACCTCTCAGTCTTATGAAGGTAAATTGTGACACCTCTCAGTCTTATGAAGGTAAATTGTGACACCTCTCAGTCTTATGAAGGTAAATTGTGACACCTCTCAGTCTTATGAAGGTAAATTGTGACACCTCTCAGTCTTATGAAGTTGTCAGATTGTTTCTAATATTTGACTTTCTTTCATAAGCTGAACTACGTATATCATTCTTTTCTTCTTCTACAATAGTTGTTGACTTCATGTTATCTGTTATGTCTCTTATTATTTAGTTGTGTAGTCTATTTAATTGTATATTATTATTTAGTTGTTTAGTCTGTTTAATTGTATCTTCTTCTCTTCTTTTTCGAACACTCCATGCCGACCACTTGTTATGCACTCTGTGTGATTTGTATGTGATCTGAGCCTAAGAGCGATTGCACGTTGTGCCAGTTGTGCGCCTACAAGCAGGATTGCACATCCAATTTCTGCGACGTTTTTTTTATTTACTATGGTAGCTTGCCTAGGTCTTACATCAGTCGCCTCTTACGACATGCCTTGTAAGTCGCAGTGGTATAACCTTTGCTCCCTGGGAGCCCTAGCAACACACAGGTGGATATCAAATCAAGATCTTCTATTCAACCCGACAATACACAGGTGGATATCAAATCAAGATCTTCTATTCAACCCGACAACACACAGGTGGATATCAAATCAAGATCTTCTATTCAACCCGACAACACACGGTGGATATCAAATCAAGATCTTCTATTCAACCGACAACACACAGGTGGATATCAAATCAAGATCTTCTATTCAACCAGACAACACACAGGTGGATATCAAATCAAGATCTTCTATTCAACCAGACAACACACAGGTGGATATCAAATCAAGATCTTCTATTCAACCCGACAACACACAGGTGGATATCAAATCAAGATCTTCTATTCAACCTGACAACACACAGGTGGATATCAAATCAAGATCTTCTATTCAACCCGACAACACACAGGTGGATATCAAATCAAGATCTTCTATTCAACCCGACAACACACAGGTGGATATCAAATCAAGATCTTCTATTCAACCCGACAACACACAGGTGGATATCAAATCAAGATCTTCTATTCAACCTGACAACACACAGGTGGATATCAAATCAAGATCTTCTATTCAACCCGACAACACACAGATGGATATCAAATCAAGATCTTCTATTCAACCCGACAACACACAGGTGGATATCAAATCAAGATCTTCTATTCAACCGACAACACAGGTGGATATCAAATCAAGATCTTCTATTCAACCCGACAACACACAGGTGGATATCAAATCAAGATCTTCTATTCAACCCGACAACACACAGGTGGATATCAAATCAAGATCTTCTATTCAACCCGACAACACACAGGTGGATATCAAATCAAGATCTTCTATTCAACCCGACAACACACAGGTGGATATCAAATCAAGATCTTCTATTCAACCAGACAACACACAGGTGGATATCAAATCAAGATCTTCTATTCAACCCGACAACACACAGGTGGATATCAAATCAAGATCTTCTATTCAACCTGACAACACACAGATGGATATCAAATCAAAATCTTCTATTCAACCCGACAACACACAGGTGGATATCAAATCAAGATCTTCTATTCAACCTGACAACACACAGGTGGATATCAAATCAAGATCTTCTATTCAACCAGACAACACACAGGTGGATATCAAATCAAGATCTTCTATTCAACCAGACAACACACAGGTGGATATCAAATCAAGATCTTCTATTCAACCGACAACACAGGTGGATATCAAATCAAGATCTTCTATTCAACCCGACAACACACAGGTGGATATCAAATCAAGATCTTCTATTCAACCCGACAACACACAGGTGGATATCAAATCAAGATCTTCTATTCAACCCGACAACACACAGGTGGATATCAAATCAAGATCTTCTATTCAACCCTACAACACACAGGTGGATATCAAATCAAGATCTTCTATTCAACCCGACAACACACAGGTGGATATCAAATCAAGATCTTCTATTCAACCTCGACAACACACAGGTGGATATCAAATCAAGATCTTCTATTCAACCGACAACACACGGTGGATATCAAATCAAGATCTTCTATTCAACCCGACAACACACAGGTGGATATCAAATCAAGATCTTCTATTCAACCTGACAACACACAGGTGGATATCAAATCAAGATCTTCTATTCAACCAGACAACACACAGGTGGATATCAAATCAAGATCTTCTATTCAACCCGACAACACACAGGTGGATATCAAATCAAGATCTTCTATTCAACCAGACAACACACAGGTGGATATCAAATCAAGATCTTCTATTCAACCCGACAACACACAGGTGGATATCAAATCAAGATCTTCTATTCAACCCGACAACACACAGGTGGATATCAAATCAAGATCTTCTATTCAACCTGACAACACACAGGTGGATATCAAATCAAGATCTTCTATTCAACCCGACAACACACAGGTGGATATCAAATCAAGATCTTCTATTCAACCTGACAACAACACATGGATATCAAATCAAGATCTTCTATTCAACCCGACAACACACAGGTGGATATCAAATCAAGATCTTCTATTCAACCCGACAACACACAGGTGGATATCAAATCAAGATCTTCTATTCAACCTGACAACACACAGGTGGATATCAAATCAAGATCTTCTATTCAACCCGACAACACACAGGTGGATATCAAATCAAGATCTTCTATTCAACCTGACAACACACAGGTGGATATCAAATCAAGATTCTTTCTAATTCGCAACACAGGTGGATATCAAATCAAGATCTCTATTCAACCGACAACACAAGGTGGATATCAAATCAAGATCTTCTATTCAACCTGACAACACACAGGTGGATATCAAATCAAGATCTTCTATTCAACCTGACAACACACAGGTGGATATCAAATCAAGATCTTCTATTCAACCCGACAACACACAGGTGGATATCAAATCAAGATCTTCTATTCAACCCGACAACACACAGGTGGATATCAAATCAAGATCTTCTATTCAACCTGACAACACACAGGTGGATATCAAATCAAGATCTTCTATTCAACCTGACAACACACAGGTGGATATCAAATCAAGATCTTCTATTCAACCTGACAACACACAGGTGGATATCAAATCAAGATCTTCTATTCAACCAGACAACACACAGGTGGATATCAAATCAAGATCTTCTATTCAACCTGACAACACACAGGTGGATATCAAATCAAGATCTTCTATTCAACCTGACAACACACAGGTGGATATCAAATCAAGATCTTCTATTCAACCCGACAACACACAGGTGGATATCAAATCAAGATCTTCTATTCAACCCGACAACACACAGGTGGATATCAAATCAAGATCTTCTATTCAACCTGACAACACACAGGTGGATATCAAATCAAGATCTTCTATTCAACCCGACAACACACAGGTGGATATCAAATCAAGATCTTCTATTCAACCCGACAACACACAGGTGGATATCAAATCAAGATCTTCTATTCAACCAGACAACACACAGGTGGATATCAAATCAAGATCTTCTATTCAACCCTACAACACACAGGTGGATATCAAATCAAGATCTTCTATTCAACCCGACAACACACAGATGGATATCAAATCAAGATCTTCTATTCAACCCGACAACACACAGGTGGATATCAAATCAAGATCTTCTATTCAACCCGACAACACACAGGTGGATATCAAATCAAGATCTTCTATTCAACCTGACAACACACAGGTGGATATCAAATCAAGATCTTCTATTCAACCCGACAACACACAGATGGATATCAAATCAAGATCTTCTATTCAACCCGACAACACACAGGTGGATATCAAATCAAGATCTTCTATTCAACCTGACAACACACAGTGGATATCAAATCAAGATCTTCTATTCAACCCGACAACACACAGGTGGATATCAAATCAAGATCTTCTATTCAACCCGACAACACACAGATGGATATCAAATCAAGATCTTCTATTCAACCCGACAACACACAGGTGGATATCAAATCAAGATCTTCTATTCAACCCGACAACACACAGGTGGATATCAAATCAAGATCTTCTATTCAACCAGACAACACACAGGTGGATATCAAATCAAGATCTTCTATTCAACCTGACAACACACAGGTGGATATCAAATCAAGATCTTCTATTCAACCCGACAACACACAGGTGGATATCAAATCAAGATCTTCTATTCAACCCGACAACACACAGGTGGATATCAAATCAAGATCTTCTATTCAACCAGACAACACACAGGTGGATATCAAATCAAGATCTTCTATTCAACCCGACAACACACAGGTGGATATCAAATCAAGATCTTCTATTCAACACCACGGTGGAATCAAATCAGATCTTATCACGAACACAGGTGGATATCAAATCAAGATCTTCTATTCAACCCGACAACACACAGGTGGATATCAAATCAAGATCTTCTATTCAACCCGACAACACACAGGTGGATATCAAATCAAGATCTTCTATTCAACCAGACAACACACAGGTGGATATCAAATCAAGATCTTCTATTCAACCCGACAACACACAGGTGGATATCAAATCAAGATCTTCTATTCAACCTGACAACACACAGGTGGATATCAAATCAAGATCTTCTATTCAACCCGACAACACACAGGTGGATATCAAATCAAGATCTTCTATTCAACCCGACAACACACAGGTGGATATCAAATCAAGATCTTCTATTCAACCAGACAACACACAGGTGGATATCAAATCAAGATCTTCTATTCAACCCGACAACACACAGGTGGATATCAAATCAAGATCTTCTATTCAACCAGACAACACACAGGTGGATATCAAATCAAGATCTTCTATTCAACCCGACAACACACAGGTGGATATCAAATCAAGATCTTCTATTCAACCAGACAACACACAGGTGGATATCAAATCAAGATCTTCTATTCAACCCGACAACACACAGTTGGATATCAAATCAAGATCTTCTATTCAACCGACACACACAGGTGGATATCAAATCAAGATCTTCTATTCAACCCGACAACACACAGGTGGATATCAAATCAAGATCTTCTATTCAACCCGACAACACACAGGTGGATATCAAATCAAGATCTTCTATTCAACCTGACAACACACAGGTGGATATCAAATCAAGATCTTCTATTCAACCAGACAACACACAGGTGGATATCAAATCAAGATCTTCTATTCAACCCGACAACACACAGGTGGATATCAAATCAAGATCTTCTATTCAACCCGACAACACACAGGTGGATATCAAATCAAGATCTTCTATTCAACCGACAACACACGGTGGATATCAAATCAAGATCTTCATTCAACCGACACACACAGGTGGATATCAAATCAAGATCTTCTATTCAACCCTACAACACACAGGTGGATATCAAATCAAGATCTTCTATTCAACCCGACAACACACAGGTGGATATCAAATCAAGATCTTCTATTCAACCCGACAACACACAGGTGGATATCAAATCAAGATCTTCTATTCAACCCGACAACACACAGGTGGATATCAAATCAAGATCTTCTATTCAACCCGACAACACACAGGTGGATATCAAATCAAGATCTTCTATTCAACCTGACAACACACAGGTGGATATCAAATCAAGATCTTCTATTCAACCAGACAACACACAGGTGGATATCAAATCAAGATCTTCTATTCAACCAGACAACACACAGGTGGATATCAAATCAAGATCTTCTATTCAACCCGACAACACACAGGTGGATATCAAATCAAGATCTTCTATTCAACCAGACAACACACAGGTGGATATCAAATCAAGATCTTCTATTCAACCCGACAACACACAGGTGGATATCAAATCAAGATCTTCTATTCAACCAGACAACACACAGGTGGATATCAAATCAAGATCTTCTATTCAACCCGACAACACACAGGTGGATATCAAATCAAGATCTTCTATTCAACCCGACAACACACAGGTGGATATCAAATCAAGATCTTCTATTCAACCCGACAACACACAGGTGGATATCAAATCAAGATCTTCTATTCAACCCGACAACACACAGGTGGATATCAAATCAAGATCTTCTATTCAACCCGACAACACACAGGTGGATATCAAATCAAGATCTTCTATTCAACCAGACAACACACAGGTGGATATCAAATCAAGATCTTCTATTCAACCCGACAACACACAGGTGGATATCAAATCAAGATCTTCTATTCAACCCGACAACACACAGGTGGATATCAAATCAAGATCTTCTATTCAACCAGACAACACACAGGTGGATATCAAATCAAGATCTTCTATTCAACCAGACAACACACAGGTGGATATCAAATCAAGATCTTCTATTCAACCCGACAACACACAGGTGGATATCAAATCAAGATCTTCTATTCAACCCGACAACACACAGGTGGATATCAAATCAAGATCTTCTATTCAACCTGACAACACACAGGTGGATATCAAATCAAGATCTTCTATTCAACCAGACAACACACAGGTGGATATCAAATCAAGATCTTCTATTCAACCCGACAACACACAGGTGGATATCAAATCAAGATCTTCTATTCAACCTGACAACACACAGGTGGATATCAAATCAAGATCTTCTATTCAACCCGACAACACACAGGTGGATATCAAATCAAGATCTTCTATTCAACCCGACAACACACAGGTGGATATCAAATCAAGATCTTCTATTCAACCCGACAACCCACAGGTGGATATCAAATCAAGATCTTCTATTCAACCCGACAACACACAGGTGGATATCAAATCAAGATCTTCTATTCAACCAGACAACACACAGGTGGATATCAAATCAAGATCTTCTATTCAACCAGACAACACACAGGTGGATATCAAATCAAGATCTTCTATTCAACCCGACAACACACAGGTGGATATCAAATCAAGATCTTCTATTCAACCCGACAACACACAGGTGGATATCAAATCAAGATCTTCTATTCAACCCGACAACACACAGGTGGATATCAAATCAAGATCTTCTATTCAACCCGACAACACACAGGTGGATATCAAATCAAGATCTTCTATTCAACCCGACAACACACAGGTGGATATCAAATCAAGATCTTCTATTCAACCCGACAACACACAGGTGGATATCAAATCAAGATCTTCTATTCAACCTCGACAACACACAGGTGGATATCAAATCAAGATCTTCTATTCAACCCGACAACACACAGGTGGATATCAAATCAAGATCTTCTATTCAACCAGACAACACACAGGTGGATATCAAATCAAGATCTTCTATTCAACCTGACAACACACAGGTGGATATCAAATCAAGATCTTCTATTCAACCCGACAACACACAGGTGGATATCAAATCAAGATCTTCTATTCAACCTGACAACACACAGGTGGATATCAAATCAAGATCTTCTATTCAACCTGACAACAACAGGTGGATATCAAATCAAGATCTTCTATTCAACCGACAACACACAGGTGGATATCAAATCAAGATCTTCTATTCAACCAGACAACACACAGGTGGATATCAAATCAAGATCTTCTATTCAACCAGACAACACACAGGTGGATATCAAATCAAGATCTTCTATTCAACCCGACAACACACAGGTGGATATCAAATCAAGATCTTCTATTCAACCCGACAACACACAGGTGGATATCAAATCAAGATCTTCTATTCAACCCGACAACACACAGGTGGATATCAAATCAAGATCTTCTATTCAACCCGACAACACACAGGTGGATATCAAATCAAGATCTTCTATTCAACCCGACAACACACAGGTGGATATCAAATCAAGATCTTCTATTCAACCCGACAACACACAGGTGGATATCAAATCAAGATCTTCTATTCAACCAGACAACACACAGGTGGATATCAAATCAAGATCTTCTATTCAACCCGACAACACACAGGTGGATATCAAATCAAGATCTTCTATTCAACCCGACAACACACGAGTGGATATCAAATCAAGATCTTCTATTCAACCCGACAACACACAGGTGGATATCAAATCAAGATCTTCTATTCAACCAGACAACACACAGGTGGATATCAAATCAAGATCTTCTATTCAACCAGACAACACACAGGTGGATATCAAATCAAGATCTTCTATTCAACCCGACAACACACAGGTGGATATCAAATCAAGATCTTCTATTCAACCAGACAACACACAGGTGGATATCAAATCAAGATCTTCTATTCAACCCGACAACACAGGTGGATATCAAATCAAGATCTTCTATTCAACCCGACAACACACAGGTGGATATCAAATCAAGATCTTCTATTCAACCAGACAACACACAGGTGGATATCAAATCAAGATCTTCTATTCAACCTGACAACACACAGGTGGATATCAAATCAAGATCTTCTATTCAACCCGACAACACACAGGTGGATATCAAATCAAGATCTTCTATTCAACCCGACAACACACAGGTGGATATCAAATCAAGATCTTCTATTCAACCCGACAACACACAGGTGGATATCAAATCAAGATCTTCTATTCAACCCGACAACACACAGGTGGATATCAAATCAAGATCTTCTATTCAACCCGACAACACACAGGTGGATATCAAATCAAGATCTTCATTCAACCTGACAACACAGGTGGATATCAAATCAAGATCTTCTATTCAACCCGACAACACACAGGTGGATATCAAATCAAGATCTTCTATTCAACCCGACAACACACAGGTGGATATCAAATCAAGATCTTCTATTCAACCCGACAACACACAGGTGGATATCAAATCAAGATCTTCTATTCAACCCGACAACACACAGGTGGATATCAAATCAAGATCTTCTATTCAACCAGACAACACACAGGTGGATATCAAATCAAGATCTTCTATTCAACCCGACAACACACAGGTGGATATCAAATCAAGATCTTCTATTCAACCCGACAACACACAGGTGGATATCAAATCAAGATCTTCTATTCAACCAGACAACACACAGGTGGATATCAAATCAAGATCTTCTATTCAACCCGACAACACACAGGTGGATATCAAATCAAGATCTTCTATTCAACCCGACAACACACAGTTGGATATCAAATCAAGATCTTCTATTCAACCCGACAACACACAGGTGGATATCAAATCAAGATCTTCTATTCAACCAGACAACACACAGGTGGATATCAAATCAAGATCTTCTATTCAACCCGACAACACACAGGTGGATATCAAATCAAGATCTTCTATTCAACCCGACAACACACAGGTGGATATCAAATCAAGATCTTCTATTCAACCCGACAACACACAGGTGGATATCAAATCAAGATCTTCTATTCAACCCGACAACACACAGGTGGATATCAAATCAAGATCTTCTATTCAACCAGACAACACACAGGTGGATATCAAATCAAGATCTTCTATTCAACCCGACAACACAGGTGGATATCAAATCAAGATCTTCTATTCAACCCGACAACACACAGGTGGATATCAAATCAAGATCTTCTATTCAACCCGACAACACACAGGTGGATATCAAATCAAGATCTTCTATTCAACCCGACAACACACGTGGATATCAAATCAAGATCTTCTATTCAACCGACAACACACAGGTGGATATCAAATCAAGATCTTCTATTCAACCCGACAACACACAGGTGGATATCAAATCAAGATCTTCTATTCAACCCGACAACACACAGGTGGATATCAAATCAAGATCTTCTATTCAACCAGACAACACACAGGTGGATATCAAATCAAGATCTTCTATTCAACCAGACAACACACAGGTGGATATCAAATCAAGATCTTCTATTCAACCTGACAACACACAGGTGGATATCAAATCAAGATCTTCTATTCAACCTGACAACACACAGGTGGATATCAAATCAAGATCTTCTATTCAACCAGACAACACACAGGTGGATATCAAATCAAGATCTTCTATTCAACCTGACAACACACAGGTGATATCAAATCAAGATCTTCTATTCAACCGACAAACACAGGTGGATATCAAATCAAGATCTTCTATTCAACCCGACAACACACAGGTGGATATCAAATCAAGATCTTCTATTCAACCGACAACACAAGGTGGATATCAAATCAAGATCTTCTATTCAACCTGACAACACACAGGTGGATATCAAATCAAGATCTTCTATTCAACCCGACAACACACAGGTGGATATCAAATCAAGATCTTCTATTCAACCCGAAACACACAGGATGGATATCAAATCAAGATCTTCTATTCAACCGACAACACACAGGTGGATATCAAATCAAGATCTTCTATTCAACCTGACAACACACAGGTGGATATCAAATCAAGATCTTCTATTCAACCGAACAAACAACAGAATGATATCAACTATCAAGATTTCTTATTCAACCGACAACACACAGTGGATATCAAATCAAGATCTTCTATTCAACCACAACACAGGTGGATATCAATCAAGATCTTCTATTCAACCGACAACACACAGGTGGATATCAAATCAAGATCTTCTATTCAACCCGACAACACACAGATGGATATCAAATCAAGATCTTCTATTCAACCCGACAACACAAGATGGATATCAAATCAAGATCTTCTATTCAACCGACAACACCAGGTGGATATCAAATCAAGATCTTCTATTCAACCGACAACACACAGTGGATATCAATCAAGATCTTCATTCAACGACAAACACAGGTGGATATCAAATCAAGATCTTCTATTCAACCCGACAACACACAGGTGGATATCAAATCAAGATCTTCTATTCAACCCGACAACACACAGTTGGATATCAAATCAAGATCTTCTATTCAACCCGACAACACACAGATGGATATCAAATCAAGATCTTCTATTCAACCCGACAACACACAGGTGGATATCAAATCAAGATCTTCTATTCAACCAGACAACACACAGGTGGATATCAAATCAAGATCTTCTATTCAACCCGACAACACACAGGTGGATATCAAATCAAGATCTTCTATTCAACCCGACAACACACAGGTGGATATCAAATCAAGATCTTCTATTCAACCCGACAACACACAGGTGGATATCAAATCAAGATCTTCTATTCAACCCGACAACACACAGGTGGATATCAAATCAAGATCTTCTATTCAACCCGACAACACACAGGTGGATATCAAATCAAGATCTTCTATTCAACCAGACAACACACAGGTGGATATCAAATCAAGATCTTCTATTCAACCCGACAACACACAGGTGGATATCAAATCAAGATCTTCTATTCAACCCGACAACACACAGGTGGATATCAAATCAAGATCTTCTATTCAACCCGACAACACACAGGTGGATATCAAATCAAGATCTTCTATTCAACCCGACAACACACAGGTGGATATCAAATCAAGATCTTCTATTCAACCCGACAACACACAGGTGGATATCAAATCAAGATCTTCTATTCAACCAGACAACACACAGGTGGATATCAAATCAAGATCTTCTATTCAACCCGACAACACACAGGTGGATATCAAATCAAGATCTTCTATTCAACCAGACAACACACAGGTGGATATCAAATCAAGATCTTCTATTCAACCAGACAACACACAGGTGGATATCAAATCAAGATCTTCTATTCAACCCGACAACACACAGGTGGATATCAAATCAAGATCTTCTATTCAACCCGACAACACACAGGTGGATATCAAATCAAGATCTTCTATTCAACCTGACAACACACAGGTGGATATCAAATCAAGATCTTCTATTCAACCTGACAACACACAGGTGGATATCAAATCAAGATCTTCTATTCAACCCGACAACACACAGGTGGATATCAAATCAAGATCTTCTATTCAACCAGACAACACACAGGTGGATATCAAATCAAGATCTTCTATTCAACCCGACAACACACAGGTGGATATCAAATCAAGATCTTCTATTCAACCCGACAACACACAGTTGGATATCAAATCAAGATCTTCTATTCAACCCGACAACACACAGTTGGATATCAAATCAAGATCTTCTATTCAACCCGACAACACAGGTGGATATCAAATCAAGATCTTCTATTCAACCCGACAACACACAGATGGATATCAAATCAAGATCTTCTATTCAACCCGACAACACACAGGTGGATATCAAATCAAGATCTTCTATTCAACCCGACAACACACAGTTGGATATCAAATCAAGATCTTCTATTCAACCCGACAACACACAGTTGGATATCAAATCAAGATCTTCTATTCAACCCGACAACACACAGATGGATATCAAATCAAGATCTTCTATTCAACCCGACAACACACAGGTGGATATCAAATCAAGATCTTCTATTCAACCAGACAACACACAGGTGGATATCAAATCAAGATCTTCTATTCAACCCGACAACACACAGGTGGATATCAAATCAAGATCTTCTATTCAACCCGACAACACACAGATGGATATCAAATCAAGATCTTCTATTCAACCCGACAACACACAGTTGGATATCAAATCAAGATCTTCTATTCAACCCGACAACACACAGGTGGATATCAAATCAAGATCTTCTATTCAACCCGACAACACACAGGTGGATATCAAATCAAGATCTTCTATTCAACCAGACAACACACAGGTGGATATCAAATCAAGATCTTCTATTCAACCCGACAACACACAGGTGGATATCAAATCAAGATCTTCTATTCAACCCGACAACCCACAGGTGGATATCAAATCAAGATCTTCTATTCAACCCGACAACACACAGGTGGATATCAAATCAAGATCTTCTATTCAACGAAAGCACATCTGAGTGGATATCAAATCAAGATCTTCATTCAACGACAACACACAGGTGATATCAAATCAAGATCTTCTATTAACGACAACACACAGGTGGATATCAAATCAAGATCTTCTATTCAAAGCAGAAAATGGGAAAAAATGATCTCTGGAGAGAAAGAGAAAATCGAAAGATAGAGAGAGAGAGAGCACTTTCAGCAGGTGTTACACCGTCCAATTCTGGCATAGTAGAAGCACAAGAAGAATTAGACTACCAACCGATCTCAGACGTTCATGTAAAAGAAACTATTACGACACACGAAGAAGAATTAGACTACCAACCATCTCAGAAATTGATGTAAAAGAAACCATTACGGAACTGAAGAAGAATTAGACTACCAACCATCTCAGAAATTGATGTAAAAGAAACTATTACGGAACTGAAGAAGAATTAGACTACCAACCATCTCAGAAATTGATATAAAAGAAACCATTACGGAACTGAAGAAGAATAACAAACTGGGTAATAATGAAGTAGGTCCAGAAAGGCTGAGGCCAGAAGAAACAGAAACTTGCATTAGCCTGTTGACTTTGATTTTGTAGGTTTTTTTTTTTTCCCTAGATATATGTCAAGAAAACCCCAAGACTAAAATGAAATACAACTACTGAATACTAACTTTAATGGACGTTTTGGGATATACTACAATCTATTTTAAACTTAGGATTGGATTGTATATTGTTATATTGCTTTATTTTAAACATTATATACAACTGAACGTTTCTTCAGTACGTTATTGAAGAAGATAAAAAAGAAATGCCTTAGTGTAAGTTCGTGTGTTCGTTGTTCGAAAATCGCAAAGTACAAAGAACACTTTATTGAACTTTTAATTGGGATGTTTGAAGTTGTTTCAAGAAAAATGCATAGTTTTTATTTCATAAAATTCTTTCTCACGAAAATCAAAATGTCTGAATTTGATAAACATTGACACAAAATGTGCGCATCTGTCTCACATGCTGATCATAAACTACTGAATTGAGAGGATAAACATTGACACAAAATGTGCGCATCTGTATCACATGCTGATCATAAACTACTGAATTGAGAGGATAAAATCATTTTTTTTTTATTTAAGATCTTAACTTTACAATTAACTAGTAAGGCTTATGTTGTGAGGTTCAGCTATTTGTTAGTAAATCATACTTTGAGGTTCAGCTATTTGTTAGTAAAACCTACTTTGAGGTTTAGATATTAAACTAATAAAACCTACTTTGAGGTTTAGCTATTTGTTAGTAAAACCTACTTTGAGGTTTAGATATTAAACTAATAAAACCTACTTTGAGGTTTAGCTATTTGTTAGTAAAACCTACTTTGAGATTTAGATATTAGTTGGTAAAACCTACTTTGAGGTTCAGTAATTAAACTAATAAAACCTACTTTGAGGTTTAGCTATTTGTTAGTAAAACCTACTTTGAGATTTAGATATTAGTTGGTAAAACCTACTTTGAGGTTTAGATATTAGTTGGTAAAACCTACTTTGAGATTTAGATATTTGTTGGTAAAACCTACGCTGAGGTTCAGTACTTAAACTAATTAAACCTACTTTGAGGTTCAGATATTAGTTGGTAAAATCTACTTTGAGGTTCAGAAATTAACAACTAAAACCTACTTTGAGGTTTAGATATTAGTTGGTAAAATCTACTTTGAGGTTCAGATATTTGTTAATAAAATCTACTTTGAGGATTAGATATTAGTAAAATCTACTTTGAGGTTTAGATATTAGTAAAATCTACTTTGAGGTTCAGAAATTAACATCTAAAACCTACTTTGAGGTTCAGATATTAGTTGGTAAAATCTACTTTGAGGTTCAGAAATTAACAACTAAAACTTACTTTGAGGTTTAGATATTAGTAAAATCTACTTTGAGGTTCAGATATTAGTTGGTAAAATCTACTTTGAGGTTCAGAAATTAACAACTAAAACCTACTTTGAGGTTCAGATATTAATAAAATATACTTTGAGGTTTAGATATTAGTAAAACCTACTTTGAGGTTCAGATATTAGTTGGTAAAATCTACTTTGAGGTTCAGAAATTAACAACTAAAACTTACTTTGAGGTTTAGATATTAGTAAAACCTACTTTGAGGTTCAGATATTAGTTGGTAAAATCTACTTTGAGGTTCAGAAATTAACAACTAAAACCTACTTTGAGGTTCAGATATTAGTTGGTAAAATCTACTTTGAGGTTCAGAAATTAACAACTAAAACTTACTTTGAGGTTTAGATATTAGTAAAACCTACTTTGAGGTTCAGATATTAGTTGGTAAAATCTACTTTGAGGTTCAGAAATTAACAACTAAAACCTACTTTGAGGTTCAGATATTAATAAAATCTACTTTGAGGTTCAGATATTAGTAAAATCTACTTTGAGGTTCAGAAATTAACATCTAAAACCTACTTTAAGGTTCAGATATTAATAAAATCTACTTTGAGGTTCAGAAATTAACATCTAAAACCTACTTTAAGGTTCAGATATTAATAAAATCTACTTTGAGGTTTAGATATTAATCAAATCTACTTTGAGGTTCAGAAATTAACAACTAAAACCTACTTTAAGGTTCAGAATATAACTAGCAATATCCACTCTTGATTCGGAATGTTACTATTTCTAATTTGACACACATCTAATTGAAACTTGGCAGTTCTATTATGAAAACAATATTCTCTAGCAGTACTTTCTAGTAGATGCACAAAGGAAGAAACCATGAAATAATTAGAGACAATTACCTTGTATTCATATATTGACTTATTTCCGCTGATGAAAACCTCGGTCTCGCCCTGGGAAAATAAGTTACTTATCAATTACGATGGATTGTCTGTGATCTTTGTCGAGTTTCTAAACTCGATGGAAGCTCAGCAGTGTCTCTTGCCTGTAGTAACTCATGATTTCAATAATCATCTTGTTACTGAAACATTTAATTATAACAATAATTGCATTTCGTTTCTGAAATATTTTATAAACTTTGCCATTTGTATATGTTCAACTTTTCGTTAATCCTAGTCGTTCTATATTGAATATAGAATAGCAACTAACATTTTTTTAAAATCGATTTTGGTTTTCTGGTGGTGTCATTTGAGCTCCGCCCTCGAGGTTCCGGTTGCCATGTCTTCCTCTGCTACTAATCCTTAACGAGTGATATACTTAGCACATTCAACGCTTCAGTTTAGCCATCTTTTTCTCACCAGTACTTTTGAGGACAATCACTGTTGCATACCATTTCTTCAAGTACAAGATGTAGACCACTACATACCATCTCTTCAAGTACAAGATGTAGACCACTACATACCATCTCTTCAAGTACAAGATGTAGACCACTACATACCATCTCTTCAAGTACAAGATGTAGACCACTAGATACCGTCTCTTCAAGTACAAGATGTAGACCCCTACATACCATCTCTTCAAGTACAAGATGTAGACCACTACATACCATCTCTTCAAGTACAAGATGTAGACCACTAGATACCGTCTCTTCAAGTACAAGATGTAGACCCCTACATACCATCTCTTCAAGTACAAGATGTAGACCACTACATACCATCTCTTCAAGTACAAGATGTAGACCACTACATACCATCTCTTCAAGTACAAGATGTAGACCACTACATACCATCTCTTCAAGTACAAGATGTAGACCACTAGATACCGTCTTTTCAAGTACAAGATGTAGACCACTACATACCATCTCTTCAAGTACAAGATGTAGACCACTACATACCATCTCTCCAAGTACAAGATGTAGACCACTAGATACCGTCTCTTCAAGTACAAGATGTAGACCACTACATACCATCTCTTCAAGTACAAGATGTAGACCACTACATACCATCTCTTCAAGTACAAGATGTAGACCACTACATACCATCTCTCCAAGTACAAGATGTAGACCACTACATACCATCTCTTCAAGTACAAGATGTAGACCACTACATACCATCTCTCCAAGTACAAGATGTAGACCACTAGATACCATCTCTTCAAGTACAAGATGTAGACCACTACACACCGTCTCTCCGAGTACAAGATGTAGACTACTACACACCATCTCTTCAAGTACAAGATGTAGACTACTACATACCATCTCTTCAAGTACAAGATGTAGACCACTACATACCATCTCTTCAAGTACAAGATGTAGACCACTACATACCATCTCTTCAAGTACAAGATGTAGACCACTACATACCATCTCTTCAAGTACAAGATGTAGACCACTACATACCATCTCTTCAAGTACAAGATGTAGACCACTACATACCATCTCTTCAAGTACAAGATGTAGACCACTACATACCATCTCTCCAAGTACAAGATGTAGACCACTAGATACCGTCTCTTCAAGTACAAGATGTAGACCACTACACACCATCTCTTCAAGTACAAGATGTAGACCACTACATACCATCTCTTCAAGTACAAGATGTAGACCACTACATACCATCTCTTCAAGTACAAGATGTAGACCACTACATACCATCTCTTCAAGTACAAGATGTAGACCACTACATACCATCTCTTCAAGTACAAGATGTCGACCACTACACACCGTCTCTCCAAGTACAAGATGTAGGCTACTATACACCGTCTCTCCGAGTACAAGATGTAGACCACTACACACCGTCTCTCCAAGTACAAGATGTAGACTACTATACACCATCTCTGTTGTTAGGGTTACGGAGGCGGTGAAATGGTTGGCATCTCACAACTACTCTTGTGTTTTCATACTCAGTGACTCCATGAGCATGATTCGTAAAGTCAAATCAGGAATGGTGAGACCCAACTGGGTGGAGGTACTGGTACAGACAATGATCAGAGAAATCACCATCATGTGTGTCCCTGGGCACGCAGAAGTTTGTTGTAATGAACGAGCTGATAGATTGGCCGGCTTGGCTACAATATCAGAGGAAGCTGCCATGGATCGAAATGACATTCTTCACGCATTGAGAGAGTCTTTCCGAACAGAGGAGTTTCAGGGTTGTGAATCCCCACGCTGACCAGATTGAAAGAGATGAGTGTCAATATTGGTGCAGCCCGAAAAGAACGACATACTAAATATGCAAAGAGATTAATTAATCAACATCGAACTGGCGTGTTGGGTCGCTGGACGCTGCTGGATTTGCTGAGGCGGAGATCGAGCACCTATGGACATGTCTGGTGTGCTATGATGATAGTCCTCATATAACTGATAACTGATAACACCATCTCTTCAAGTACAAGATATAAACCACTACACTCCATCTCTTCACGCACTAGAAATAGCAAGGTTCAACCTGTTAGTATGAATACATTAAGTTTAGCTGATAGAATCTATGTTAATATAATAATGTAGTTGCTATAGAAACATGTTTAGCCCGTCTGCCCAGCGTGTTCGTAGCGCGTTGGACTACGGGTGACTATCCCTCTGTGTGTGCGGGTTCAATTCCGCGGGATGGCAGAAAAAGCCACAGATTCCCCAGATTTATGGTGTTCGTGGCACCGAACCGAAGGGTTACGATGTCTATGGCACCGAGCCGAAGATCTGAAAAGCTCAAGTGCTTCTGGATCAGGAAAAAAAAATAATAGAAACATATTTATAATTTTCTGTTTGAAATGGAAATACGAAACTTAAGACTTCAAACAGAAAATTGTCTTAGAAACCAGAGACATTCTCATGTAAAACTGTGAACATCAATCATCACACAGATCAAATCTAATTTTAACAAAAATGTCCTCCAACAGCTCTCCAGTCGAGAGCAGGTCGTCATATTTTAACAGCGCATATTGCAAGAAACTAAATGCTAAAAAAAGACCCTACGAATACCATGTGCAGAAAAAAGAAAGAACACTGACTGATGTCCTGAAAGAACTACATGTTAAAGAATTGACTGATAAACAACATACTATACAGAAAATTAGATACTTTGGTCACATCAAGCGTCACGATGACCTGGAGAAAACAGTATTGGAGAGTAGGGTCCCAGGACGCAGAGGCAGACCAAGAAGAAGATGGCTACAAAATATTAAAGAAACCATGAATACGACCATCGACGAAGTGGGTGAACTGGCTAGAGACAGGGTGAATTGCAGATGCTCTGCAAAGAGAGCAACGTCCTATAAAGGGTACGCACCTTAATGATGATGATATTGCAAGACAGATTGAGACACACTATATACCAAAGATACAAAATAAAAACACAACCAATATATGTATCTGAATTATCAGTGTTAGGAAAGACGAAAATCTGTTGTATATACATATTGATATTAGGGGAATCTGCAGTAGAACTATCTGATTTTAGAGCCGTTAGGAATTTGTTGTCTGATTCTATATGTTCTGTGCCGTATAAGAAGTGGATTTCTTCACTTCTGTTGCATCGATTGTTTGATAAAGCCGTGTTGTCGAAACATTGTTGTGTGTCGTTATTGTTTTTGTATTTTGTAAAAAAAAGTACTTTGTTTGTATGTGTTTTGACATATATACATATTGCCATACCCAGCTTAACTTCATATAATAATTTTACAGCAACTCTTAAAGTAAAATATGGTTGTTACCTTTATCAGAGTCATTAACTTTGATAGGAAATGGAACAGAGACAAAGAATTCAATAATATGATTAATGATTTGTTGAGGTTCTTCGACGAAACTATGGTTTCGCTTTTCACTTGACATTCACTTCTTGTTTCTAGCGTCATATCGATTTGTTAATTGATACGGAACTCTCATAAGTTGTGTTTTTTTGGGTCGACTGTCGTTCTGAAGGTTGCGGGTTCGAATCCCGAACGAGTCATAAGTGCAATTTTTTCACGAGATCCTTAACTCTTTCACTCTGTAATTTTATTTCGAACACATTTATATTGCAATGTGTCCTGTATTAGGCAGTATACTGTCTCTGTGTCATCTTAACACATTTATATTGCAATGTATCCTGTATTAGGCAGTATAATGTCTCTGTGTCATCTTAACACATTTATATTGCAATGTATCCTGTATTAGGCAGTATACTGTATCTGTGTCATCTTAACAAATACTACTAGCCAGTACATCGGCACAGATTAGCGAAGGTGTTAATATTGTTGATGAAGCTACAGAGTTCCTGATTTGTGCAACACCATCGTCAGGCTGCGGGCGGAACCATCTGGGGAAACCTGGTACAATGAAGTCAATTATTTGTCTTTAGACTCGTTTAGACTCCCATTAGTTTGATAGTGTGTGTAATGGTTAGTGCACTTGCTCAGTATGCGCGTAATCCGGGGGTTCAATTCCACAGAGGGCTGCAAATGTTTTCAACCTTAACAGCTCTCAGATCGATCCAGCCACAATTTAATATCAAAGACGCACAGGAAGTAGAGGGGTGGGGAGCTGACTTGATATGTGTTGCTTTCGTGTGTCAATGGTCATCAAGAAATACGGACCTAACTCCGTATTGTATTCCCCCAATATGCCTCTATGGTATGAAAACGAGTTTCTTTCCTTTTTTTAATAGATAAATTACATAGTCAAATATATTTCACAACAAAAACATCTGAACGAAATCGATAATTGTCTCAAGGGAAAAATAGTAAACTGGATTTGTTTCGTGTGTTTTGATGAGCAAACAAATTTGGATCCCAGTTCACACATAGTGCATCTACGTTTTTCTCCCGTTTGTCACATTGCACATTCTCAATACCCTAGTATATTGGATGACTAAATACGTTATGAAGTGTATATATTTTTAACCAACTTAAATAACTTTAATAATTTGGTGAAGAAAGCACGCAATGAGTTGAAGATAGTATCGTTGACTTCTGTAAGATTAAACTGTACAGATTTCACTATTCCAGATTATGACGCTCTCGTTTCTGCTTTTGACAGACACACATACAATAATGAGTGTTATATTTAAGATAACTAATTACTCTGCTTGATTTGTTTATCTGAGAACAAAATGTTGCTTATTTTCAAGCGTCCTTTTTGTGTATGAGCCGTTGTGTGTGTGTGTGCGCTTGTATGCGATGTTAGTGTTTGTCCTGCTGTATGTTTGTCTATGTGTATGGGATGCTCATGTGTGTGTTGTTGATATGTGTGTGTGTGTGCATTGTTTTTGTTTTAGTGCTGTTAGTATATGTGTGATGTAGTGTGTGTGCTGCTAGTATGTGTATATACTGATATTGTTTGTGTGCGTTGTTGGTGTGTGTATGTGCTGTTAGCGTTTGTTTGTGCTGTTAGTGTGTGTCTGTCTGTGATGTTCGTGTGTGTCTGTGCCTGTAGTGAGTGTGTGTATGTGTGTTAGTGTATATAATTGCTGTTAGTACTTATTCGTGCTGTTAGACTCTATCTGTGTTATTAATGTGTGTGTGTACGTGATGTTAGTATTTTTCTGTTCTGTTAGTATGTGCATGTGTATGAATGTGTTTTTAATGTTTTGTCTGTGATGTTAGTGTGTGCTAATGATGTTAATGGCGCCAATTTTAAGATGCAAACACGTCACCATGAACACAAAAGAGCAATGTTCAACACAATCTTTCTCCCACATTATGTTACCAGTGCCAAACCTGGACGCTGACAACAAACGATAGAAGAAAACTAGTCACAACAGAGATGAAGTGTCTACGCAGAATGCTGGGTGTAACAAGAAGAGACCGGTTGAGAAATGAAGACATCAGGAAAAAGTGGGTACAACATCAGTACTAGACTTCATCAAGAAACAACAAATTAAATGGTTCGGTCACGTAAGCAGATTACCATCAGACAGTGCACCCCAAATAGCAATGCTGCTCCGATACAATGGGTACAAAGCAAAAGGCCGGCCACGCAAAGATGGACCTCAGAGATAACAGAGGCGACGAAAGAGACTATCTACAAAGCGCATACTAGGGCCCGTTTTGAAATCTCTTCCTGACCTGACGCTGTGAGGCATACAGGATTCGAGAAAGAAAGAAAGAAAGAAAAGTTAGTGTGTGCATGTGTTTGTGTTGATAGGGTGTGCTGCCAGTGTGTGTGTGTGTGTGTTGGTGCTTGTGCGTGTGTGCGCGTGACTGTGTGATGTTTATACTAGCGTGTTCCGTATGTTTGTGTGTATATTATCTTTACTCCTTGCTGCCAAACGGGGACACATCTGCTGTTAGTTTTATCCCCAAAATCTACACTTTAAGAAAAGATGTTTAGTGATTTCACATTCTGTTTATACTGTAATGATTTCACATTCTGTTTATATTGAAACTGCTGGGCGTCTAGGTGGTCTAAATTCCGCAAAATGATTTTTGTTGGCCTGCATGGGCCCAGGTACGGAATTAATTTCTTAGTTTAATTTGCATAGCTTAATTAAATTGTGTCAGTTGAGTCTGCGTGGGGCAACATAAGGAAATGTTTTCACATCACGACCAGTAAAGATGTGACACATTGTGAGTCAGCATGTTCTACATTTGAGTCATCAAACATCTTAAGTCGGATTTCATATATATTTACATTTGATCTCAGAATTTAAGAATACCGAGGTCGTCCTCCATTATTGTCACTGCATCCAAGAACGATTTCAGTTTCTGAGCTATTGTAACAGACCAGATATTTTCAGATATCACTTACATAACAGATGAGCGTCTGATTGAATGGATTAGACCTCGGGCTCCCATTCAGGAGACCAGGGTTCAATCCTAGCTGCTCAATACCCTAGGAGTAAGGCCAAGGAGTTTTTTTTCTGTCGGTGACATTATGAAGAAAATAGAACAGGAACAGTTTCTCAGTTCTTCTTCTTCTTCAAACACTCCATATCGTTGTGGTTGTGTATACAGATATGTCGCTGAATCGGCACATGCAGAGCTCATGGTTTTCCCTGCTCAAGTCAGAGATGATATTGTCAATTAAGACAGTAGGGGTTTTGCCGTTATTACAAGTAGTCTGACTATTGCGATCAAAGCAGTAACTAAAGCAATATCCTGGCTGGTCACATATTTTTATCGATGCATTTTATTTACTGACTTAATGCGTGTGCTCTTAAAGATCGAGACGGTATGAGCTCTAAGATAAAGGTTGGAATCGTTGAGGTGCAGGCTGAAATAAATCAAGTTTTTTCATGTAACAGAGTACGTGGACATACAGGAGAATGAACGGGCCGATAGGCTTGTGGTACTGCTATTATCATCCTCATCAAATAGCTTGTCCTGAGCCGAAATCTACCACCCCAACAGTCCTCCGGAATTTCTCTCTCATAGGCCAGATGTCCCGTCTCTGCAGCCGTCATGTTCAAACCATCAGTTACATCCTGAATTCATCTTCTTATGGTCTTTCTCTTCTTCTCTTTGCCAGTATGCCTTCTTCCATGGTGGTCTTCTCCAGCCATTGATGCCTTTTTATATTTTTAAAATACCTCAATTTTCTCTTTCTTATTTGTAACATCAGCCAGTTTTATATGATTTTGAGTTCTTTCTGTAAATATCTATATATTCTCTACTTTGTCCACAATATATATATATATAAGGACTCTTCTGTAACACTTATATTCAAAAGCACATATATGTTTTTCCATTGCCTTATTAAATGTCCATGCTTCACACCCATACGTTGCCACTGGGAATATGCCAGCTATTACTATTTTGATCTTTGTTTCCTATTAGTTCCATTGCATACTGTTTTTAGTTGTGTCATTATTTTATACAGCTAGCTATGTTTGTTCTTCTTTTAATTTCCTTCATTCCATTTTCATCTGTTGTTAGCAGTGAACCAAGATATTTAAAACTGTTCGCATTTTCTACTTTCTCTCCGTTGATAAAATATATTTTGTGATGTTCGTTTTATCTGTTGTCATTATTTTTGTTTTTGCCACATTGAGATAAAGATGGAAAAAATAGTAATGTTAATATTTAGATGTGACTTAGTATATTCGTGTTATTGTAGCAGTCTCAACCAGTTCAAGGGAAAAACTATCTATATTTAGATGTGACTTAGTATATTCGTCTTATTGTAGTAGTGTCATCCAGTTCAAGTGAAAAACTATCTTTATAGACAGACATTGGTGAGATCAATCAAGCGTGCTGTAGAAACAAGCTCATTCATGTTAATCCAAATAAGAGTCACTGAACCAAAGCGGACTCGTGCAGTGTTTTGTTCTTGTGACCAATTCTTGTTCACAACGCTCATGTTATTCTATCCATTTACGTTAGTTGTTAGACCAAGGATGAGCCAAGTTGTATACCAGCTGGCTAAACTTGAATATTACACGGACTCACTGCCAACGCTCAAATAGATCCATCCCATCAACATGCTATCAAATCTCTGGTTGACTTCAACAAAGCTAGAGATTGCTTTGACTGTCCATGTTTTTCTTTCATCAGTTTAATGTTGTTCTCAGGCGCACCGATTTCTATGAAAGTGTTTGTGTTCTCGAGTTTAACACCGGGGCCTTTAAATCCGGCTCGTCAATCGTTGGGAAATTTTTACTAGGCTAATTTGAAATTTGAGGTAGGTACGCGGTGATTTTTTGATTTGTTGGTCTTTACTTGCCTACGGCAATGTTCTCTAGGTCTTCCCCTCAAGGCTTACTCCATTTTATTTGGGTTCTTTCTGGCTAATTCGTCAAACTCGAAGACATCAGAACTGGCGGGAACAAACAAAGATGCCATATTGGACAGGATACTATAAACATTGCATGATGGGAACATGTGTAGAGCGTGATGTGACCGCCTGAGACTCTCTAGTTTCGTGGTAAATCAGCCATTAACGAGGTTCAGGAGAGAAGGGTTCAGAAGAAAACAAAACGCTAACCAGAAGTGCGAATCTCTGGTATTGTCAAGGGAAAAAAGACGAGATCTGTGAATTGCTCGAAAGAGTGTTAACTAACTATGTCGCAAGCTGTACGATGTAACTTTCCCCGAGTGGTCCGCTTTGATTGTCACTAAGTGGCTTGTACTCCGTCACAACGTAGGGGGCTCATTGACAATGTTGTTTCAAGATGATTCTGTATTTTTCTTCTAGAAAACGCTATCGTCGCAGGAGTAATACACAAAGAGAAGGGGTTGCGATAGAACCGTCTGATTGGTGTTGAAAGCGAAGGTCTTGTTTACCGATGCCCTCGGGGGTTTGTCTTCCCACCAAATGTGGTTGTGGGGGCTGCTAGTTTGAACTGAGAATTTCCGAAGATGTTTTAATTGGATGTTTTGAATCTTTTGTTAAGTTGTTTGAGATGTACACAGAAGACAAGAGCTGTATAATGCAGCAAGTGACAATACTGACTGCGTGTTCCGATACAAATCGGCATAGAATAGCTATCAGTTCTTCGTAGCAACAAATGTGTACAAAACCGCCAGTGCGTCTTCAAGATAACAAATGTGCACAGAACCATCATCTTGGTTTTACATAGCAAGAAATGTACACATAGTATGTGTACATAATCTCTGCGACTTCTACACGAGAACACATGTGTAGAGAGAAACAGTCACACTGACATATGTCTACAAATGTATACTAAAGCGATCATGTAGTCTCAACAATTTCAGGAGAAAAAAATAGAACGGGAACACAACATAAATTTTGACAAAACATACAAGTTAGAAAGAAACAAGACATATGTTAGAGAAGAAACAAGACATAAGTTAGAGAAGAAACAAAACATATGTTAGAGAAGAAACAAGACATAAGTTAGAGAAGAAACAAGACATAAGTTAGAGAACAAGACATAAGTTAGAGAAGAAACAAGACATATGTTAGAGAAGAAACAAGACATAAGTTAGAGAAGAAACAAGACATAAGTTAGAGAAGAAACAAACATATGTTAGAAAGAAACAAGACATAAGTTAGAGAAGAAAAAGACATATGTTAGAGAAGAAACAAGACATAAGTTAGAGAAGAAACAAGACATATGTTAGAGAAGAAACAAGACATAAGTTAGAGAAGAAACAAGACATATGTTAGAGAAGAAACAAGACATAAGTTAGAGAAGAAACAAAACATATGTTAGAGAAGAAACAAGACATATGTTAGAGAAGAAACAAGACATAAGTTAGAGAACAAGACATAAGTTAGAGAAGAAACAGACTATATGTTGAGAAGAAACAAGACATATGTTAGAGAAGAAACAAGACATAAGTTAGAGAAGAAACAAAACATATGTTAGAGAAGAAACAAGACATAAGTTAGAGAAGAAACAAGACATAAGTTAGAGAAGAAACAAGACATAAGTTAGAGAAGAAACAAGACATAAGTTAGAGAACAAGACATAAGTTAGAGAACAAGACATAAGTTAGAGAAGAAACAAGACATAAGTTAGAGAACAAGACATAAGTTAAAGAACAAGACATAAGTTAGAGAAGAAACAAGACATAAGTTAGAGAAAAAACAAGACATAAGTTAGAGAAGAAACAAGACATAAGTTAGAGAAGAAAAGACACTATGGTGGCTAGCGGTGTAATTGGTGCACATTTCGTATGCCACTTTAGTGATTAACAGTAGATAATGAGTAGGCCTTCAACACGGAATCATCATCATCTAGTAGCTGTCCTGAGTATAACAGTCTTTTGAATTCTCTCTCTCATATGTCAGATGTCCCACCTCTGCAGCCGTCATTCTCTACAGGTTGCAACCTATCACATATATCTTTATATTCTTTCCTTTATTTGATTCATCCATCATTTTTGTTTACTTCATCGAGGAAGCAAGAAGCATACATTTCCTTAAACATATTACATAATACGTAGTCATTCGTCTATCGACTCCGTCACAAGAATGTTGTGTGTTCAGTCCCGACGTTCAATGTGTGAAGAAAGGAATTGGTCCTCTACCTCCTGCTCACTGAAATGAAAAAGGCGGCATATCCTTTACAGGACTTAGCCATCAACAATAGAAAACGAGTCGTCAATTTTTCTAGGCACCACTTATACGTTCAGTAGTTTGCCATAGCTTTATGAACGGTGAAGTCTATTTTTATCGTTCGTAAAAATCCACGGTACTTCTTCTTCGAACGCTCCATATCGACCACTTGTCAACCACTTTGTGTGATTTGTATATGATCTGAGCCTAAGAGCGATTGTACTTTGTGCCAATTATGCGCCTACAAGTAGGCCTGCACATCCGATATCTGCGCTGTTTTTAATTTACTAGGTAGCATCCTAGGGCTTACATCAGTCGCCTCTTACGACATGCATTGTAGGTTGTAGTGGTACTATTCTTTGCTTCCCTTGCGGGCTCCGGCACCACACGGGCGCAAGGCAACTAATTTGCTTCCAAACTTGACCACCGCTTGAGTTGTGATTGAGTTCACAACCGCCTAAGCTACAGACGCTCATATCCTGCTCACTAGGATCTAGAAATGCTAAGCTACAGACGCTCATATCCTGCTCACTAGGATCTAGAAATGCTAAGCTACAGACGCTCATATCCTGCTCACTAGGATCTAGAAATGCTAAGCTACAGACGCTCATATCCTGCTCACTAGGATCTAGAAATGCTAAGCTACAGACGCTCATATCCTGCTCACTAGGATCTAGAAATGCTAAGCTACAGATGCTCATATCCTGCTCACTAGGATCTAGAAATGCTAAGCTACAGACGCTCATATCCTGCTCACTAGGATCTAGAAATGCTAAGCTACAGACGCTCATATCCTGCTCACTAGCATCTAGAAATGCTAAGCTACAGACGCTCATATCCTGCTCACTAGGATCTAGAAATGCTAAGCTACAGACGCTCATATCCTGCTCACTAGCATCTAGAAATGCTAAGCTACAGACGCTCATATCCTGCTCACTAGGATCTAGAAATGCGAAGCTACAGACGCTCATATCCTGCTCACTAGGATCTAGAAATGCTAAGCTACAGACGCTCATATCCTGCTCACTAGGATCTAGAAATGCTAAGCTACAGACGCTCATATCCTGCTCACTAGGATCTAGAAATGCTAAGCTACAGACGCTCATATCCTGCTCACTAGGATCTAGAAATGCTAAGCTACAGACGCTCATATCCTGCTCACTAGGATCTAGAAATGCTAAGCTACAGACGCTCATATCCTGCTCACTAGGATCTAGAAATGCTAAGCTACAGACGCTCATATCCTGCTCACTAGGATCTAGAAATGCTAAGCTACAGACGCTCATATCCTGCTCACTAGGATCTAGAAATGCTAAGCTACAGACGCTCATATCCTGCTCACTAGGATCTAGAAATGCTAAGCTACAGACGCTCATATCCTGCTCACTAGGATCTAGAAATGCTAAGCTACAGACGCTCATATCCTGCTCACTAGGATCTAGAAATGCTAAGCTACAGACGCTCATATCCTGCTCACTAGGATCTAGAAATGCTAAGCTACAGACGCTCATATCCTGCTCACTAGGATCTAGAAATGCTAAGCTACAGACGCTCATATCCTGCTACTAGGATCTAGAAATGCTAAGCTACAGACGCTCATATCCTGCTCACTAGGATCTAGAAATGCTAAGCTACAGACGCTCATATCCTGCTCACTAGGATCTAGAAATGCTAAGCTACAGACGCTCATATCCTGCTCACTAGGATCTAGAAATGCTAAGCTACAGACGCTCATATCCTGCTCACTAGGATCTAGAAATGCTAAGCTACAGACGCTCATATCCTGCTCACTAGGATCTAGAAATGCTAAGCTACAGACGCTCATATCCTGCTCACTAGGATCTAGAAATGCGAAGCTACAGACGCTCATATCCTGCTCACTAGGATCTAGAAATGCTAAGCTACAGACGCTCATATCCTGCTCACTAGGATCTAGAAATGCTAAGCTACAGACGCTCATATCCTGCTCACTAGGATCTAGAAATGCTAAGCTACAGACGCTCATATCCTGCTCACTAGGATCTAGAAATGCTAAGCTACAGACGCTCATATCCTGCTCACTAGGATCTAGAAATGCTAAGCTACAGACGCTCATATCCTGCTCACTAGGATCTAGAAATGCGAAGCTACAGACGCTCATATCCTGCTCACTAGGATCTAGAAATGCGAAGCTACAGACGCTCATATCCTGCTCACTAGGATCTAGAAATGCTAAGCTACAGACGCTCATATCCTGCTCACTAGGATCTAGAAATGCTAAGCTACAGACGCTCATATCCTGCTCACTAGGATCTAGAAATGCGAAGCTACAGACGCTCATATCCTGCTCACTAGGATCTAGAAATGCTAAGCTACAGACGCTCATATCCTGCTCACTAGGATCTAGAAATGCTAAGCTACAGACGCTCATATCCTGCTCACTAGGATCTAGAAATGCTAAGCTACAGACGCTCATATCCTGCTCACTAGGATCTAGAAATGCTAAGCTACAGACGCTCATATCCTGCTCACTAGGATCTAGAAATGCTAAGCTACAGACGCTCATATCCTGCTCACTAGGATCTAGAAATGCTAAGCTACAGACGCTCATATCCTGCTCACTAGGATCTAGAAATGCTAAGCTACAGACGCTCATATCCTGCTCACTAGGATCTAGAAATGCTAAGCTACAGACGCTCATATCCTGCTCACTAGGATCTAGAAATGCTAAGCTACAGACGCTCATATCCTGCTCACTAGCATCTAGAAATGCTAAGCTACAGACGCTCATATCCTGCTCACTAGGATCTAGAAATGCTAAGCTACAGACGCTCATATCCTGCTCACTAGCATCTAGAAATGCGAAGCTACAGACGCTCATATCCTGCTCACTAGGATCTAGAAATGCTAAGCTACAGACGCTCATATCCTGCTCACTAGGATCTAGAAATGCTAAGCTACAGACGCTCATATCCTGCTCACTAGGATCTAGAAATGCTAAGCTACAGACGCTCATATCCTGCTCACTAGGATCTAGAAATGCTAAGCTACAGACGCTCATATCCTGCTCACTAGGATCTAGAAATGCTAAGCTACAGACGCTCATATCCTGCTCACTAGGATCTAGAAATGCTAAGCTACAGACGCTCATATCCTGCTCACTAGATCTAGAAATGCTAAGCTACAGACGCTCATATCCTGCTCACTAGGATCTAGAAATGCTAAGCTACAGACGCTCATATCCTGCTCACTAGGATCTAGAAATGCTAAGCTACAGACGCTCATATCCTGCTCACTAGGATCTAGAAATGCTAAGCTACAGACGCTCATATCCTGCTCACTAGGATCTAGAAATGCTAAGCTACAGACGCTCATATCCTGCTCACTAGGATCTAGAAATGCTAAGCTACAGACGCTCATATCCTGCTCACTAGGATCTAGAAATGCGAAGCTACAGACGCTCATATCCTGCTCACTAGGATCTAGAAATGCGAAGCTACAGACGCTCATATCCTGCTCACTAGGATCTAGAAATGCTAAGCTACAGACGCTCATATCCTGCTCACTAGGATCTAGAAATGCGAAGCTACAGACGCTCATATCCTGCTCACTAGGATCTAGAAATGCTAAGCTACAGACGCTCATATCCTGCTCACTAGGATCTAGAAATGCGAAGCTACAGACGCTCATATCCTGCTCACTAGGATCTAGAAATGCTAAGCTACAGACGCTCATATCCTGCTCACTAGGATCTAGAAATGCTAAGCTACAGACGCTCATATCCTGCTCACTAGGATCTAGAAATGCTAAGCTACAGACGCTCATATCCTGCTCACTAGGATCTAGAAATGCGAAGCTACAGACGCTCATATCCTGCTCACTAGGATCTAGAAATGCTAAGCTACAGACGCTCATATCCTGCTCACTAGCATCTAGAAATGCTAAGCTACAGACGCTCATATCCTGCTCACTAGGATCTAGAAATGCTAAGCTACAGACGCTCATATCCTGCTCACTAGCATCTAGAAATGCTAAGCTACAGACGCTCATATCCTGCTCACTAGGATCTAGAAATGCTAAGCTACAGACGCTCATATCCTGCTCACTAGGATCTAGAAATGCTAAGCTACAGACGCTCATATCCTGCTCACTAGGATCTAGAAATGCTAAGCTACAGACGCTCATATCCTGCTCACTAGGATCTAGAAATGCTAAGCTACAGACGCTCATATCCTGCTCACTAGGATCTAGAAATGCTAAGCTACAGACGCTCATATCCTGCTCACTAGGATCTAGAAATGCTAAGCTACAGACGCTCATATCCTGCTCACTAGGATCTAGAAATGCTAAGCTACAGACGCTCATATCCTGCTCACTAGGATCTAGAAATGCTAAGCTACAGACGCTCATATCCTGCTCACTAGATCTAGAAATGCTAAGCTACAGACGCTCATATCCTGCTCACTAGCATCTAGAAATGCTAAGCTACAGACGCTCATATCCTGCTCACTAGGATCTAGAAATGCTAAGCTACAGACGCTCATATCCTGCTCACTAGGATCTAGAAATGCTAAGCTACAGACGCTCATATCCTGCTCACTAGGATCTAGAAATGCTAAGCTACAGACGCTCATATCCTGCTCACTAGGATCTAGAAATGCTAAGCTACAGACGCTCATATCCTGCTCACTAGGATCTAGAAATGCTAAGCTACAGACGCTCATATCCTGCTCACTAGGATCTAGAAATGCGAAGCTACAGACGCTCATATCCTGCTCACTAGCATCTAGAAATGCTAAGCTACAGACGCTCATATCCTGCTCACTAGGATCTAGAAATGCTAAGCTACAGACGCTCATATCCTGCTCACTAGCATCTAGAAATGCTAAGCTACAGACGCTCATATCCTGCTCACTAGATCTAGAATGCTAGCTACAGACGCTCATATCCTGCTCACTAGATCTAGAAATGCTAAGCTACAGACGCTCATATCCTGCTCACTAGGATCTAGAAATGCAAGCTACAGACGCTCATATCCTGCTCACTAGGATCTAGAAATGCTAAGCTACAGACGCTCATATCCTGCTCACTAGGATCTAGAAATGCTAAGCTACAGACGCTCATATCCTGCTCACTAGGATCTAGAAATGCTAAGCTACAGACGCTCATATCCTGCTCACTAGGATCTAGAAATGCAAGCTACAGACGCTCATATCCTGCTCACTAGGATCTAGAAATGCTAAGCTACAGACGCTCATATCCTGCTCACTAGGATCTAGAAATGCTAAGCTACAGACGCTCATATCCTGCTCACTAGGATCTAGAAATGCTAAGCTACAGACGCTCATATCCTGCTCACTAGGATCTAGAAATGCTAAGCTACAGACGCTCATATCCTGCTCACTAGGATCTAGAAATGCTAAGCTACAGACGCTCATATCCTGCTCACTAGATCTAGAAATGCTAAGCTACAGACGCTCATATCCTGCTCACTAGGATCTAGAAATGCAAGCTACAGACGCTCATATCCTGCTCACTAGGATCTAGAAATGCTAAGCTACAGACGCTCATATCCTGCTCACTAGGATCTAGAAATGCTAAGCTACAGACGCTCATATCCTGCTCACTAGGATCTAGAAATGCTAAGCTACAGATGCTCATATCCTGCTCACTAGGATCTGAAATGCAAGCTACAGACGCTCATATCCTGCTCACTAGGATCAGAAATGCTAAGCTACAGACGCTCATATCCTGCTCACTAGATCTAGAAATGCTAAGCTACAGACGCTCATATCCCGCTCACGGGATCTAAATGCTACTACAGACGCTCATATCCTGCTACAGGATCTAGAAATGCTAAGCTAAGACGCTCATATCCTGCTACTAGGATCTAGAAATGCAAGTTACAGACGCTCATATCCTGCTCACTAGGATCTAGAAATGCTAAGCTACAGACGCTCATATCCTGCTCACTAGGATCTAGAAATGCTAAGCTACAGACGCTCATATCCTGCTCACTAGGATCTAGAAATGCTAAGCTACAGACGCTCATATCCTGCTCACTAGGATCTAGAAATGCTAAGCTACAGACGCTCATATCCTGCTCACTAGGATCTAGAAATGCTAAGCTACAGACGCTATATCCTGCTCACTAGATCTAGAAATAGCTACGACGCTCATATCCTCCTCCAGGATCTAGAAATGCTAAGCAAGACGCTCATATCCTGCTCACTAGGTTAGAAATGCTAAGTACAGACGCTCATATCCGCTCACTAGGATCAGAAATGAAGCTACAGCTCATACCTGCTCACTAATCAATAATGCAAGCTTACAGACGACTAAATGCTCAGGATCAGAATCTAAGCTACAGACTCATATCCTGCTCCGATAGACTGCTAACATGACCGCTATATCCTGCAATGGACTAGAAATGCTACTACCATCTGATCTAATGCTAACTACAGATCATATCCTAAGCCACAGATCTGAAATGCTAGCTACAGATCTGAATCCTACCACTAGATCTAGAAATTGCCACTAGGACTCAAAATCTACTACAGATCTAAAATCCTGCTACTAGACTAGTATCCTGTCACTAGATCTATAAATCCTGCTCACTAGGGTCTAGAAATGCAAGCACAGCAGAACCTGCTCACTAGGATCTAGAAATGCTAGCTCAGACGCTCTATCCTGCCTCACTAGGATCTAGAAATGTAAGCTACAGACGCTCATATCCTGCTCACTAGGATCTAGAAATGCTAAGCTACAGACGCTCATATCCTGTCACTAGATCTAGAAATGCAAGCTACAGACGCTCATTCCTGCTACTAGATCTAGAAATGCTAGCTACAGACGTCATATCCTGCTCACTAGGATCTAGAAATGCTAAGCAAGACGCCATTCCTGCTACTAGTCGAAATGCTAAGCTCAGACGCTCATATCCTGCTCACTAGATCTAAAGCTACAGACGCTCTATCCTGTCACTAGGATCAGAAATAGCTACAGACGCTCATATCCTGCTCAAGATCTAAAAGCTCATATCCTGCACTAATCCTGAATCTAGTACAGAACCTGCAATCCTCACAAGACTAGTAATCAGCTACTAGATCTAGAAATGCTAAGTACAGAACTCTACTGCTAGACTAATTCATGCAGAGCTCTCCTCTCAACTAGATCTAGAAGCTACAGACGCTCACCTGTCACTAGATCAGATTGACCAACCTCTCCTGCTACTAGATCTAGAAATGCAAGCTACACGCTCTATCCTGCACTGATCTAGAAATGCTAAGCTACAACCCTGTCTGAATCCTGCTACTAGGATCTAAAATGCTAAGCACAGACGTATATCCTGCTACTAGATCTAGAAATGCTAAGCTCAGACTATATCCTGCTCACAGATCTAGAAATGCTAACTAAGACGCTAATCCTGCTCATACTGATCTAGAATCTAAAATCAGAGCTCATACCTGCTCACCGATCTAGATTCTAGAAATCTGCCAGCATTCCAAATCAAGACAGACTGCTACCGCTCACTAGTCTAAAATGCTAATCAGACGCTATAGCTCACAGATCTAGAAATGCCAAGCCAGACGTATCCAGCTCACAGATCACTGCCACTAGACTAATCAGCTCACAGACTATACGCTCAAGTCAGAGCTGTACGCACTAGATCTACCATGATCTAACAGTGCTCATATCCTGCTCACTAGATCTAGAAATGCAAGCTACAGACGCTCATATCCTGCTCACGATCTAGAAATGCAAGCTACAGACGCTCATATCCTGCTCACTAGATCTAGAAATGCTAAGCTACAGACGCTCATATCCTGCTCACAGATCTAGAAATGCTAAGCTACAGACGCTCATACCTGCTCACTAGATCTAGAAATGCTAGCCAGACGCCTCATATCCTGCTACTAGGATCTAGAAATGCGAACTACAGACGCTCATATCCTGCTCACTAGATCTAGAAATGCTAAGCTACAGACGCTCATATCCTGCTCACTAGATCTAGAAATGCAAGCTACAGACGCTCATCCTGCTCACAGGATCTAGAAATGCAAGCTACAGACGCTCATATCCTGCTCACTAGATAGAAATGCTAGCCAGACGCTCATATCCTGCTCACTAGATCTAGAAATGCTAAGCTACAGACGCTCATATCCTGCTCACTAGGATCTAGAAATGCTAAGCTACAGACGCTCATATCCTGCTCACTAGGATCTAGAATGTAAGCTACAGCCTCATATCCTGCTCACTAGGATCTAGAAATGCCTAAGCTCAGACGCTCATATCATGTGCTCAGATCTAGAAATGCTGCTACAGACGCTCATATCCTGCTCACAGGATCATAAACCTGCCACAGACCCAATCTCTACTGACCCAAATGCAGCCACAGAGCTCTATCCTGCCACTAGCACAGAAATGCCAAGCCACAGACGCATATCCGCTCACAGACGTCATATCATGCTCACAGACGTCATATCTGCTCACTGGTCATACATGCGAAGCTAGAGACGCTCATATCCTGCTCACTGATCTAAAATAGTACAGACGCTCAATCTGCTCCTAGGATCAATGCTACTAGAGATGCTAATCCCTCACTGATCACAAATCTAAAAGCGACGCTCATACGCTCATATCGTACTGATCAGAAGCATACCGCTCACTGGATCTAGAAATGAAGCCAAGCTCATATCCTGCTCACTAGGATCTAGAATGCAAGCTACAGACGCTCATATCCTGCTCACAGGATCTAAAATGTAGCTACAGACGCTCATATCCTGCTCACTAGGATCTAGAAATGCAAGCTACGACGCTCATATCCTGCTCACTAGGATCGAAATGCGAAGCCAGACGCTCAATCCTGCTCACTAGGATCTAGAAATGCTAGCACGACGCTCATACTGCTCACTAGGATCTAGAAATGCGGCTACAGACGCTCATATCCTGCTCACTAGGATCTTGAAAGCTAAGCTACAGACGCTCATATCCTGCTCATGATAGAAACGAAGCTACAGACGCTCATATCCTGCTCACTAGATCTAGAAATGAATACAGACGCTCATATCCTCTCACTAGATCAGAAATGCTAAGCTACAGACGCTCATATCCTGCTCACTAGGATTAGAAATGGAAGCTACAGACGCTCATATCCTGCCCTAGATCTAAGAAATGCTATACAGACGCTCATATCCGCTACTAGATCTAGAAATGACAGACGCTCATATCCTGCTCACTAGATCTAGAAATGCAAGCTACAGACGCTCATATCCGCTCACAGGATCTAGAAATGCTAAGCTACAGACGCTCATATCCTGCTCACTAGGATCTAGAAATGCTAAGCTACAGACGCTCATATCCTGCTCACTAGGATCTAGAAATGCTAAGCTACAGATGCTCATATCCTGCTCACTAGGATCTAGAAACGAAGCACAGACGCTCATATCCTGCTCACTAGGACTAGAAATGCAATTCAGCGCCTATTCCTGCTCACTAGGATCTAGAAATGCAAGCTACAGACGCTCATATCCTGCTCACTAGGATCAGAAATGCTAAGCTACAGACGCTCATTCCTGCTCACTAGGATCTAGAAATGCTAAGCTACAGACGCTCATATCCTGCTCACTAGGATCTAGAAATGCTAAGCTACAGACGCTCATATCCTGCTCACTAGGATCTAGAAATGCTAAGCTACAGACGCTCATATCCTGCTCACTAGCATCTAGAAATGCTAAGCTACAGACGCTCATATCCTGCTCACTAGATCTAGAAATAAGCCAGACCCATATCCTGCTACGTCTAGATTAAGAAGCTAATCCTGACAGCTCAAATCCTGCCACAGACTAGATCAGCTACAGGCTAATCCTGCTCACTAGATCAAATCCTGCTCATCCTGACTCAGAAATGCTAAGCTACAGACGCTCATATCCTGCCACTAGGATCTAGAAATGCAGCTACAGACGCTCATATCCTGCTCACTAGCATCTAGAAATGCTAAGCTACAGACGCTCATATCTCCTGATCTAGAAATGCAAGCTACAGACGCTCATATCCTGCTCACTAGGATCTAGAAATGCTAAGCTACAGACGCTCATATCCCTCCTAGGTCTAGAAATGCGAAGCTACAGACGCTCATATCCTGCTCACTAGGATCTAGAAATGCTAAGCTACAGACGCTCATATCCTGCTCACTAGGATCTAGAAATGCAAGCTACAAGACGCTCATATCCTGCTCACTAGGATCTAGAAAGCAAGTACAGACGCTCATATCCTGCCTAGGATCTAGAAATGTAAGCTACAGACGCTCATATCCTGCTCACTAGGATCTAGAAATGCTAAGCTACAGACGCTCATATCCTGCTCACTAGGATAGAAATAGCGAAGCTACAGACGCTCATATCCTGCTCACTAGGATCTAGAAATGCTAAGCTACAGACCCTATATCCTGCTCACTAGGATCTAGAAATGCTAAGCTACAGACGCTCATATCCTGCTCACTAGGATCTAGGAAATGCGTACAGACGCTCTATCCTGCTCACTAGGATCTAGAAATGCTAAGCACAGACGCTCATCTCCTGTCACTGATCTAGAAATGCTAAGCTACAGACGCTCATATCCCGCTCACTAGGATCTAGAAATGCTAGCTACGCCTGCTCACTCGACTAGATCATAGAATGCTAACTACAGTACGGCTCATATCCTGCCACTAGATCTAGAAATGCTAAGCTCACAGACGCTGCATATCCTGCTCACTAGATCTAGAAATCTGCTACAGACTAGATATCCTGCTCACTAGGATCTAGAAATCTGCTTCTACAGTGACGCTCATATCCTGCTCACTAGGATCTAGAAATGCAAGCTACAGACGCTCATATCCTGCTCATAGGATCTAGAAATGCAAGTACAGACGCTCATATCCTGCCACTAGGATCTAGAAATGCTAAGCTACAGACGCTCATATCCAGCTCACTAGGATCTAGAAATGCTAAGCTACAGACGCTCATATCCTTCTCACTAGGATCTAGAAATGCTAAGCTACAGACGCTCATATCCTTCTACTAGGATCTAAAATGCAAGCTACAGACGCTTATCCTCACGTCAAACATGTCTGAAGCTACAGACGCTCATATCCTGCTACTAGATCTAGAAATCTAAGCTACAGACATATCCTGCTCACAGGATCTAAAATGCTAAGCTACAGAGCTCATATCCTGCTCACTAGGATCTAGAAATGCGAAGCTACAGACGCTCATATCCTCCTACTAGGATCTAGAAATGCAAGCTACAGACGCTCATATCCTGCTCACTGAAATTAGAAAGCTAAGCTACCAAAGACGCTTACACTGCTACAGATCTAGAAATCGCTATAGGATCTCAAACTAAGATCTAGAAATGCAAGCCTACAGACTCATATCCTGCTCACTAAGATCTAAATGCTAGCTACAGACGTCTCGATATCCTGCTCACAGATCATACTGCTAACTTACAGACCTCATATCCTGCACTCAGAGCTAGAAATTCTAAGTCTCAGACACTATGTATCCTGCTCACTAGGATCTAGAAATGCTAAGTACAGACGCTCATATCCTGCTCACTAGGATCTAGAAATGCAGTCAGACGCTCATATCTGCTACTAGGATCTAGAAATGACTTACAACGCTATATCTCGCTCACTAGGATCTGAATCTAAGCTACGACGCTCATATCCTGCTCACTGATCTGAATGGCAAGCGCCATCTGCTCCAGGACTGAAATTATACAGACCTATATCCTGCTCACAGTAGAAGCAGCTCAGAGTCTTCGTCATAATCAGAAAGCAAGCTCGACTTCCTGCCAGATCAGAATGCGCCAGAATATCCTGCTCACTAATCTAATGCAGTAAACGCTATATCGCCACAGATTAGAACAGCTACGACCCATCGCACGATCTAAAGGACAGACGCTCAACTGCTACGATCAGATACTACGACGCTCATCCTCTACGATCAGAAAGAGTCAGACCTATATCCTCACTGATCAGAAATGCAGCACAACCTCAATCCTCACGACAGAACAGCACAGACGCTCATATCTGCTAGATCTAGAAATGCAAGTCAGACGCTCATATCCGCTCACTAGTCTGAAAGAGCACGACGCCTTCGCCCGATCTAGAATCTAAGCACAGACGCTCTTCCTGCCCAGATCTACAGCCGAGCTATCCTGCCACAGATCTGAAATGCAAGCTACGCTCATATCCTGCCACTGATCTGTGCAGCACAGACGCCTATCGCTACTAGATCTAGAATCTAAACAGACCTATATCCTGTCACTAGATCGAAATGCGTAGACTCATCTGCTCACTAGATTAGAAATGCACGCGCTCATCCTGCCCTAGGATCTAGAAATGCAAGCTACAGACCTCATATCCTGTCACTGATCTAGAATGTGCTAGCCTCATCCTCCACTAGATCAAAATCACTAAGCCTCATATCCCCTGACGAATCAGCTACAGACGTCATATCCTGCTCCTGGATCTAGAAATGGAAGCTAACGTCATCTGCCCTAGATCTAGAAATGCGCCAGACCTCATATCCTGCACTAGATCTAGAAATGCAGTACAGACGCTCAATCCTGCACAGATCTGAAAGGTACAGACGCTCATATCCTGCATGATCTAGAATGCAAGTACAGACGCTCTATCCTGCCACTAGATCAAATGAAGCTACAGACGCTCTATCCGCTACAGATCAGAAACAGACAGACGCCTATCCGCCACTAGATCTAATGACAGACGTCATATCCTGCTACTGATCGAAATGCAAGCTACAGACGCTTATCCTGCCACTAGACTGATGAACTCAGACGTCATATCCTGCTCACTGATCTGAATGTAGTACAGACGCTCATATCCTGCCACAGATTAGAAAGCAACTAGACGCTCATATCCTGCTCCTGATCAATGAGCAGCGAATCTGCCTAGATCAGAAATGCAAGCAAGACGCCATATCCTGCTCACAGATCGAAATGCAAGCACAGACGCTCATTCCTGCTCCTGATCAGAAATCAAGCGACGCTCTATCCTCTCACTATCAGAAATGGCCAGACGCTCATATCCTGCTCACAGATCGAAATCAGCCAGACCTTATCCTCCTAGGATCAAAATCAAGCCGACCTCATATCCTCTCTGATCAAAATGCAAGCCGCCTTCTCCCGTCGAGCGGCCATATCTGCTCAAAGAAATATACGAGCTCCTGTCATGCGAATGAGTAGACATCGCATGATCGTGCACAGTCAATCTGTACAAAAATGGTGACGTTATCCCCACAACATGTACACGTTCCTGCACAGATCAAACTCCAATGAGGATTAAAATGTCAAGCAATGCCACAGAAGAAGGAAGACGTCTACCTTCAGTTGAAATCGAAGATATTCTCCACAATAGTGCAAACGTAATCGCCCGATCTGTCAAGCCAACTCAATGATGATTAGACAACAGTCTATCCTTAGAAAATCAGATATATTCAAAAGGAGACTATATGCAGAATACCGTCATCTATCAGACTGAGACACCTACCTCAATAATATGTATATCATGGTGAATATGTGCAGCCTATCTCATCAGCAAAACTATGCACTTAATACCCCATTCTTATCAGAAGCTGCTTATAAATGAATTTTTCTCTCTGTAAGTACAAGGCCTTGTCTGACATTTAAGTATCCTAGATCTAGAAATGCCTAAGCTACAGACGCTCATCCTGCTCACTGAGGATCTAGAAATGCTAACACAGACGCTCATATCCTGCTCACTAGATCTAGAAATGCTAAGTACAGACGCTCATATCCTGCCACTAGGATCTAGAAATGCTAAGCTACAGACGCTCATATCCTGCTCACTAGGATCTAGAAATGCTAAGCTACAGACGCTCATATCCTGCTTACTAGGATCAGAAATCGACAGCTACTGAAAGCTAGTATCTGCTCAAGGATCTGAAATGCTAAGCTACAGACGCTCATATCCTGCTCACTAGGATCTAGAAATGCTAAGCTACAGACGCTTTATATCCTGCTCACTAGGATCTAGAAATGCTAAGCTACAGACGCTCATATCCTGCTCACTAGGATCTAGAAATGCTAAGCTACAGACGCTCATATCCTGCTCACTAGGATCTAGAAATGCGAAGCTACAGACGCTCATATCCTGCTCACTAGGATCTAGAAATGCTAAGCTACAGACGCTCATATCCTGCTCACTAGGATCTAGAAATGCGAAGCTACAGACGCTCATATCCTGCTCACTAGGATCTAGAAATGCTAAGCTACAGACGCTCATATCCTGCTCACTAGGATCTAGAAATGCGAAGCTACAGACGCTCATATCCTGCTCACTAGGATCTAGAAATGCTAAGCTACAGACGCTCATATCCTGCTCACTAGGATCTAGAAATGCGAAGCTACAGACGCTCATATCCTGCTCACTAGGATCTAGAAATGCAAGCTACAGACGCTCATATCCTGCTCACTAGGATCTAGAAATGCTGAGCTTTCAGACGCTCATATCCTGCTCACTAGGATCTAGAAATGCGAAGCTACAGACGCTCATATCCTGCTCACTAGGATCTAGAAATGCTAAGCTACAGACGCTCATATCCTGCTCACTAGGATCTAGAAATGCTAAGCTACAGACGCTCATATCCTGCTCACTAGGATCTAGAAATGCTAAGCTACAGACGCTCATATCCTGCTCACTAGGATCTAGAAATGCAAGCTACAGACGCTCATATCCTGCTCACTAGGATCTAGAAATGCTAAGCTACAGACGCTCATATCCTGCTCACTAGGATCTAGAAATGCGAAGCTACAGACGCTCATATCCTGCTCACTAGGATCCAGAAAATGTAAGCCAAGACGCTCATATCCTTCACTAGGATCTAAAATGCTAAGCTACAGACGCTCATATCCTGCACTAGGATCTAGAAATGCAAGCACGGCCTATCCTGCCACTAGGATCTAGAAATGCGAAGCTACAGACGCTCATATCCTGCTCACTAGGATCTAGAAATGCTAAGCTACAGACGCTCATATCCTGCTCAAGGATCTAGAAATGAAGTACAGACGTCATATCCTGCTACTAGGATCTAGAAATGCTAAGCTACAGAGTTCAAAATCCTGCTCACTAGGATCTAGAAATGCGAAGCTACAGACGCTCAATCCTGCTCACTAGGATCTAGAAATGCTAAGCTACAGACGCTCATATCCTCCACTAGGATTCTAGAAATCGTACAGACGCTCAATTGCTCACTAGGATCTAAAATGCGAAGCCTACAGACGCTCTATCCTGCTCACTAGGATTAAAATGCTAACCGTCGCCTCATATCCTGCTACTAGGATCGAAATGAAGCCAGACGCCTATATCTGCTTAGATCAGAAATGGAAGCTGCAGACGCTCATATCCTGTTACAGATTAGAATATGCAGCTACAGACGCTCATATCCGTACAATCTAGAAATGTATTCAGATTTATATCTCCTTACTAGATCTAGAAATGCTAAGCTACAGACGTCATATCCTGCTCAATAGATCTAGAAATGCGAAGCACAGTTTGTCATATCCTGCTCACTGGATCTAGAAATGCTACTACTGAGTCATATCTGCTCATAGCATCTAGAAGAAGCTACATGACCTATATTGCTAAGAAATTAGGTCTCGTGATTCTAATCGAAGACGTTGTCGTATACGTGACACCCTCACCTGACGGTACACTGAGTCAATATGGCACCTGGAGCTACATGCCACTAATGTGTTCTGTGAATCAGTGTACATAGCACGTGCCATGGATTACCTCATATTCCAGCACAATTTTATTTACTAATGTTCACTTAAATATCTCACTTCAGTCTACTTAATAAAGTAACTGAACTGGTCTCATTTTAAAAAAGTATACGATATGTCTTTTTCTTGCATTCAATTGTTATAAATTCAGACGTAGTCAATGCGCCTTGTGTGGCTCTTTTGACTGATTTTTGCGTGAATGTATACTTTCCTTATTATCAGTGTTACCCGCCATAGAAGCATGCCTTCTCCGGCTTCAGAGGTAATACGTTATGTCATTGTAATCTCCAAAAAAAAAGTCAGGAAGCAATGTGAACAAATATCAGCAGATGATATCACTTAGTATATTAGTCAGTGGCGGCTCGTCATTAAGGGCCAGTAGGGTCGGGCCCCACCAAATATAATGTGTAACGTGTATTTATTAGTTAATAAATTAAAATATAATCTAACCCAAAACCATGATTTTCCCTGAACATTTGAGTCTGGCCCCACCAACAAAAAGGATCACGAGCCGCCACTGATATTAGTATTCTTGTCTCAAGACGATTGTTTTGTTAAATGTGACAATAATTTGTCCATAACTGCTCCCACAAAAATGTCGTCTTTATAAATGCATTTCTTTTTCTTCTTCTCATTCCAACATATGTCGTCTTGTGTAAGTACAAGTTGTTTTCTATTTTGAGTTTTGTTTTTCAACCTTTGCCATATATTTACGATTGGCATGGTTCTTTTTGAGAGCCGCGGTAGCGTAGTTGTTAGTGCACTCGCTTCTCAAGGCTGGTGGTCTGGGTTCAGCTCCCACAGTGCGCGTGGAATTTTTCCCGACCGCGACGGCTCTCAGCCTCAATTGGGTACCAGACATGCTCTGGGAAAGTAAAGGCCTAATGTCGTGATGCTGACCACATCACCCATCGTGTGCCGATGGTCAATGAAAAATACAGGCCTAACACTGTATTGGCCCATATACCACGAGGTATGAAAGGGTTCCTTTATGGTTCTTTTTCAACTTTTATTTTTCAGGTTTTACCCTACCGTTAGGTTTAACTTGTCTCTACTGGCTTCTGGACTCCATTCAAGAGCACATACACATCTATATATATATATATATATGGTGGGAGTGAAAGGGGGAGAACCGGGAATCGTGGCATATCATTTACAGGACTTAGCCATCAACCACAGTAAACAAGTCGTCAATTTTATAGGCACCACTTACACGTTCAGTAGTTTGCCAATGCTTTCTGAAAGGTGAGATTATGTTTACCGTTCTTTTCCACGACAACGAATTTGTTTCCAAACTGCCCACCGCGAAGTTTGAACCAGGTATTCTTGGGTTGTGATCGAGGTTACTACCGCTTAAGCTAAAGACGCCCACTTACATATATATATATACATGAGCGCCCATACGTTGAGGTAGGGAGTGGAAACATTGTAGGATTGACTCTAATCAAGATACTGTATCAGTGTTGTTCTATTGGTTACGAATGAATGATTAACATACATGAACATAGCTCTGACCACAGCCAACTATAAACTCATAGGCCGGCGGACTCAGGCAAAAATAATGGGAAATATGACCACAACCTGTCTCATGACCTCGCATTCCAGTATTATTATATATATAGACGAATTCATTTTAAAATCAACACAACATGAAAATTATATTATGTAACAAGTTAAGTTTAACAATAAGGAATATTTGTATTATGAATATTTTTCATCAATAAGTTACCATAGACTCATAAAATTGAGTAAAATTGCAAAAAAGCTTGCAGTGTTCTATCAGACATATTTAATATCCAGCCTCCCCTCCCCCACCCCTGCCCTCCCACAACTGAAACTAGGTCAGAGTTTTCCCTGTCAGTTATGTGGTCCAATATTATTGGAGTTGGCTGTGCTCTGACTAAAAATAATTTTTCATTTGTTAAATGATTTGGTTCAAAGCAAATGAAACGTAGTAGCGAAATAAATTAATAAACTCCACAACGCATATTGAGTGAGTACACCTTTAACGTAATCATGAACATAGTTCACAACCTGCTCTCTTTCTTTCAATTTGCTACAGTTCAAGACGAAAACTACTGCGTAACAAAACAGACTCAAATAAAACAAAGATCAGCTAGGTAATCGAATAGTGTTGATTTGTATTGGTCCAAATTTTTGGTATGGTAGGTTGATTGCGCAATCTTGATGATTTTAATTCATTAAATTTTAATGTACATAGATTCTAGAAAAACAGAAAACGATAGACGGAGAAACTATACATACGTACCCAGCTACATACTCTTTTTGTTTAAGTCTGAACGTGCATAGTGTAAGAAGTGATACATGTGTAAGTGATACATGTGTAAGTGATACATGTGTAAGTGATACATGTGTAAGTGATACATGTGTAAGTGATACATGTGTAAGTGATACATGTGTAAGTGATACATAAGTAAGTGGTGCATGTATAAGTGGTGTATGTGTGCATGCATATTTCAAAAGTGTAAACTGTAGAAGCTGCTATTCACAAAGTCTAACCACTGCATAACAAGATCACATGACTCTATCTTCAGCAACATTGTTGCGTTGAGTATTTGTTTGTCTACCTGCGCCCCTGCAAGCCTCAGCCAGGCTCAGCCAAGCTAAGTTTAACGATTGTTTCAGTCTCGAATTTTAATGACCTAATTATCACTCGCCGCCAGCTTCCGAGTAATGGTTACCTGAATAAAAGTCGTCTCTATTCTAACTTCAATGGAGGGTCGATTGTCTCCTTTAAATATGTGTTAGTACCACAGAGAGTGGTAGAGAGAGAGAGAGAGAGAGCGAGTGAGAGCGAGCGAGAGATACAGGTTAGGGAAGATGAAAGGGGTGAGAAATTACACCCGAGATTGCCATTTACCGCCACATTCACTATTATCTTAGAAAAGCGCGCCAGGTAATTTACTAGTGCGATTGATTGATTTGTGAGGGAGTTGGTTCCAGCCCACCATTTTGTTTCCTTGCAGCCGTATTGTGTTTGCATGCATAACATACCCTACCTCACCCATACCACTGGCTAACAACAGTGACCTGTTATTGCACACATAACACTGTAACTGGTAGTCTGTCTCAGGTAGTTTCATCGGCTAAACTTAACTCCGTGTGGACCAAACGCCACACTACGTGGCTTTAGGTTGGACATCTTTTATACCAGGGGCCACACTAAAGGGTATAATTTTAATTCTGAAAAACAATTGACTTGTAAAAACATGGCTTTTGCCTGGTCCCACTAAGAGTCTTATATCAACTTCTATATCTTATATCAAGTCTATATCTTCTATATCAACTTCTATATCTTATATCCAATCCTTCTATATCTTTATATCAATTTCTATATCTGTATATCAACTCTATATCTGTATACAATCCTATATTGTATATCAATTTCTATATCATGTATACCAAGTCCTATATCTGTATATCAAGTTCTATATCTGTATATCAAGTTCTATATCTGTATATCAAGTTCTATATCTGTATATCAAGTTCTATATCTGTATATCAAGTCCTATATCTGTATATCAAGTTCTATATCTGTATATAAGTCTATATCTGTATACTAAGTCCTATATCTGTATATCAAGTTCTATATCTGTATATCAAGTCCTATATCTGTATATCAAGTTCTATATCTGTATATCAACTTCTATATCTGTATATCAAGTTCTATATCTGTATATCAAGTTATATCTGTATACAAGCCCTATATCTGTATATCAAGTTCTATATCTGTATATCAAGTTCTATATCTGTATATCAAGTTCTATATCTGTATATCAAGTTCTATATCTGTATACCAAGTTCTATATCTGTATATCAAGTTCTATATCTGTATATCAAGTTCTATATCTGTATATCAAGTTCTATATCTGTATATCAAGTTCTATATCTGTATATCAAGTTCTATATCTGTATATCAAGTTCTATATCTGTATATCAAGTTCTATATCTGTATATCAAGTTCTATATCTGTATACCAAGTTCTATATCTGTATACCAAGTCCTATATCTGTATATCAAGTTCTATATCTGTATATCAAGTTCTATATCTGTATATCAAGTTCTATATCTGTATATCAAGTTCTATATCTGTATACCAAGTTCTATATCTGTATATCAAGTCTATATCTGTAACTTTATAGACCTTATGAAAGAATCTATTCAAGTTTTATCTGTATGTCAGGGGGTTTTAGGATTGTTAAAGTCCTTTCATAATCAACTGTATATCAGTTTAATTGTAATCAACTTCTAATCTTTGTGTCCGAGACGATAGGCGAACACTTATACATTACGCTAATCCGTCCCACTCTATATAGATATAGAGGTAATAAATGTGCAGATAAAATACAATATTGTTAGAAGTTGCTTCATCTGACACATAACACATTGAGACCCGCAGCAGATGACATTAGTTTAGTCTAGATAACAATACGTGCTGGGAATCCTTGCGCAAGATCGCCAAATGTGGCGCTGTAACAACAAAGAGGAACCCGAATAGCTGAGAATCATCGTATTGTTGAGTCACAGGAAAACGAGCAGCGCGAAAAGACAGAGCACACAACACGCACATGTCTAACCTTGATCATGTATGCCCCACCTGTGGTCGGGGATTCCGTTCATAGGATTGACTCATACGTCATCCTCCACCACCTAGAGAGGTTTAAAGCAGTAAAATCGAGATTGTTAGTCTTCATCGCTACATTGACCGAGGAGTGACATTATTTAGTCTAGATTTAATGGTCCTATTTTTTTTACTGAAGACAGGAAGATTAAGTACATGTGAAATGCGATGCCTACGAAAAGTTACCAACAACACAAGAAAAGACAGAGCCCCAAACATCAGCATAAGGAAGAAAGTTGGGACAGAATCATCCGTGAATTGCATTGAGAAACAAAAAATGAAGTGGTTTGGTCACTTAATAATAATGCATCCAAACTCCATTGTATGCAGCTCTCTACAAAACAGAACATCAGGAAAGAAGGCTAGAGCAAGACAACGGAAACGATGATTAGATTGCATAGCAGTACCCTGTAGAAAAGCAAAAATTACTATCATCCAACCCACTAGGGCAGCGCAAGACAATAACAGAAAACCACTACACTGGGCAACATCCGGGTAACTGTGTGACGACAAAAGAAAGAAGAAGACAGGAAGATTAAGTATCATCAAGGACACGGGTGTATACCTTAAGGGGAGGGGGAGAGGTACAAGTGCCCCCCCTCCCTGGAAAATAAGTTTTTTTTAAACAGTTTTATGCGAATCTGGTCTTTTCCATTTCAGGGGAGTAAACTACCAACTAACATGATTTTGTTCAATGTACCCTCCTGGATAAACTGCGGTGGCCGCCCATGATCAAATGTTGTAAACATGGCCACCAGAATTAATGTCACATTCATCTTTCTCACCTGAATCCTGTAAGCGACAATTGCATCAACTAAGTTGAAATCTAATTATGTCGGCTTAAAGTCATTGAAGAAAGTAATGGCATCCAAGGAACACCTGCGTAGTAGAAGTGAATAGCCAGGCACATTGGTGTTTTTTTGTTTTTAATTCCCAAGCTCAGTTCTGGTAATAAATTACATTGTCTATTATCAACGCACAATTGACATCAATCTGTACGTATGGAAATTGTTTCTAAGTTTTACATAGTTCTAACGTAATGAAGCTAATCACGGGATGACAAGTAAACAAATAATAAGATTAATGAACAATTGAAGCAACAAACATGGTAGATCGTAGCAATATTCATGAAATACAGAAACTATACTTTAGAATTTAGAAAAGAGATTAGAAGAAACAAGAAACAACATATAATGAATACTGAAGGTGGAATAGAAGATCTTCAAAATGTAAAGGAAAAATGGCGATATCAAGAAGATCTTCAAAGTGTAAAGGAGAAATGGCGATATCAAGAAGAAAATTAAAGTGAAGAAATGGGATATCAAGAAAATTAAAGGTAAAGGAGAATGGCGATATCAAGAAGAAAATTAGAAGTGTAAAGGAAAAATGGCGATATCAAGAAGAAAATTAGAAGTGTAAAGGAAAAACACAGACTATTATTCTTCTTCTGTCGTCACTGCTACGGTTTTGCCCAGTGTCGTCACACTGCTACGGGTGTTGCCAGTGTCGTCCTGCTAGGTTGCCCAGTGTCGTGGTTTTCTGTTTTTGTCTTGCGCTGTTCTGGTGGCTTGTGTGATTGTTATCTTTGCTCTTTCACAGGATTCTGCTACGCCATCTAACCATCTTTTCCGTGGTCTTCTCTTGCCTTCTTTCCCGATGTTCTGTTGTAGAAGGCTCTAATTTTCGAATAGACTATTATTGTTTACTGTAAATGATCACGTTGGTAAAACACTAATATAAGAGAACAAAATATTATGAAAATGGAATGAGTTTTGTAGAGAAATCTATGAAGACACCTCAAAGAATATATGATTTTTTTTAATAAATCAAGTAGAATCATGTTTTTTGTGGAACCACGCTTTCATCACAGCCCGACTGAAAAACTATGTCTCTTGTAAGTGCTTCCGCCTCCTCCAGCGTCATGTTAAAGATTTATTTCTCTCTCTCGATCTTTATTTTTCTGCCATTTTTATCATTCTTATTGTGATATGTAAACAACCTTTGCCAACAACGTAGTGTTACGTTCCAATCTTCAGTACTATTTGGAGTCCTAGTGCTTGTCCTTCAGCGACGTGTCCGATCTCAACCAGCGTTTACTGTGTTCGCTTTCCGTTAGCCTTCGACTGTCCCCAGCCAACCTACAATGCACCAGGTTAAGATTTATGTGATGTCCTGTTGCCACTTTTGTCTTTGTCGTCCCTTGCCTCGTACTCCAGAAACCATGCCTTCCATTACCGTTCTCATCAAAACACTGTGACGATTAAAGGGGGCATACTGTTTCATCTTCCGGGATATGATGTTATTTATGAGACAATGCTCGTCGATATGCAGGTCTTGTAGGATGTCTTTGTTTTTTATCTTCTCTGTCTAGCATGTTCTAAGAACTTTTCTGTAATCTATTGTTTCGAAAGCTTTCATTTTGATCTTTAATATTTCTGTTATGGTCCACGACTTACATCCCTATGTTGTCACGGGGAATATGCATGTTCTTAGAAGTCTTCCTTTTTTGGGTTGTTGTTTTTTGTGCTTGTGTCGTGCCAAATATATATAGATATATGAAATTTATTATTTACGTTATAAACTAAATGGAAAGATGGACGGAAAACATCAAGAAACTCCGAAACAGACAGATCCATACAAACCCCCCAGACACCTAACCTGCAGAAGTGGACCCAGATATCAACTGTGAGAAACCATCAAAAGAGAAGATTAGTACAGTCATCAAACTTTTGAAAGATGGGAAAACGGCCAGAAATGTCTGCTAAAGCTAATATATCGACCTCTAAGCGGCTACTGCACACATTTCTCGGCAGCATCTGAAAGAGTGAAGAAATACCAGCAGATTGGAGAGGATACATAGTGAATCTACCAAAGACAGTGGACCATCAAAAATGTGAAAAATATTTAGGACTACTGTTGCTGTTAATTGAAAGAAAAATACTAAGCGGGAACATCCTAGACAGATTGAGAGATGCCATCGACATAACACTAAGATATGAACAGACAGGCTTTCGATCAAATAGCTCATGCGCTGACCAGCTTTACATATTACGCTTGATAATAGAGCAAAGTATCTGAATGAACATTTTCATTCTGAATCGGATTTGTCGATTATGAGAAGGTCTTCGACAAGGAAATCATTTGGAAATTATTAAGACACTGTAATCACACATCAAATTATTAAGACACTGTAATCACACATCAAATTATTAAGACACTGTAATCACACATCAAATTATTAAGACACTGTAATCACACATCAAATTATTAAGACACTGTAATCACACATCAAATTATTAAGACACTGTAATCACACATCAAATTATTAAGACACTGTAATCACACATCAAATTATTAAGACACTGTAATCACACATCAAATTATTAAGACACTAATAACACATCAAATTATTAAGACACTGTAATCACACATCAAATTATTAAGACACTGTAATCCACATCAAAGTATTAAGACACTGTAATCACATCGAATTATTAAGAACACTGAATCACACATCAAATTATTAAGACACTGTAATCACACATAAAATTATTAACCTAGTAAAAGACTATATATGCAGTCATGAAAGGTAGAGTTTTTCAGGATTAAACAAATTGACACTTCTGGAAATGAAATGCAACAGAGATCCCGTCTCATACTTTGTTTCTTCTTCTTCTTCAAACGCTCCATATCGACCACTTGTTAACCACTCTTTGTGATTTGTATGTGATCTGAGCCTAAGAGCGATTGAAAGTTGTGAAAGCTATGCACCTACAAGTAGGCCATCATATCCGATTTCAGTGATAGTTTTTATTTACTAGGATAGCTTCCCTAGGTCCCTACCTCAGTCGCCTCGCCTCTTACGACATGCCTTGTAGGTCACAGTGTTATTATTCTTTGCTCCCTTGCGAGCCCCGGGAACACACGGACGGACATTGAATAAAATCAAATTTCACAATGTGAAACACAATGTGAAACACAATAACCAACACACACACACACGTATGCACGCAAACAAACACACACAAATATTGCATATCAATGCGTGGCGGGAATATCTTCTGGTCGGAACGTGAATTGAATATGCTGAGCACTTTGTAAATGTGAATTGAATATGCTGAGCACTTTGTAAATGTGAATTGAATATGCTGAGCACTTTGTAAATGTGAATTGAATATGCTGAGCACTTTGTAAATGTGAATTGAATATGCTGAGCACTTTATAAATGTGAATTGAATATGCTGAGCATTTTGTAAATGTGAATTGATGGGTTTTGTATTTGACTTATTCGCCTTTAGCATTCTACTTCTTCGAACGCTCCATATCGACCACCTGTCAACCACTCTGTGTGATTTGTATGTGATCTGAGCCTAAGGGCGATTGTTTATTGTCCCAGTTATGCGCCTACAAGCAGGACATCACATCAGATTTCTTCGCTGCTTTTTATTTACTAGGGTAGCATCCTAGGGCCTACATCAGTCGCCTCTTACGACATGCCTTGTAAGTTGCAGTGGTACTATTCTTTTCTTCCTTGCGGGTCCGACATCACACAGGCGGCTTTTAGCATTGAAAGTAAATGTTTAACGTTGAATTTAACAGCTGTGTGTGGTCACATATACTTCTCATACTGTTGTCTTACATATGTTCAAATTTGTCTTTGTTATGTAGGGGATAAAAGCCTCTTTATCTTTAAAAGCCTAAAAGGGGGATTCTGGTCTGAAACTTTTTCGTTGCTTTCATATTAATGTAGAATTTGTATTACAATTTTCAGATATTATGACTTAAAAGAGTAGAAAAAAATAAGTAAAAAATATGTCAACGCGTTGCCATGGAAACAATGAAAAATGGCCAAAAAAACACAAAATTTTAAATTCCTAAGGCTCTGAAAGTAATGAATATAAAGGAATTCTGTTTTCACTCTATGGTGAACAATTGTAATATCTAAAAATTACACATGATTATTAGGATATATTAAATATTACATTTTTAATGAATTTTTGGTAAACACACCCCCAAAAACAGCTTTTTTGACCGAATTTTGAGGGAATTTGTAACCAAAAATTTATAAACGATTATATAATTGATATATCCTAAAAATCATGTGTAATATTTTAGATATTACAATTGCACTTTTGAGTGAAAACAGAATTCATTTACATTCATTAGATTTAGAGCCTTAGGGATTTGAGATTTTGTTTTTGGCGGCCATTTTGTATTGTTTCTATGGCAACGCTTTGACATTTTTTTACTAATATTTTGCTATTATTCTAAGTCATAATCTTTCAAAATGGTTATACAAATTTTACATTAACATGAAAACAACGAAAATAGCTTCATGATCCCCACACTACCGAATCCCCCTGCCGAAACACGACCTTTCAAACCTAATCACGAACCTTTTATTGGTTATATCAGAGCGTAAAGGTCCAACAAACGTGAGAAATAAGAATTCTCTCATTTCGGAGAATCCAATTAAAAAAACAGATGACATTATCTTCTTAATGAGAGCCGACGTCACAGAGGTCAGGGACATGAAGACCGGTAATAAGGGCACATAATCTAGACAAATGGACAAAGGGACAAATGGACAACGTCTATAACGTCTAGCCTATAAACTTAGTCAAATGGCTATTGATTTTTGGGCATGACCTTTAAACTTTAGAGATGTTAAAAAAAGAAAACAGAAAACTGACAATGCCCTGACGAGCGACGAACACGAAAAGCCTTCTTGTCGGCAGGAAACTGGTCCTAGTGCTTACCGGTTAGCGATTAATTACTCGCGACTAGCACGGGTTGTCACCCTTGAACATCAATAACTTCGTCAAATACAGGAAAATAGCGCAATATTTCACCGTTTGTCTTTGAACTGCTGGCTTAATAGGTGCCTATTGGGAACCGATCAAATTCAATGTAGCAGCTATTTGTTGTACAAGTCGATGCTCTTGTTATTGGATCGATATCGGGCCAGTGACCTTGACAACCATTCATCCAAATCTGTCCATTCTTAATGTCAATCTACACATTCTGGCATGTGTTTCATAATGACAATCATATAGACTCAATATTTATTGGTGGGCTTTTATTTTACGTAATAACTACCTGCCTCATCCTTAAACATTTAGTTTATAGGGAGATTTATGAAATAATTTATTGAGATTTATGAAATAATTTATTGAGATTTATGAAATAATATATTGAGATTTATGAAATAATTTATTGAGATTTATAAAATAATTTATTGAGATTTATGAAATAATATATTGAGATTTATGAAATAATATATTGATATTTATGAAATAATTTATTGAGATTTATGAAATAATTTATTGAGATTTATAAAATAATTTATTGAGATTTATGAAATAATATATTGAGATTTATGAAATAATATATTGATATTTATGAAATATTTTGAGATGTATGAAATAATATATTGAGATTTATGAAATATTTTGAGTTGTATGAAATAATATATTGAGATTTATGAAATATTTTGAGATGTATGAAATAATATTTTGAGATGTATGAAATAATTTATTGAGATTAATGAAATATTTTGAGATGTATGAAATAATATATTGATATTTATGAAATAATTTATTGAGATTTATGAAATATTTGAGATTTATGAAATAATATATTGAGATTTATGAAATTTAAAAAATGAGATATATGAAACATGTGTTGCTTTTATTCAGATGTACGAAAAATATATTCATACTTTGTTTCATTTTGCGTTTGCTTTCAGAACGCTGTCGTAGGAGCCTTTGTTTTTGGAGATGTTGGTGATTTGTCGCAATGTTTCAATATTGTCAAATTTATGCTAATGTTTGACTACGTTGTACCCCGTTATGTCCCAGTTAACTTCAACATAGAATCTACATTTTGTTGTCCATCTCAGATAGAACATATCTCCTACATTGAAATCAGGGAGCATTGGAAAATAGTATGATTGTTCCATACAGGACATGACTTAGTAGCAGTGGCGGCTCGTAGTAATTTTTCTTGGTGGGGTCAGACACAAATTTTCGGAACAAATCATGGTTTTTGGAGTATTTACTATTATTTGTCTATACTGGAATTTCCCCTTTCGATTATTGGTGGGGCCAGGCCCCACTGGCCCTTAATGGCGAGCCGCCCCTGCTTAGTAGTATGAAGCGTGAGGAGAGCGTTCCCTCAAAGCCACTGTGTGCTCCACAACAGTGCGCCCGCATCAATGAACTCCGCTACAGTGAGCCTGGCTACAGTGAGCCGGCTCAGTGAGCCCCGCTACAGTGAGCCCCCTACAGTGACAAGTATTGGTTACAGTTTGACACAAAATGACGAGGTTTGGGGAAAAAGGTATCGCATAGTGGCGAGGATTGTGGAACATGTGTAATCTATCGCAGAGTTATGAGAAGTGAACTAAACGTATAGCAGAGTGATGAAGATTGAGTAACAGGTGTAGTACATTGTAGAGTCGCGAGGAATGGGAAACGCGTATAGTTTGTCGCAGAGTGACCAGGATTAGATAAATTTGTAATTTATCGCAGTCATGTCGATTGGGTAACATGTGTAATTTACCCCAGAGTCACGTGGATTGGGTAACGTGTGCAATTTGTCGCAGAGTAGCAAGGATTATGTAATTTATGTTTGAGAGTGTCGACGATGTGTGACATTAGAAGGCAAGATTATAAAGTGTTAGTGAAATCAAAATATGTTGAAAACCTCTGACGTAGCACAACAGTTTCGAAGCTAGGGTAAAGTGAAAACTTTCAAAATCTCTGAAGGAGAAAAAAAGATTAAAGTTTGGGTAAAGAGAAAATAAGTGGAAAATCTCGAACTATAAAACATAAACTGTAAAATTGTGCAAAGTGAAAACAAGCTGAAAACCTATGACGGAGCACAAAATTGCAAAATTTGGATATAAGTGAAAAGAGGTTGAAAACCTCTGATGGGAGTGCAAAGGTAACAAAATGACCGTAAACGTTTGAAATGAAGGCAGATAAGCATTGGCTATTGTTTCTGTTCGGTTACTGCAAGAGAAGAATCTGAAATAGAAACACAGTCACGTGTTCACACTTAATATGATCTTCTCTGCGGGGCGTGAAATCAATATCAGACGGTGGTTTCTATTTGGGATTCGTGAGAGAAACGATATCAAGTGCTCCTCACTTTTAATTAGAGAACAGGATTAGAGCATGAGACTCCATGATGGTATTCGAATGTTCTAGATCTGACTCATTAGATTCATGTCGCTTGCTGTTTCCACAGAACGACAGGTCTCCACAACAGCGCGTGCTCGTACCTGATCAGGCACCGACCTCCAGCAGCTCACTACATCAGTCGCTGATCTTCATTTTTACTTCTCTCTCAGTCTCTCTTTTTTTTTTCTCTCTGTGTTCACCTTGAGTTTTTAATTACAAGCACTCACCATATATCCGGCAAGATCCACGGGTGTTTGCTACCAATACATTCACTTTACTTCGTCATCCGTAGAACAGGTTTAGACTAATGGTTACAGTACATAGAGTATTAAACTTTAAAGTCATGTTATAGAATATATCAAATAGACTGTCAGATAGAATAATATCCATGTACTGTTCAGTTTTAAGACTGGATAAAGCGATTATTGAGAACCGGGCCTGGACAACTAACTGCTCCAGGAACACAAGTATATGATCTTGTGGGTGTGTGATGATACAAAGAGAAGATGACTTAAGAAAGTTCAAAGTCTGGAGGTGTTTATAGACTCTTAAATGGGACTTGTTGTTACGTTATGTAATTTCGCTTTTTTATAGCGGTGTAGGACCGGGAGGAGGGCGGGAGCATGTGCCTGGAATTGAATGGCCAGTGCATGGCTAGTGCAGTCACCGTAAAACTTTTGAGTTAGGATTTTTCTTTATGCCCCAACCGAAGAAACATTTTGGTCTTACCGGGCATAGAGCCCAGGTCTCCGTATGGTAGCCGTGCTGTAATCCATTCCACTGATGGAACTTGTTGACACATGTAATGCATATCTATTTGTTAAGTGCGTACGTCAGTTTCTATGGATCACGGATCTCATGCGTCAGCCCTGATGGCTTCATCTATGACAAAACAGATCTTATATCATATTACAGTATAACACAGTAGATGTTCTACTATTAAGTGAGGTTTTCTATTTGTAGAACTACCATATATGTACAAACTTTCGTCATGGTGTGCAATATACATGCAACTTCTGTGGTTGGAAAGTAGCTAGAGTGATACTAACTAGACCTGAGGATAGAGAACGTACAGCTTTCTGAAAAGAGACAACCCATCGTAAAGACGCAATGACTCAGGACGTGATCATCCACTTTGCCGTGACAATTTTTTAATGTTCATAGAGTATAACAGAACGTAGCATCTTTCCTTCCTTCTTTTCCTTCGCTTGAAATATGTCTATATATTCAATGTTGTCTCTTGTATAAACTCTACTGTCTGTTGTAGCTCACACAGAGGTAGGTCCGTGTAGTTTTCTGTCGAATGTTGTTTCGTTAGGCCAGTGAGTTTGCCTCGGTGTATCATATTCGCGGCAGTCTTGAAGTATGTGCTCTGCAATCTGGTGTCAGAACTCAGCATGACCAGCGGGAAGCTTGGTGGCGGGGAATGAGCCCAATGAACCCTACTTTGGCTGCTGCTTCTTTGGTCTGCGCATTAAACATCTTCGTCCCTTAGTGCTCTAACAGATGAATTGTGGTTTTTGTTTGGGGTGAGTAGGAAATATACAAACAACCTAGTCCTTCTTCTTCTTCTTCAATGATCCAGTGGCACTAGAGCTCTTGCCCTTCGGCCCAGTCCTTCTGTTCTGTGTAGCATACATACAACTATATAGCAATGGGCTGAAGGGCAAGAACCCAAGTACCGGTGGATCAGGGAAGAAGAAGATTTGATCAAGATCACTGGAATATATTCTCATCGCTATATGTGACAGAGAAATTAGGTCAGAACAGGATAATGACCTGTAACGAGTCTGATGATGTTCGTGTGTTTCAGTAACGATTAGAAAACCGACACACTGAACGAACAACTCACAAGTGTTCGGTTACCCTTGATGAACATCAGTAGTGATGATCTTCCCGTCTGCAACTTAACTCAACAACAAAACTGGGAGTCTGCTCTGCACGCGATCAAATCGTGCAGATTTGGCTCAATTTCATATCATTTCTGTAATGATACAATTATTCGTTTCAAGTGTCAAATTTTGGCAACAAAAATACAATGTTTACAATTATTATATGTGTTTGTAATTATTTTATGTGTTTACAATTATTATATGTGTTTGTAATTGTTATATGTGTTTGTAATTATTTTATGTGTTTGTAATTATTTTATGCGTTTACAATTGTTATATGTGTTTGTAATTGGTATATGTGTTTGTAATTATTTTATGCGTTTACAATTGTTATATGTGTTTAATTGTATATGTGTTTGTAATTATTTATGTGTTTGTAATTGTTATATGTGTTTGTAATTATTTTATGTGTTTGTAATTGGTATATGTGTTTGTAATTGTTATATGTGTTTACAATCGTTATGTTTACAGTTGTGAAGTTATGAACGACGTATTTCGTAACATAATGTAGAAATTATGTATTGATTTGATTTGTATACTACAAGCAAAGCTGTCCATATCTGTGCCCGCCTGCGCCATTGCGCCCTTATGATATATCCCTGGTGTCCTATTTTACTCGCTGGCTTTACCGCTAATCAGAATTCAAGAAAACATTGTTTTTAATAACAGTATATTTGACGTTTTCGTAAACAAAATATTCATTTAAATTAAACTTTTAGTCAGGATTAAGTATTCATAAGTTATTATTTGTTTGATTAATATTATTATTAATATTTAAATATTATTATTATTATTGCGATTGCCACATGGCGCTTGCGTCTTCAGAGTTCTTAGTCAGATGCGCCCAATATATACATATATATATATATATATATATATATATATATATAGTATTACATATGCAGAAAACAAATGAATAAATATTTAATTATGCATCTGTTTCCTGCTTATGTAATAATATATATATACCTGTCGTTGTAAAAATACGCCCATTTATCTAATATTACCACAGCCACGGTTTTTCCCAGATCTCTCTCTCTCTCTCTCTCTCTCTCTCTCTCTCTCTTCGCGTTCGTTCTTTTTCGGCCATGTTTATCATTCTAATTGTGATTTATACACAGCCTTTGCCAAGAACGCAATTTTACGTCACAACGTTCAGTACCATTTGGAGCTCTAGTGCTTGCCCTTCGGTGAAGTGTCCGATTTCAACCCGTGTTTACTAGGTTCGCTCTCCGTTAGCCTTTTGCTGTCCCCAGCCAACCATACAAGGCAGCAGGTTGCTATTTTCATTTATGGGAGCGACCGTTAGACGACCTGCCCTCCTGGGTTGATCAGCATCATTTGCCCAGCTAACCCGTCTTTTTATGGATAACTTGGTTTGCCTTCCGTCCAGTTTTGTGTACGGTTTGGTCCGCTAGCCTTTGATTGTCCCCAATCACACAATACAAGGGAGCAGAAGTTCCATGCGAGCGGAAACGCGCACTGGCTCACTTGCACTGGCTCCTATGCCCACTTGGGTGGTCCGTTCATCATCACGCCTGCCTCGTCTCCTCTTCGCTGCACCATCTGCGCCGTGCGCGCTAGACCACCGGTGCATCGTCCGTATGCGTGCTTGATCTGCCCTGGTGCCTGCTTCACCATCTCCGTAAGTTCTCACCGTGCTCACGTTTGCGTCTAGGCTGTCCGGACCTGGGGCTTAACTCGGTCACCTACCCCTGAGATGAGGGCCCGAGTTTCGCCCTATGTGAGCCCACGCCTCTTTGCTGGATGCACCTCTCATCCTATATGTTCGCCCCCTCCCTCAGGGCTCGGAGTTTCGCCGCGTGCAACTTAACTCTGCCCCGCCTTTGGGCTCGCCTGATTATCGTCCGTATGCACGTTCTCTCCTATTTGGTACCTACCCCACCGTATTTATCAGGTTTCTCACCGTGCTCACATTTACCGTGCCTCGAAACTACCATGACTGCAGCTCGACTCGGGAGCAGAGTTTTGCCCATGTGTGCCCACGTCTCTGCTTTGGGATGCACCTCTCATCCCTTCATGTTTATTTTCGTGCTTATGGACTCTTGTCCCGTAGGTGGCAATTTTGGTGCGGTCATTTGCTCCAGGGAATTTAGCATTCTCTCTCTCTCTCTCTTGCGTTCCCGGCCTAGCCTGATGGACCAACTTCTATCATGAATTTAACTGTTGTTTTGTGGGACTCCGTTCCTCCGTACAGCTTTTCGCGAAGCTCTGTGTGTTTTGGCCAGTACTCTTCTCGTATACCTGCTAAACGTGGACAGTCTTGCAAGACGTGTTCTGCCGTCATGTCTGCCATATTGCATGGGCACAGGCTAGTTGTGCCAATTTTAAATTTATGGAACATGTGGGCTCTGAGCTTGTTGTGGCCGGTACGGAGGCGAAATATGGTAACTTGTTCACTGCGCGAGAGACCATAGTAACCGTCACTGTCTGTGTACTGCGGGTGGTCTTTTGCCCACTTGCTTCGATAGTGCGAACCGATGGTTGTTTTGACTTCCTCATAGCTGATCTCGAGATCAGTCTGGGGTGATCGCCCGCCCTCTTTGGCTAGCTTGTCGGCCGCTTCGTTTCCCCTAATGTTGCAGTGTGACGGTATCCACTGGATGACAGTGCGTTTGAGTGAACTCGTTAGTTCAGCGAGGACGTTTTGAGCTCATTCATCTCAGTTTTGCCAACGCATTTGAGTGCCGTGATGACCGATAGAGCATCGGTGAATATCACGACCTTGTTGCGTGTAGTGTTTCTTCTCTCCAAGATCATTTCGGCCGCCTTTTTGATTGCCTCTGCCTCAGCTCGGTAGTTATTCGAGTATTTGCCAGTTGCAATCGCTTTCTTGACCGTGACTTTCTTGGAGATTTTAGCACTATTCCTCCTCCGCCGTCGCTTATTGCGTTATTTGCCGATCCGTCCGTGTAGACGTGCGTCCACTCATTTTCAGGGTACTCTGATTCTATGTACTCTTCTGCTGCAGTTTTTCTGTCGAGGTTCGTTTGGTCCCTTTTGCTCATTATGCCTGGGATTGATTCCATTAGTTCTGGCATTTTTGTTTTCCATGGCGGGCACTTGTCGATTGCCGGGATTGGTTTAGCTGTGCAGTTTGCTGGCGACTCGTGCACTGCTGTTTTCTTACGTTTCTGCAAAACTCGGGCAATTTTTTATCGGGCATCTGCCAGGAGATGCGTACATTTTGTTCACGGATTTTCGGACCTGCATTTCTTTTCCGAGCTTGCAGCACTACTACCACTACCTATAGCTCTCCCTTGACCCATGTCCTCTTAGCCAGACTGGAACTACTGTCTGTTTTCAGAGTCCCCACGAGGAGGTGGGGCAGGGTCTTGATTAGTGCCAGCTCACTAATCCTGGCGTGACGTTTTCCTCATGCGCCTGTGACCCCTTCCCAGATCTGCTGTGACCCGGTCTGACCACCTCAGACATGTAGGTTTCCGTAAATCACAATGTATGTGAGATCAAATTCCTAGTCCTATCCGAGACAGACAATAAAAAGTAGATCCCGTGTTCACGCTGAGCACATAAAAAAACCCATTGGCAATGTAATTTCTTTAAGAGCAGGCTGCAGCACCGCAGCCTGGATAAGAATGACTAATAAAAAAAAATTTATAAAAAAATGTCCCAGTCGAAAATTACACCATGGACGCCATGCACTATGAAGTTCGTACACTTCAAATGAAACCTTCATGCGCAAAAGAGGTAGCTAAGCACACATTGTTGTTCACCGAAGTGCAATGATGGTTGTTTATTAAACAATCAATAAAATCGTATATTGCACTTGTGTGTTGCCCACTTCCTTTGCTATAGATGGTACACTCTGTCTTTGGCAAATCTGGTAATGTTTTCTAGCTGGGTTGTCTCCCATAGTTCTCCATGTTGTGATAATTGGTTACAGAACAGTGGAAGTGATTTTTCTGCTGAAGTTACTTTTCCAGTTGCCGGCCGATATGAATAAAGACAGATATATTACAATATTACGAAAGCAAGGACAAATAATTCACTAAATATTCAAAATGACAACACTCGATGTTTCGACCATAAGTCTTTATCAAGACAGCACATAGGAACACGAAATACTTCTAACCAAATTTGCATTTATCATATTTTACATCAATTCCTCAGAATCTCATTACCACATTTTACATCAATTTATAACCAAATTATCATTGCTATATTTTATATCAATGTCTAGACTATCACTATCAATATTTAATATCAGTACGAGACTCTTGAACATATTTTGTTCTCACGACCACTCCCCCAGACGTTCTCGACTACCAAAAATCACTAACATGCCCAACGTACATCTAATTTTCATTCGCCACACATGCTCACTTTTTGTTGAGAATTTAACAGTTTAAAAATAGATTTCACTAATGTCGGCTTGAGATAATGAATAACTACTCACAATTATTTTTTTTATAATTGGAAATAAGGAGTACAATTTGTCAACCCAAGTAATTATTCAACGACATTTTCACTTACCTTTAATAAATCTTAAGATCGTAATATTTCAAACATACACATACGCACAGACGTATATAGATATATACAAACATATACGAACATATACACAAACGCACAGTTCAGTTTAATCTGTCGAGAACATGGAAATCTCTAGCACTTCATAACAGTAAGAAAACTGCTACTAGTTTAGTTTTAAAGCACAAATTTAACAACATTGTGGTCCTATTGATAACAATCAGAAATATGTTAGAAGATACCGTTTATGCACTTCTTAAATGATATAAACTGTAAATCCAGTGACGGCTCGTCTTTAAGGGCCAGTGGGGCTGGGCCCCATCAAAAATAATTTATAACGTGTATTTATTATTTTATAAATTAAAATATAGCAACAAAAAAACCATGATTTATCCGGAAAAAATGTCTGGCCCCACCAACAAAAATGATGACGAGCCGCCACTGTGTACATCTATCTATACATATATAAGAGTCAGTTGAATTACATTGTATGTCTGTACCAATTGTTAGAAGATATCGTTTATGCATTATTTAAATGATATAAGCTGTACATATTGAATATAACTCACATTTTAGACGAATATTTCTAAATGGCCTTACGAACAGCCTTACGAACATGAATATCAGCTTACAAAGTGCCTTAAAACAAGCACATACAAGATCACTACATTTCACAACTAACACTTCTATAAAGAAGTAAATGGTGGAAGAGAAGAAGAAGATTTCTTAATGGCAATTAATAAATCGGTAATGTTGATTGATTGATTGATTGATTGATTGATTTATTGATTGATTGATTGATTGATTTATATGACCATCATCATTGCACATCGGTGAGTTACCATGTTTGCTCCGAACTCGTTTTCGTACACATGAAGATCTCAACGGCAGTGCACTAAATACGTAGCACCGACGAGGGCCCCTATTTAACTTTGAAGACCTTGAAATGATTTTGCTGAAATTTTATTATTTAATCTTTCTAATGAATATTGCCCGGACAGCGGATTTCCAGCCTGCTCTTCATGATTTTCAGCTACCAAAGGTTCTTTTACGTACTCAACACGGGAGCTACGTTTTATCGTCCGTCTCCGATAGGATAGGAGCTCGATCTCACCTACACTGAAATCCAGGATCTATGGAAAAATATTCATATTTCTCCATGAAGGAGTGAACCTTCATACCTTTGCAAAGAGATTCGAGCACCTAGCCTCTACGACACAGAGACACTTGACCCCTCCTATCCTCCTCCGATGTACTAGTTGTGTAACGTGTGTATATCGTTGTATTTTTTATGGAGTTTTTCACTGTCGTCCAGATCACTTCCCGCCCGAGTGGTTACCGGGGCCTAAATTTGGGGTGTAAAGAATAGAACCACTGTTACCTGCCACGCATGTCGTAAGAGGCGACTAAAGAGGTTGGCTGAAATCGGATGCATGTGTGCTCTAGGGAATGCTAATCCGAAACAAATGCTTGTAGAAAACGGATGCAACAGGCCGTAAGGCGTATAACATGGTTCAACGACCCCTCATAATGAGGAATGGGATAACGGATTCTACGGTCGTCAGTCTGCCTCAGAGATTTAGTCACACAGTAAGAATGTCAGACCTACCATCACAAGGATGGCCCAAATATCGGCACAAATGGGAAAGAAGAAATCATAGGAATTATATCCTACAGAACTGCCCGCAGTATGCAGACTTGAGAAGAAAGAGGTGGCCCACTTACATTAGCGTCCAAGACAAACTGTATGGGGTGGCTGATAATCTGAGGCAGGCGGCTGCTTTTATTAGACAATCTGAAATCGCAATCTAGTGAGAATACAGAAGAAGATCACTTCTCTTTTTTTCAATGGAGCTCATTCTAGGACATGTATTCAACAATTACTGCCTTCAACATTTTCAAGAAATTGTTTAGCATGAATTTATCATCAAATATTTCATACTATTTTCATTCAAATATCTGTCTCTCAAATGTCAAGTAACACATTATACGACATAAAGTAACAACTTTAATATACATAAGATACAAGATGCAATTGCAAAAACTAATCACTACACAGAGAAAGTGGGTACGCAGAAAACTGAGAGTATCAAGAAGAGAACGGTTTAGAAATGAAGACATCAGGAACATAGTGCGTACAACATCAATGCTGAACTACATTTAAAAAATCAACAAATTAAATGATTGGGCCACATAAGCAGATTACCAACAGACAGTGCGTTTCAATGAGCAATGTTACCACGATACAGCGGATACAAAGCAAAAGGCCGTCCACGCAAATGGTGGACCTTAGAGATAACAGCAGCGGCGAAAAACACTATTTATGAAGCGCACATAAAATCCCGTTGTAGAAATTCCTTCTGATCCTGACGCTGTCAGACAAAACATGATTAGATAAAAACGAAAGAAGAAGAAATCAGTAAATAATATTGAGAATAGAATGAAGAAACTAAACGTTGTCAGTTCTATTCAACAAATAGAAGAACAAGACGAACAAAACTATTGAAGAATTTAGAAATTAGACATTGAGAATAAGATGAAGAAACTAAACGTTGTTAGTTCTATTCAACAAGTAGAAGAACAAGATGAACAAAACTATTCAACAAGTAGAAGAACAAGATGAACAAAACTATTCAACAAGTAGAAGAACAAGATGAACAAAACTATTCAACAAGTAGAAGAACAAGATGAACAAAACTATTCAACAAGTAGAAGAACAAGATGAACAAAACTATTCAACAAGTAGAAGAACAAGATGAACAAAACTATTCAACAAATAGAAGAACAAGATGAACAAAACTATTCAACAAGTAGAAGAACAAGATGAACAAAACTATTCAACAAGTAGAAGAACAAGATGAACAAAACTATTCAACAAATAGAAGAACAAGATGAACAAAACTATTAAACAAGTAGAAGAACAAGATGAGAAACAAAACAACTATTCAACAAGTAGAAGAACAAGACGAACAAACTTATTGAAGAATTTAGAAATTAGACATTGAAAAAATTCCTGGGTGTCTGATTTCATTGAATAAACAATCATTCACAGACCAAAAAGAACGTCACTGTGAATGGAATTCTTGCTTTCATGGTTATACTCCGGACGTTAGTGGATTCCTCGTCAAGGCTTGACTTTATCTGTTGTTGATGACAGAATAATGTACCCACCCATCACGATAGAAGTGATCAAATTCATCTTATTAGATCTTAGTCTCGTATCACTCCAGTACTGCCGATTGTTCTTGACATTCTGTCTGCTCAAAAGATGTCAATGTTTCCAAAAGACACATCACGTGACCTTCATCAGGACAGTTTAAGAATCGGTACATAGTAGTCCAGACTCGCAGATGCGTGTCTTATTACCAACAGGGACCTGTCATTGGTGTCCAACTGAGCCTGTACGACACTGGCCTAAAGTAACGAACTGACTGATAAAGGTACATTCCATATAAATATTAATTTCAGTGTCTTTGTTACTGTGGGTATCTCTTACAAACGATTTAACTTTACGAAAACTGAGAACTACGTTAAGTATGGTACACGGTATAGGTTATAATTAATGATTTGGAAGTTTAACAAAACAAGAAATATGTTAATGACTTATTGTAATACTTCGTAACTGAATTCTATAAATGTTACAAACAGAAATACGAGTATAATAACCAAGACATTTCTTGCTAATACATTTCCTGTAAGATATTTTGGGGTCTCCATGGATAAGTGGTTTAGCCATTGTCTTGCGCTTCGAAGGTCGTGGGATTCAAATCTAGAATACAAAATATTTCATTAACAACAGACAGTCTGACCAATGTTACCAAACTAGGAGACACCAGTAACAGATCTAAGTTATTGAAGAAATAGAAAAGTAGATAGTTGTTATTGAAGAAATATAAAAGTAGATAATTGTTATTGAAGAAATACAAAAGTAGATAATTGTTGTTGAAGAAATATAAAAGTAGATAATTGTTATTGAAGAAATACAAAAGTAGATAATTGTTATTGAAGAAATACAAAAGTAGATAATTGTTGTTGAAGAAATACAAAAGTAGATAATTGTTATTGAAGAAATATAAAAGTAGATAATTGTTATTGAAGAAATATAAAAGTAGATAATTGTTATTGAAGAAATACAAAAGTAGATAATTGTTGTTGAAGAAATATAAAAGTAGATAATTGTTATTGAAGAAATATAAAAGTAGATAATTGTTATTGAAGAAATATAAAAGTAGATAATTGTTATTGAAGAAATACAAAAGTAGATAATTGTTGTTGAAGAAATATAAAAGTAGATAATTGTTATTGAAGAAATACAAAAGTAGATAATTGTTATTGAAGAAATACAAAAGTAGATAATTGTTTTGAAGAAATAAAAAGTAGATAATTGTTATTGAAGAAATATAAAAGTAGATAATTGTTATTGAAGAAATATAAAAGTAGATAGTTGTTATTGAAGAAATACAAAAGTAGATAATTGTTGTTGAAGAAATATAAAAGTAGATAGTTGTTATTGAAGAAATACAAAAGTAGATAGTTGTTATTGAAGAAATATAAAAGTAGATAGTTGTTATTGAAGAAATATAAAAGTAGATAATTGTTATTGAAGAAATACAAAAGCAGATAATTGTTATTGAAGAAATACAAAAGTAGATAATTGTTATTGAAGAAATACAAAAGTAGATAATTGTTATTGAAGAAATATAAAAGTAGATAATTGTTATTGAAGAAATATAAAAGTAGATAATTGTTATTGAAGAAATATAAAAGTAGATAATTGTTATTGAAGAAATACAAAAGTAGATAATTGTTATTGAAGAAATATAAAAGTAGATAATTGTTGTTGAAGAAATACAAAAGTAGATAATTGTTGTTGAAGAAATACAAAAGTAGATAATTGTTGTTGAAGAAATACAAAAGTAGATAATTGTTGTTGAAGAAATACATTACAAAAAATCTTAGTTGTTGATGAGATATAGAAACGAATCTTGGGTTTTGAAGGAATACATTACAATAAAACTTAGGTGGTTAATAAATACATTGCTGAACTCATGTTGTGGTCTCATTTTCTATGATTTTTACATGAGCTCGCTGGTTTTATGTTATAGGATGTCACGGTCACCAAGAGTCTCGTTATTGAATGGATGCAACATGAGTTTAACCAGTTAACAAGTGAGACATGGGAACTATCAGCATATGTACCATTATCTTGGGAAAAGAACTATAAATCTGACAGAATAACAATGTAGTCAGTTCCGGCAGTTACCAAATGTCTATTCTGACATATTTAACAGACTATATATATATTTGTTGCCTCTCTCTTGTATGAGATACTGTATATTCATTGTTGTCAACTAAATGTGCACCCCAAAAGTTTCTATATCTGAAAATGGGCAGAAATGAGATATCTGTGTGCTACAATAGTAAACGTTGTCTGCAAATAAACATTTTAATAAACAGGAAGAGGTTTCCTTCTGCCTTAAACAAGTCTCAGCAGGATTGGATTGGCTAAAGGAACCTCTTCCTGTTTCATAAAAATATTAAATTGACAGACATTGTTTACTATTGTAACTACACAGATTTAATTCCTGTCCATTTTCATATATAAATGATATATTTAGTTTTTGGTCAGCGGCAGCAAAATGTTTTTTTTTTTTAACCGATCCAGAAGCACTTGAGCTTTCAGCTCTTCGGCTCGGTGCCGTGGATATCGTAACCTTTCGGTTCGGTGCCACAAACACAGTGAATCTGGGGAACCTGTGACTTTTCTGCCATCCTGCGGAATTGAACCCGCACTCACAGGGAGTTTGTCACACGTAGTCCAACGCGCTACGAACACGAAAAGGGTCCGCGTAATGCTTAGTTTGAGAACCGCTGCACTATGTCAATTTTGGATATGTTGGGACGATTCATCATCTGTTGTCAACAAGCCAGTTGTTTTATTTCCTGTTATCCCACAGTTGTTTGCTTCCATTTTAATACTTTGTCTTTGTTGATGATGCTGAGTTGCAGTAGCAATGATGTGAGTTCATTTATGAAACCATTTTTGTAGTCTTTAACTTCATATAACTGTGATTTTACACCAAGGGAAGAGAATTAACCAACTGTTTTCTGTGTCGCTACAACTTATGATCATTTTGATTGCCTCTATTATGGCTTACATTTATGTTTTAAAAGTTTGTGGAGTGTAAGTAATTCGTGTGTTCTCGTGCAACACGTGATTACTAACTGTTTGTTGTGTTCTCATACAAGTTATATAGGATTAAAACTAAATGACGAATTTTCAATTCAAATGTATCAATCCTAACTTATGCCATTCAGAGTTGGAAAATGACTAAAGATATAGAAAGCAAGTTGAACGCATCGGAAAATAGATGTCTGCGGGAAATAATGAATATAAAATGGAACGAATTCAGGAAAAGGAATTAAATGAGAGAAATGACCGATCAACCACTAGTAACAACTGTTATAAGAAGGAGAAGATGGAGATATGTTGGGCACACCTTGAGAAGCAATGATCAAAGAATATCAAAGCAGGCATTGAAGTGGGATGTAAAGGGTTCAAGAAAGAGGTCGACCTAAGGAGACCCTGAACGAACTTTGCTGAGAGAGGCAAGAAATATCTGTCTCAGTTCCATGGAGGAGATTGAGCAAGTTGCCCAGGATAGACGGTATGGAGAAATACTTGCAGGCCCTATGTAACGTGTAACGGTGGAAGAGGAATTATTATTATTATTATTCTCATATAATTAATAATAATAATTCCTCTCGTACTCGTTATCGTTCATGCATAGGCCTGCAAGTATTCTCCATACCATCTGGGCACTCGCTCAATCTCCTCATGGGAACTGAGACTATTCTGCCTCTCAGCAAAGTTCGCTTCAGATCTCTAGGTCGACTCTTCTTGAACCCTGCATGCCACTTCAATGCCTGCTGATATTCGTGATCATTGCTTCTCAGGTGTGCACATATCTCCTTCTTTCTTATAACAGTTGTCACTAGTGGTTGACCAGACATGTCTCTGATTTCATCACTTCTCCTGAATTCGTTCCATTTATATTCATTATTTTTCGCAGACATCTATTTTCAAATGCATTCAACTTGCTTTCATTCTTTAGTCTTTTTCCCAACTCTCGCTGGCATATGTTAGGATTGATACAACATTTGAATTGAAAATTCTAATTTAGTTTTAAAACTATATAACTTGCAGTTCCATATTTTATTTAGACTTTTAAAAGCTGATGTTGCTTTGCCAATTCGTATCATAATTTATTTTTAACATTTCCTGTGCAATCAAAATTGCTACCCAAATAGGTGAACTGCTCTGTTATTTTTATCATTTTAGATTCAGTGTGATATCTGCATTACTTGCCATAGGTGTCTTCATTATATTTTGTTTTTCATAGCTTATCTACAGTCCACCTTTTGATGCTATAGATGTCAAGTTGTCTGTTTTTCTTTGCATATCTTGGTTGTTTCTACTTAACAAGGCAATATCATCTGCAAAATCCAAATCTTCTAGTTGACTATTTTCTACCCAATCGATGCCAGTTTCGCCTCTGCAACATTTTCGCATCACCCAGTCAATGGCAACTCCAAACAATAGCGGAGATAGAATACAGCCTTGCTTTACCCCGGTTTCAACCATAAACCAGTCGCTGTGTCCACCATCAGTGCGAACTGCACACTGTGAACCATCATAGAGGCTCTTAATAATGTTTATTATTTTGTATGGTATTCCATAGCATCTCAGAATATTCCACAGAGAGATTCTGTGTAGACTATCAAAGGCTTTTTAAAATCGATGAAATTTAGTATGAGTGGTTGTTGCTTCTCAATATGTTCCTCCAAAATTAGTTGTAGGGTAATTATTTGGTCTAAGCAGCTTCTCCCAGGTCTAAAACCAGCTTGTTCTTCTCTCAGGGTGGTGTCCACTGCTCCTTTGATTCTATTAAGAATGATTTTGCAGAAAGTCTTGGTCATTACTGATAATAGGGTGATCTCCTGCCTTCCTCAATAATATAATGCGTTTTATGCAAGCTAATCCTCCATGGAACTGAGACAGATATTTCTGTCTCCTGTTCCTGTCTCCTCCATGGAACTGAGACAGATATTTCTTGCCTCACAGAAAAGTTTGCTTTCTCATTTCCGGGATCATCTGCTAGGCAAAATATGTCAGAGTAAGTCGCTGCCGCTGACAGGACAAAATGTATAAACAATAAAATAATTAGATTCCAACAAAGTTTTCATCATCTTTAAAAGTACATCAATGTTATGGTGCTACGGAGTTTGTGTACTATTGCTGAGATTATCATGTGTAAGGAAGAGATAAAAGCACGCAATGTTACTAGCTGAAACGTAAAGATGATAGACAACAATATCAATTTCTGTCTTTCTCTTTCTTCTTTCGCTTTAGTCATTTAGAATATCAATTAATCTATTTATATTTGAGTCTATTAAATTTCTTCAATTCTGCATCCCACTGAGATTGTTTTCCACACACAGTGTCATCATCATTGGCCTCTTTGTCTCAGGAGACAATAGGTCTTACGTCACGTAGTATGTTCTGCGCTGTCTCAGAAGACAATAGGTCTTACGTCACGTAGTATGTTCTGCGCTGAGTGTATACGTTAGATATTATATTATTCATTGTGGAGACCAAAAAATAACTCGTTCCTTTTCTTCCAGATACCAAACTCTGACTCATTCCGTATTCCATACAAATACTGAACCAAATAAATAACCTGATTGGTCAGCGTTTCTACTTCTTTATTGCGCTGTTAAAATGAACAACTTTACCTTAATACCTAAACTAAGTTCAGTCAAGAAGATTCTTTCTTTAATACCTAAACTAAGGTCAGTCAAGAAGATTCTTTCTTTAATACCTAAACTAAGGTCAGTCAAGAAGATTCTTTCTTTAATACCTAAACTAAGTTCAGTCAAGAAGATTCTTTCTTTAATACCTAAACTAAGTTCAGTCAAGAAGATTCTTTCTTTAATACCTAAACTAAGTTCAGTCAAGAAGATTCTTTCTTTAATACCTAAACTAAGTTCAGTCAAGAAGATTCTTTCTTTAATACCTAAACTAAGGTCAGTCAAGAAGATTCTTTCTTTAATACCTAAACTAAGTTCAGTCAAGAAGATTCTTTCTTTAATACCTAAACTAAGTTCAGTCAAGAAGATTCTTTCTTTAATACCTAAACTAAGGTCAGTCAAGAAGATTCTTTCTTTAATACCTAAACTAAGTTCAGTCAAGAAGATTCTTTCTTTAATACCTAAACTAAGGTCAGTCAAGAAGATTCTTTCTTTAATACCTAAACTAAGTTCAGTCAAGAAGATTCTTTCTTTAATACCTAAACTAAGTTCAGTCAAGAAGATTCTTTCTTTAATACCTAAACTAAGTTCAGTCAAGAAGATTCTTTCTTTAATACCTAAACTAAGGTCAGTCAAGAAGATTCTTTCTTTAATACCTAAACTAAGGTCAGTCAAGAAGATTCTTTCTTTAATACCTAAACTAAGTTCAGTCAAGAAGATTCTTTCTTTAATACCTAAACTAAGTTCAGTCAAGAAGATTCTTTCTTTAATACCTAAACTAAGTTCAGTCAAGAAGATTCTTTCTTTAATACCTAAACTAAGTTCAGTCAAGAAGATTCTTTCTTTAATACCTAAACTAAGTTCAGTCAAGAAGATTCTTTCTTTAATACCTAAACTAAGGTCAGTCAAGAAGATTCTTTCTTTAATACCTAAACTAAGGTCAGTCAGACACTGATTAATGGCGAACTAGTCAACGCCGACACTGGTCGACAATGGTCTGCAAATACCGACGATATCGAATGCCGTCGCAAGGAAGCATAAGCCCCAGGGGGTCACAGTTACAAATATGTGTCATACTGACTGGGATTTGAGATCGTGTATCATCCTAAATTTAATTGTTCTCTGTTACTGCTATTTTCTTGTGTATTTTCTACAGTAAAATGTCACTTAGAGTATTTATATGTAAATGCGTTTCACATTAGGAAAGAAGGCGAGAGAAAGACCACGAAAGATATGGTTAGATAGTACAGCAAAATTCTGTCAAAAAGCAAAAATAACTATCACCTAAGACACTAGAGAAAAACAGAAAACCCCGACACTGGACAAACAATTAGATAATAGTGTGACTAAACATTTTTTTTTAAATTCATTTTCCATATGTAGTCATTTCATACAGCTTGTCTGTAAAAAATCTTACGTGTGTTCTGGCCAAATACTATCTCCAACCAAGAACTGCTCACACGATGTCAACAAGAGAATATGAGTACCATCATCCGAAGACGACGTTGGAGATGGATCGGTCATGTGATGCGCATGGAGACTGGCTCTGACACGAAAACTGCACTGAGATAGACTCCAGAGGGTAAACGAAAACGTGGAAGACCCAAGACAACCTGGAGGAGAACGATAGAGCAAAGAACTGAAAGAAATGAATCATAGCTGGAACACAATACAAAAGAAGGTCATGAAAACAAAAAGAATGATGTGCGTTTGTTGCTATCCTAAGCGCCAAGGGCGTAACAGGCTAAAGAGAAAAAGCAAGAGAGTCATTTCTAGAATAATTCTTGTTTAATATTTCAAATTTGTTTTCTCAAAACAGACCAGACGATTACCTAACCATCTTTAACACTGTCACTCCGTACTTTTTATGTTACCTACAGCAGTATTTATTACTCGACTTCATCAAGAAACAACAAATTAAATGGTTCGGCTACATAAGCAGATTATCAACAGATAAAGAGCAATGTTGCTTCGATACAATGGATACAAAGCAAAAGACAGTCCACGCAAAAGATGGACCTCAGAGATAACAGAGACGACGAAAGATACTATTTATGAAGCGCACACAAGGGCTCGTTCTAGAAATCTCTTCTTATCCTGACGTTGTGAGGCAAAACAAGATTGGAGAAAAGAAAAGAAAGAAAAAAAGTATATCGAATTCGCCAGTATATTGTCTTTGTGTTATCTTAAACAATATCGCTAGCCAATATATCAGTTCAGATAGATCAATGGGTTAGTGAGTTCTCTAGATCACCTCTTGCAAACACTTAGTCATGATATTCTAGATATTTCTTTTATAATCATGACATTCTAGATATTTCTTTGTATAATTCCGCATATTGACATTCGTCATATTTCTTTGTATAATCATGACATTCGTCATATTTCTTTGTATAATCATGACATTCGTCATATTTCTTTGCATAATGATGACATTCGTCATATTTCTTTGTATAATCATGACATTCGAGATATTTCTTTGTATAATCATGACATTCGAGATATTTCTTTGTATAATCATGACATTCGAGATATTTCTTTGTATAATCATGACATTTGAGATATTTCTTTACAATGGCATGTGTCTCTTAATATGTTTGAATTAAACTAAAATATCAAGTTAATGAAGAAAAATCTGTTTTCTTTTCTATAGTAGAAATAAAACTTCTTCTTCTTCTTTTCTCTTCCCCATTTACTTCTTTATAGAAGTGTTGAAGTGGGGAGGGCGTAGTAATCTTGTGTGTGCTTGTTCTTCTTCTTCTCTTCTACCATTTACTTCTTTATAGAAGTTTGGGAGGGTGAAACGTAGTGATCGTGGTGTGCTCGTTTTAAGGCATTTTGTAAGCTGATATTCATTTTCGTAAGGCTGTTCTTGATGCCGTTGCTCCATCTTTTACGTGGTCTTCCTCTTGCTTTGTACTCATACTTTTTCAGTGTGGCTCTCCTGTGGTAGGCGATACCAGGTCATTCTTGAGAGGTGTCCAAACCATTTAATCTGTTGTTCTTTTATGAATTGCATGACTGGTTTCACATCCAGTCTTCTTCTGATTTCTTCATTTCTAATTTTGTCTCTTATTGTCACACCTGCAGCTCTTCTAAGACACCTCATCTCTGAAATTTCAGAAATGAAACTAATTTTTTATCAACTGTTTTCTATATTAAAAATAAGTATGATGAAGGACAAACTGTTTTCTATAAAAATAAAAAAAATAAAATTTTGATGAAGGACAAACTGTTTTCTATATTAAAAATAAGTATGATGAAGGACAAACTGTTTTCCAAAGTAGAAAACAAAATGAATGGTAATGAACTTTTTAAAATAGTGGACACACCATTAATAGCGATAAACTATTTCTAAAGCGGTTACAAATATTTGAAATAAATAATTTTTTTCTATGTGGAACATAACATTTTTGAAGATTAATCTCTCTCTCTCTCTCGCGATCACCGCCCAGACCGATGTATCAGATCTTTCCATAAATTATATTCGTGTGGAAATCTGATTAATGCAGCCTTAGCATTGGTGTATTTTACATCACATCTTCAGCACCATTTGGAGATCTAGTGCTTATTGAAGATTAATCAAAATATTTATAATAGACATGAAAGTAATTGAGTAAATATTTATGGAATTTTGTTTTGTCTGAACAATGTTTAACCCCTTTAGACTTCTGAGCATATATACTGTCTCGCAGTATGTTTTAACCCATTCCCTCCTATGAGCATATATACTGTCTCGCAGTATTTTTTTAGATAACGCAAAGTCAGTACACTGGCTAATTCAGGATACATTTCAATATAAGGGAGTCCGAGGGTTAAAATAAATTACGAAGTAAAACGGTTAAGATGACAAAACACCAGTATACTGTCTATTTCAGTGTACTTAACAATACGTAGTTCTAAGGGAAGACCAAGAAAGAGATGGATAGACAATATCAAGACCACACTACATAAACACGGATATAACACAACAAGGGCGACTCATCTGGCCCTAAAAGACAAATTAAAGCTCCCATCAGAACGCTTAACGGCAAGAGTGGGCAGCCAACGCCATCTTCCACCTGGGAATAGACAATAGACCTAACAATACAACTGTGCCCGAATGTAAAAACAAATTTAAAGGATGAAAGGCTTACAATTTGCACGTTTCCTCCACTGCTTAATCGTGTTTGTGTTCACATATATCTTTGAATATGTACACTTTTCTCTGTCCTGTTCAGTCTTCCACATTTTTTTATATTGTTTTCTTTTCTTCCTTGTTTATATTGTTTTCTTTTCTTCCTTGTTTATATTGTTTTCTTTTCTTCCTTGTTTATATTGTTTTCTTTCTTCCTGTTTATATTGTGTTCTTTTCCTTGTTTATATGTGTCTTCTTCCTGTTTATATTGTGTCTTTCTTCCTGTTTATATTGTGTCTTCTTCCTTGTTTATATTGTTCTTCTTCCTTGTTTATATTGTTTTCTTCCTTGTTTATATTGTTTTTCTTCCTTGTTTATATTGTTTTTCTCTTGTTTATATTGTTTTCTTCTTCTTGTTTATATTGTTTTCTTCTCCTTTTATTTGTTTTCTTCTTCTTGTTTATATTGTTTTCTTCCTGTTTATATTGTTTTTTTCTTCTTGTTTATATTGTTTTCTTCCTTGTTTATATTGTTTTCTTCCTTGTTTATATTGTTTTCTTTTTCTTCCTGTTTATATTGTTTCTTCTTCCTTGTTTATATTGTTTTCTTCTTCTTGTTTATATTGTTTTTCTTCCTTGTTTATATTGTTTTTCTTCCTTGTTATATTGTTCTTTTCCTTTTATATTGTTTCTTTTCTCCTGTTTATATTGTTTTCTTCTTTTTATATTTTTTCTTCCTTTTTATATTGTTTTCTTCTTCTTGTTTATATTGTTTTCTTCTTCCTTGTTTATATTGTTTTTCTTCCTTGTTTATATTGTTTTCTTTTTCCTTTTATATTGTTTTCTTCTTCCTTGTTTATATTGTTTTCTTTTCTTCCTTGTTTATATTGTTTTCTTTTCTTCCTTGTTTATATTGTTTTCTTTTCTTCCTTGTTTATATTGTTTTCTTTTCTTCCTTGTTTATATTGTTTTCTTTTCTTCCTTGTTTATATTGTTTTCTTTTCTTCCTTGTTTATATTGTTTCTTTCTTCCTTCTTGTTTATATTGTTTTCTTTTCCTTGTTTATATTGTTTTCTTTTCTTCCTTGTTTATATTGTTTTCTTTTCTTCCTTGTTTATTGTTTCTTTCTTCCTTGTTTATAGTTCTTTCTTCTTTTATATTGTTTTCTTCTTCCTTGTTTATATTGTTCTTTCCGACCCGTTTATATTGTTCTTCTTCGTTATATTGTTCTTTCTTCCTGTTTTATGATTGTGCCTATGACGATTGTTCTCTTGCGTTATGCCCCATCAATGTGTTGGCACACACCTCGATTTCTCGATGTTTTTATTCACTAGGTGGCTTCCTAGTTCCTATCATCAGTGCCTCTTCAACAACATGCCTTGTAGGTCACAGTGGTACTATTCTTTGCATCCCTTGTGGACCCCGGAACCACACGTACGTATTCTCAGTCGATTTACCTCCCAAGTTCAGGCTTAACAAATACACAATATATTATCAAATAAAATGTAGAAACAGTCGTGTGTGGTTATATCAAGCTGATATGTCGTTGCAAACAGACCTCGTTTCTCTATAACAGCTTATCACAAACTGGAGTCCCCAGTACTCGCCGGGGATCCTCAAACACTCGAAGAAATATTATGATCTTTGACATTTCAAACAGAAAAATATTTTTTTAATATGTATAAAAACAGTGGTAAACTAGTTCCGCTGAGAAACCAAATGACCCGGACCAGACCGGAGTCTAAATATCTGACACCACAAAATGAAAGATGATTTAAAGTTTTCCCTAGTCTGAGAACATTGTTTATTATTGTAACACAAAGATAATTCAATTCTGTCCATTTTCATATACAGAAACGTTTGGAATACATTTTGAGTCCGCGGCAGCAAAAGGTATTTAAAATGGGACCGCGATAATGCACAGTTTTGGAACCGCTGCTCTAGAATCCAAGAAAGTCTTGACTGAACATAAACTACTTAATGAACTTTGAAACCGTCATGTGACAGATCTAGCAGAAGGTGCACCAAGTAGCTGGACACGGTTCACTTTCCAGGCGACAAGGACTTGAGTACACCGAAACGGCAGTAAAGCGACTAAGACATGCTACAGCAGTATAAACATGCTGGGACGGTGTCATGAGCCGGAACCAGTCACTGCAGGGGCCCACCGTTCTAGCGTCTATTAAATATTCGATCTGCATGGACTCCTACGGTTTATAAGGTTAATTTGTTCTATCCACACAGCGGGTAGTCCTGGAAGACTTAAATCAATCCATCTGGAACCTGGTCGGTGTCTGCGTATGGCGGCGACAACTAGGCTGCGGACCTGACAGTGCCTAACTATGTCGGATGTTTATCACATTGCCTTATGTCAGTCGATCCTTTTATGACCTGTCCAACTCCACACATAGAACAGGTTTCGTTTCTAGAAGGTTTTATTTTCATCGATCAGCTTGCTCTGTTGGTAAGTTTCCATGACGGATTGTCTTCTTCTATGTCGGCGCCAACTCGAGGATGTGACGAGTGCATATCGCTCAAGTTTTTACTGATTTGGCGCCAATGATAGAACGACAAATCTGACGGAACAAATAGTTTTTCAGTAGGACATTTACAAATATCATAAAGATAATATCTGTCACAATGATTCTATTTTATTTATGTCCGTCTATTTGTGTTCTCCACACAATAACTTATGTTAATTAGCTTTTACTGTAAGAAATACGTTCATAGTGCAGTCATAACCCAACTGCACACACATTTTGCACCTTTTCACCTTTACATATATAGCAGGCTGGAAATGGAAGAAGAAAGAGACGTCAGGACAGATGACTGACAGTAATAGAAAAGTACATACATTCCTTAAAAGTTTATCCTAAATGAATGTTTCACATAATATTAGTGATACTTGTGATATGTATCATCAATAACAGAAATAATGATACTTGTTACATGTTATAGATGATAGAGCTAGCAATAATAATGAGTATAGCTGAAGTCAGTGACATTGGTAATAATAAATTTGAGATGTCTGTGACATTAATAACTATAAATTTGAGATATGTCAGTGACATTAGTTATTATAAATTAAAGATATGTCAGTGACATTAGTAATTATAAATTAGAGATATGTCAGTGACATTAGTAATTATAAATTTGAGATATGTCAGTGACATTAGTAATTAATAAATTTGAGATATGTCAGTGACATTAGTAATTAATAAATTTGAGATATGTCAGTGGCGTTAGTAATAATAAATTTGAGATATGTCAGTGACGTTAGTAATGAGGAATTTGAGATATGTCAGTGACAATAGTAATAATAAATTTGAGATATGTCAGTGACGTTAGTAATGAGGAATTTGAGATATGTCAGTGACAATAGTAATAATAAATTTGAGATATGTCAGTGACGTTAGTAATGAGGAATTTGAGATATGTCAGTGACAATAGTAGTCTTCTTCTTCTTCTTCTTTGCGTTCGTTCTTTACGACCAATTTTAATAACTCTTTGTGATATGTTTGATCTTTGCCAAGAACGTGTATACGTTGCACATTGGTTTGTAGGCCCATAAACGTCTACACGTTTAGGACATGTGCATCCGATTTCAGCCAAACAATAGTAGTGATAAATTCGGCATATGTCAGTGACAACAGTGGGTTCATCTGGCCGCTGAAGCATCTCTCTCTCTCTCGATTTCTCTCTCTCTTTCCTTCTCTCTTCCATTTCTCCTCCCAGTGTAACACAGTACTGAAGTTTATCGTTAACATTCATATAGTGCTTATATTGTCTCTAACTTTATGTCAATAGTTCATTTCACTTTCTATAACAAGACCATTTTTACATATATGATTTGTATTAGCTAAACCTTTGATAATCTGCGGAAACATCGTCCAATAGGACACACATTTGTATAGTCGGGTTACTGATACGAATTTAGAAACACAATATTCAAGTTGATAACACCACATCTACTTAGTTATCCCGAAGCATCGTTTCAGATCAGATACATGCATGATAACACCACATGTACTTAGTTATCTCGAAGCATCGTTTCAGATCTGATACATGCATGATAAGGTAGTGAGTTCTGACTTAAAATCCATTGATATAAACTCGATTATTTTTAAATCGTGATGACTTGTTGAAATATAATGTCTACAAAAAGTTTTCAATAACGACATGTGAAACAGTCACCAACATTAGCATAAGAGAGAGAAAGTTGGAACACAGCCTTGCTTGAATTACATTCTTCTTCTTCTTCACCTTTCAACTCCCAACGGAGCACAGATCTTCAATAAACTTCTTCCAGCTCTTTCTCTCTCCTGCAATCCCTTCCACTTCTTTCCATTTTTTACCTATCCTTTAATATCAGTTAGATTACATTGAGAAACAATCAATGAAGTTGTTCTGTTACTTAATAAGAATATAACCAAACTCGAATGTTTACTCGAGTCTTCTACAACAGAATATCAGGAACGAGACCGAGAGGTAGAACATAACAAGATGGATAGATGACATAGCAGAATCCTTTCAAAGGGCAAAAACATGGATAGATGACATAGCAGAATCCTTTCAAAGGGCAAAAACATGGATAGATGACATAGCAGAATCCTTTCAAATGGCAAAAACATGGATAGATGACATAGCAGAATCCTTTCAAAGTGCAAAAACATGGATAGATGACATAGCAGAATCCTTTCAAATGACAAAAACATGGATAGATGACATAGCAGAATTCTTTCAAAGGGCAAAAACATGGATAGATGACATAGCATAATCCTTTCAAAGGGCAAAAACATGGATAGATGACATAGCAGAATCCTTTCAAAGGGCAAAAACATGGATAGATGGCATAGCAGAATCCTTTCAAAGGGCAAAAACATGGATAGATGACATAGCAGAATCCTTTCAAATGACAAAAACATGGATAGATGACATAGCAGAATTCTTTCAAAGGGCAAAAACATGGATAGATGACATAGCAGAATCCTTTCAAAGGGCAAAAACATGGATAGATGACATAGCAGAATCCTTTCAAAGGGCAAAAACATGGATAGATGGCATAGCAGAATCCTTTCAAAGGGCAAAAACATGGATAGATGACATAGCAGAATCCTTTCAAAGGGCAAAAACATGGATAGATGGCATAGCAGAATCCTTTCAAAGGGCAAAAACATGGATAGATGGCATAGCAGAATCCTTTCAAAGTGCAAAAACATGGATAGATGACATAGCAGAATCCTTTCAAAGGGCAAAAACATGGATAGATGACATAGCAGAATCCTTTCAAAGGGCAAAAACATGGATAGATGACATAGCAGAATCCTTTCAAAGGGCAAAAACATGGATAGATGACATAGCAGAATCCTTTCAAAGGGCAAAACATGATAGATGACATAGCAGAATCCTTTCAAAGGACAAAAACATGGATAGATGACATAGCAGAATCCTTTCAAAGGGCAAAAACATGGATAGATGACATAGCAGAATCCTTTCAAGGGGCAAAAACATGGATAGATGACATAGCAGAATCCTTTCAAAGGGCAAAAACATGGATAGATGACATAGCAGAATCCTTTCAAAGGGCAAAAACATGGATAGATGACATAGCAGAATCCTTTCAAAGGACAAAAACATGGATAGATGACATAGCAGAATCCTTTCAAAGGGCAAAAAACATGGATAGATGACATAGCAGAATCCTTTCAAAGGGCAAAATACAATCACAGTCACTAGAACAGCACAAGACAAAAGCAGACAACCATGACGACACTGGGCATAATCCCAGCAACAGTGTAACGACAAAAGAAAGAGGAAGAGACGATTTGTTGACAAATAATATACTTGATCTGCTAAGAGAAATAAGTTCAACCATGTTCATATGAAGTGCCACTTCGAGAGTGTAGGATAGCAATTTCTTCTTCTTCGAACGCTCAATATCGACCCCTTGTTATCCCCTCTGTGTGACTTGTATGTGATCTGAGCCTAAGAACGACCAACGTTGTACCAGCTACAAGTAGGCCAGCACATCCGATTTCTGCGCTGCTTTTTAAGGGTAGCTTCCTAGGTCCTACATCAGTCGCCTCTTACGACATGCCCTGTAGGTCGCAGTGGTACTATTCTTTGCTTTCCTTGTAAGCCCCCGGCACCACACGGGAGAGATAGAGATATAAAAATTCCCATTGTAGCACAAGACTGACCAACTCCTGGCTATTGATCAATGAGTCTTAAATTGATCAAACAGTTTTGAGAAATTAAAGAAATATAAAAGTGATTTTAAATGTAGAAAAATAGCTGAGTAAATGTATAAAAATAGTTGAGTAAATGTAGAAAAATAGCTGAGTAAATGTATAAAAATAGCTGAGTAAATGTAGAAAAGTAGCTGAGTAAATGTAGAAAAATAGTTGAGTAAATGTAGAAAAATAGCTGAGTAAATGTATAAAAATAGTTGAGTAAATGTAGAAAAATAGCTGAGTAAATGTAGAAAAATAGCTGAGTAAATGTAAAAATAATAGGGCTGAGTAAATGTAGAAAAATAGTTGAGTAAATGTAAAAAAAATAACAAAAATCAATTTTCCTACTGTGGTGTATTGTTGGATACGGCGTGTAATCCATATTTTTATTTGAAAACGGCATGTGATATCTGATGTAACCAACATTATGCCATTCATCTACTTCCCAATGTGTCTGTGTTATCCACTTGAGACTGAGTCGACATGAGAGCAATGTGTGTTTGGAAAATATTCAATAAGAACTGAGGATTTGAAACTGATACAATCCGTCCAGAAATCACTGTTCTATAAACCCAGTTCCGAATTATCAGCAGGAAAATACCCAACAACAAACGGAATACTTGAATTCTAGTACACGACACCGACAAAGCAACACAGATTTGTAATTTCTCAAGAGTTTAATTAACAATAACAGCCTGATCTAGTTATGTATTTATGTTGTCACCGGCTGAGAGATGACAACGAAGAGGACATTCCTCTTGATGAGGCGTGGCCGACAAGAGGATTGTGTCACCTGTCACGTCGGAAACGTCTGCAGATTAATATATCATTTGTGGGCTCATTAACATAATCAATGATTATCTTCATAATTTTGTTTGTCATGCGCAACCATGGATGTCATCATCAGTTCTTTCCTTGACATTCAATTAACAATTCTGTTGTTGTGTCAAGGCAGAACATATTTTGTATCTGTATATTTCGACTCTTACTGGTCATTGACTTCATTATGAAACCAACAATAATATATATTATTTAATAAGAGAAATGTCTGGTCAACGACTAGTAATAACTGTTATAAGAAAGATAAGATGGAGATATTTTGGGCATACTCTGAAAAGAAATGTTTGGTTGATCAATGGTAACAGCTGTTATAAGAAAGAGAAGATGGAGATATTTTGGGCATACTCTGAAAAGAAATGTTTGGTTGATCAATGGTAACAGCTGTTATAAGAAAGAGAAGATGGAGATATTTTGGGCATACTCTGAAAAGAAATGTTTGGTTGATCAATGGTAACAGCTGTTATAAGAAAGAGAAGATGGAGATATTTTGGGCATACTCTGAAAAGAAATGTTTGGTCGATCAATGGTAACAGCTGTTATAGAAGAGAAGATGGAGATATTTTGGGCATACTCTGAAAAGAAATGTTTGTCATCAATGGTAACAGCTGTTATAAAGAAAGAAAATGGAGATATTTTGGGCATACTCTGAAAAGAAATGTTTGGTCGATCAATGGTAACAGCTGTTATAAGAAGAGAAGATGGAATATTTTGGGCATACTCTGAAAAGAAATGTTTGGTCGATCAATGGTAACAGCTGTTATAAGAAAGAGAAAATGGAGATATTTTGGGCATACTCTGAAAAGAAATGTTTGGTCGATCAATGGTAACAGCTGTTATAAGAAGAAAGATGGATATATTTTGAGCATACTCTGAAAAAATGTTTGGTCGATCAATGTAAGCTTTATAAGAAGAAGATGGATATATTTTGGCATACTCAAAAATGTTTGGTCGATCAATGTAACAGCTGTTATAAGAAAGAAGATGGATATATTTTGGGTATACTCTGAAAGAAATGTTTGGTCGATCAATGGTAACACTGTTATAGAAGAAGATGGATATATTTGGGCACTCTGAAGAAATGTTTGGTCGATCAAGTACAGCTGTTATAAGAAAGAAGATGGAGATGTGTTGATATATAATACTCTGATAATAAATGTAGAGTCAATCCCTAGTAACAACTGTTATAAGAAATAGTAGGTGGAGATATGTTGGGCATACTCTGAGAAGAAATGTATGATCAATCCCCAGTAACAACTGCTATAAGAAAGAGTAGATGAAGATATGTTGGGCATACTCTGAGAAGAAATGTATGATCAATCCCCAGTAACAACTGCTATAAGAAAGAGTAGATGAAGATATGTTGGGCATACTCTGAGAAGAAATGTATGATCAATCCCCAGTAACAACTGCTATAAGAAAGAAAAGATGGAGATATGTTGGGCATACTCTGAGAAGAAATGATTTAAGAATCACAAGACAGGCATTGAAGTAGGAAGCAAATGGTTCAAGAAAGAACCTATAGCAACCAGTCGCTATAGGTCACAGAGAAGCACTGGGAAGCAAAAACGTTCGACACGATGTAAACCACATCACCCATCGTGTGAAGATAGACAATGACAAATATGGAAATAACACCATATTCTCAATAATAAACCTCATGGTAAGAAAATAATGATTTATACTTGTTGCTGTGTTCTTAATCTACTCTATGAAATGTGACGATAGAAAATGTAGAATATGGACGATGAAACGTAAGTCCCGTGTTGAAGATGAGCAAGTTAAATAACATTGCAGTTTAAAATCGAGAAGAGCAGGCTGGAAAGCCGCTGCCCAGACAAAACGCATTAGAAAGATTTCAAATATTAAATTCCTACAAAATATTTTCACCATCGTCTAAATTTTATCGGGGACCCTCGCCGCTGCTACGGAGTTCGTGCACTGTTGCTGAGATCTTCCTGTGTGAGAAAGAGATCAAAGCACATATTGTTACTCACCGAAGTGCAATGATTATGGCCCTATCAATCAAGCAATCAGATTGCTATATCTTTGTTTGGTTAACTCTACATGTACTAGATAGTCTCTGCAGCACGGTAGGTAAGCACTTGCGATACATGTTCTTTAGGTTAGTGTGCCTTACATTCCAAGTGTCATGTTATTTACTATTCAAATGCCCGCGGACACTCTGCGCTAGAATTTGATAGTTTTCAAACTTCAGACCACATGACAAGTGTCAACATGTCTTCTCTACTGGCAACTGTCAATCCAAACTTGACCTCAGTCGGCTCCAGTCTGTCATGCGTGGGTCCGCATGTGTTATGCCAGTGACTAGTTCCCCGTTTGTGTGTCATTATGCCAATATGTGTGCATAATGTGTTTAAGTTGACACCACACTTCAGGAGAGCGTGAATGACCAGATCTTAGTGTGTGGGCGTTGCAGATTAATTATGCCACCGCGACCTCAAAGATACGACAGATCTGAAGGGGATAGGGTAGGGGGAGAATGAAGCGACTGAAGATTCCAAGAATAATTTTTAATGCAGTTCCGTACTTGTTTTTAGCGCATGATACAACAAGACTCGGCGCTTCGTAAGTTTTTTGTTCCTAGTCTAATAGCAGTTATTTCCCTTGCAATCACATCTGCAAATCAGTCCAGAGACAACAGAGTAACACTAACGACATCGGTTAACCGCAGCAACTACATTTAGCCACAACATAACAACAAGCAGCGCTCATTCACTACCGCGCCGACAGACAGAATCACTATCTACCGACACTGTCTACACCTGCCACGACCAACTCTAGATAACTAGGCCAGACAACTAAATGGGGGTTTCCTGACCTAGATCAGAAAAGGGGCCGGAAAATATAGATGTTTGATAGAACACTGCAAGCTTTTGCAATTTTACTCTATTCTGTGAGTCTATGGTTATTTATTGGCGAAAAATATTCAGTGTATTGATATTTTTTATTGTTAAACTTAACTTGTTGGATAATATAACTTTGATTTAGCATTTTGTGTTGATTTTAAAATGAATTCGTCTATATACACCAATACTGGAATGCGAGGTCACGTGGTGTAGTTGGGGTCTGATTTCCATAATTCTTACCTAAGTCCGAAAGCCTATAAGTTTATAGTTGGCTGTGGTCTCACACATGCGGAACATCATCATTAATACTGTCATATTTAGTCGCAACATTATCAATACAATTTTCATCGCATATGATACCAAATTTAGAAATGAGAAACCACAAACAATGCAGATACAAAAACCACAAAGCCACAATGCGACATCGTGGACAGACAAAATATGATCAGTATAAATTCAAAGACATCATCAAGATACAGAATAATTAACTATTGGATACTCTGAAAGAAGTTAATTCGTATTGCTCCTGTTTGTTGGCTTACACGCTCTGATATCTTATCTTCTTCTTCTTTCTATTCGTTCTTCGAGGACAATTTTTTCATTCTAATTGTATTTATAATTGATCTTTGACAAGAACGGTTTTTAGGTTGTGCCAATTATGCGCCTATGGTAACTAGGCCAGCATATCCGACTTCACCAGCATTTTATTTACTAGTGTAGCATTAGCCAGATGTACAAGTCCTAACGATCCGTTGGCCGTATATTTTGGCTTGGATCTACGCCGACGAGAAGGAGAGTAATGCGCCCTTTCTGACTGTGAGGTCATTCCGATTAAGAACATTTCTGTCTTTTTAGGACACATAAGCTTGTTCTGGGACGTCCTCTATAATACAACGTGAAAATTGTCGGCTTTCGCCAATGTTTGGATTTGGACAGCCCGACAAATCTTTACATTGTCGGCCTTACTTTTCTGACCACTTTGAGTTTATTCCGGAGTAGGAACATTCTCAGCCTTTTCAAGGCGCGTGTCGGCACTTGGCAATTTGTAGTTACTACTCTGCATGTTCCCGGCTGAATGCTGGCTCACGCTCGATATAAACAACATTTTGTCTTGGTTGGAGGCGGGCTGCTTTCCTCCAACAAACAAAAACAAATATAACATTGTAAACTACACAGTTATAATAAACGACTCACAGTGACAGGACAAAACACTTTTAATATTACAACAATTGAGTTCTAAGTTCTGTATACAAAAAAGTTGTCCTAGTTGAGCGGCTGCTAGGCCATCCACATAAAAATAAAAACAGATTTGTTAAACTACATAGATAATAAACCTACAGGACAGAGACAACATATTTAATATTCACAACAGATTGACTTTAATACAAAACAAGTTGTCTTGTTGACTGGAGTGTCCCTACAAAAAAGCAAACAATAACATTGTTAAACTAATGTTATATAACGACTACGACAAACACAAACACTTATATTCAGCAAATTGAGATTCTTAGTTTCGTTCCAACAAGGTTGTCCTAGGTTGAAAGGCGGCCTCGCAACTCATCTCTACATAACAAATAAGCAAACAATATACATTGCTAAACTACATCGCTATAATATAAACGACCTCACGTGACAGAAGACACAAACATTAATATTCAGCAACAAGATTGAGATTCTTAAGTTTCTGATATAACAAAACAAGATTGTCCTTAGGTTGAGAGAGGCGAGCCTCGGCTTAAGAGACTTCGTCCTCTACATAACAAATAAACAAACAAGATATAACATTGCTAAACTACATACGGCTATAATATAAACGACCTCACAATGACAGAAGACACAAGAAACACTATTTAATATTCAGCAACAAGATTGAGATTCTCAAGTCTCTGTTAAAAAAACCTGTCGTTACTGCCAGTATTATCGCTTTTTGGGCGGTGTAGGACAGTAGAAATGTGAGCATGTTGAATTTAGTGGCCGCATGGCTAGTGCAGAGACCCACCCAGAAATAGGGTTGTATTTTTTAAAAATTCACAGAATAAAAACTACCAAACATATTGTCATACAATTTGGCCACCTGTTGCAAAAGGCATCGTTTTCGATGATAAACACGTTAGTGTATGTACTCTAATTAGTTATTTAAAATAATTAATTTTCTTGAAAATATATTGTAACCCCTCCTGCATCGGGGAGAGGATTTCATAAAATAAGAAGTGCAAAGAATCCAAACTGGCATATCATGTACATATCACCCATAGTTATAGCGTGAACCTCCAGAAAATGTCTAACTCAATTGGTTTTGTAGATATGGTTTTGCAATGTAACCCTTCCAAATTAAAAACAAAATTTCAAATTAGAAAAGCAATATCTCTGCTTATATACAGTTTAGACAAAACTGGAGGTTACGCTATAACTATGGGTGATATGTACATCATATGCAGTTTGGCGTTCTTTGCACTTCTTATATTTGTGAAATCCTCTCCCCGATACAGGAGGGGGTTAACAAAATATTTTCAAGAAAATTAATTATTTTTTAAATAACTAACTACAGTGCATACACTCCATGTTGTTTATCATTGAAAACAATGTCTTAGCAACTGGTGCAAATTTATGACAATATGTTTGTTAGTTTGTTTCTGTGAATTTTAAAAATACAACCCTTGTTCTGGGTGAGTCTCCCACCTTTTAAAATGTTTTCTTGATGCCCTTCTCTGATAAAGTCTGTTAAAAGTTTGCTATTTACTTTAAGATTGAGTTCCACCATACGGTTTCTATTCTAAGGTGGTGGATGTCATACACACGTGTCTGTGTAATACTAAAACGTCAATTTATTAAGTATCACTGCAGCTTCCCCTCGGTTTTCTCCAAATCTGATCTGATTCGTTCTGAGCACCTCAGCTTTGTAGGTTTCTATACATCGCCTATAAATGATTCTCAACTGACGCCAGGGGACTTCATTCGCAACTTAACATATCGGTTACCTACTCCTGTCTCACATAAACCGCAGACGGATCTCGTCTTCTCTATTCTCATGCGTCCAATCAACTTCAGGCGTGCCTTATCAAACAGGTCTGATAAACGCTCATTGTCTAGGACTTTTGTGTGCTAATTTTCTCAATTAGCGGAACACAGCCATCTTGAGGTGGTAGATTTTGCGTGTCTGGAAGGACGATCGTACTGAAACTTCAACAGCGAAATCGTATGTCAAGGTCAGAGTAGATTAACCTGGTCGTGATTATAGGGGCCTGTTGAGGACTGGGAAATGTTTTCCAGTCTCTTGTTCACTTCAATAGAGAGTTTGTAACTGGTTGTTTTTGTTTATATGTCTAATATAGTCGTTTAGTATAGTTACACATTATTCTTACCATTAAGCTATTTGTGATGCTATGTCTAATATAGTCGTTTAGTAGTAGTTACACATTATTCTTACTAGTAAGCTAATTTGTGATGCTATGTCTTAGCAACAAGAATTCTTGTAATTCTTATGAACAAGAATTCCAAGAACTAGTGAACCAATTGGACAGAACTAGCAAGGAATATGGATTAGACATTAACATACAGAAAACAAAAACTATGGTGATCAACAAGGAAATGGAAAACCTAAAATGAATATAAAAATACATGGAGAATTACTACATCAAGTAAAAAGTTTCTGATATCTCGGTCAGATGATAACAGATGATGGCACATGTATAACAGAAATTAAAAGAGAATAGGAATGGCCAAGGATAATTTCAATAGTATGAGAAAGTTACTGACATCCAAACAAATTACAAACAGGCTAAAAATGAGAATGATCAAATGCTATATTTATCCTATATTAATGTATGGCTCGGAAACATGGACAATGAACAAGTAGTTAGAAGATAGAATTGATGCATTTGAGATGTGGATATATAGAAGAATAGGCAGAGTTTCATGGACAGAAAAACAGACAAATAAACAAGTTTTATGAAAACTAGGCATAAAGAAACAATTATTAAGAGAAATAAAATTCAGACAAGTAAAGTATTTTGTGCACATAACATGGCATGACACCATGATAAAACATTTCCTAGAGGGAAAGTTGGGGAGGGAAGAGCAAGAGGAAGACCGAGAGATAAGTGGGAGGAAACTTTAAGAAATGGACATGTTACAGTCTGGCAGTGTGCAACACCAAGGCGAAAGACAGAGGATACTGAAAATTTATTGCAGCCAACCTTGGATGTGGAGACGGCACATGGTGATGATGAATGTTACGTCTATACAAGTAGGGGGACAATACGCGATGGTTTATTTCATACTTACTTTCGTCCGCTTGAAATATTGTCGATATATTCAATATTTTCTCTCTTGCTTAAACGTTACTGTTGTCCGTAGCTCACACAGAGGTCCGTGCATTATCGTCATTAATTGATTGATTGATTGATTGATTGATAGAACCATCATCATTGCACTTTGGTGAGTAAACACGTGTGCTCCAATCTCTTTCTTACACATGAAGATCTCAGCGACAGTGCACGAAATCGGTAGCACCGACGTGAGTTTCCGTTTAGTGGTGTCACTAGGTCAATGATTGTGTCATATCATATTCGGAGCAGTCTTGAAATATATGAGTTTCAGTCTGGCTGTGGTGTCTGTCCACATGTATAAATAGCTGAATTGTCAATCTTGAATTGTGCATACTTGTGACTGTTGCGTCGCTTGTGTCCCGTTCTGAAGCAAAGATTGCCAATTTGTTCTAATCTTCTCATATTGTGGTAGTTGTCTTGTGTTAGTATAGGCGACTTTCTTCTTCTTCTTCTTTGCGTTCGTTCTTTACGACCGATTTTAATCACTCTTTGTGATATGTTTGATCTTTGCCAAGAACGTGTATACGTTGCACATTGGTTTGGTAGGCTCCTAAACGCATAGACTTCTACACATTTAGGACATGGGCATCAGATTTCAGCCAAACTTCCTTAGTCGACTCATACAACATGCGTGGCAGGTAACAGTGGTTCTGTTCTGTACACCCCAAATTTGGGCCCCGGTAACCACTCGGGCAACTTTCTGATTGATTTGATATGTCTCGCCTCTGTCTGTAAATTTCGTTTAAGAGTTTCTCTAGGGTATCCTTTCTTTGTTGGATCCTTTACCTTCTGCTTCAATGTCTGCTGTCTGATTCTTTAATCATTTCTTCTCATAGCATATCCAATATATCTCAATTTTCTCTTTCTTATACAGGGTGTTCAACTTAAAAGCAGCCTATGAATGGGGCTAATCTGGCATATATGTATGGAAATGAGAAGGTTCAGTTATGACGTAGTATAGGTCGAGGTTGTGTGATGGTGTGTAATTGTAGTGCAGGAAGGGGCGATGAACAAATATGACGTAGGACGAGCTAGTCAGAACCGGTTTAAGTGGTAAATATACAAAAGGGGATAGGTTATCTGGCAACTTTCGATTTGTCAATGGGGCTGCAATTATCTTGAACACCCTGTATAAGGTACTACCAATGGTTTACCAAACATTCTCTAATTTCAGCACTTCTCCTGATGTCGTCACATTTTATGTTCACTATTTTTCGCAGACATCTACTCGTATTTGCAAATGCATTCAACTTACTTGCTATTGTTATTTACTATCTTTTGTCATTTTCCAACTTTCATTGGATTCTATCAGGATTGATACAACATTGGAACATTGATACAACATTGGAACATTGATACAACATTGGAACATTGATACAACATTGGAGTTGAAAATTCTCAACTTAGTTTTCAAACATTATAAGTTGAAACTCTATATTTATTTAGACTTGAATAGTCTTCAATTCCCTGTATTAATTGTTTTCTCTCTATCTCTCTCTCTCTCTCTCTCTCTCTCTCTCTCTCTCTCTCTCTGTAGCATGTAACGCCTCTGGCGCTTAGGTAGCAACAAACGCGCACATCTCTTCTCTATTCTTGACCGTCCTCTATACTGTGTTCCATCTGTCAATCATTTCTGTCAGATCTTGTTCTACTGTTCTCCTCCATGTTGTCTTGGGTTTTCTGCTTTTTCATTTACCTTCTGTTGTCTATCTCATTACAGTTTTCCTGATAGAGTTAGTCTTCATGCGTATCACATATCCGATCGATCTCCAGCGTCTCTTTTAGATAATGATGCTCAAATTCTCTTGTTGACAGTGTGCAAGCAGTTCTTGGCTAGTGATAATGTTTTACCGCTCGTGTAGTGTCGGGGTCTACCAGGGAAGCTAAGAATAGTACCACTGCAACCTACACGGCATGTCGTAAGAGTCGACTGTTGTAGGACTTAGGAAAGATACCCTTGAAAATAAAAAGCATCGCAGAAATCGGATGTGCGGGCCTATTTGTAGGCACATAACTGGCACAACGTGCAATCGCTCTTAGGCTCACATACAAATCACACAGAGTGGTTAACAAGTAGTCGATAGGGAGCGCTCGAAGAAGAAGCTCTTAGGCTCAGATCACATATAAATCACACAGAGTGGTTAACAAGTGGTCGATATGGAGCGTTCGAAGAAGAAGCTTTAGGCTCAGATCACATATAAATCACACAGAGTGGTTAACAAGTGGTCGATATGGAGCGTTAGAAGAAGAAGCTCTTAGGCTCAGATCAGATACAAATCACACAGAGTGGTTAACAAGTGGTCGATATGGAGCGTTAGAAGAAGACGAAGAAGAATTGTATATGTTAAATACCAATACTGACTAGAATGTTAATGTAATAATTGTAACAAGTTTTGTTGGATACCAACATTGACTGCACTTGATATGTAATAATTGTAACAAGTTTTGTTGGATACCAACATTGACTGCACTTGATATGTAATAATTGTAACAAGTTTTGTTGGATACCAACATTGACTGCACTTGATATGTAACTAGAGATGTACCGTTCTTCGCACGGGAATTCAATTTAAATCTAGTTTACAGTTACATTTGTTATCCTTTTCCACTGATCTTCCAAGTCACTCCTCTTTAGTTTCCTCATCAATCGCATTTACACTCCTCCGACCCTTGTAGTCAAGTCTAATAACTAATCTTTCCTCCTCTATCTCCTTGTGTCTGGTCTTCCTTTTTCTTTTCTTATCATTCTCCAACCGCATATCTCTAACTACATTAGTTTCGATAGATCTACGAAATTGAATTATTTCCAAATTTTAAAAGTCCCAAACAGTACGAGACTGAGCATATTAAAGATGCATGAACCATCCCCTCAAAATAGGCTAGAATAACAACTTGCAAACTGAATTTATTCAGATTATAAACTTATCCAGTAACCAAACCTGTTTTATTTAAAAGAAATAAAATTTGGTCCGAGCGTGATTGAACGCATGGTCTACCGCATGGTAGAATGGGCACTTATCAATTAGGCCACGTGCACTTCTTAGCAAATGTGTTAAAATACGTTATAATAATAGTCGTCATCATCGCTTTGACATGTGACCGGCAACTGAAAACAGGGATTCCCCTTTTTCGGTTTTTAAGTTTTGATTTCGTTAATTTGGAATTTAGATATAGAGACGATCCAATAGTCCGGATTTATAATTTTTCATCTACCCATCTATGAAAGCTACCATCTTAACAAATTTCAAGTCCATATGATGTGCAGATATCTTGAAACAATGGGAACAGACATATATAGAATTGCATTCAACTCATTCTTATATATATATATATATATATATATGGCCCTTTTCATCTTTACAGACGGTCAATAGGCAAGTGTTTTACTGTGACAACTTCTGAGTTTTCGCTTTTCTCTCTTATTGTTCAACTCGTACATAAGTCTCTTCTCAAAAGACTCTGCGCCCTTCCGTAATTTGGCTTTCCACACAACTCTGTCATCAGCTAGTCCCTCCCATGTGCTGGGATCTATAGAAAAGTTTTTCATTGAGGTTTTGCAGACATCTTTATATCTGAGCAGTGGTCTGCCCTGGTGCCTCTTCCTCCGAAAGTTCACAGAACAACATTTGTTTTGGTATGCGATAAGTTTCCATTCTTCTCACATGTCCCAACCATCTTAGTCGTCTACTGCTGAGCATGCCCATGATGGAAGGCAGATTTGCACGTTGTAGTACTTCAGTATTGGTTATCTTGTCGTACCACCTGATGTTCATAATCTTGCGGAGACATCGAAGGTGAAAGATGTTAAGTCTCCTCTCGTGTCTTGAGTAGGCTGTCCATGTTTCTGAACCATATAGTAAAGAACTAATTACACATTTTATATATATATAAAATTGTAACAATTCTTGTTGGATACCAGCATTGACTGGACTTTATATGTAATAATTGTAACAAGACTTGTTTAATACAACATTGACTGCACTTTATATGTAATAATAACTAAAGTATTGTTGCATACAACATTGATTGTATTGTGCGCTGCAATCAAATGTCCTGTTTTCTATATCTGGAACTAGCCCGTCAATTTAACGACAGCGCGCGACAACGACCCAATTCTTGTAGCCGGAAGGAGGCGCGCCAATAACTGTTCACAATGTTTGACTTTTTCTGAAGCATCCGAGGTCGCACACAGTTCTAGCCACGTGCCGTCTTCACGAGACGATGAAGTCTCTGGCACCAGGTCCACGTGACGCGACGCTCATGAAGAGAATGGGAGAACTTCCCCTTTTGTTTCTTCTGTTTCCCACGATTTACAAAAACCAGACCTGCCTCTTCTTTGCTGTTCCCACGGTTTTCAAAGAGAGAACGAGCGGAGGAAGATGAACATCCTACTAAATGTTAAAGGAGGTGTGTTAACCACTTGAAACATCGCGCTTGACTAGACCTCAGGACCTGTAGGCTAGTGTCCAGACTGTGTATCAATCATGCCTTTGTAACTACTAGCACTGTTAACCTCGCTTTGATAATCAATAAGAGAACGGGCAAGAGAAACAATGACACGTTTCCGATGTAATCATCCAATGCTCTCTTGTTTTTGTGTCTCTAATTGCCTGATCTTGATTTCAGAGCCAAGATCGCGTGGGAAAAGTGGAAAACCAGCGCATTACAGACAAAGGGCGCAATCCACTGCTTATAAATTCAATGAAGGTGCTTCATTGCCTGATGTTAAAATATAGCTTTGTTTGGTAACATTAGGAGCGGAGTTTGTATAGTGGCCGGGACAACTGAGCCCGAGAAAAGGCAAAGTGCATAAGTTAAAGAGATTATTGGACTTTTTTACAACCTGAGTCGTGGTTCAGATCTGACTGTTTAAGTCCAGTAGGTATATGATACCTGGTTGTTGTTTGCTGGCGGCAAATTTCACACCAATTACGAAACTTAGTTTTTAATTCTGTTTCAAAACCAAAAAGATCATAAAATGATGTGTATAGTGACTCACCCTGCTTGAGTAGCTTAGTTTATATTTCTTTTTAAACTTCAATGTGTATTAATTCTTCTCTTCTACCATTTACTTCTTATAGAAGTGTTGTGGGGAGGGAGGGAGTGATGAAGTGATCTTGTGTCTGCAGTTTCAACTTCTACGGCAGTTTGTACCCTGTTTTAATTGTCTTAAAGCTGTTCTTGGAGCCGTTGCTTCGTCTTTTGCGTGGTCTTCCCCTTGCTCTATACTCGTTATACTTTCTCAGTGTGGCTCTATGTGGTAGTCAATACCAGGGCATTCTTGTCAGGCGCTCAAACCACAATCTTCTGTATATTTAACCAGCACACATATTGTGTGCAGATTCAAGAGACGATGAGAAATTTGACAGATAAAACACTTTATAACTAAATACGGTTCTAGTAAAATTGTCCAAATGGAAGTATGCCATTTTGTAGCCATCTCCAACAAGTTTTTTTTATCTTTCTAAACAAGATGGATGTATAGATAGAACGAACGTGAGAGTGAAAGTAAACTAGATAGATAAATGTATATAAGCAAGTGAAGAAATCTAAGATATCTATTTGTCTCCCCCTTAGCTCAGTAATGTCTGTGGCTTAGGGGATAGTGACTGTCTATTAACCCCGACATTCTGAGTTCGAATCACGCTGCGGACGGTTTGGTTGCAAATTGTTTCGAGGGGATTTTTTACAAAAGAACGATGGCACCACCCGTTCAGAAAGCAATGACAAACTACTGAACGTAAAAATTGCTAGAAAAATGACAAACAGCGTTAAAAAGCTGGGGTTGAATAACAAAGTCCTGTAAAGGATATGCAATTCACTTTTTTTTTTAGCTCAGTGAAGTAGTCGTAAAATAAATAGTACCAGGACGTTTTGAGAGTTAAACATAAAAGTGGTGGTAGTAGTAGATACTATCACATTGTCAACTATGTTTCCTGACATATATGTTGACTGCACGTTCTACCAGTAGATGAACCAGCCCTGACAAGTGTACTTACTGGTCCAAACACTTCTTCTTTGAACTTTCCATATCGATCACTCGTTGAACCACTCTTTGTGATCTGTATGTGATCTGAGTCTAAGAGAGATTTACGTTGTACCAGTTATGCGTCTACAAGTATTTAAGCACATTAGATTTCTGCGACGTTTTTTTATTTTCTAGAGTAACTTCCTCCCCTTTCTCAGTCGTCTCTTACGACATGCCTTGTGGTCGCAGTGTTACTATTCTTTGCTCCCCTTGCGAGCTCCAGTAAATACGAGTTTTCCTGCATGTCGTTATTTACATCTCAAATGTCACTGTTCTATATTTACATCTCAAATGTCACTGTTCTATATTTACATCTCAAATGTCACTGTTCCATATTTAATTTTGCCGATAACTATAATTAAAAGCTATATTCAACAAAACGGGAAAGAGTAAGACAATTCTATAAGTGAACAGTTAACATCGCACTGTAAATAAATAACAGTCTCTAAGTGTACCACCTGTTGCAAGAGATATAACACACTGAAGATCCATTACAGACAGACTCCGATGTGGACACGGCGAGGTTGTTTATTAACAACAAATTGTCGCTTGTGTGTGAGCACTCAACGAGTGCCAACAGTGATTTGTCTTAATCGATGTTCAATTCTTCCAGTCTCATCTGCTCTCAGAGCGCGAGGATTGATTAGAAGAAAGAGAAACATATTTCTACTACCACAACTCTTGAGATCGACTTCAGTCGAGTCATCAATAGTGCGCTAGCGCGTGGAACGTGACTTTCCCTTCCTGTTCACTTTTAGCCAGTGAATTGGCGCAGGGTTTTTCATTGCTTCAACTTCCTGTGACCCAACTTTTGATGGCCGCTAAGCGTGACCTAACTGAAAGAATGAAACAGAAATAGGGATGTTGATATATTTGATTTAGACACATTAAAGAGAAATTTAGAGCTAATGGTGTTCAATAGATTCCAGGGCGTCACTGGAGGAAATGGTTGCTTCTGAAATGTGAAGCAATCATTGTGCATTTTAAGTAACACTGAGTAATTTGAAAATAGTGTCAGCCGCAGTCAATACTGCCTACGCATATGTGTTGTATTATATGTGTTATAATCAAGTGACGGCTTTGTCTTATATTCAAGATGAGCACAAGGAGGTTTTTTTTCAAGAACCCCAGAGGAAGCAACGGAAGTAAAGAATATGATCAACAAATAAACAGGGTACATGTATTAAGAGCTTCCGAAAAAACAAATAGACAAACACGGGACTCGAACCACTTACCCTAGTCCTTACGACACCAATCGCCTAGCCTAGCAATACGAGCGTCTTATGTTCAAGTGACGTCTTTGTCTTACTATGTTCAAGTGACGTCTATGTCTTATGTTCAAGTGACGTCTTTGTCTTACTATATTCAAGTGACGTCTTTGTCTTACTATGTTCAAGTGACGTCTGTGTCTTATGTTCAATTGACGTCTTTGTCTTACTATGTTCGAGTGACGTCTTTGTCTTACTATGTTCAAGTGACGTCTTTGTCTTACTATATTCAAGTGACGTCTATGTCTTACTATGTTCAATTGACGTCTTTGTCTTACTATGTTCAATTGACGTCTTTATCTTACTATGTTCAAGTGACGTCTATGTCTTACTATGTTCTAGTGACGTCTATGTCTTACTATGTTCAAGGGACGTCATTGTCTTACTATGTTCAAGGGACGTTTTTCCCTTTTTGTGTTTAAGTGACGTCTATGTCTTACTATGTTCAAGTGACGTCTTTGTCTTACTATGTTAAACTGACGTCTATGTCTTACTATGTTTAAGTGACGTCTATGTCTTACTATGTTCAAGTGACGTCTTTTTGTCTTACTATGTTCAAGTGACGTTTTTCCCATTTTATGTTCAAGTGACGTCTATGTCTTACTATGTTCAAGTCACGTCTTTGTCTTACTATGTTAAACTGACGTCTATGTCTTACTATGTTTAAGTGACGTCTATGTCTTACTATGTTCATGTGACGTCTTTGTCTTACTATGTTCAATTGACGTCTTTATCTTACTATGTTCAAGTGACGTCTATGTCTTACTATGTTCTAGTGACGTCTATGTCTTACTATGTTCAAGGGACGTCATTGTCTTACTATGTTCAAGGGACGTTTTTCCCTTTTTGTGTTTAAGTGACGTCTATGTCTACTATTCTGACGTGTCACATGTCGACGCTCTTTGTTTTACCCTATGTTCAAGACCGACGTCTATGTCTTACTTTTTGTTTAAGTGACGTCTATGTCTTACTATTTCAAGTGACGTCTTTGTCTTACTATGTTAAACTGACGTCTATGTCTTACTATGTTCAAGTGACGTCTTTTCTGTCTTATGACTTTGTCTTACATGTCAGTGACGTTTTTCCCATTTTATGTTCAAGTGACGTCTATGTCTTACTATGTTCAAGTCACGTCTTTGTCTTACTATGTTAAACTGACGTCCATGTCTTACTATGTTTAAGTGACGTCTATGTCTTACTATGTTCATGTGACGTCTTTGTCTTACTATGTTCAAGTGACGTTTTTACCTTTTTATGTTCAAGTGACGTCTATGTCTTACCATGTTCAAGTGACGTCTTTGTCTTATGTTCAATTGACGTCTTTGTCTTACTATGTTCAAGTGACGTCTTTGTCTTACTATATTCAAGTGACGTCTTTGTCTTACTATGTTCAAGTGACGTCTATGTCTTACTATGTTCAAGTGACGTCTATGTCTTATAATGTTCAAGTGACGTCTTTGTCTTACTATGTTCAAGTGACGTCTTTGTCTTACTATGTTCAAGTTACGTCTTTGTCTTATGTTCAAGTGACGTCTTTGTCTTACTATGTTCTAGTGACGTCTTTATCTTACTATGTTCAAGTGACGTCTATGTCTTACTATGTTCTAGTGACGTCTATGTCTTAATATGTTCAAGGGACGTCTATGTCTTACTATGTTCAAGTGACGTCTTTGTTTTACTATGTTCAAGTGACGTCTTTGTCTTATGTTCAATTGACGTCTTTGTCTTACTATATTCAAGTGGACGTCTTTGTCTTACTATGTTCAAGTGACGTCTATGTCTTACTATGTTCAAGTGACGTCTATGTCTTATAATGTTCAAGTGACGTATTTGTCTTACTATGTTCAAGTGACGTCTTTGTCTTACTATGTTCAAGTGACGTCTTTGTCTTATGTTCAAGTGACGTCTTTGTCTTACTATGTTCTAGTGACGTCTTTATCTTACTATGTTCAAGTGACGTCTATGTCTTACTATGTTCTAGTGACGTCAATGTCTTACTATGTTCAAGGGACGTCATTGTCTTACTATGTTCAAGGGACGTTTTTCCCTTTTTATGTTCAAGTGACGTCTATGTCTTACTATGTTCAAGTGACGTCTTTGTCTTACTATGTTAAACTGACGTCTATGTCTTACTATTTTTAAGTGACGTCTATGTCTTACTATGTTCAAGTGACGTTTTTACCTTTTTATGTTCAAGTGACGTCTATGTCTTACTATGTTTAAGTGACGTCTATGTCTTACTATGTTCAAGTGACGTCTTTGTCTTACTATGTTCAAGTGACGTTTTTAACTTTTTATGTTCAAGTGACGTCTATGTCTTACTATGTTCAAGTGACGTCTTTGTTTTACTATGTTCAAGTGACGTCTTTGTCTTATGTTCAATGGATGTTTTTGTCTTACTATGTTCAAGTGACGTCTTTGTCTTACTATGTTCAAGTGACGTCTTTTTCTTATGTTCATTGGACGTCTTTGTCTTACTATGTTCATGTGACGTCTTTGTCTTACTATGTTCAAGTGACGTCTATGTCTTACTATGTTCAAGTGACGTCTTTGTCTTACTATATTCAAGTGACGTCTTTGTCTTACTATGTTCAAGTGACGTCTTTGTCTTACTATGTTCAAGTGACGTTTTTACCTTTTATGTTCAGTGACGTCTATGTCTTACTTTGTTCAAGTGACGTCTTTGTTTTACTATGTTCAAGTGACGTCTTTGTCTTATGTTCAATGGATGTCTTTGTCTTACTATGTTCAAGTGACGTCTTTGTCTTACTATGTTCAATTGACGTCTTTGTCTTATGTTCAATGGACGTCTTTTGTCTACTTCTTATGTTCAAGTGACATCTTTTCTTATATGTTCAAGTGACTGTTTTGATTGTCTTACTATGTTCAAGTGACGTCTTTGTCTTACTATATTCAAGTGACGTCTTTGTCTTACTATATCTACGTCTGACTGTCTTTGTCTTACTATGTTCAAGTGACGTTTTTCCCTTTTTATGTTCAATTGACGTCTTTGTCTTACTATGTTCAAGTGACGTTTTTACCTTTTTATGTTCAAGTGACGTCTATGTCTTACTATGTTTAAGTGACGTCTTTGTCTTCCTATATTCAAGTGACGTCTTTGTCTTACTATGTTCAAGTGACGTTTTTCCCTTTTTATGTTCAATGGACGTCTTTGTCTTACTATGTTCAAGTGACGTTTTTACCTTTTTATGTTCAAGTGACGTCTATGTCTTACTATGTTCAAGTGACGTCTTTGTTTTACTATGTTCAAGTGACGTCTTTGTCTTATGTTCAATGGATGTCTTTTTCTTACTATGTTCAAGTGACGTCTTTGTTTTACTATGTTCAAGTGACGTCTTTGTCTTATGTTCAATGGATGTCTTTTTCTTACTATGTTCAAGTGACGTATTTGTCTTACTATGTTCAAGTGACGTCTTTGTCTTATGTTCAATGGACGTCTTTGTCTTACTATGTTCAAGTGACGTCTTTGTCTTACTATGTTCAAGTGACGTCTTTATCTTATGTTCAATGGACGTCTTTGTCTTACTATGTTCAAGTGACGTCTTTGTCTTACTATGTTCAAGTGACGTCTATGTCTTACTATGTTCAAGTGACGTCTTTGTCTTACTATATTCAAGTGACGTCTTTGTCTTACTATATTCAAGTGACGTCTTTGTCTTACTATGTTCAAGTGACGTCTTTGTCTTACTATGTTCAAGTGACGTTTTTCCCTTTTTATGTTCAATGGACGTCTTTATCTTACTATGTTCAAGTGACGTCTTTATTGCAGCGCAGTTTGTAAGTTACGTCTGCATCGTAGTACTGTTTTCAAATAACGTTAACTTACGCAATGAAGGTTTTAGTCTATAAGAAAAGTATTGAAAAAAAGTTCTCTGAAAAATGCTCTGTTCTTTCCCCCTTTTTTTCCCTTTTATTCTTCTTGCGCTTGTTCATTTAACTTTTCTTTTCCAACTTTTTTCGTAAGTTTGTTATTTAATCGATATTTGTTAATTCTTTCTTAAAAACATTTCCTATGACAATTAGTAAAACCACTCATTCTCATCTAACTTTTTATTTTCATTCGTTTCGCTATTTATTCTTTCTACTTCATATTTTTGTTCAGGCGTAAAACATATTTCTTTCTGTATTGTACGTACAGATATGAGCTCAGATTGTTGTACACTCTATTGTAGATATATATATACATATATATATCAACTGTTCTAATAGAAGCCATTAAATTCTGATCTGAGCCAATCCTCATAGCTTCGTGTTTATCCAGGGTCATTTCCAAGTAACAGAACTGACCCTGCATTACATCCTATTTTTATTTGTTTCTTGAAAATCATCTTATCATACTAATGCTTCATTGATCGATTGATTGATTCATGTATTAATATGACTATCATTATTGCACTCGCCCAAGTGGTTACCGACGTCCAAATTTGAGGTGTAAAGAATAGAACCACTGTTACCTGCCACGCATGTCGTAAGAGGCGACTAAGGAGGTTTGGCTGAAATCGGATGCATGTGTCCTAAGCTTGTAGAAGTCTATGCGTTAAGGGGCCTACCAAACCAATGTGTAACGTATACACGTTTTTGGCAAAGATCAAACAAATCACAAAGATTGATTAAAATTGGTCGTAAAGAACGAACGCAAAGAAGAAGAAGAAGAAGATTATTGCACTTCGGTGAGTAACCATATGTGCTCCGGTCTCTTTCTTCCAAGAAAGATCTCAGCGACAGTGCACAAACCCCTTAGCACAGGCGAGGGTACCCAGTGTAATTTTGAAGATCATAAAAACGTTGCAGGAATTTTATTCTAATTTTTCTTTTATGAATTTATTTCTTGGCAGCGACTTTGCAGCAACACTTTTATCGATTTTCAACTGCCAAATGTTGCTTTACGTACACTACTTGAACAGGGTACATAAGTGTTATTGTCCGTCCCCGATAGGACTAGGAGCACGATCTTAACTACATTGAAACGCCCGTCTGCCCAGCGTGTTTGTAGCGCGTTGGACTACGGGTGACTATCCCTCTGTGTGTGCGGGCTCAATTCCGCGGGATGGCAGAAAAAGCCACAGATTCCCAGATTTACGGTGTTCGTGGCACCGAACCGAAGGGTTACGATGTCCATGGCACCGAGTCGAAGAGCTGAAAAGCTCAAGTGCTTCTGGATCGGGGGAAAAAAACTACATTGAAATCAGTGATCTCTGAATAAAATATTCTGAATGCTCCACATGAAGAACGAATCGAGTAGGTCTGCATTGAAAGGTGAGTTTCTTACCTTACGTCACAGAGTACCTGTATGAAACCGGAAGGAGAGACATCAAGAGATGAGTGGAGCTAGAAAGGTAGCATGTGGTAAGTGACATCGAGGATGAGACAACCAAAGAGATGTGTAGACTTTCTAAATTGTGAGCACTGTTTGAACTGTAACTTATCCCAGGTGGAGTATCTTTTGAGTGATCAGCAATACACATGAGTACTAGAGTTCAAAACCTCTCTGACTGCATCGTCCTGGTTTCAACACTGAACCATGCATAAACAGATTGGCGAGCACTCGATCCACGAGTCCTTGAAGACGTCAGGTGAGAGTACATTTATGCTACCTGTGTGTTTACCATCCACTGAAATGTTTACAAATTGAGAGTTGTACTTGGTGTATATACCCAGCGATATTTATAAGTGTTTTCTCTTGTTTGTGAGAACAACGGTAAGATAGGACAAAGTGATGTGGTGTTTTCTTAAAGGTAATAGTAAACAAAGTTGCAGAGTAAACATGGTGTTTTTTGAAGATAAGAGTAAAACAAAGGTAGAATGGTATCTTCTTGAAGTTTACTGTAAACAAAAGTAGTATGGTATCTTCTTGAAGTTTATTGTAAACAAAATGGTATGGTATCTTCTTGAAGTTTATTGTAAACAAAATAAAATGGTATCTTCTTGAAGTTTACTGTAAACGAAATAAAATGGTATCTTCTTGAAGTTTATTGTAAACAAAATAGTATGGTATCTTCGTGAAGTTTACTGTAAACAAAATGGTATGTTATCTTCTTGAAGTTTACTGTAAACAAAGTAAAATGGTATCTTCTTGAAGTTTATTGTAAACAAAATGGTATGGTATCTTCTTGAAATTTATTGTAAACAAAATGGTATGTTATCTTCTTGAAGTTTACTGTAAACAAAATGGTATGTTATCTTTTTGAAGTTTACTGTAAACAAAGTAAAATGGTATCTTCTTGAAGTTTACTGTAAACAAAGTAAAATGGTATCTTCTTGAAGTTTATTGTAAACAAAATGGTATGGTATCTTCTTGAAATTTATTGTAAACAAAATGGTATGTTATCTTCTTGAAGTTTACTGTAAACAAAATGGTATGTTATCTTTTTGAAGTTTACTGTAAACAAAGTAAAATGGTATCTTCTTGAAGTTTACTGTAAACAAAGTAAAATGGTATCTTCTTGAAGTTTATTGTAAACAAAATGGTATGGTATCTTCTTGAAGTTTATGGTAAACAAAATGGTATGGTATCTTCTTGAAGTTTATTGAAAACAAAGTAGAATGGTATCTTCTTGAAGTTTACTGTAAACAAAATGGTATAGCACCTTCTTGAAGTTTACTTTAGTTTACTGGTAACATAAAAAACATGGAACAAAAAGTGCACAGAAGTGCTAGAAAAAAAAGAAAACGTCAACACACAGAAGGAATAACAGTGGAAACTCTCTGTAGCTGTGACGCTCCAGACGTTTAGTGTATCAACAATACACCTCTTTCTTCTCTGTTCTTGACCGTTCTCTGTATTGTATTCCAGCTGTGATTCATTTTTTTTATTCTGTTCTACTGTTCTCCTCCATGTGGTTTTGGTTCTTCTACGTTTTCAACTTGTGATGTTTACCTCAGTGCAGTTTACATGATAGAGTTACATGATAACACATAACAAATCTATCTTCAATGTCACTTTTAGAAGACGGTGTTCATATTCTCTTGTTAACACTGTGCTAGCAGTTATTTATTAGAGATATTGTTTTGCTAGAACACGCTTATTATATTTCCTAGACATGTTGTATGGAAGATGTGGACATATGCTGTTCTGTTATTCTCCAGTATTCTGATCCGTATATTAACGTTGGTTGCACACAGCTGCGGTATATATTAATCTTGTTTCTGAGGCTGTATTGAACTGATTTCAAGACTGAAGGATCATGAATGCACTTCGTTCCTTACTTAGTCTGCTTTTAACCCTTTAGCTGCCAAGGACGTATACATACGTGTTTCTCATTTACTTCTAAAGACGCATTAACACGTCTGTTATTATTTCTCCTCTTTGGGCTAAAAGCGTGTTAACACGTTACATATTACTACTGTCACTGCTATTGGCGTACATTCACGTTTGTAACATAGAAACAAAGAGTAGCTATTTTTAGCTCAGCCATCAGAAAGCATGTAGCAGCGAAAGGGTTTAATGTCAAACCCAGTTCATCCTTCGTGGCTGATAACACTTCCAATGTAAGTAGATGACTATGATAGCCCTTCGAATCCCTGAATAGGTTGTGTCTTCGTTGGGATTTTAGTAATATCAAGAGTATTGCGTGATATGATTGTTAGTCTCAAGCCAAACCCCACTACATGGAGGACCAAAAAGCCATATTTAGTTTGATCCCTCCTCAGTGATCTATCTGGCATGAGTAACCCTTCCAGGAACTTATGCTCCCGCTGTTATAGTTCACTGTATCATAAAAGCACGCAAACCTCTCCCCCACTATAAGGTGAGAACAATTAGTGTTTTTTTTGCAAGAACCCCAGAGGAAACAACGGAAGCAAAGAATATTATCAACAAATAAACAATGTACAGATATTAGGAGCTTCCGAAAAAAAACAAATAGACAAACACAGGATTCGAACCGTTTACCCTCATTTCTTACGACACCCATCGCCTAGCGTAGCAATACGAGAGTCCTCACGAACAATGGCTCACTGGTTGTTTTTGTAAGGACGCTCGTATTGCTACGCTAGGCGATGGGTGTCGTAAGAAATGAGGGTAAATGGTTCAATCCCGTGTTTGTCTATTTGTTTTTCGAAGCTCTTAATAACTGTTAGTTAGTTAGTTAGTTAGTTAGTTAGTTAGTTAGTTTGTTTGTTTGTTCCTTTCGTGCCAAAGACTGCACATAGGGCAGAGGTTTTAGATCTCCATGTGATGCGGTTCGTTGATAGCAGTTGGAGATCTTGTATGATTTTACATCCCAATAGTTTACTTTCTTGTTGGATGGTTCTTCGAATAGTGGTCTTTGGTCTTCCACGTTTACTTTTCCCAACTGGTGACCACATAATGACTTGTTGATTTAGTCTCTGTTCGTCTGATCTAAGAACATGACCTAAATATTTCCACCTTCGTTTCCTTATAATATTTGATACGGGTTGTTGGTGTGTTCTATCTCTCACTGTGTTGTTAGAAACGAAATCACTCCATTTTACTTTTAATAATTTTCGTAGACATTTATTCTCAAAGCTGTCCAGTTTCTTATCAATTTTCTTTGTTGATTTCCAACTTTCACAACCGTAGGTCAGTACATGAATCACACATGACCTAAATAATTTAACTTTTGTTAATAATTTAATACCTGTATATTGTTTATTTGTTGACCCCACTACAAGATAATGGTCTAATAGGGAGAAGAAGAAATTATAAACAAGATGAAGGACAAGAAGAACAAGAAAACAGGCTTGAATAGAGAGAGGAATGGCTAGAAGTTTCCAATAAAATGCCCAGAAAGAATATATAGAAACCAACAAAGAAATCAACAAAGAAATCAAAAGAGATATGTTAACAATGTAGATGAATTGTCCTCTTCTTCTTCTTCTTCTTCGATAGCTCCATATCGACCACTTGTTAACAACTCTGTGTGACTTGTATCTGATCTGAGCCTAAGAGCGATTGTACGGTATGCCAGTTATGCGCCTACAAGTAGGCCAGCACATCTGATTTATGCGATGCTTTTTATTTACTAGGTAGCTTCCTAGTTCCTATATCAGTCGCCTCTTACGACAGTAGTTCGCAGTGGTACTATTCTTTGTTTCCCTTGCGGGGCCCGGCAACACACGGGCGAGATGAATTGAAGAGACAAACTAAATGTGTAGATAAATTGGCAAGAGATGCCGAAAACTGCTGCCATATGAAATATAAAGGACTTGCATAACAACACTATGAACCTACCAAAAAGGATTTTGTTTTTCTTTCCGATCCAGAAGCACTTGAGCTTTCAGCTCTTCGGCTCGGTGCCATGGACATCGTAATCCTTCGGTTCGATGCCACGAACACGGTGAATCTGGGGAACCTGTGGCTTTTCTGCCAGTCCGCGGAATTGAACCCGCACTCACAGAGGGCTAGTCACCCGCAGTCCAACGCGGTACGAACACGCTGGGCAGGCGGGCGAAAAGATTTTTTAAAGTAAAGGAACCTTTTTCATACCTCGAGATATTATGGCAACACGGAGTTAGGCCTGCATTTTGTATTGAACGTTGACACACGATGGTTGATGTAGTCAACATCGCACCGGTCACCTTAACTTACAAGTGTTTTTCCTGGTACTCAACTGAGGCTTGGTAGACCTGAGAGCTGTTACGGTTGGGAAAATATTCCAGTTCCACTGTGTTTATTAACCCTCGGACCTCGCATTCAATATAAACATTGAAAACTTCGGAACAACACACAATATAAACATTGAAAACTTCGGAACAACAAACAATATAAACATTGAAAACTTCGGAACAACAAACAATATAAACATTGAAAACTTCGGAACAACACACAATATAAACATTGAAAACTTCGGAACAACAAACAATATAAACATTGAAAACTTCGGAACAACAAACAATATAAACATTGAAAACTTCGGAACAACAAACAATATAAACATTGAAAACTTCGGAACAACACACAATATAAACATTGAAAACTTCGGAACAACAAACAATATAAACATTGAAAACTTCGGAACAACACACAATATAAACATTGAAAACTTCGGAACAACACACAATATAAACATTGAAAACTTCGGAACAACAAACAATATAAACATTGAAAACTTCGGAACAACAAACAATATAAACATTGAAAACTTCGGAACAACACACAATATAAACATTGAAAACTTCGGAACAACAAACAATATAAACATTGAAAACTTCGGAACAACAAACAATATAAACATTGAAAACTTCGGAACAACAAGCAATATAAACATTGAAAACTTCGGAACAACAAACAATATAAACATTGAAAACTTCGGAACAACAAACAATATAAACATTGAAAACTTCGGAACAACACACAATATAAACATTGAAAACTTCGGAACAACACACAATATAAACATTGAAAACTTCGGAACAACAAACAATATAAACATTGAAAACTTCGGAACAACAAACAATATAAACATTGAAAACTTCGGAACAACAAACAATATAAACATTGAAAACTTCGGAACAACACACAATATAAACATTGAAAACTTCGGAACAACAAACAATATAAACATTGAAAACTTCGGAACAACAAACAATATAAACATTGAAAACTTCGGAACAACACACAATATAAAATGAAGAGATGGACAAAACATGGCAAAGAACTTTTTAATAGACCAGTTTAACAAAAACTGTTACACTCTTGAAAGAAGGAAAAGTAGCTGAGCATACAAGATCCAAACAGAGTACATAAAACAAACAGAGAAACATCAACAGAGATGTTATACAAATTACTTGTCCAAGTCTGAGAAAAATAAGAAATATCAGCAGACTAGACAGAGGAATATTTAATCAAGTTACTAAAGAAAGGGTGTTTGAAAGAATGCATCAATTACAAAGACACAATGCTGTTATTGAAGGGCAAACATCTCACACGTAAAAGACAAAAGAGGAGCACTCATATCCACCAAAATAATTCAGAAAGAAAGATGACCGAATCACTTCAGCAAAAAGAAACCACCACAGATACTGCAGAATAGCTCTGAAGCCGACATTGATCTTGACAAAGCAAAGAAAAATGATCAATATGGTAATTACAAAACTAAAGAATGAAAATACGCCGGTTCAAGACGGCCTAAATGCCGAGCTATTCAAGAGAGACCCAGTGTATAAGGCTGAAATCTTGGTGCCACGTTCCGTAGCTTCTTCTTCTTCTTTGTGCTTGTTCTTTACGACCAATGTTTACCACTCTTTGTGATATGTTTGATCTTTGCCAAGAACGTGTATACGTTGCACATTGGTTTGTAGGCCCCTAAACGCATAGACTTCTACACGTTTAGGACACATGCATCCGATTTCAGCCAAACCTCCTTAGTCGCCTCTTACGACATGCGTGGCAGGTAACAGTGTTCTATTCTTTACACCCCAAATTTGGGCCCCTGTAACCACTCGGGCAACGTTCCGTATAAATATGGAACAAGGGGCCATGAACATGGAACATGAAACAAAGAAATAACTGTAAACCTGCAGAAGAAAGCTGTCCTCGCAGAATGTAACAACTGGATAGAAATTACTCTAGTTTTAGAACTTAGCAAAAGTCCTGATAAGAAGACCAAGGAACGAACAAGAGGCAAGAAATATCGGTCTCAGTTTCATGGAGGAGATTGAGTAAGTTGCACAGGGTAGAGTGGTATGGAGAAATTGCTGCAGGCCCTATGAAACTTATAACAGTACGAGAGGAATTATTATTATTAAAAGTCTTGAGCAGGATCATCATTCAAATCAGACTTTTCAGAACGGTAGACCAAAATCTCAGAACGAAACAAGCAGGCTTTAGACTTTAGAAATAACAGATGTCGCATATCGAATATTCTCACCCTCAGAAATATTACAGAAAAGTTGTTCAGATTGACAAAGAGAAATTTACATCAATGTAGTCGAATTTTGACGATCCTCTGGACATTAACTATTTCAATTTTTTAGAACTGTTTATTTACAGTCTAACTTCCATTTCTTCAGGATCTTCATGTTTCAACAATAGTTTCTTAATAATGTATTTATTATTTCCCTTGATAATGTATTTATTATTTCCCTTGATAATGTATTTATTATTTCCCTTGATAATGTATTTATTATTTCCCTTGATAATGTATTTATTATTTCCCTTGATAATGTATTTATTATTTCCCTTGATAATGTATTTATTATTTCCCTTGATAATGTATTTATTATTTCTTGATAATTAATAAATGTATTTATTATTTCCTTGATAATGTATTTATTATTTCCTGATAATGTATTTATTATTTCCTTGATAATGTATTTATTATTTCCTGATAATGTATTTATTTTTCCTCTGATAATGTATTTATTATTTCCTTGATAATGTATTTATTATTTCCTTGATAATGTATTTATTATTTCCTTATAATGTGCTTACTGTTCTTCTTCTTGCGGTCACCCGCTATGAATGCAGACGTAGTTAGGGCACCTGGTGTGGTACTTGTTATTGATTTGTGCGTGAATGCATGCTTTCCTTATTGTCAGTGTTCCCCACGATACAGACGTGCCTTCTCCGTCCTCAGAGTGGTAATTTTTTGTATGTATTTTTCCTTGTTAATGTGTTTATTATTTCCTTTGTTAATGTGTTTATTATTTCCTTGTTATTAATGTGTTTATTATTTCCTTGTTATTAATGTGTTTATTATTTCCTTTAATTAATGTTTTTATTATTTCCTTGTTAATGTGTTTAATATTTACCTTGTTAATGTGTTTATTATTTCCCTTGTAATTAATGTGTTTATTATTTCCCTGGTTAATGTGTTTATTATTTCCCTTGTAATTAATGTGCTTAGTGTTTCCCTTGTTAATGTGTTTATCATTTCTCTTGTAATTAATGTGCTTATGTTTCCTTGTTAATGTGTTTATTATTTCCTTGTTAAGTGTTTATTATTTCCTTGTTAATGTGTTTATTATTTCCTGTTAATATGTTTATTATTTCCCTTGGTATTAGTGTGTTTACTATTTCTCTTGATAGTATGTTTATTATTTCTCTTGATAATGTGTTTATTATTTCTCTTGATAATTATTATTTCCTTTGATAATGTGTTATTATTTCCATTGATAATGAGATTATTATTTCCTTTGATAATGTGTTTATTTTTTCCTCTTAATGTTTTATTATTTCCTTCTTAATGTGTTTATTATTCCTTTAATGTGTTTACTATTTCCTTGAAGATGTTTATTTTTCCTTGATAAGTGTTATTATTTCATGGATAATTATTTATTTCTTTGATAAAGACAACAAATTCGCTGAATAATAGATTATTATTTCCTTAAAATAATAAGATTATTATTCAACTGATAATGGTTTATTATTTCCTGTTAATTGTTATTATTTCACTTCTAATGTAGTTAAAAATTATTTCCTTCTTAATGTGTTTATAATGTCCCTTTAATGATTTAACTATTTCCTTGTTAATGTGTTTATTATTTCCAGATCTAAGATGTTTTTCGAAAATAAAGATAAATCTGATGATCTTCGTTTTGGTATGACAAACAAATTCATGACACAAACTAAGATAACATACAACTAAGATAACATAAACTAAGATAACAAACAACTAAGATAACAAATAACTAAGATAACAAACAACTAAGATAACATGCAACTAAGATAACAAACAACTAAGATAACATTTAACTAAGATAACATTTAACTAAGATAACATACAACTAAGATAACATACAACTAAGATAACATACAACTAAGATAACAATAAGATAAATACAACTAAGATAACAACAACTAAGATAACATACAACTAAGATAACATAACTAAGATAAATACAACTAAGATAACAAACAACTAAGATAACATACAACTAAGATAACATTTAACTAAGATAACATACAACTAAGATAACAAACAACTAAGATAACATACAACTAAGATAACATACAACTAAGATAACATACAACTAAGATAACATACAACTAAGATAACATACAACTAAGATAACATACAACTAAGATAACATACAACTAAGATAACATACAACTAAGATAACATTTAACTAAGATAACATACAACTAAGATAACATACAACTAAGATAACATACAACCCAAGATAACATACAACTAAGATAACAAACAACAAGATAACATTTAACTAAGATAACATACAACTAAGATAACATACAACTAAGATAACATTTAACTAAGATAACATACAACTAAGATAACATACAACTAAGATAACATACAACTAAGATAACATACAACTAAGATAACAAACAACTAAGATAACATACAACTAAGATAACATACAACTAAGATAACATACAACTAAGATAACATACAACTAAGATAACAAACAACTAAGATAACAAACAACTAAGATAACATACAACTAAGATAACATACAACTAAGATAACAAACAACTAAGATAACATTTAACTAAGATAACATACAACTAAGATAACATACAACTAAGATAACAAACAACTAAGATAACATACAACTAAGATAACATTTAACTAAGATAACATACAACTAAGATAACATACAACTAAGATGACATACAACTAAGATAACATACGACTAAGATAACATACAACTAAGATAACATTTAACTAAGATAACATACAACTAAGATAACATACAACTAAGATAACATACAACTAAGATAACATACAACTAAGATAACATACAACTAAGATAACATACAGCTAACATACAACTAAGATAACATACAACTAAGATAACATACAACTAAGATGACATTTAGCTAAGATAACATACAACTAAGATAACATACAACTAATCTCCCATGTAAACACTATCATACACACACACAAACAAGCAACTAAGGATAAATGTAAACAAATACGCCCCACAATGTGGGTCGGCAGTAAACAATTTTGATCCAAATTTTATTTACCAGAAAAACAATGAAATTAAATAACATTACATATGAAAACGCTGTTGTTGAAAATGTATTAGTGGCAATAGTCCACAGTGAGGATTAGGGCTGGATGTGGTGTAACAAGGTTACACAGTATGTTATACATCACAACAACATCTGCAACAATTATTGTACACGTGTACATATTCAAACTATTTGACTGCATCTGCAAGTGTTACAAGAATATAGCAGTGTTTTGGTTAGTTTATACAAAATGAAGAATTGGTGTGCCATAAGTCTAGGCTTTTATTAATAAAGAAGAACGTGTTTAGTCAGAGCCAACTATAAACTTATGGGCCTTCAGACTCGGATAAGAATTATGGGAAATCAGATTTATCTAGAGTTGACTGGTTTAGTACTGACTTGTCAATCTTGAGCTTATCTGTTCTCACAAACAAGGACACACTTTTCACACACAAGGCGTAGAAGACACAGTTTGTCCATATAATATATGTCACTTTTTATCTGTACTATACTGTCACCCATGTGGTACCGGGACCCGCAAGGGAAGCAAATAATAGTACCACTGTGACCTACAAAGCATGTCGTAAAGAGGCGAATGATGTAGGCCCTAGGAAAGCTACCCTAGTAAATAAAAAGCTCGCAGAAGTCGGATATACTGTAGGCGCATAACTCGCATCAACGTACAATCTGCTCTTTACTCAGATCACACACAAATCATACAAAGTGATTAATAAGTGGTCGATATGAAGCTCTTAGGCTCAGATCACACACAAATCATACAAAGTGATTAATAAGTGGTCGATATGAAGCTCTTAGGCTCAGATCACACACAAATCATACAAAGTGATTAATAAGTGGTCGATATGAAGCTCTTAGGCTCAGATCACACACAAATCATACAAAGTGATTAATAAGTGGTCGATATGAAGCTCTTAGGCTCAGATCACACACAAATCATACAAAGTGATTAATAAGAGGTCGATATGAAGCGTTAGAAGAAGAAAAAGAAGATCTATTTCTATACATTTATTTGAATCATACAAAAGCCACTTTTTTCTGGAGCGTATAAAGGCCCTTTTTTGTCTGGAGCAACAGAAGCTAATTTTTCCTGGGTCCTACGGAAGCCATTTTTTCTGGACCGTATAGATGCCACATTTTTCTGAATCGCACAGAAGGCAATTTTTTATGGGATTCCATGGAAGTCACTTCTCATCTGAATCATTGAGAGAGGTGGATGTCGATATTTGGTACATCCCGAAAGGAACAACATACCAAATGTGCAAAAAGTTGAATCGAAATAGAACCGCTGTTGGGCCGCTGGACGCTGCAGGATTTGTTGAGGCGGAGATCGGAGCATCTACGGACATGTCCGGTGGGCTATGATGATAGTCCTCAAATAACTGATAACTGAGAAGTCATATTTCGACAATTATTGTTAAAATAGTCAGGGTTAGAAAGCGTAACGACTTAAAGTAAAAAAATATCATGAAAATAATGTGTGGTTTTGTTCGTTTGTGTGTTCAAGGTATCAGAAGTGTAAGCAAGGAATATCAACAATGTATCATTATATGTCAAGCGTCACGGTGGCCTGGTAAAAACAATATTAGAGGGCAGGGTCCCAGGACGCAGAGGCAGACCAAGAAGAAGATGGCTACAAGATATTAAAGACACCATGAATATGACCATCGACGAAGTGGATGAACTGTCTAGAGACAGAGTGAATTTCAGATGCGCTGCAAAGAGAGCAACGTCCTATAAAGGATACGCACCTTGATGATGATCATCATCATTATATGAATGTTATACGTCGACTATTGATGATTTTGTGTTGTGTTGGCTACGCCATCATGTAGATAAGTCTATGTCAAAATTTAAAAAAACAGGGCAAGTACAGATATTAGAAAAATATGGACGTCTTTGTGACGAAGTGGTTAAGACGTTTGTCTTGTATTCTGAAGGTTTTGGTCTGTGTATTCAGTTCTTCTTCTTCTTTGGTCCATTTCGACCACTTGTTAACCACTCTGTGTGATTTATATGTGATCTGAGCCTAAGAACGATTGTACGTTGTGCCAGTTATGCGCCTACAAGTACGCCAGCACATTCGATTTCTGCGATGCTTTTTATTTACTAGGTAGCTTCCTAGGTCCTACATCAACCGCCTCTTACGACATGCCTTGTAGGTGGCAGTGGTACAATTCTTTGCTTCCCTTGCTGGTCACGGGTCTGCATGGCTGGCATTCAGTTCAAGAAACATATTTTCAAATCAGAGGTAGAAAGGTCTACTCAAAAATTAGACACTTGACGTAAACAAAGCAGAAGAAATATGAAAATAGATATGGAGACGATTGAGAAGAAAAAAAACACATAAAAGTATGAAACTAGATATGAAAGAATAACGGATGTTTTATTGAGAATATGTGTCCCAGAAAGAACTTATATATACAATATATACAAATAAACAACCTTGCAGGTCGACAAGTACCACTCTTGACAATCATGAAACGGCGTAAACTTGCGTGGTTCGGGCATGTGATGAGACATAGCTCACTCTCTAAGACTATCCTACAGGGAACAGTTGAGGGTGGAAGAAAGAAAGGAGGGCAGAGAAAATCATGGTTTGACAACATCAAGAGCTGGTCGGGGCAGAGTTTCTCCACACTCGCCGAGGAGTTGAAGACAGAGACTCATGTCGTGCTTTTGTGCTGATATCTCCACAGTGACACCCTACGTCCCTAACTGGCTATGAGCTTTATTATTATTATATATATCTCTCTTTAGACAGACTTTAATAAGAGTTATACATATTTAAATATATATAAGACTCAATGACTCAATTCCAAGCCAGTGTTCCCGTCACCTTCATCATTGTGTTCAAATAGTCCCTAATATCTTGATATCTTATATGTTGCAACTGCAGCCTTGAACATCCAGTGTTATATCATTCAGAAATCACACCGTCAATTATTGTTCTCTTCAAACAATTATAATTTTACGTTTAATGTGCTCAAAATATTTAACCGTCTCAAACATAAATATGTTGATAAGCCACTAATCTTCCATGATCAGGTATTGTATGATGCCTGTACATTTTCTCATTTCTGTGAGTTACGTTCCAAGAAATATTACAGCAGCAATAATTTGGGGCCAACAATTATATATTTAGTTCTATCATTTTTCTGCTATGTGTCTTGCTTCACTTCCATATGTTGTCACAGAAAAATACAAATCCTCAAAATTGTTACTTTTATTTCTTTGCTTCTGTTCGGCCATTGACTCTTCCTTCTAATTAATCTCTGAATTACAATGGACAGTTTTTTCTGTATGTTTTTAAACAGTCGATTTTGTAATTACGAAGAATTTTAATATATACATAGAAATAATTCTAATTATTATAGACAAAAAGAATTCAGAAATAAGCAAAGATTAATCAATTATCCAGATTTCAAATAAAAATACATGATCAACAATCTGAGACGAATAGAAGACATAGTATAGTTTGCTCCAAAATTCGTGATCACACTAAGGTTTAATTTGTACGAAATCTACCTGATGGATACAAGTAATTTTTTTCATGCACTCTTATATACCTCACGACGTTACAAAATCATGTTTAACTAATTGGTAGGTAGATTGGTTGATGCAAAAAACGTTTTTTGTTATATAACTTTGCATAAGCACAACAAAATTATAACCAAAGTTTAGAATTTACATTAATACACAAATTTTGACGAATGTTTGCAACGGCGTATCCCTATTACATATTATAAAAAGAAAGGTGACATATTGAACAAATGATACCTTCCACTTCTATAAATGAAAGTAAATGTTGCGTACATACGCCAATGACAGTCGGTCGGAAACATTGTGAACTGATTAATTCCACGGATTTGATTTTGACTAGCACTGAATTGCATGTGGAACACGGAAATGCTTAGTTATAGACAAACTTGACAATCGTACTGTAAAATTTCGACAAGTATATCAGATCAACATCGCGGTAATTTTAGTAATAACATATAATAAAAATCTTACAGAATTAAAGGTTTGGGTGGGCAAAAATACTTTTGGAAGGTCGTCACTGTTACCTATATAAAATGTAAAAATCAAGAATTTCTGTCAAGTGGATGATTTTATAGCGGTTGGTAACGATGATCACGAATTTTGGAACGAACTAGTTATTAGAGATAACAAAAAAAGGAACAACAAAACCTGGCAGAAACAATAAGCGGAGCAAGTAAGGAAAAGGAAAGAAATCTTTATCTCCAAAGTGGAAACATTGATCTTAGCAAGAGGAGAATCTCTGAAGTTGGTGAAGGCACGCATGTATGGCAGGGTTCGCTAATAAAAAAGAAAGCAGGCCTTCACGCAATAAATTAGTCACAAGCTCTGCACAATGCGCCCAGACTATACCTGAATTCGTAGCGGGAGAACGCAAGAAGAAAAAGAAGAAGAAGCAAGCAGAAAAGAAAACATCGGATGTGCTAGCCTACTTGTAGGCGCATAACTGGCACAACGTATAACTGCTCTTAGGCTCAGATCACATACAAATCACACAGAATGGTTGATATAGAGCGTTCGATGAAGAAGAAGATGTTGTATTGTATTCATAGATAGTACAGACTGGGTAGATAGATGTGTCTCTTGACAAAACTTTATCTAAATAGTCTGTCCATTAATCGTGAGCACGTTTGAAATTGATTTTCTCGAAAACTACCTGTTGGATCTCAGTGATTTTTTGCAAGCAGCCTTAGAATATCCATGACGCTAGAGAAATATTTTTTTCCAAGAAAATTTGATGTAGTTTGAAATATTTCTTCTTCAGGTTATATTAAAATCAACCTCACCGGATTGTACACAATAGTAACAGATCTACGGTACACAGACGCGTTGTTCTAAAAATACATTATGGTAACATTGAAAATCGTGAGTAAACAACAATTTCACGGGAATTCCCGTGCACCTAACCCAGTCGACTTTGAACGCGGAAAGCATATGACGTTATAATTGGGATACCGTTGTATAGTCATAGGTGTATCTCGTTATTTGTATGAAGCTATTGTATCATATTTGTTGGCTTATCAAAACTGACATTGATATCACATTCATAATGAGTCTGAAGTGCACATTTATAACAATGCAGAAGGTTACAGTTTTACTATACCAACACTTCGTAGGGAATCTAAGAGAGGTCATCTATATTGCGATATTCATAACCCTGAGAAACGAACGCAACTGGCGCTTGGTCTGAATAGAGAATCCTTTTCCCGGTGGATTAAACAGGACACAAAGTGCACTAATGTCAAGCAAGGAAGGAAAAGAACAATTGACGACTTTGACATAGATGTCATAAGACGGAGCTCTTGAAAATGTTTGCGACAAATCAACTTGTTACTCTCAGGAAACTGAAATTAAAACTGCAATCAGATTGCAGCATAGACATTTCTAAAAGTACTCTATGGAAAATTGTAAGAGCCGCCGGCTTCACCTTCAGAAAAACTATAGGCGGCAGGACTATTATTTGTGAAAAACCACATTTAATTGCTGCCCGAAGTAAATACATGAGGCAGATCCGTGAGCGGCGGAGGCAAGGCTATGATATTGTATATTTGGACGAATCCTTGGTCAATGCTCACCACACCAATGCTAAAGAATGGCAATCAGTAGACGGTGAACAGAAAGAAAAATACCAAGCAGCAAAGGCCAGCGTATTATACTAACACATGCAGGAAGCAGTGAAGAAGGTCTTGTCCATGACGCTGGACTTATTTTCCAATCAAAAGTACCGACGGTAGGGATTACCACACAGAAATGAATGGACATATTTTCAGGCACTGGATGGAGAAAGATCTACTTCAAATTCTAAACAGACCATCATGCTTGGTAATGGATAATGCATCCTATCACAACGCAGTATCAGCGGAAGACAAAGTACCAACTGCATCAAATACAAAAGATCAAATTAGGACTTGGCTTGCTAAGGAAAATGTCAGCTTCGATGATACATATTTGAAACCCGAGTTGTTGCACCTGGTGAGGATGACAAATAAGACAAAGGTGTTTCATATTGACAAAATCATTGCGGAATACGGCCACACGTCTTTGCGACTACCTCCATATCATGCTCACCTCAATCCGATAGAGCTTGTCTGGGTTAAAGTAAAAGGGCAAGTTGCCGAACAGAACAGGACGTTTAAAATGTGTGATGTTGAAGTTCTGACACGTGAGTCCCTCTCAATGATAGACATGCAGTTCTGGAAGAAGTGTGTTGAACATGTGCTCCGAGAGGAAAACGAGTACTGGCACCGAGATGGATTACAATTTGTCCAGCCAGTAACAATTATCAACCTCATGGAATCGTCAGATTCGGGATGATACAAATCATATTTTGATTACAGACTGAGAAATAGCAACGTATACATTTCCATATCCAAATGCGTCTACCATCATACAATTTGTGGTGAAGTTAAGACACCCTGGGGTCTAATGGTGACCGAAGGGAGGACTAACTGTTGCATATTGTATCCAAGTTCACGATTGCACATAAAGGCAACACAATTAATTACTTGACCTATCAAGTTAATATGGAGATACACCTATGAATAGAATTGACATGGACAAATTCTAGGGATTACTGTAAAATCTAAAATTGAGCCCCAGTATTTGCAATTGTCATAAAAGATCAAAGGAATTCGCCGATGTGCAAAATCCGTAGCATCTATGAACTACTGGTTAGCTTTATTTTAGCGTCATGGATATTCTAAGGCTGCATGCAAAAATCACTGAGATCCAACAGGTAGTTTTCGAGAAAATCAATTTCAAACGTGCTCACGAATTAATGGACAGACTATAATAATAATTCATGAATATCTGACTTGTATAACACTTTTATATGGAATTGTCGTGAGAAGCTTAAACTCACGTTGTTTGACCAATCATGTTGCAGAGATTGTTGTAAGACTAAGTTGTTGTAATAATTCTTTGATTTTCTACCCAACCGTCTCTTGGCCTTCCTTGACCTGTCAGATCAGATTGACTGTTTTCATCGATAAATGATTATCGATTTGGATAGTATTCTTATATCATGGCAAAATCATGTTATTTTGTTGTCACTTCATATCTTGATCTCAGACTTGGTTCCAACAATGTTTATGATGTCTGTATTTCTCATTCTATACCGTATGGTCACCTTAAGTATTTTCTATCAATATGTTAACATGTCAGTCCAGGCTGCACCATATTGTAGATACCAACATAGTAAGTTGAATGATTGATTTATTGATTGTTAGGACCATCATCATTGCACTTTCACGAACAACCGTGTGTGTTCTGATCTCTTTCTTACACGCGAATATCTCGACGGCAGGGCACGAACTCCGTATTACCGGTTAATGTCTTCGATGTAATTTTGATGATAGTGAACAGTTTTGTAGAAATTATTATTTTAATCTTTGCTTGCTACAGTGGTTACCAAGAGACTCTGCCTGAGTAGGAGTTTCTGCAACATTGAGCATAGTACTATCGCCTGTTGCTGGAGCATTCTTGGTCTGCACATTGAGCATCATACACGCCTAGCGTTGCTGGAGCATTCTTCGTCTGCAACATTGAGCATAGCACTACACGTCTAGCGTTGCTGGAGCATTCTTCGTCTGCAACATTGAGCATATCACTACACGCCTAGCGTTGCTGGAGCATTCTTCGTCTGCAACATTGAGCATAGCACTACACGCCTAGCGTTGCTGGAGCATTCTTGGTCTGCAACATTGAGCATATCACTACACGCCTAGCGTTGCTGGAGCATTCTTCGTCTGCAACATTGAGCATAGCACTACACGCTAGTTGCTGGAGCATTCTTGGTCTGCAACATTGAGCATATCACTACACGCCTAGCGTTGCTGGAGCATTCTTGGTACTCTCACCAGCTCAAATATAAAAATAAAGGGTGAAAACCCATAATTCCTGGGGATTTGAAAACAACAACAACAATGAATTTTACCAGTATTAAAAACTCATTAACGTTTGATGCTTTGGTCAGCTTATGCATTAGAAGTTTTCTACATGCCGATAAATATTCTTTATATAATATGAAAATATTTCAAGTTGATATACATGGGCTGGCGAACAGTTATTGGTACAGGTATATGCATGATCTCTCGATCTCTCGCGATCCCCATATGCATGATCTAAAAGTTGCAAGAAACGGATTAGCGAAACTTGTACAATGTTCATTTCTTGAATCGAGCATCCAGAGCTTTAAATGGTAGTAAAGATTGTGAACGTAAACCCGTTCTTGGTGTTAGGCTGTTTATATATCACAATTAGAATGATAAAAACGGCCGTAAAAGAACGATCACGAGAAAGAGAGAGATAAAGAGAGAGAGAAAGAGAGAGAGAGAGAGAATCTAGCATAAAATGGTTGTGGGTACTGGTACATTTTCCGTATCCGATGTTCTACCAGTGAAGATAGGAAATGGTTTTCCTACCTCCTGCATACTTGGGCCTAGAAGTGTTCAGTGACAGACACTTCATACCCTACGGTTTACAAAGTCTACGCAATATTTTAGGTTTTATACAGACGCAGTGGCGTTGTTTGTTCTAGAAGTAGATGATGTGGTAGGTTTGCAGCAGTAAGATGACTTTAGCGTTCCATATCAGTAAGATTACTTTAGCGTTCTGTAGCCGTAAGATGACTTTAGCATTCTGTAGCAGTAAGATGGACTGGACAGTGTGCGGCAATAAAATGAAAAGCCTTGTCGCAATATGATGACTGGACAGCTGTGCAGCAGTAAATGAGAGCTTTTGTCGCAATATGATGACTGGACAGCTGTGCAGCAGTAAGATGAGTGGACAGCTGTGCAGCAGTAAAATGAGAACTTTGTAGTAATATGATGACTGGACAGCTGTGCAGCAGTAAGATGATGACGTGGACAGGAACTGTGAAGCAGTAAGATGACTGAGCTTTGTAGTAATAAGATGACTGAGAACTGTGCAAGTTAATGACTGAAGAGCTTTGTAGTAATAATATGACTGAAGAGCTTTGTAGAATAAATGACTGAAGAGCTTTGTAGTAATAATATGACTGAAGAGCTTTGTAGTAATAATATGACTGAAGAGCTTTGTAGTAATAATATGACTGAAGAGCTTTGTAGTAATAATATGACTGAAGAGCTTTGTAGTAATAATATGACTGAAGAGCTTTGTAGTAATAATATGACTGAAGAGCTTTGTAGTAATAATATGACTGAAGAGCTTTGTAGTAATAATATGACTGAAGAGCTTTGTAGTAATAATATGACTGAAGAGCTTTGTAGTAATAATATGACTGAAGAGCTTTGTAGTAATAATATGACTGAAAAGCTTTGTAGTAATAATATGACTGAAGAGCTTTGTAGATAATAATGACTGAAGAGCTTGTAATAATATGACTGAAGAGTTTGTAGTAATAACTGAAGAGCTTAGTAATAATATGACTGAAGACTTGTGTAAATGACTAATTTGTAGTAATAATATGACTGAAGCTTGTAGTAAACGTGTAGATAGGATATCATATATTGCTTTACTCAGAGCTTCCTGTAAACATAATTTGTAGTTAGTTTCAGCGACTCAGCGTCTTTTCTAACGATGACTGTCAAACAAAACTCTGCCAGTAGAGACTGTATCTGACAAACAAGAATATCGTGAAACACATTAATGCCAAGTTCTGCTTCCACACTGCCAGATCAGTTGAATGATCAGCACGACTTGGATGTATCTCTTAGTATAAAGATCTTCTTTGAAGGACTGATATCATTGCAACGAGTTTCCCCATATGACGTGGTCCCTCTCCGCAGAAATGGCACATCATCTATCGAAAGTATTTCACAAAGCACCAACTCCGTAGCTCCAGTAACATTTATATGGATCTCTGGAAACAATTCACTCGTAAGCAGAACGGCAAGGTCCGTAGTATAATGAGTTACTTAACGTCAGTCATGTTGGATAACCAACGCGACTTCACTATAACTTTTAATATAACGATCTACTTCACGGTCAGCAGACTGCTCAACTAGGCTCACGAACTACTCACGGTCAGGCTCACGAACTACTTCACGGTCAGCAGACTGCTCAACTAGGCTCACGATCTACTTCACGGTCAGAAGACTGCTCAACTAGGCTCACGAACTACTTCACGGTCAGCAGACTGCTCAACTAGGCTCACGATCTACTTCACGGTCAGCAGACTGCTCAACTAGTCTCACGAACTACTTCACGGTCAGCAGACTGCTCAACTAGGCTAACGAACACTTCACGGTCAGCAGACTGCTCAACTAGGCTCACGAACTACTTCACGGTCAGCAGACTGCTCAACTAGGCTCATGAACTACTTCACGGTTAGCAGACTGCTCAACTAGGCTGGACAACAACAAAGTTATCCTCAAGAATGACCTCACAACCGATCACACTAGATTTACAGTTTCAAGAGCATCTAACAGTCCTCAGTCACTGATAACTCCTCCTCATCATCATCACTGCAGGCCTCATCGTCGTCATCATCATCATGATCTACGTAGCCACTAAAATCATTTCCATCTACACCTTTTCCATGATCTCCATCATGACCTTCGACATGCGACCCGGAAGAACCTCCATCTTCTTCCGCCTTCATCCTCTTGTGCTTAGTTCGTCGGTTCTGGAACCAGACTTTCACCTATGGAAGACAACACGAACATTATCAATGATAAAAACAGCATAATTGTTAAAACATAGGGACATTTAATTTATAGCACCAACACAGAAACTATAGTTCGTTCCAAAATTCGTGATCATCGTTACCAACCGCTATAAAATCATCCACTTGACAGAAATTCTTGATTTTTACATTTTATATAGGTAACAGTGACGACCTTCCAAAAGTATTTTTGCCCACCCAAACCTTTAGTTCTGTAAGATTTTTATTATAAGTTATTACTAAAATTACCGCGATGTTGATCTGATATACTTGTCGAAATTTTACAGTACGATTGTCAAGTTTGTCTATAACTAAGCATTTCCGTGTTCCACATGCAATTCAGTGCAAGTCAAAATCGGGAATCCATGGAATTAATCAGTTCACAATGTATCCTAACGACTGTCATTGGCGTATATACACAACATTTATTTTCATTTATAGAAGTGGAAGGTATCATTTGTTCACAATGTCACCTTTATTTTTATAATAGGTAATAGGGATACGCCTTTGCAAACATTCCCCAAAATTTGTGTATTAATGTAAATTCTAAATTTTGGTTATTATTTTGTTTTGTGCTTATGCAAAGTTATATAACAAATAACGTTGTTTGCATCAACTAAGCTACCTACCAATTAGTTAAACATGAATTGTAAGGTCGTAGTATATAAGACTGCATGCAAAATATTTCTTGTATCCATGATAGATTATACAAATTAAACCTTTTGTGATCAGAATTTTGTAACGAATATATATATATATATATATACAGGGTGTTCAACTTAAAAGCAGCCCCATTGATAAATAGAAATTTGCCAGGTACGAATTGCATCTCCTTCTATTTACTATTTAAACCGGTTCTGACTAGCTCGTCCTACGTCACATTTGTTCATCGCCCTTCCCGCACTACAATTACACACCATCACACAACCTTGACCTATACTACGTCATAACTGAACCTTCTAATTTCCATACATATATGCCAGATTAGCCCCATTCATGGGCTGCTTTTAAGTTGAACACCCTGTATATATATATATATAGGGTTTAAAGCCGAAGGATTGAATTCATTGCACCGGGTTTTACCTCATATGGCTCGGTCCCTCTCCGCAGAAATGCACGTCACCTGTCGAGAGTATTGCACAAAGCACGAACTCCGTAGCTCCGGCAACAATTCTAGGGTCTCTGGATAATACTGCACTCGCGAACAGAAGGCCGTGGTCTGGATTCGAACCCACGACCTTCGACAAAATGTATGTATGCTCACTGATGTAAAACTATGAAATGTATATATGCTCACTGATGTAAAACTATGAAATGTATATATAAACTCCGTGATGTAAAACTATGAAATGTATATATGCTCACTGATGTAAAACTATGAAATGTATGTATGCTCACTGATGTAAAACTATGAAATGTATATATAAACTCTGTGATGTAAAACTATGAAATGTATATATAAACTCTGTGATGTAAAACTATGAAATGTATATATAAACTCTGTGATGTAAAACTATGAAATGTATATATAAACTCTGTGATGTAAAACTATGAAATGTATATATAAACTCTGTGATGTAAAACTATGAAATGTATATATAAACTCCGTGATGTAAAACTATGAAATGTATATATAAACTCTGTGATGTAAAACTATGAAATGTATATATAAACTCTGTGATGCAAAACTATGAAATGTATATATAAACTCTGTGATGTAAAACTATGAAATGTATATATAAACTCTGTGATGTAAAACTATGAAATGTATATATAAACTCCGTGATGTAAAACTATGAAATGTATATATAAACTCTGTGATGCAAAACTATGAAATTACATACATATGCGCACATTACCATTCTCTTCCCCTCACAAACATATTCTTTCTTTTGTCGTCACACTGCGACCGGGTTGTTGACCCAGCTCGTCGACACTGTGACCAGGTGTTGACAAGTGTCGTCACCTGGTACCAGGTTGTTGCCAGTGTCGTAACACTGCGAACAGGTTGTTGCCCAGTGTCGTCACACTGACCATGTTGTTGCCGTGCCGTCATACACACTTACCAGTGTTGTTGCCCGCGTCGTCACACTACCAGGTTGTTCCAGTGTCGTCACACTGCAACCAGGTTGTTGCCCAGTGTCGTCACACTGCGACCAGGTTGTTGCCCAGTGTCGTCACACTGCGACCAGGTTGTTGCCCAGTGTCGTCACACTGCGACCGGGTTGTTGCCCAGTGTGGTGGTTTTCTGTTTTAGTCTTGCGCTGTTCTGGTGGCTTGGGTGATTGTTATTTTTGCTCTTTGACAGGATTCTGATATGCCATCTAACCATTTATTTTGTGTTTTGTTGTAGACGACTCTGTATACTGTGGAGTTTGGATGCATTCTTATTAAGTGACCACTTCATTCTTTATCTCTCAATGTAATTCAAACAAGGTTATGTGCCAACTTTCTTTCTTATGCTGATGTTAGTGACTGTCTTTTCTGGTGTTGTTGGTAACTTTTCGCAGGCAGCGCATTTCACATGTACTTATTTTTTGTGACTGCGCTTTGTTCATTGTCCATGTTTGACTCTGGTAACACAAAGTAGGTATGGAAATATTGTTGATCATCTGTTGCTTAGCTGTCATACACACAAGCTAATTATATATATAATAAACTAACTAACTAGGGCCCGTGTGTTGATCATTAGTAGCTGTAGTGAAACATACACAAGCTAATTATATAGATAATAAACTAACTAACTAGGGTCCTGTGTTGTGATCATCTGTTGCTTAGCTGTCATACACACATGCTAATTTATTTCAGAATCCGTATCTAACTAGGGGTCCTGTGTTGTTGACATAACACAAGCTTTATATAATAAACTAATTATAACTAGGGGTCATGTGGTGTAGAGTGTAGGTGCTCGTCTCTCGTGCCAAATGTGCCAGGTTCGATGTCTCGTGGAGCCATTTGAATATTTTCCCAGAGATCCGTGATCTCAGTGTAGGTGAGATCAAGTTCCTAGTCCTATCTGAGACGGACAATAAAACTTATGTCACGTGTTCATTCTGAGCACGTCAAATAACCTTGGCAGCTCAAAATCTAGAAGAGCAGGCTGAGTAGCCGCTGTCCGAGCAACATTCGTTCTTATAAAAAAAAAGATTAAAAATAAAATTTCTACAAAACATCTTCAAAAATACATCGGGGACCCTCATCGGTTCGTGCATTGTCGATGAGATCTTTCTGTGTAAGAAAGAGATCGGAGCATACATGGTTACTCACCTAAGTGCGGTGATGATGGTTCTAACAAGCAATCAATCCCTCGTGATTGAACTATTGCCTTACTTTATTCTGTATCGAACTCAGAATTAAAATAACGTCACCTCTCCTACAACGTGTTACGTTATCGATCTGACCATAATGCGCCCAAACTGATGAGCAAAGCACGCGAAATCCTTTCCGCTGGGAATCCTTTACGCGTCTGAAGTTGTAGAAGTTAGTCCTATCAAAACGCCACAATATATTACTGGCATTAATCTTTATTTGTGTGCCACGCCCTATCCATCAAAGGCACCAATTTCTACACAATTTCCCGTAAATGGATCCAACTCTTCAGTCCGGTGGAACAGCCCACGTGGGTTTGATCTTCGCCCCTGTAATTTTCGGATATTTGTCTCAATCAGAAACCTCATCAATCTCTGCCCTCCCCTTGGAACTACTGTCCGCGACGGTTGGTGAAACCAGGCAGTAATGACGTCATGATTGCTTTGATTGTCTCAGGTTATCCGTGTCACGCACCGCAACATTAACCTTCGACCGCGATCTAACGTCTTGGCAATAGAGAGTCACTGATAGAGTTGCTATCGCAGCTGTAGTCTGCGCCGTCTGGTTTCTCCCCAGATGAGAGAGTCCTCTATGTATCCTTCGGGGATTTAGCCCTCACAAGAATTTAATCCATATCAGTAAACGAGAAAAGGAGCACCCTAGCCAATACATCCGTGGCCTCAAGGGAATATAATCGTCATTGTTAACGGGTACTAACTCTATTGCCTAACCCGCAGACTGTGACCAAATAATTGACTAACTCGACTAGAATGTTCTGTGCTTCGACAAAGTCAAAGATATTTGATGAAGGTTGCATGGGTGTAAATCATATCAGATTCTTGCTGGTCGAGTTGCAAGTAATTGTACCATTCGACCGATTGTTCAAGGTTTGTCTCTATTCAACAAAAAAAAGAACACTATCATATCATTGAACCACTTGGTTGCCTTCCAGGGTTTCAAGTCTTCCAGGTTGCCATTTTTTTTACAACTTGATAGTTATTGCTTAGAAAAAGAAAAAACACGATCATGATTTAATTATAATTTATTGGGAGTCTTTGTGGTTAAGTTATCGTGTTGCGTTTCGAAGGTCGTGGGTTCGAATCCGGACAGCGCGGTTCTCTTCATGAGTGTATTTTTTTCCAGAGACCCCTAGGATTGTTGTCAGAGTTACGGAGTTCGTGCTTTGTGCAATACTCTCGACAGCTGGCGTGCCATTTCTGTAGAGAGGGACCGAGCCATATGGGGTCAAATCCGAAACAATGAAGTCAAGCCGTTGGCTTTAGGCCCTTTATTACTCAGAGAAAGAAACCCGATCATGACTAGATTATAATTCAACAAAACTATTGGAGTCCATATGTAAACAACAACATGCAAACTGAGGTAAGTGACTTTCCTGTCATGTAATCAACCCAATCCACAGTATATTTACGGGTTACTGTGGATCAGAGACATCCACATGAACCATCTGCATGCATACCCCTCGACATCTGTTAGAGGAGATTGGGCCTCTATGGGTCTGCCCGGATTTCTTGCTATAACATCGGTTTAGTAACCAATAACAGAATAATGTATGTATCATCAGAAAACAGTAAATATATATAAGACAGACAACGTCAAATGCACTCATTCGGGTCATTAAATGCACTCATTCATATCATTAAATGCACTAGTTCCACAAGTACTCGGTTTGCTTCGTCCTGGAACTATTGGAATATTTTTTCCCGAGATCCCTGATCTCAGCGTAGATGAGATCGAGTTCCTAGTCCTATTGGAGACGGACAATAAAACGTAAATCCCGTGTTGGAGTTCAGGACGTACAAGAACCCTTTGCAGTTGAAAATCGAGAAGAACAGGCCGGAAACTGCTGCCCGTGCATAATTCATTAAAAGGTAAAATTCCTATAAAACGTTTTCACCATCTTATAAATTTCAACGGGACCTTCGCCAGTGCTACGGAGTTCGTGCACTGCCGCTGAGATCTTCCTGAGCGAGAAAGATATTAGCTAGTACATAGTTGTCATGAATACATCTACAATTTACAGAAAGACAAATTGAAAAGTACAGGTTGCTGACAGTTTTTGTTTTTTTCATTTAAAAAAATATTTTTGAAATTTATAACATAATTTTTACCAGTGGCGGCTCGTCATTAAGGGCCAGATGGGACGGGCCCTACCAAAAATAATGTGTAACGTGTATTTATTATGTAATGGATTAAAATATAACCTAACACAAACCATGATTTTCCCGAAAATGTGTGTCTGGCCCCACCAACAAAAAGGATCACGAGCCGCCACTGATTCTTACCATGTCGTGTACAAGAAAGATTAATTCAGATGAAACAAAGACTAGAATATTCTAACTAAACTTGGGAGCAACATGGATATAATACTTAGAAAGAAATAGTCTTAGATTTGCCCATCCTTACAAGTTTCTATATCTAACTGCAGATGGAAAGTTATCTCTTTGGATGCAGAATTTATTGAACACGAGCGTAATAATGGCCAGTTATCACTTTTGCTAGGCAATATGTCAGAGAGTTACACGTTACCAAGAAGTTATACCAATCAAAGAGCACCAGGTTCCAGTACCCTTGCTAATCACCGTTTCGGGTTCGGATGAGGTGAAAGGTCGCAGTCATCCGAGAAAACTAATGTTCCAGATTCCAGCAACCAGACGTCTGCAATGATAACAGAGGTCACGGAGTTCTTTGAAGACCTCAATGAGTCTAGAATTGTTCTATTGGAGCGTACCGTTTGATAGCTCACACACAGACTAGTATCCCCTGATGTATCCAGTAGATGGCGTTAGACTCAAGAAGATGAAAGTAATGAGATGACACCAACAAGCTTAATGGTGCTGGGAGGCTGGGAGGTCGTCTAATTCTTGTTGATTTCTTACAGGATATCCACGTCATAAAATGTCAGAGGTCATATATTGCGGGCCACGGTGACAACGTTCGTCAAACACCGGTATAAAACAATAATTTGTATACATCTTGTAATAAACTATTGTTTATTTTCTTCATTAGATGGTGCCTGTGCTACTGGAAATTTTGATCAAAGTGTATCTAAATCATTTTCTACATTCGGCCACTGAATGCAGTTGTTTGAGAGCTGGAATCTCATCTACATTAGGCCACTGAAGGCAGTTGTTGGAGAACTGGAATCTCATTTACATTAGGCCACTGAAGGTAGTTGTTGGAGAACTGGAATCTCATTTACATTAGGCCACTGAATGCAGTTGTTTGAGAGCTGGAATCTCATTTAAATGAGTGCGGTGTCACTTGCCAGTGCAGGAATATTGCGAACAACGCTGCTAAAGACTAACATATTAATAGTTGAGGGACTAACATATTGATAGTTGAGGGACTAACATATTGATAGTTGAGGGACTAACATATTGATAGTTGAGGGACTAACATATTGGTAGTTGAGGGACTAACATATTGATAGTTGAGGGACTAACATATTGATAGTTAAGGGACTAACATATTGATAGTTGAGGGGCTAACATATTGATAGTTGAGGGACTAACATATTGGTAGTTGAGGGACTAATATATTGATAGTTGAGGGACTAACATATTGATAGTTGAGGGACTAACATATTGATAGTTGAGGGACTAACATATTGATAGTTAAGGGACTAACATATTGATAGTTGAGGGACTAACATATTAATAGTTGAGGGACTAACATATTGATAGTTGAGGGACTAACATATTGATAGTTGAGGGACTAACATATTGATAGTTGAGGGACTAACATATTGATAGTTGAGGGACTAACATATTGATAGTTGAGGGGCTAACATATTGATAGTTGAGGGACTAACATATTGATAGTTAAGGGACTAACATATTGATAGTTGAGGGAGTAACATATTGATAGTTGAGGGACTAACATATTGATAGTTGAGGGACTAACATATTGGTAGTTGAGGGACTAACATATTGATAGTTGAGGGACTAACATATTGATAGTTGAGGGACTAACATATTGATGGTTAAGGGACTAACATATTGATAGTTGAGGGACTAACATATTGATAGTTGAAGGACTAACATATTGGTAGTTGAGGGACTAACATATTGGTAGTTGAGGGACTAACATATTGGTAGTTGAGGGACTAACATATTGATAGTTGAGGGACTAACATATTGATAGTTGAGGGATTAACATATTGATAGTTGAGGGACTAACATATTGATAGTTGAGGGACTAACATATTGATAGTTGAGGGACTAACATATTGATAGTTGAGGGACTAACATATTGATAGTTGAGGGACTAACATATTGATAGTTGAGGGACTAACATATTGGTAGTTGAGGGATTAACATATTGATAGTTGAGGGACTAACATATTGATAGTTGAGGGACTAACATATTGATAGTTGAGGGACTAACATATTGATAGTTGAGGGACTAACATATTGATAGTTGAGGGACTAACATATTGATAGTTGAGGGACTAACATATTGATAGTTAAGGGACTAACATATTGATAGTTGAGGGACTAACATATTGGTAGTTGAGGGACTAACATATTGGTAGTTGAAGGACTAACATATTGGTAGTTGAGGGACTAACATATTGATAGTTGAGGGACTAACATATTGATAGTTAAGGGACTAACATATTGATAGTTGAGGGGCTAACATATTGGTAGTTGAGGGACTAACATATTGATAGTTGAGGGACTAACATATTGATAGTTGAGGGGCTAACATATTGATAGTTAAGGGACTAACATATTGATAGTTGAGGGACTAACATATTGATAGTTAAGGGACTAACATATTGATAGTTGAGGGACTAACATATTAATAGTTGAGGGACTAACATATTGATAGTTGAGGGACTAACATATTGATAGTTGAGGGACTAACATATTGATAGTTGAGGGACTAACATATTGATAGTTGAGGGACTAACATATTGATAGTTGAGGGACTAACATATTGATAGTTGAGGGACTAACATATTGATAGTTAAGGGACTAACATATTGATAGTTGAGGGAGTAACATATTGATAGTTGAGGGACTAACATATTGATAGTTGAGGGACTAACATATTGGTAGTTGAGGGGCTAACATATTGATAGTTGAGGGACTAACATATTGATAGTTGAGGGACTAACATATTGATAGTTAAGGGACTAACATATTGATAGTTGAGGGACTAACATATTGATAGTTGAAGGACTAACATATTGGTAGTTGAGGGACTAACATATTGGTAGTTGAGGGACTAACATATTGGTAGAGACACATATTGTTTGAGGGACTAACATATTGATAGTTGAGGGACTAACATATTGGTAGTTGAGGGATTAACATATTGATAGTTGAAGGACTAACATATTGATAGTTGAGGGACTAACATATTGATAGTTGAGGGACTAACATATTGATAGTTGAGGGACTAACATATTGATAGTTGAGGGACTAACATATTGATAGTTGAGGGACTAACATATTGGTAGTTGAGGGATTAACATATTGATAGTTGAGGGACTAACATATTGATAGTTGAGGGACTAACATATTGATAGTTGAGGGACTAACATATTGATAGTTGAGGGACTAACATATTGATAGTTGAGGGACTAACATATTGATAGTTGAGGGACTAACATATTGATAGTTAAGGGACTAACATATTATAGTTGAGTGAAATATATTGATAGTTGAGGGCTCATATTGGTAGTTAAGGACTAACATATTGGTAGTTGAGACTACATATGTTTATTGAGGGACTAACATATTAATAGTTGAGATTAAATATTGATAGTTGAGGGATATATTTTAATAGTTGAAGACTAACATATTGGAGGAGGCTAACATATTGGTAGTTGAGGGACTAACATATTGATAGTTGAGGGACTAACATATTAATAGTTAGAGGGCTAACATATTAATAGTTGAGGGCTTTCTGTGGCTAAGTGGTTACGTGTTTGCCTTGCGTTACGAAGGTTGTGGGTTCGAATACGGATCGATCCGTTCTGTTCAGGAGTGCCTTTTTGTGCCAGATACTTCAAGGATTATTGCCGGTGCTACAGAGTTCGTGCTTTGTTCAATACTCTCGACAGGTGGCGTGCTATTTCTGCGGAGAGCCATATGGGGATAAAACCCGGCACAATGAAGTCAATTCTTCGGCTTTAGACGTTTTATATTGGTAGTTCATTTATGAAGAACTGTAAGTAATGAACTAAGTTGCCCGCCTGCCCAGCTTGTTCGTAGCGCGATGGACTGCGAGTGACTAGAACTCTGTGTTTGCGGGTTCAATTCCGCCGGATGGCAGAAAAGCCACAGGTTCCCCAGATTCACGGTGTTCGTAACACCGAACCGAAGAGTTACGATGTCAATGGCCCCGAGCCGAAGAGCTGAAAGCTCAAGTGCTTCTGGATCGTGAAAAAAAAATGAACTGAGTTAACAAACTCATTACTAAGTAATACAAGATGAACTAGATAAGAAATGTATCAAGGACAAGAACTAGTCACCTCATTACTTGATGTATAACCTGCGCTAGTAGCGAAAGTTAGCAACGAAGAGAACTGACCACACTGACCACACCGGGATAGTATGATAGTGTCACGAATGATGAGCTTATGGAGAGAACAAGCCAGATCAAAGTGGACAAAACATGAAGAAAAGACGATGGAGCTGGATAGGACATACCTTGAAAAAACCCGATGTGAATATAGCAAGAAATGCCCTCTCCTGGAACACGCAGGAAAAAACGAAAGAGAGGAAGGTCTAAAAATATACAAAGAAGAGATTTGGAAGCAGAGATATAACGATATACGGAAAATACAGCAAGAGCTGCAAGAGATAGACATATATTTGTATATAAAAACTGGCATTAATTATTTGACGATCTATACTGCAACCAGTTGTTAAATAGGTCAACAAAGACGATCGCGGAGTACTATAGGGCCTGAGTAGGATGTGTGTCGCAATGAACTGTGAAGTCGATGAAGACATAGTGACCGCAGTGGACTGTGTTGAGATTTCTCAGGTTTCTTCTTCTTTTTTCTCTCTTTTGTCGTCACACTGCTACAGGATTGTTGCCCAGTGTGGTCGTTTTCTGTTTTTGTCTTGTGCTATTTTGGTGGCTTGGGTGATAGTTATTTTTGTTCTTTGACAGGATTCTGCTATGCCATCTAACCATCTTTTGCATGGTCTTCCTCTCGCGCTCCTTCCTGATGTTCTATTACAGAAGACTGTATACTGTATTTAAATAGTTATATGTTTGAATGCCGCACACAAACCACCGAACCATGCTGTTTCCAAATTATAACCAAATATAAAATATTTAATATATCTAGTCAGTTTCCTGTCTATAAACTTTATCTCAAATCCCGCTTTCTTTAATTGTCTACATCAACTTGTCACTGTCTTCTGTGTTACTTCTGAGAAAGAGAGAGAGAGGATGTTAGCATTTGAATAGTTGATCTGACAAGTTTCAAGTTCAGAGATATATATCAGATACAGACCTTCCACACACACACACACATGACAACTAAAGTTGGTGGTGTCTTGAAAGGAATATGCCCCGTAGCAACGTTTAAGATGCGAACTTACAGCCGATAAAACGTAGTAATGACTCCTGATAGTATGTTATTACAAACAGTTGGGGCGACCAGGCTTCAAGTTATTGAATAATAAACATAGATAACTCTTCCTGCTTTCACCGGGCCTGGGGGCATGTTCTTTCCACACATCTTGTGCCATTTACACTTCCGATAAATGAAATACATGAAGGTTCTACTACTGAACAGACTTGTAGATGTTAGAGAGCAGGACTGTAGGTGTTTCGTGTCATTGATTTTTGGACTGAAGAAACACAGGCAAATAACAGAGAAGAGATAGATTGCTTGAAGGCAGGCACACACAAATATTGACCATGTCTGTCTCTCACGTGTTACATTTGTCATCTCATTACAGACACAAGTACAGGTAGTTAACTAATAATTATCATATTTGAACATGGCACAACATATCTTTACCTGGCGTGTATAGACTAGCAAACATGAATCGCTGGAGGTAGTTTTAGGTATAAATATGATATAAACAATTGGTTAGCAGCTTCAAGTTTGTTAGTAGGCGATTTATTGTTAACCCAGTCGTTTCAAAATATCAGGTTGACGCCCCAAGAAGCTAGACCAGCTGATTCGGAGGTTTGTCAAAGATATGGCTTAGTTGCGTTGACTTTTTAAAAACGCAACCATTCTAGACAACTATATATATATATAACGCATATCTCTTTCTCTCTCTCTCTCTCTCCCCGCTCGCTTTGTGTTTGTGTGTGTATGTGTGTGGTATGTGTGTGTGTGCATTTAAAACTCCGATTGGGACATAGGCCCTCAATCAATCCATGTTGTTTCTCTATATTTAACTATCTCATCTATGTGTAACATTTAACTATGTGTAACAGCGCCTTTCAGTTCGTCCGTATTTGGTTAATATCTGGTTACAAATATCTTCACCCTGTAATTTAAGTCTACCTTTTCTATCGCTTTACTTGTGTGCTCCAGGTAAGAGAATTTATTGTTGTATTCCCTTGCGGTTTTTTCAAGACCTATCCAGCTCCAGCGTCTTTTCTTTATTTCTTGGTTCATTTTAATCGGTCTCGTTCTCTCCATAAGTTCATTATTTCTGATTCTATCATACCATCACAGACAGTCTATTCTGCGCAGATACCAGTTGAAGAATGCTTGCAGTTTATGCGCTATTGTTTTAGTCGTTCTCCTTGTTTCTGACATACAGATAAATGCATAAGCTCCGTATAGGTGAGCTCATTTTCAGATGTATCTATGACGACTTGTATACCAACTAAAGCCAAGAGAAATATATATATTTCATGATTTCGGAGTTCATGTCAACCTGTGTCAATAACCAGGTCAAACGTCGCAGTGTCTTACATTAAAAGAAGAAAAAAGTAGGCTTTACTTGTATGATAACATGCCGTGAAGGTGCTGGAGTAGTTAATTGCATACCCTTAACAGTGCTTTGCGAATCAATCTCAGCTTTTCAACGCTGTTTGTGATTTTTCTAGGCATTATTACGTCAGTAGTTTGCCATTGCTTTCTGAACGGGTGGTGCCATCGTCCTTTGTAAAAATCCACGCGAAACAATTTGCAACCAAACTCTCCGCAGCGTGATTCGAACTCAGAACGTCGGGGTTAATAGACCGAGTCACTATCCCTAGGCCACAGACACCACCAAAGGCGCCGAAGACCAGGCATATATTTCGTCCAGGACCATTCTATGAGTAAATCTACACAAAGCAATTAATATAGATTATCCAACAATTCCTGTGATACGAAGTTTGTGCACTGCAGCTGAGATCCCTTCTGTGTAAGAAAGAGCTCGGAGCACACATGGTTACTAACCGATGTGCAATGATGATGGTCCTAGCAATCAATCAATCAATCAAACATCCAGCACTTACAACATCTGTGTGGTTGATGTGGTAACACCATCTTCAGAGATCACGTATGTGAACATGGAACATTGTTGACGATAGAACATCTTGCTCTCTTGGGCGTCTCTGTGGTTAAGTGGTTAAGCTATTTGCCTTGTGAGTCGAAGGTCGTGGGTTCCAGTCCGGACCGCGCCGTTCTGTTCGCGAGTGTAGTTTTTTCCAGAGACCCTTAGGATTGTTGCTGGAGCTACGGAGTTCGTGCTTTGTGCATTACTCTCGGCAGGTGGCGTACCATTTCTGCGGAGAGGACCGAGCCATATGGGGTAAAACCCGGTGCAATGAAGTCAATCCTTCGGCTTTAAAACAAAACCCTTTACATATCTTGCTCTAATCTCACTTTGGTGTCTCTGTGGTTAAGTGGTTTTATTTGTTTGTTTGTTTTCTTCCGATCCAGAAGCACTTATGCTTTCAGCTCTTCGGCTCGGTGCATGGACATCGTAACCCTTTGGTTCGGTGCCACGAACACCGTGAATCTGGGGAACCTGTGGCTTTTCTGCCAGCCCGCGGAATTGAACCCGCACTCACAGAGGGCTAGTCACCCGCAGTCCAACGCGCTACGAACACGCTGTGCAGGCGGGAATGGTTAAGTGGTTAGGGCGTTGCATTGCGTTCCCGAAGGTCGTGGGTTCGAATCTGTACTGCGACGTTCTGTTCAGAAGTGCAATTTTGTCCGAAGATATCTAGGATTGTAGCATAAGCTACAGAGCTCGTGCTTTGTTCAATATTAATGGCGTGCAATTTCTGTGGAGGGGGGGGCTAAGCTATATGTTGTACGGTGCAATGCAATTAATCCTTAGTTGTAAAACCTTAATACTCTAATGCCGTGTTTCCCAACGTGAGGCGCTCGCACCATAGGGGGGCATTTTCATTGTTTAAGGGGAGGGCAATTGAACTCGTTCAGAGTTTAACTAATGTTCACGCTGTTGCAAAACCGATATATCGGCTTTTGGATTCTGTTGAATCCCAATCAGGTTAGTGGCGTTTTAAAAATCTTCAGGAAACGGAAAATACTTATAACTTTGGTACATTTCTACCTGTTGTTCGTTTGCTTGATAAAGACCTTGTTGGTTGAAACGTTGCTGTATATTGTCATTGTTTTTGTAATTTATAAAACTATAGTACTTTGTGATTTATTTTGATTTTTTTTTTTCGATCCAGAAGCACTTGAGCTTTCAGCTCTTCGGCTCGGTGCCATGGACATCGTAACCCTTCGGTTCGGTGCCACGAACACAGTGAATCTGGAGAACCTGTGGCTTTTCTGCCAGCCCGTGGAATTGAACCCGCACTCACAGAGGGCTAGTCACCCACAGTCCAACGTGCTACGAACACGCTGAGCAGGAGGGCGTGCTTTGTGATTACGTGTTTCGTACATTTATACATATAACAAAGAATTGAAAGCGGGAAAGCATGTGTCATTGTGTTAAAATCGAGTCATTTTTTTAAAACAGTAATGTGTCCGACATTTACCAACCTTGTCATGAAGATCAAAATGAGTTTATACAGTGCAATCTGGAGTATTGCTAGATCAAATTATAACTTGTGATATTGTTTATCAGCCAATTGTCTTTAACACTCAGTTCATCATTCAGGACATCAGTGTTCTTCCTTTTTTCTGTCCATGGTATTCGTAGGATCGTTCTATAACCTTTTGTTTCGAAGGACTGGATTTTCGTTCTTGATATCCCAGAGTACTACATGCAGTAATGACCGGTTGGTTTTTTGTTGTTTTTTAAATTTCTCTCCCACTTCCTGCTACAACACCTGGTCTATCATCATCCTGATTGTGTTTAGTCTCAATCTGACTGCTATGCTTCATACTTTTTTCGTTTTTATGATGATTTTGTTGAGTGGTTGTCAGTTAATATGTTGCTGTTGTTATCACAGGTACGGACATGTTGTGTACGTTCAGTGTCAGTGAGATGGCAACGCTTGAGTGCCTCAAACGTCACATAATACACGCGCTTGATGTTGCCTCCCATACAAAATAATTGAGTAGCCATCAGCGATGAGGAATCCGTCAAACTAGCGCGTGTATAATCACGTGACCATTGCTGTATTCTTAAACACAGGCCACTAAAAAACCAGAACAGCGGGAACTCAATAACAGCGGGCTGTTTGTCGTGGTCACGCGACTTCTGAATAGTTCTAGTGACTGTCACGCATGCTGTGGAGCAACAAAAAGAGAGATTGGGGTGGTCATTTTGCACGTGATTATATAAAATGACGCGGACAAAACACGTGCTCTTCAAAGAAGAACAAATATGTGTAACCGCCCACAAGTTGGATAAATGAATAAGAATTGGCCAGTAATTGTGGAAACTTCATTCTTATATTTAGTCACTGATTCAGCCAAGAACAAATAATTCTTCATTTTCTCCAACAAATTCATTATTTGGTACACCTGAGAAGGACAGACCAGCACGCGCTTCCCACCTCCCAGTGTGTCCTTTGTCTGAAACTGTCTACTTTGCTCAGTGGATGCTTGCTGTGTTTAACTATCGGGAGACCATGTCACCGCAGTCAACCACATTCAGGACGTTTTTCATCAATTATCTTTGAAAGTTTTTAACAAGATCATACATTGCCATTGTTACGAAGAAATATTCCATCGCCTTCACTATACAGACATTCACTTACGTGCTCGTTTACACATGAATAATGAAAATCGTGGCATATCCTAAAGGACATAGCCATCAACCGCAGTAAACTAGTTGTTGATTTTCTAGGCACCACTTATACGTTCAGTAGTTTTGCCATTGCTTTCTGAGCGGTAGAGTCTTATTTTACCTTTGTAAAAATCCATGGAAACGAATTTGCTTCCAAAGTTGCCCACGTAGGGTTTGAACCAGGTACACTTGGGTTCGTGATCGAGCTCACTACAGCTTGAGCTACAGACTCTCACAGTTCACGTTTACACATACATACACTAATACGCTCTCCACATACACATTCTTACACATCAATGAAAATAGTGGCATACAGGATGTATTTCAGGACGTAGCTACCAACAACAGTAAACTAGTTGTTCATTTTTCTAGGCACCACTTATACGTTCAGTAGTGTGTCATTTGCTTTCTGAACGGTGAGCTTTATTTTTACCATTTGTAAAAATCCATGGGGTCAAATTTGATTCTAAACTGCCCGCCGCGGAGTTTGAACCAGGTACTCTCGGGTTGTGATTGAGTTCACTACCGATAAGTCACAGACACCCACGTATACATACAATACACATAGACAAATAGATAGCAGCACAGTCTCAAACACACATACACAGTCATACTAACATTCACATACATATTCATGCACACGCCCACTCACTTTTACATACTCACTCTCACATGTACACGCACTCAGATATATGCATACAATAAACATTCAAAAACATACATCCACACCGCCGCAAACACACACACACACACACCTTTCCATATGCACATACACACGCACATGCATTAATGAACTGTGTGGAAAGTGTGTTATACTGGACACGGACAACGAGACCTAAGATTGAGCACATGTGAACAAACATAACTGCAGTTCTCACCTGTGTTTCTGTTAGCTGAAGTTTGGAGGCCAGCGTCTTCCTCTCCTGGCCGACAACATAATGATTCCTCTCAAAGGCTTGTTCAAGCTGCAACAGCTGGGAGGGAGAGAATGCAGTTCTGTTTCTCTTTGGCTTTCTGTACGGGTGGAACAGTAGACCTGGAGGAGGTCCCACTGTGGACAGATATAAATACATGAAAAATAGAAGCTTTGGAGTGTAGAATAATAGAGTGGCGTGTACAGTTGGAGGCAGTAATGGAGTAGTGTATAGAGTTGGAGGCAGTAATGAAGTGACGTGTAGAGTTGGAGGCAGTAATGAAGTGACTGTAGTGTTGGAGGCAGTAATGTAGTGACGTGTAGAGTTGGAGGCAGTAATGAAGTGACTGTAGTGTTGGAGGCAGTAATGTAGTGACGTGTAGAGTTGGAGGCAGTAATGAAGGGACTGTAGAGTTGGAGGCAGTAATGAAGTGACGTGTAGAGTTGGAGGCAGTAATGAAGTGACGTGTAGAGTTGGAGGCAGTAAAGAAGTGACTGTAGTGTTGGAGGCAGTAATGAAGTGACGTGTAGAGTTGGAGGCAGTAATGAAGTGACGTGTAGAGTTGGAGGCAGTAATGAAGTGACGTGTAGAGTTGGAGGCAGTAATGAAGTGACTGTAGTGTTGGAGGCAGTAATGAAGTGACGTGTAGAGTTGGAGGCAGTAATGAAGTGACTGTAGTGTTGGAGGCAGTAATGTAGTGACGTGTAGAGTTGGAGGCAGTAATGAAGTGACGTGTAGAGTTGGAGGCAGTAATGAAGTGACGTGTAGAGTTGGAGGCAGTAATGAAGTGACGTGCAGAGTTGGAGGCATGAAGAGCTAGTCGGTAAAGATGTATTTTTGTGAAATTAACGTGATTTAATGCAATATACGTGGATAAGGGCACATATCTATCAATTGAGAAGAGACGGGTTCGAATCCCAGGTAGGAAAGCGAGGACAGCTATATGTCATATCTAAATAATGAGAAAATCCTGCGTCAAACCAGTCAGGAAATGCAGACCTATTATGTACTTTTACTAAACCTGCAGTCAAACAACCGTACTTTCATGTGGTACTTTTACTAACACAAAAAAAACTCAGATATAAAATAATTCAACGCATAAAACAATTAGCGCATGTGTCGTTTATGTAGCGAGGATGATGTCTTTCTTGACAGGTCTTGATTTCTCGATGTTGACCTGCCACGAGTTCTTTTACGTGTTTAAACTTAACTACGTTTTATCGTCAGTTTCCGATAGGCCTAGGAACTCGAAAGAACTTAAAGATATTCGGATGTGGGGCCCACAAGAGAAGCAAAGAATAGTACCACTGTGACCGAAAAAGCATATCGTAAGAGGCGACTAATGTAGGAACGAGGAAGCTACCTAGTAATTAACAATCATCACAGAAATCGGATGTGCAGGCCTACTTGTAGGCGCATAACTGGCATAACGTACAATCGCTCTTATGCTCAGATCACATACAAATCACACAGAGTGGTTAATAAGTCGTCGATATGGAGCGTTCGTAGAAGAAGAAGTAGAAGAAAAATGATGTGAGACAAAGACAGAGGACGAAAGACAGTTTAATGATGTGAGACAAAGACAGAGGACGAAAGACAGTTTAATGATGTGAGACAAAGACAGAGGACGAAAGACAGTTTTTGACAGTTTATTTCTATGTCATGGAAGAATGTCAATAACGGAACTGTCAGTCAATAGTCGGGATAGACGTATATGCTGCTTCATGATCTTCTACGCCAGCCAGAACGGTAAATTATTTGAATGATAATAACAAACAAGGAACTCAGAGAAAGAACTAAACAGATACCAGTGGAGAAAGTGCTAAGAAAGAGACGCTGGCGATGGATAGGACACACATTGAGAAGACCAACCGAACGCAGTGAAAGGCAGGCAATGTTTTAGAACCCACAGGTAAAGAGGAGTATGAGAAAGTCTAGACATACCTGGAGAAGAGAGCTGGAGACTGATAAGAAAAGGATAGGTAAAACATGGAAAGAATTGGAAGGGATGGCAAGAGAGAGGAAGAGCTGGAAGAAGTTTGTTGAAGACCTGTGCTCCGTTGGGAGTTGAAAGGTGAAGAAGAAGAAGAAGAAGATTAACAAATTGATACATTTATAACGAAACGAAACAAAGACAATGTTTATACTGATGAAGTAAGAGAAAAGAAAACCAGGAATCAAGGACGAAAGATTACACAGAAGAAAATAAGCAAGTAGATGTTGACATTCAGTTTCAACAGAAGCACTCATCACCGCCATCTTGTTAAGTTAGAAAATATCACATATACACAGATATTTAACAATGCAACATAACACTTGACATTCTACGGAAACTGGCACAAACAACCTACATTTACACATGAAACAAACTGACCTCAACAAGACACTTGAACAATTTAAAACAAATTCTTTGTCTTTGAATACAAGATGTTCCTAATAATAATAATAAAAATAGTAATAAAACATGTCAAATTGTGTAGTTTTCTCTAAAACAAAGATAAAAGTAGTTCCATCTTGACTTCAAACACAGTTTACTCTCTCTAACAAAGATAAAAGTACAGTTCCATCTTGACTTCAAACACAGTTTACTCTCTCTAACAAAGATAAAAGTACAGTTCCATCTTGACTTCAAACACAGTTTACTCTCTCTAACAAAGATAAAAGTACAGTTCCATCGTTACTTCAAACACAGTTTACTCTCTCTAACAAAGATAAAAGTACAGATCGATCGTTACTTCAAACACAGTTTACTCTCTCTCTAACAAAGATAAAAGTACAGTTCCATCGTTACTTCAAACACAGTTTACTCTCTCTAACAAAGATAAAAGTACAGTTCGATCGTTACTTCAAACACAGTTTACTCTCTCTAACAAAGATAAAAGTACAGTTCGATCGTTACCTCAAACACAGTTTACTCTCTCTAACAAAGATAAAAGTACAGTTCCATCGTTACTTCAAACACAGTTTACTCTCTCCAACAAAGATAAAAGTACAGTTCCATCGTTACTTCAAACACAGTTTACTCTCTCTAACAAAGATAAAAGTACAGTTCGATCGTTACTTCAAACACAGTTTACTCTCTCTAACAAAGATAAAAGTACAGTTCGATCGTTACTTCAAACACAGTTTACTCTCTCTAACAAAGATAAAAGTACAGTTCCATCGTTACTTCAAACACAGTTTACTCTCTCTAACAAAGATAAAAGTACAGTTCGATCGTTACTTCAAACACAGTTTACTCTCTCTAACAAAGATAAAAGTACAGTTCCATCTTGACTTCAAACACAGTTTACTCTCTCTAACAAAGATAAAAGTACAGTTCCATCTTGACTTCAAACACAGTTTACTCTCTCTAACAAAGATAAAAGTACAGTTCCATCTTGACTTCAAACACAGTTTACTCTCTCTAACAAAGATAAAAGTACAGTTCCATCTTGACTTCAAACACAGTTTACTCTCTCTAACAAAGATAAAAGTACAGTTCGATCGTTACTTCAAACACAGTTTACTCTCTCTAACAAAGATAAAAGTACAGATCCATCGTTACTTCAAACACAGTTTACTCTCTCTAACAAAGATAAAAGTACAGTTCGATCGTTACTTCAAACACAGTTTACTCTCTCTAACAAAGATAAAAGTACAGTTCCATCTTGACTTCAAACACAGTTTACTCTCTCTAACAAAGATAAAAGTACAGTTCCATCTTGACTTCAAACACAGTTTACTCTCTCTAACAAAGATAAAAGTACAGTTCCATCTTGACTTCAAACACAGTTTACTCTCTCTAACAAAGATAAAAGTACAGTTCCATCGTTACTTCAAACACAGTTTACTCTCTCTAACAAAGATAAAAGTACAGTTCGATCGTTACTTCAAACACAGTTTACTCTCTCTAACAAAGATAAAAGTACAGTTCGATCGTTACTTCAAACACAGTTTACTCTCTCTAACAAAGATAAAAGTACAGTTCGATCGTTACTTCAAACACAGTTTACTCTCTCTAACAAAGATAAAAGTACAGTTCGATCGTTACTTCAAACACAGTTTACTCTCTCTAACAAAGATAAAAGTACAGTTCGATCGTTACTTCAAACACAGTTTAGTCTTTTCTTATTTTTATTTTTCCCTGGATAAAACAAAGGTCTTCTACTTCTTCTTCTTCCAATGCTCCATATCGACCACTTGTTAACCCCTCTTTGTGATTTGTATGTGATCCAAGCCTAAGAGTAATTTACGTTGTGCCAGGTATGCGCCTACAAGTATGCCAGCACATCCTATTTCTGCGACGTTTTTTATTTACTAGTATAGCTTCCCTAGGCCTCTACACTTGTCGCCTCTTACGACATGCCGTGTAGGTCGCAGTGTTACTATTCTTTGCTCCCTTTGAGAGTCCCAGCAACACACGGGTGAACACAGAGATGAGATTTAGGTCTTTTTGTTTCTGGGAATACGTCTCTTATAAAGAACAATAAAACGTTGCTGGGTGGGATGATTGATTGAATGATTGATTGATTGAGTGATTGATTGATTTATTGATTGATAGGACCATCATCATTGCACTTTGGTGAGTAACCATGAGGGATCCGATCTCTTTCTTACACAGGAAGATCTCAGCGGTAGAGCACGGACTCTGTATCATCGACGAGGGTTTCTGATGTCATTTAGAAGATGGTGAAAATATTGTATAGTCATTTTATTGTTTAAGTTTTCTAATGAATTATGTACGGGCAGCGGTTTTCTAATGAATTATGTACGGGCAGCGGTTTTCTAATGAATTATGTACGGGCAGCGGTTTTCTAGCCTGCTCGCCTCGATCTTGAACTGGCAAGAGTTCTTGTATTTGCTCAACTTGAACATGGGACCTATGTTTTATCGTCAGTCTCCGATAGCATTAGGAACTCGACCTCACCTACAGTAAGATCGGGAATCTCTGAAAAAATATCCGATGGCTCCACGATGGAGCGGAATTGAGTACATTTGTAACGAGAGGTCTTGTAATAAATTTAAAGCAACTCTGAATGATGTATGTTTGTTATATGTGTATACATGTGTGTATGTATGATATTGTCTGGTCTCAAATATATACAAGCACAATAAACATAGCATGTGTTTGTGCAAACACTGTTCGATCGAACCTTACCTGATTATTCTGTGTCTAGTTGTAACGAAGCGTTTGAGAAAGACACTCCCTCGTGAGTCATTTTTTTAGAATGGCTCGCTGGTTGTGTTCGTAAGGACGCTCATATTGCTAGGCTAGGCGATGGGTGTCGTAAGAAATGAGGGTAAGTGGTTCGAATCCAGTGCTTGTCTATTTGTTTTTCGAAGCTCTTAATACCTGTACACTGTACCTGTTCACTGTACCTGTACACTGTACCTGTTCACTGTACCTGTACACTGTACCTGTTCATTGTTTATTTGTTGATCATAACGAGAGGAAAGCACTGAACCTCTACACCACAGCGACCCATAAATGTGAGAGGTGTGTGTTGTTGAGAAGTAAATATAGTCTCAGATATGTTCAAGAGACTGGAAGCATTGGTGCTAATAACATCAGTACATAGTCACAGTTGTAATATTTATAACATCAGTACATAGTAACAGTTGTAGTATTGATAACATCAGTAAATAGTAACAGCTGTAGTACTGATAACATCAGTACATAGTCACAGTTGTAGTACTGATAACATCAGTACATAGTAACAGCTGTAGTACTGATAACATCAGTACATAGTCACAGTTGTAGTACTGATAACATCAGTACATAGTAACAGCTGTAGTACTGATAACATCAGTACATAGTAACAGCTGTAGTACTGATAACATCAGTATAGTAACTATACTGATAACATCAGTCATAGTACGATACTGATAACATCAGTAAATGTACTGTAGTAGTAATCAGACTGACAGTCGTACTGATAAATCAGTAAATAGTAACAGCTGTAGTATTGATAAGTGTTTACTCACAGCCAACTCTAGATAACTTGGCCAGACAACTGACCGGGAATCCTGACCTGGATCAGAGCGAGGGCTGGAATCTATATATGTTTGATAGAATACTGCAAGCTTTGTGCAATTTTACTCAATTCTGTGAGTCTATGGTTATTTATTGGTGAAATATATTCATAATATTGATATTCCTTATTGTTAAACTTAACTTGTTGAATAATATCACTTCGATTTAGCATTTTGTGTTGATTTTAAAATGAATTCGTCTATATACACCAATACTGGAATGCGAGGTCACGTGGTAGAGTTGTGGTCTGATTTCCCATAATTCTTACCCGAGTCCGAAGGCCCATAAGTTTATAGTTGGCTTTGGTTTACTGGTCCTCAATTTCCGAAAAATCCCTCATGGAAAGCGAAAAAGAGGGAAGCCTAGAAATAATGAAAGAAGATATTTGGAGACAGAGATCAACGATATACGAAAACGCTGATAGAGCTACAAGAGATAACTAATTATAGAAAAACTTGGCATTGAGTTGGTTGAGGGTTAATACCGGGGTTAAAATGGCACAAGAAGGAGAGAGAGAGAGGGAAAAAAAGAAAGATTTTCTGCAAAATTGCTTTCCATGTCCTATTATATCCTTATCTCTTATCTAGATTTTCCATCTGATGTTATCTTGGCATTTTGATCATGAAATTGCTATGCTTGTTTTAATTAGTTTTTCCCCATCATAACTATGTCGCTATTATTCTTTCTTAAATATGACCAGCAATATGACCAGCAATATGACCAGCAATATGACCAGCAATATGACCAGCAATATGACCAGCAATATGACCAGCAATAGACCAGCAATATACCAGCAATATGACAGCAATATGAAGCAATATGATCTACAATATGACCAGCAATATGACCAGCAATATGACCAGCAATATGACCAGCAATATGACCAGCAATATGACCAGCAATATGACCAGCAATATACCAGCAATATTACAGCAAATCCAGAATATGACTAGCAATGACCAGCAATATGACCGCAATATGACCAGCAATATGACCAGCAATATGACCAGCAATATGACCAGCAATATGACCAGCAATATGACCAGCAATATGGCCAGCAATATGGCCAGCAATATGACCAGCAATATGACCAGTAATATGACCAGCAATATGACCAGCAATATGACTAGCAATATGACCAGCAATATGACTAGCAATATCACCAGCAATATGACTAGCAATATGACTAGCAATATGACTACAATATGACAGCAATATGACTAGCAATATGACCAGCAATATGACCAGCAATAACAAGAATGATTAAATGTAACGTCAAAATCAATTGTTTTCTTTAAACAGGCAAGTACGTTTTTATACGTTTGGTTCCGTACATTGTCTGTCGTGTACAAATTTATGTTTTCGTTTTCCGCTTTGAATCGGGTGTCGTCATGATGCTAATATAGTGTTTCTGACTGCGGTTTTGTTTGTGGTTGGTGTGGGGTTGTGCTTCACCAGTGTCCCTCGCCATTCAGACGAACTGTATTCCAACAGAGGTACTTGTAATTTAGATCTCCAAGCAAAGGATCAGGGTTTCCTATAGCTCAAACGTGGGCACACCGATATCTTTTGACCAAGCTAACCTCGAACCCCGGCATTTCCTCTGCAGAGTATTTTCAACGACGCTATCTGCGCCCCCGTGCAAAAATATGAACTTCTATTAATACAATTAGCCAATACTGTCACATCACTATATTTTATCTTCACTCTACGGCTATTTTGCAGAGATTTTCTAGATTTATGTGCATTGATTTCTACCTAAAGGATATTTCAATCCACTTTTCAATAATTTGTGTATTTATTAATTATGCTACCTGCGTGTACCTCTTCGGTTCATCCATGTTTCTGCCTCTCTTCATTCAAGTCACTCTTAATCACATCCTTCAATCGCTGTACTTCATTCTCCATCATTCTTATCCCAGTGCACGTTCACCCCAGCATGTGTCAGTAATCAGTTGTATGAGGATTATCATCATAGCATTCCGGAAATGTCTATAGTTGCTTCGATCTCCGCTTCAACAAATCCAGCAGACCAACACACTAATTCAATGTTGATTAATTAATCCATATTTGGTATGTCGTCCATTTCGAACCGCACCAATATCGATCGACACCCCATCTCTCTGAACCTGGTCAGCGACTGGGATTCACAACCATGAATGAAACTCCCCTGTTTGGACAAACTCTCTCAATGCGTTAAGAATGTCAGGTCAGTCATTGCAGCTCCCTCTGATATGACATCTATTGTTTCTTTCTTTCTTTCTTTCTTTCTTTCTCGAATCCTGTATGCCTCACAGCGTGAGGTCAGGAAGAGATTTCTAAAACGGGCCTAGTATGCGCTTCGTAGATAGTCTCTTTCGTCGCCTCTGTTATCTCTGAGGTCCATCTTTTGCGTGGCCGGCCTTTTGCTTTGTACCCATTGTATCGAGCAGCATTGCTCTTTAGGGTGCACTGTCTGATGGTAATCTGCTTACGTGACCGAACCATTTAATTTGTTGTTTCTTGATGAAGTCTAGTACTGATGTTGTACCCACTTTTTCCTGATGTCTTCATTTCTCAACCGGTCTCTTCTTGTTACACCCAGCATTCTGCGTAGACACTTCATCTCTGTTGTGACTAGTTTTCTTCTATCGTTTGTTGTCAGCGTCCAGGTTTGGCACTGGTAACATAATGTGGGGAGAAAGATTGTGTTGAACATTGCTCTTTTTGTGTTCATGGTGACGTGTTTGCATCTTAAAATTGGCGCCATTTGCCCTATCATTTGATTTGCTTTGTTGCATCTGTGTTGAATTTCATTAGTTATTCTTCCATTTGCTGAAAAATGCTCCCCAGGTATGTGAAATCTTTTACTTGATTTAGTAGATGATTATCGATGGAGATGTTGGTAGTGTTTTCCTCTCTGGCGAATGTCATTACTTCTGTTTTGTCGATGTTAATTCTCATGTTGTATTCGTTACATGCTAACTGGAGTCTGTTGATGTGTTGTTGTAGCTGTTCTTCTGTTGTTGATATGATTGCCTGATCGTCTGCAAAAAGAAGTTCTATTGCTTACTAACACATCTTAGTCCCATCTCGTCCTGGTTACAAATCCATCTTGTCGAAAATTGTCCACGTCCCAAACGCTCCTCATTTCGTCCCAACCTCTTCTTGTCTCGGCTCATCCCAACTTATACAGTAAATGTTTCCTTATCATTCTCAATTATGAAAAGTGCGGGCAAAAAAAATCAAAACAAAATGCAGAAAGTGATGATATAAACGGAACAAATTATATGTGAAGAAGAAGATATATGAGAAGAGCAAAATTAATCACATTTCTCGTCTGTAACTATGCGACAATGTAGTTCGCTTTCGTAACTAAGCGACAATGTAGTTGGCTGAAGAAGCTCACCTTATGATTGTAGAAACTCGATGTCCTTATGTACATGATTGGTCAGTTATTTTGTGATGTACTCGATGTTATTATATGCTCTACGCTTCATCGCGCCCCTTCTAATCTTCGTCTTTTTGAAAAACCTAACTCCCCACACCACTCATACTCAGGGATCTCTGTGGCTGAGTGGTTAAGCCCTTTACCTTGTGAGTCGGAGGTTGTAGGTTCGAATCCGGACCGAGCCGTTCTGTTCACAAGTGCATATTATTCAGAGACCGCCTAGGATTGTTGCTGGAGTTACAGAGTTCGTGCTTTGTGCAGTACTCTGGGCAGGTGGAGTGTGCCATTTCTGTGGAGAGGGACCGAGCTATATGGGGTAAAACTCGGTGCAATGAAGTCCATCCTTCGGCTTAAAACCCTTTAAACTCATTCTTGTTTGTCTCATTCATTTTCTTGCATAAATCATCTTCACTTTCTTGTGATCAACTCTGTTGTTCATAATCTAGAGCTGATCTTCTTCACACGCTTCATAACGACCACTTGTGATGTGTATGTGATCCGTGCCTAAGAGCGATTTACGTTGTTCCAGTTATGCGCCCGCAAATAGACCAGCACATCCTATTACTGCGGCGCTTTCTATTTACTAGGGTAGCTTCCCTAGGCCACTACTTCAGTCACCTCTTACGACATTCCTTGTAGGTCGAAGTACTACTATTCTGTGCTCTTCTTATGGGCCCGGACAACACACGGGCCGGACAACACACGGGCCGGACAACACACGGGCCGGACAACACAGGCGGACAACACGGCAAGACAACACACGGGCCGGACAACACACGGGCCGGACAACACACGGGCCGGACAATACACGGGCGATAGAGCTTATGAATGTAACGATCTTACGTTGCCAGTACCAGTGCCACTGATTTACAAAACAAAATCTATTCGTAACTAAGACAACACGAACGCACACACGAACACACACACGAACATAAAATGAAAAAAACAATGTAGCTGGAAAGAAAATACAAACGCACCGAGAGAACAAAAAAGAAAATTAAATGTATTAGCTGAAGAGAAGCACCATGATAAACGCCCCACTCTGTTTCTGCAAGATTCAACAAAGTTCAATAAAAGTTGAACAAAGTTCATTTTCCTTACGGGAAGGAAACAAAAACTAGGAGAAAAACGATTGAGTTAGCGGTGAATAAAGTTCAGCCAGCAATTTGTACAAAAATTAGCTACACAATCCCAGAAAGAACAGCTGAAGAACTTGATTACAGGACAGGTATTGGCGACCTTCCCCGGGCTGTAAACTGACTTCTTACAGAAAGAACAAAAAAGATGGCGTATGTAATGTGGTCGTCTAGTCGAAATTGCTTGTCATTAAAGAAAATAAAAGCAATAGTAAATGTGGATGATGACTGCAAACGCCATTTTGAGCAATTTTCTTCATCTGAAGAGCCAGGAACCACGCGTCGCTTAGCACTGACGTTTAACTAAACATAGAAAACGTTTTTACCTGGAGTTAGCTACAATTTACCTTGACAATTGCCAGCCCGGATCGATGTGAGAGGCAAAGTTAACTGTTGAAAGTTTTAACCGAACCGCTTACATCGACGTCAATGAGGGGAGTTTACTTCGGATTCTGGTGAAATTTGCATCTAATGAGAAGAATTTTGAGTGTTTAGTTTGGACCGTATGCCAACTACAGTCAGTAAATAATTGAAACTCTTGTCAAGAGGTCGCTGCTGCTTGGAAGCAGGCAATATTACAAAGTTAAGTTTACGCGGCTCTTATAGATAACAACAGTAGCCAATAGAGTACCATCAACTATCATGTGACATCTTTTGATAACCGCCCGTATGTTACCGGGGGTCGTAAGGGTGGAGCAAAGAATTGTAAGACTGATCCCTACAAGGCATGTCGTAAGAGGCGTCTAAAGTAGGGACCCGCCTGTATGATACAGGGGTTCGAAAGGGGATGAACGAATTGTAACACTGCGCCCTACAAGGCATGTCGTAAGAGGCGACAAAGGTAGGGGCCCGCTCGTGTACTACAGGGGCTCGAAAGGGGATGAACGAATTGTAACACTGCGCCCTACAAGGCATGTCGTAAGAGGCGTCTAAAGTAGGAGCCCGCCCGTATGCTACAGGTGCCCGAAAGAATATGCAGAAATGTGTACCTGCCACGCATGAGGGGACTAAGTAGGATAGAGGGTGGGGCTGGCTACCTCAGCCCGTAGAAAAAAATGAGCTAACAAATCTTCAACAAACATGGACAGTACAACAATAAGAAATAATCTAACTCAACCATGCGAACCAACGGAAGGCTCCCAAACAAGGAGGCAAATGGCATATCACCGGGAAAGCCGAAAGGATCCGGTGATGCCGACTAATCTTCTTCCCTGTTGGAAAACTGCCAGAATTGGTTGCTGGAATATGATATTAAATAGGTAAACTTTGAAAGAATTGGAAGGGATGGCAAGAGAGAGGAAGAGCTAGAAGAAGTTTGTTGAAGACCTGTGCTCCGTTGGGAGTTGAAATGTGAAGAAGAAGATGACAGATAGACGCGATTGCATAGTGGTTAATGTACTTACTTCGTAGATGCATAGTCCCAGGATCAAATTTCCCAGTTAGAGTGAGATATTTTCCGATTGTAACGGCTCTTAAGTTAACCTGACCTCAATTATGTACCAGAGAAATAATAAAAAGTAAAGCCGAACGATATTGACTCCATTACACATCGCGTTTCGTGTGTTATCTAACAATATGGTCCTACACAGTATCCATCAACATGTGTAATTGCATGAAAATGTAGTTTTTATTTACTTTTCTTATTTTTCATAATATATGTGTTATTTTCAGCAGAAAAGCTTTTTCTCCCCACAAATTTTGCCAAAAAGTAGAATTCTATCTGTCCACGAGTTTTGTCAGTATAAGAACTCTTTCTTTCTGTCCACGAGTTTTGTCAGTATAAGAACTCTTTCTTTCTGTCCACGAGTTTTGTCAGTATAGGAACTCTTTCTTTCTGTCAACGAGTTTTGTCAGTATAGGAACTCTTTCTTTCTGTCAACGAGTTTTGTCAGTATAAGAACTCTTTCTATCTGTCCACGAGTTTTGTCAGTATAGGAACTCTTTCTTTCTGTCAACGAGTTTTGTCAGTATAAGAACTCTTTCTATCTGTCCACGAGTTTTGTCAGTATAAGAGCTCTTTCTTTCTGTCCACGAGTTTTGTCAATATAAGAACTCTTTCTTTCTGTCCACGAGTTTTGTCAGTATAAGAACTCTTTCTTTCTGTCCACGAGTTTTGTCAGTATAAGAACTCTTTCTTTCTGTCCACGAATTTGGCAGGAGAAAAGCTCTTCCAGTCCACGATTTTATGCCAACAAGCGAGCTCAATAATAGCCGTTAATCGCAAGCGATGATAATAAAAGTCGCATGCGTCTGTTGCTGCACCTCTGTGATGTGTGAAGAGATGACTGCAAAGTCCAATCCGCGAACACAATCCCCTAATACATATGGGGCATACATAATCGAGGTTAGACATGTGGGTGCTGTGTGTTTTCTCTTCATGCGCTGCTCTCTTTCTCTGTGCCTTGACAGTACAACAAGTTTCAGCTATGCGAGCTCCTCTTTTGTTGTTATAATGCCACATTTGGCAATCTAGCGCAAGAGATTCCCAGCATGTGGTGTCTATATCGAAGCATCCAAAATTGTCTCTCTCTGTCTTCCTCTGTCTCGTCTCCCTAGATTGTACCGGTTGTCACAGTGTGTTCTAAACCTTCCTTTCTCATCACATGCCCGAAAAACTGATGACTGCCTCTTTCTTATATTGATCATAATCTTTCTCTGTGTATTAATATTAATAAGCAACATTCCCATATATTCAATTTAATCGATTTTAAAAAGACCTTTGATAGTCTACACGGAATCTCTCTGGAATATTCTGAGATGCTATGGAATGCCAGCTAATATCATAAACATTATCAACAACATGTGTGCTGGTTCACAGTGTGCAGTCCGCACTGACGATGGCCAACGAAACTGGTTTTTTTAGTTGAAACCGGAGTAAATCAAGGCTACATTCTCCTCTTTTTTTTTGGAGTGGCCATTAGCTGAGGATGAGAACATGTTGCATGGACTAATCTTGCATCGATTGGGTAGAACATAGTCAACAAGAAGATTTGGATTTTGCAGATGATATTGCTTTGTTTAGTAACAACAACCAAGATATGCAAAGACAAATAGACAACTTGTCATCTATAGCATCAACAGTTGAACGTGATAATCTATGAAGAAACAAATATAATGAAGACACCTATGGCAAGTAATGCAGATATCACACTGGAATCTAAAATGATAAAAATAACAGAGCAGCTCATCTATTTGGCTAGCAATTTTGATTTAACTATAAATGTTTAACAAATATTATGGCACGAGTTGCCACAGCAACATAAGTTTTTAAAAGTCTAAATAAAAAGTTAGAACTGCAAGTTATATAGTTTTAATACTAATTTACGAAATTGTATTTCAAATGTTGTATCAATCCTAACGTATACCAGTGAGGGTTGGAAAATTACTAAAGATATAAAAAGTAAGTTGAATGCATTTGAAAATAGAAGTCTGCAAAAAATAATGAATATAAGCTGAGACGAATTCAGAAGTGATGAAATCAGAGAAATGTCTGGTCGACCGCTAGTAACAACTGTATAAGAAGGAGAAGATTGAGATATGTTGAGCATACATTGAGAAGAAATGATCAAAGAATACTAAAGCTAGCATTGAAGTGGGACGCAAAGTGTTCAAGAAAGAGATGACGCACTAGAGAAACCCTGAAAGAGAGAGCAAACAAATATCGGACTCAATTCCATGGAAGAGATTGAGCGAGCTATCCAGGACAGAGTGGTATGGAAAGATTACTTACAGGCCCTATGTAACGAGTAACGGTACGGAGAATATATATATATATATATATATATATATATATATATATATATATATATATTATACAATCATATATTATGCACGCACGTATTTAATTGCAATCTATGTTAATATAATATAGTCGGAACCAACTCGCAGCTAGATACTGTCGTTGATACGATGATCACACAGCATTGGCTGTTGACTAACACAGTGGTCACCTCTAGTTTTCTGGAACCAAACAGCCATTCGAGCATGGATGTGCAATTTTGTCCCTCCCCATGGCCACATGCAGAATTTCGCAACTGATCTCGGACCGTAGCACATAAAAAATGTCATGATAAATATGGCCCTCGGATTTCATCATGCCATATGATTTTGTGCTGATCTGAAAGCATAATTACTCATAATATGAATGCATTATCATGTCAAGGAGACGATACATAATCTGTTACGACAGTGATCAAACACAAAAAATCATCTTAAATTAGAAATATTTATCTGCCTAGTTGGTATCAATGGGATGATTATGTTTTGTATCCCTTTAACAAGGCGCTCGATATTAGGTATCATGGCAGATATTGATAATCTTAACGAGTTCTCCAAATTAGTATTTATTATTAGTATTCTTGTTTTTGTCTTATCAAGCTTTGTTCTGGGAAAAGAGATTTTCTTGTGAAGCATAAGTGCTTCTAAAAAGTGAAACATTTTTAGGAGCTAAATCGTCAAGTTTAGAGTACTTGTCGTCTGCAAAGTGTCTCTAGCAAAACCTTGCCAATGAATTGTCTATTGCTTTCATGTTCACATTAGCTTTCTCTTGTAAATCAGTAAGCTGCATTTGCATTGATAATGGGACTGGGGTATTAATAATCCACATTAGCATCAAATTGAGATGCAGATATCTTATAATTTATCTTCTGCCATGGAAAACAGTCAGATCTCGCAGTACGTTTTGAGTATCATTTGCTGGCTGAATAGAAACATGTCACGAGCCGTATAGGACCAGCTGTAAGGTTCATCATAAGTCCTTGTCGCGACCAAGTACACATAAGTCCTTGTCGCGACCAAGTACCATACGACTGTCGCGACCAAGTATACATAAGTCCTTGTCGCGACCAAGTATACATAAGTCCTTGTCGCGACCAAGTATACATAAGTCCTTGTCGCGACCAAGATACATAAGTCTTGTCGCGACCAGTACAGTCCTTGTCGCGACCAAGTATACATAAGTCCTTGTCGCGACCAAGTACACATAAGTCCTTGTCGCGACCAAGTACATGCCTTGTCGCGACCAAGTATACATAAGTCCTTGTCGCGACCAAGTATACATAAGTCCTTGTCGCGACCAAGTATACATAAGTCGTCGACCATTGTCGCGACCAAGTATACATAAGTCCTTGTCGCGACCAAGTATACATAAGTCCTTGTCGCGACCAAGTACACATAAGTCCTTGTCGCGACCAAATATGTACCACTAAGACCTTGTCACGACCAAGTACACATAAGACGTTGTCGCTACCAAGTACACATAAGACAAAGATAAAACATTTCCACTCAATTTGACCTTTCACCGTTCACAGTGACATGATGAATCTTCACATGCAGTTTAGATTGTTTCTGATTCTTTAGCTGTTTGCTGCTTTTGTGGGCAGCGTGGGGTTGCATACCCCATATGCTGCCCCTCTAAGTTGACTTTTACAGCAAGCAAGAGTAGAACGGTGAGGGGTGAATCACCCTAAATAATGATCTACATGCGAAGTATTGACTTCATTTCACCAGTTTTCTCCCATATGGCTAGGCCACTCTCCGCACAGTTTTCCCCCGTATGGCTAGGCCACTCTCCGCACAGTTTTCCCCCGTATGGCTAGGCCACTCTCCGCACAGTTTTCCCCCCTATGGCTAGGCCACTCTCCGCACAGTTTTCCCCCGTATGGCTAGGCCACTCTCCGCAGAAATGGCCCGCCTTCTGCCGAAAGTATTGTACCAATCATGAATTCCATAATTTTAGCAACAATTCTAGGGATGTCGGAAAAAAAGTGCACTTGCGAACAGAACGGCACCCGAACTTCGAATGCACGATCTTCCTCTTAGAGCAAGGCAATGGCGTAACCATTTAGCCACGAAAGCCACCACACATTGAACTATTTGTGTTAGTTTGCTTCCTTTCGGCCAAAGGCGGCACATAGGGCAGAGGTTTTAGATCTCCATGTGATACGGTTCTTTGCTAGCAGTTGGAGATCTTGTATGGTTTTACATCCCAATAGTTTACTTTCTTGTTGGATGGTTCTTCGAAGAGTGGTCTTAGGTCTTCCATGTTTTCTTTTCCCAACTGGTGACCACATAAGGACTTTTCGATTTAGTTTCTTTTTGTCTGATCTAAGAACATGACCTAAATATTTCAACCTTTGTTTCCTTCTAATATTTGATACGGGTTGGTGGTGTGTTCTATCTCTCACTGTGTTGTTAGAAACGAAATCACTCCATTTTACTTTTAATAATTTTCGGATATTGTGTACACAATATTATTAATATCATTTATTTGTAAGTGATTCAATAATATCTCGGTTGTAGTTTAAGTCAAGTTAAGAATATTTTGTAAATATTTTTCTTCTAAGTTCTGATGGAGAACAAATAATAACATTCACTATATTCAAGACATATTCCTCTCCGTTCCTCGTGGAGCATAGAGCCTCAGCAGTTGTTCTCCACTTTTACCGGTCTTCGGTTTTTTTTTAAATTATGGATTGAAAGGATAGTCCAGCATCCTCAAGTTCCTCGAAAACAATCCGTCTCTTGGTCTGTTTAGTAAGCCCTATTTGTCTGTTTAGTGAGCCCTATTTGTCTGTTTAGTAAGCCTTTCATTTCTATGTTTAGTAAGCCCTCTTTGTCTGTTTAGTAACCCCTTTCTTTGTTGTTTAGTAAGCCCTCTTTTTTTCTGTTTCCCTTGTCGATGCCACTCAAAAACGTATTCAATGAAATATTAGTTTTGTTCAGAATACAGCATTATAATTTGAATCTAGCCATGTTACCAAATAGTTGTTGATAGTAAGATCCTAATGTTTATCTTGAAAGCAGACTTTCGTTACAGATATATTATACTAATCTAAGGTTGATCATTTGTAACAGAAATAATAGATGTCTCAGAGTTGCACATGATTAAATAATGTTGAGTAATACTTGATGACAATTGTTCAAATACATTGTAATAGAGCCGATAGATATCTAATATTGCTTATTGTCCAATAATATTGAAATAATACTTGATAACAATTGTGCAAACACATTGTAATAGAATACATTGTGCTAGATATCTAATGTTGCTTATTGTCCAATGATATGTTGAAATAATTGATAACAATTGTGCAAATACATTGTAATAGAATACATTGTGCTAGATATCTAATGTTGCTTATTGTCCAATGATATGTTGAAATAATTGATAACAATTGTGCAAATACATTGTAATAGAATACATTGTGCTAGATATCTAATGTTGCTTATTGTCCAATGATATGTTGAAATAATTGATAACAATTGTGCAAATACATTGTAATAGAATACATTGTGCTAGATATCTAATGTTGCTTATTGTCCAATGATATGTTGAAATAATTGATAACAATTGTGCAAATACATTGTAATAGAATACATTGTGCTAGATATCTAATGTTGCTTATTGTCCAATGATATGTTGAAATACTTGATAACAATTGTGCAAACACATTGTAATAGAATACATTGTGCTAGATATCTAATGTTGCTTATTGTCCAATGATATGTTGAAATAATTGATAACAATTGTGCAAATACATTGTAATAGAGCCGATAGATTTCTAGTGTTGCTCATTGTCCAATGATGTTGAAAAATACTTGATAACATACATCAAATACTTTGTCGGTCTGTACATTTATATCAGTTGTATAGTTCTTGTGAACTAAACTGAACCAAATAGAAATTAAATAATCATACACAAAGTTTTCATAACGTACTTTCTTCGTTTGTCTACTGTGAATTCAAGCGCAGTCCTGGCGACTAATATGGCTCATCTGACTGATTTTACCTGAAGACTTGCTTTTCTTATCACCAATGTCCACCGCCATTTAGACGAGTCCTACTCCAACTTCAGAGAAACTTGTAATTTAGATACCCAAATCAGGATCAGGATTTCCTGTAGTTCAATCGCACTCGGAAAATGTACGGCCCAAGCTGGCATTGAAACTCGTAACTTCCATGGTACATGGTCTCCAGCGCAGCCTGCTATCCACTTCACTATTGACGACCCAACATGACGTACTGTAAATATACTTACATTAAGACATTATTAAGTTCGGCATGAAAAACTCATAAGTTAGATTTAGTAGTTACATTTGTCTGATTTTATATATTTATTCTGTGTCATATAAGAAGTAAATTTCTTCATTTCTGTTGTATCCTTTGCTTGATAAAGACATGTTTTGGTCGGTATTTCTAGAACAAGCTTTTGTGTTCGCTTCATACACAATGTTTTTCCCCACCTCTGTTATTTCTGAGATCCATCTTTTGCGTGTACGTCACAATCTTCAGCACCATTTGAAGCCCTAGTGTTTGTCCTTCGGCGATGTATCCAATTTCAACCAGCGTTTATTGGGTTCGCTCTCCGTTAGCCCAATTCCCCTTTCGATTTTGGTGGGTCGTGCCCCACTGGCCCTAATGATAAGCCGCCCTGTACTGAAGTAAGAATGATTTGGTAATACAATTTAAGTATCTTCCTTATCCCTTGCAACTCTTCGTGAAGCATATGGCATCAACAGTTATCTTCCACTTTTCCCGGTCGATTGATGTTTTATTTATCTCTTTCCAGGATAATCCAACGTACTTCAGTTCTTCAAGAAGACTCCGTCTCCAAGTCTATTTATGACATTCCCTTTTCCATTTCTCTTGCGGGTTCCACTCAAGTGCTTGTCTAGTGACTACTAGTAATTGAATTATACTGTTTAACAATGATTTATTTCTTGATAATTGTGTTAGAATCTAATAGATGAGTGAATTCTAACCTTCATTTTTTTTTTTTACAAATGACCTAGAACTATAATTAGAACAGCAATAATGGGTGCAGGCATGCAGAGACACCTGGTGTAAAGCCCGAAACATCAAGGTCATGAAAAAAATACTAAGACCTTGTTTCACATTCCCATGGGTCGTACTGGAAACATTTTTGTCTAGTTAAAAAAGTAAGGATCTGATATTATCTTTGCTGTGATAGTGAATTCTGCTGTAGAACTGGAAACATGGTTGCTATATAGTAGGTAATCAATTCATCATATTCAGCTTTTCTAGAGATTGTAAGAGATACACGGCTCCCTCCGGAGTAGAAGGATACACGTGTAATGGCAGCACACGCACAACATTAAATATAGTAGTTTTCTGGGATTTCACACACACAAAAAGTCATGATGACGGCTAAGTCAGAAAAAGTAGCAAGACAAAACGGTGGAACCTATATAGGGCAATACAGTGTTAGGCCTCTATCGTTCATTGACCGTCGGCACACGATGTGTGATGTAGTCAGCATCACGCCGGGTGGAACTGGAGTGGAAAATAAAACTCTACTACGTAACAGAGGGAACAATAATGCAAATGAATACTCTTTCTGAGATATAAACAGTAACATCTACAGCTGACAACAGTCTTTCATACTGAAATAGTTGGATGTTATTGCCACATTGACATATAAAAATTAAATCAAGGAACCCTTTTTATACCCGAAGTATATTGAGTAATAATGTGTAAAGCCCGTATTTTGCATTGACACGTCGACACACCAAGGTTGATGTGGGCAACGTCACGCCGACCGCCTTTACTTCCAGTGTTTTCCTGGTACCCAGTTGAGGGCTGTGTCGACCTGAGAGCCGTTACAGTCGGAAAAATAACCCACTATCGAGTTGAACCCGGGCCACTAGCCGAAGAAACAAATTCACTAACAACTACGCTACTGTGACTCTCAACATTGAGATTTACAGTTATAGTCTGTCCATTAATTCGTGAGCACGTTTGAAATTGATTTTCTCGAAAACTACCTGTTGGATCTCAGTGATTTTTGCATGCAGCCTTAGAATATACATGACGCTAAAATAAAGCTAACCAGTAGTCCATAGATGCTACGGATTTTGCACATCGGCGAATTCCTTTGATCTTTTATGACAATTGCAAATACGGGGGCTCAAATTTTAGATTTTACTGTAATCCCTAGAATTTGTCCATGTCAATTCTATTCATAGGTGTATCTCCATATTAACTTGATAGGTCAAGTAACTAAGTGTATTGCCCTTTATGTGCAATCGTGAACTTGGATACAATATGCAACAGTTAGTCCTCCCTTCGGTCACCATTAGACCCCAGGGTGTCTTAACTTCACCACAAATTGTATGATGGTAGACGCATTTGGATATGGAAATGTATACGTTGCTATTTCTCAGTCTGTAATCAAAATATGATTTGTATCATCCGAATCTCACGATTCCATGAGGTTGATAATTGTTACTGGCTGGACAAATTGTAATCCATCTCGGTGCCAGTACTCGTCTTCCTCTCGGAGCACATGTTCAACACACTTTTTCCAGAACTGCATGTCTATCATTGAGAGGGACTCACATGTCAGAACTTCAATATCACACATTTTAAACGTCCTGTTCTGTTCGGCAACTTGCCCTTTTACTTTAGCCCAGACAAGCTCTATCGGATTGAGGTGAGCATGATATGGAGGTAGTCGCAAAGACGTGTGGCCGTATTCCGCAATGATTTTGTCAATATGAAACACCTTTGTCTTATTTGTCATCCTCACCAGGTGCAACAACTCGGGTTTCAAATATGTATCATCGAAGCTGACATTTTCCTTAGCAGGCCAAGTCCTAATTTCATCTTTTGTATTTGATGCAGTTGGTACTTTGTCTTCCGCTGATACTGCGTTGTGATAGGATGCATTATCCATTACCAAGCATGATGGTCTGTTTAGAATTGGAAGTAGATCTTTCTCCATCCAGTGCCTGAAAATATGTCTATTCATTTCTGTGTGGTAGTCCCTACCGTCGGTACTTTTGATTGGAAAATAAGTCCAGCGTCATGGACAAGACCTTCTTCACTGCTTCCTGCATGTGTTAGTATAATACGCTGGCCTTTGCTGTTTGGTATTTTTCTTTTCTGTTCACCGTCTACTGATTGCCATTCTTTAACATTGGTGTGGTGAGCATTGACCCATGATTCGTCCAAATATACAATATCATAGCCTTGCCTCCGCCGCTCACGGATCTGCCTCAGGTATTTACTTCGGGCAGCAATTAAATGTGGCTTTTCACAAATAATATTCCTGCCGCCTATAGTTTTTCTGAAGGTGAAGCCGGCGGCTCTTACAATTTTCCATAGAGTACTTTTAGAAATGTCTATGCTGCAATCTGATTGCAGTTTTAATTTCAGTTTCCTGAGAGTAACAAGTTGATTTGTTGCAAACATTTTCAAAAGCTCCCGTCTTATGACATCTATGTCAAAGTCGTCAATTGTTCTTTTCCTTCCTTGCTTGACATTAGTGCACTTTGTGTCCTGTTTAATCCATCGGAAAAGGATTCTCTATTCAGACCAAGCGCCAGTTGCGTTCGTTTCTCAGGGTTATGAATATCGCAATATAGATGACCTCTCTTAGATTCCTTACGGAAGTGTTGGTATAGTAAAACTGTAACCTTTTGCATTGTTATAAATGTGCACTTCAGACTCATTATGAATGTGATATCAATGTCAGTTTTGATAAGCCAACAAATATGATACAATAGCTTCATACAAATAGCGAGATACACCTATGACTATACAACGGTATCCCAATTATAACGTCATATGCTTTCCGCTTTCAAAGTCGACTGGGTTAGGTGCACGAATTCGTGAAATTGTTGTGTACTCACGATATTTCAATGTTACCATAATGTATTTCTAGAACAACGCGTCTGTGTACCGTAGATCTGTTACTATTGTGTACAATCCGGTGAGGTTGATTTTAATATAACCTGAAGAAGAAATATTTCAAACTACATCAAATTTTCTTGGAAAAAATATTTCTCTAGCGTCATGGATATTCTAAGGCTGCTTGCAAAAATCACTGAGATCCAACAGGTAGTTTTCGAGAAAATCAATTTCAAACGTCTCACGAATTAATGGACAGACTATAGTTTTTCACATTTCTCTTGCACTGCCATTAGTAATTTTTCAGTCCCTTTTTTTGTGTGTATGCAATTTTGACAATAACACTGTATCGTCAGCATGGAAATATATGTTATATAAATATACTTTAAATATCTCGATGTCTATGTTTTATATAGCTTCATATGAAGTTTTTGTTCCCTAATAACCACAACATTGAGAAACTTCAATGTTAACTTGTTTCATCAGGCGCCGATAGCGAAGTCGTTAACACGCTTTGCTAGTAGCCCCATGTCGCGTTAGTTCCAGGGTTCAAGGTCAACTTGGGCAACAAGAAATATTGTTGGTGTGCACGTGGTACGTGATTGAGCTACAGGTTTCCTGATTATTTACTTGACCATATAAATTACGAATACCGCAGAAGTTAGAGTAATGCTCGCCTGAATGACGAGAGACAATGATGATAAGGAAAGCAAGCCTTCCTGAAAAATCAGATAGAGGTACAATAATATGCTGCACTTGAATTCATAGCTGTAAAACGAAAATATTAGCATATCCTTTACAGGATTTCCCCATGAACCACAGTAAACGAGTAGTCGGTTTTCTTCCCCATGAACCACAGTAAACGAGTAGTCGGTTTTCTTCCATGAACACAGTAAACGAGTAGTCGGTTTTCTAGACACCACTTATAATTTCAGTATTTTATTGTTGCTTTCTGAACGGTGAGGTCTGGTTTTATCGTTCGTAAAAATTCACACGAACAAATTTGCTTCCACAATGCCTGCCGTGGAGTTTGCACTAGGAACAGTTGGGCTGTGATCTATCTCACTACCACTTAGGCTACGTACGCCCACTGAATGCATAGTGAACTTCAAATAATTGTGTTACACCAGCCCTGATTAGGAACCACCCCCATCCGTGAGAAATGTTAATGTTAATTACCAGTCCAGATTACGCGATTACCAGTCGCTAAAACACAACTCTACAACCAGGCCTGGTCGGTAGTGTTCTTCGTGTTGTATAGTCAGTTTCTTGCTATCTCCGCACCTACTTAAGACATTAACAGATTCAATTACACCTGTCTGATAAACTCAATTATACGTGATTCTCAAATGTGTCAGGCAAACTGTACACCTTCTACACGTGACAACACACCTTTTTATTAACGAATTAACCTTTACATAGAAGGTATTATCAAATCATAGACATTTTTCTTCTCTTATGTGTTTACTTTTCTTCCCAATGCTATCAGAAATGTTATCTGAACAAATAATGGTAATGTCAGGAATTTGACAAGACCAAACGATGTATATTCTTCTTCTGCGTTCTCACTAGATTGGGATTTAGGATTCTCTAATAAAGGCCGTCGTCTGCCTTAGATTGTCAGCCACACCATACAGTTTGTCTTGGGCACTGGTGTAAGTGGGCCACCTCTTTCTTCTCAGGTCTGCATACTCGGGGCAGTTCTGGAGGATATGCTCTGTTGTCATACTCCTCAAGCCACAGGAGCACATGTCGTTGGTGTATATCTTGAATTTAGTGTACAGGTGGTGTCGCATTCTGTTGTGACCCGTCCGGAGGCGAAGTATGGCAGTCAGGTCCATTCTGAACAGTCCTGTCTCCGCAATGAAGGTTGGTTGAAATGGACCTCCAACCTTTCTCTTGATGTTGAGCTCTGCCTGGCTGTAGTTTATCCATCTCTTGCTGTTGTTTTCCAATATGTGTCTCTGTCGTCCTCTTGCTCGTCGTCCTACCTTTCCTCTTCAATATTGTTTGATCAACGTATCATGTCTATTTATGTGTCTGAAATATTGTTTGATCAACGTATCATGTCTATTTATGTGTCTGAAATATTGTTTGATCAACGTATCATGTCTATTTATGTGTCTGAAATATTGTTTGATCAACGTATCATGTCTATTTATGTGTCTGAAATATTGTTTGATCAACGTATCATGTCTATTTATGTGTCTGAAATATTGTATTTATTATTTCCTGTAGTAATCCTTTCTTCATTACTAGTTTCTCCTTCTTCTTCTGTCAAAACCTGGACGCTGACATCAAATGGTAGAAGAAAACTAGTACGACAGAGAGGAAGTGTCTACGCAGAATGCTAGGAGTATCAAGAAGATATCGGTTTAGAAATGAAGACATCAGGGGGGAAAAGTGGGAACAACATCAGTCCTGAACTTCATCAAGAAACAACAAATTAAATGGTTCGGTCACATAAACCGATTGGTAAACAGACTAAACAGGCTCTAAATGCAATGCTACTCTAATACAGCGGATACAAGCCAAAAGATCGTCAACGCAAAAGGTGGAACACATAAATAACAGATACACTGAAAGATACCATATACAAAGCGAACACAAGAATTCGTTCTAGAAGTCTCTTCGTACACTGGCGACGCTTTAATGCAAAACAGGATTAGAAAAGGATTAAGATTACAAATGTATACCGAACATCCGTCTGTTAAATCTATCGAGACATTTCATACACATGCATTCAATCATTTCAATCCATTCAATCCATATTTGCACTAAACTCCAAATCTATTTGTGATCTTCATTTATTGATTCTCCAAAACGAATCGATAAAGACAAAGTTTATATCCATGTGATCAGTTCTACCAATGTAAACATGGACGAGTATACATTTGTTATAATAATATCTCGTACCACACAGAATAGCAATGTTAAACACACACGGTATGTGACCTTGGATCAGTAAATAAAAAGAAGACCAAGGAAAAAAAATAGTCAACCAAGAAAACGAAAATTGAACCAAGAAAAAAAGAGTGAACCAAAAAAATAGTGAGCCAAGAAACAAAATAGTGAACCAAGAAAAAATAATAGATCCAAGAAAAAATAACAGAGAACCAAGTAAAAAATAACAGAGAATCAAGAAAAAATAATAGAGAACCAAGTAAAAAATAACAGAGAATCAAGAAAAAAATAACAGAGAATCAAGTAAAAAATAATAGAGAATCAAGTAAAAATAACAGAGAACCAAGTAAAAATAATAGAGAATCAAGTAAAAATAACAGAGAATCAAGTAAAAATAATAGAGAATCAAGTAAAAATAACAGAGAATCAAGTAAAAAATAATAGAGAATCAAGTAAAAATAACAGAGAATCAAGAAAAAAATAACAGAGAATCAAGAAAAAAATAACAGAGAATCAAGTAAAAAATAATAGAGAATCAAGTAAAAATAATAGAAAAACCAAGAGCTAGCAACAGTAAATATATTCGGATGCATAAATCGAATAGAATACAAGGCTTGATATCAACTGGAAAACAATGGAAAAAGTCAGTGTTGATTTTGTAAATATAAACAATATTTCGAGGTGTATCTACCAAGTAGAAAACAAAAAACCAAATTAAGAATACATTTGTTATGAAATTTAAAACTGGATAACAACAGAAACATTGCTTTTATAGTCAGAAATAAGGTTCGCTTTAATGATGAGGGACACGGTGATAAGAAAAGCAAGTCTTCACGTAAAAATAAGTCAGCGGTGCTTTATTGATCGCTATTACTACATTTCCTCCTTCCTTTTGTTAGCTTGAAATTGTCTATATATTCAATGTTGTCTCTTGTATGAACGTCACTGTCTTTGTAGCTCACACAGAGGTCTGTGTAGTTTTCTGTCGAGTGTTGTTTCGTTAGGCCAGTGATTTTGCCTCAGTGTATCATATTCGGGGCAGTCTTGAAGTATGTGCTCTGCAGTCTGGTGTGCCTGTCACATGTACACATGGCTGAATTGCCAATCTTGAATTTTGTACACATGTGGCTGCGGAGTCGATTGTGTCCTGTTCTAAGGCGCAGAATGACAACTTGTTCCAATCTGCTCATATTATAGTAATCGTCTTGTGTTGGTATTTGTGGCTTTCTCATTGATGTAATCATCCTTTTCTTTTGGTGGTAGGTAACTGGCACATCCGGTTGCTCTCCTGCAGCACCTTCCTGGCCAATCGGTCTGCTGTTTCATTTCCTGGTATTCCACAGTGAGAGGGTATCCACTGCAAGATGACCCTGCGCTGCTTGGACAATTTAGACAGTAGGGTCTGTAGACCTGGCAATTTTCTGGACTTGAGTGCTTGGAGTGCTGATTTTGCATCAGTCAAAAATACAACAGGTTGAGGATCGAGTCTGGTATTCAACAGTTTTTCAGTTGCCACCTTGATTGCCTGAATTTCTGCATCATAGTTGTGACAGAATTTCCCGTTGGTACTTTAATCGCATCTCTATTACTACATTTGAATTCGTAGGGAACGAACGAGAGAAACAAAACAAAAAGAACATCTAGCCAGTGTTTCCCAAAGTTTGTATATATTGGAGTGTATCTAACTAATGTTTGTAGAGGCGTGGGGCGCCGTGTGAGCATTGTAATAACAATACATAAATCATTATAATAAAGTCACATTAATAATAACATTGATAAACGAAATAAAAATATGAAAACTTAATCCGTGCTAAACGTTTAATTGTTTTTTAAAAATATATTGTTCTTACAAAACCAAAAAAACAAAACATTGTTACTGAACGTATTGTTATTGTCGAACATGAACGTTGGAAGTGCAGAATCACTTTTCAATATATTATTTATTGGTTTTTTTACTTTTTCTATTTTCAATCTTCATATTAATTATTAACTTTACTAAGAGAGGCGTGAAATATCGGACTTAATTTCATAGAAGATATTGAATGTGTTGTCAAGGATAGATCGGTATGAAGAAATTACTTGCAGGTCCTTCTTCTTCTTCTTTCTTCTTTGCGTTCGTTCTTTACGATCAATTTTAATCACTCTTTGTAATATATTTAATCTTTGCCAAGAACGTGTATACGTTACACGTTCGTTTGGTAGGCCCCTAAACGCATAGACTTCTACACGTTTAGGACACGTGCATCCGATTTCAGCCAAACCTCTAAATCACCTCTTACGACATGCCTGGCAGGTAACAGTAGTTCTATTCTTTACACCCCAAATTTGGGCACCGATAACCACTCGGGCGGGTGCAGGTAATGTGTAACGTGTAACGGTACGAGAGATGAATATATCATTAATATTAATAATTGTATGTTCAAGCTATAAGAGACGATTTACTTAGTCCAGCTGTACTTTGTTATTCTTAAACTTTGCCTTGACTTCTTCATTATTTTATTGTAATTATCCAAGCTTATTTTCTCAATCAATCAATCAATCAATCAAGTCCCATATCTGCAGGAGTATGTGATCATCTCTAATCACAACTATACTTGGTGTGCAGTTAATCAGTTCTAACTTCGATTTTGTGTCGAATCACAAAGTCAGACCATCCAACATCTTCTCCCTCTCTCTTCCACGATCTCTCCTTCCCTGAATTTCACCTGTTGTCACCAAATGTTCTAAACCTTCTCTTCGCATTATATGCCCGAAGAACCTTGATTGTCTTATTCTTATGATAAGGTTTCTTTGTGTGCAGGTTTGATTTCCTCGAAAACCTCATCATTTGTTTTCGTCGCTGTCCATGGAATTTTCAAACATTCTTCTGTAAAACCACATCTCTGTTGCTTCTACTCATCGTATCGATTGGTTGTTCACTGTCCATATTTTTTTTTTCCGATCCAGAAGCACTTGAGCTTTTCAGCTCTTCGGCTCGGTGCTATGGACATCGTAACCCTTCGGTTCGGTGCCACGAACACCGTAAATCTGGCAAATCTGTAGCTTTTTCTGCCATCCCGCGGAATTGAACCCGCACACACAGAGGATAGTCACCCGTAGTCCAACGCGCTACGAACACGCTGGGCAGACGGGCAACTGTCCATATAAGGACATTGTTTTCACAATATTCAGTTCTAATCCATATTTACCGCTTGTAGCTCTCATTCATTTCTAACCAATAATATTGCGTCATTCTGACTTCCTGGACATGTGGTCTTGTTTTGATCCACATTGAAGTGAGATTTTTTTAAATCACTAAAACGACTTTCAAATTGACCCGGCCTTAATTGGATACCAGAGCAGGACACACAAAAGTAAAAGCATCTGCATGATGTTGACTATATTACTTATACTGTACCATGCATCGGTCAAGAAATATGGGAGTCTCATCGTTGTACCCAATATATCGTCTGATATGAAAGCGTAGGTTGATTTACTTATTGGTTTTAACTGTAGTTTAGTTTTGTGTCGACTTTATTATCAGAGTCTTGATTTGTCACAATCTTGTAATCTTTGAACGTTCAGTATATATATATGGAACTGCAGTAAAACTATTTGATTGGCAAACACGTAATCACAAAGTACTGTAGTTTTACAAATTACAAAAACAATGACAAAATACAGCAACGTTTCGACCAACAAGGCCTTTATCAAGCAAACGAACAAACAGGAGTGACAAATTAAAATGAAACACAAATGGACGACCAAATACAAACGTATCTAAGGAAAATCTGGAATAAAAACGAATAACGAAATAAATGTAACACAAAAACACACATAAAACTAGAAATAGAAAGGAAAAGAAACAATGAAACATCTAGTAAATATATAACTTGAATACATGCAACATATACCCATATAGATTACAAAGCAGGGAAGAGAAAGTACTAAGAAGCATAAGAATGGAATATAACATGAATACATGCAGCATATACCCATATAGATTACAAAGCATGGGAAGAGAAAGTACTAAGAAGCATAAGAATGTAATACGTTGAGCCCGCGTGGTCGCAAGGTACCATAGACAGACGGAAGGGGGTACCCATTTTAGTACCCATGGGACCTAGTTATGCTTGTCTTTTCATGGGCTATCTTGAACACCTAGTATGGACTACATATGATGGCCCCCTTCCGTCTGTCTATCACAGATACATTGATGACTGTATTGGCATCACTGATATGCCTGAAGCCGATTTGTCACGCTTCATTAATTTCATTAATGTTTTCAACCCTTCTATTCGTTTTACTTCTAACATCTCCACTACTTGTGTCAACTTTCTTGACATTACTATCACCTTACGCCTATCCACTATCTATACATCAGTATATTACAAGCCTACTGATGCACATAGTTTTCTCCTCTATACTTCTTCCCATCCCCGGGCTTGTCGTGACTCTTTGCCATTCTCGCAGCTCTTACGCCTTCGTCGCCTTTGTAGTGAGGACGATGATTTTCTTGAAAGAGCTCGCGAGATGCTTGATTTCTTTCGTAGGCGCCTATACCCGGAGAGGGTGCTTGTCTCGGCTATGCATCGAGTTCAGAAAATCACTCGCCAGCAGGCCCTTACCAGTCAGCATAGGACTACTAACTCTGACAGAGTAAAACTTATCTTAACTTACCACCCCCATAGTTCCCTGGTGAAAAATGTTTTATTCCGTCATCTGTCTCTCCTTAGATCAGATCCTGAGACCCGTTCTGTCTTCCCCAACTATCCTTTGGTGTCTTACAGACGGGACAGAAGTCTTAAGGATATGTTGGTACACAGTCGCCTTAAGTCCAATATCCTGACTCATTTTGGCACTGTCCGGTGTGGTCGTCGGCGTTGCAACACGTGTGCTTATGTGATACAGACGCGTACTGTATCTTTTCCTTTAGGCACGTTTCTTATTGACGATGGGTTCACATGCGAGTCCCGTAATCTTATCTATGCTATTATCTGTAAGCGGTGTAACAAGGCTTATATCGGCGAGACAGGCAAGAGGCTCAGTGACCGATTCGCCCAACACTTACGCGACATACGCCAATGCTCTGTGACCCCTGTAGCCACCCATTTCAATGACACTGGCCATTTAGGTGCTCACGATGTCCAGGTCACAGCCATCCGATCATGTTCCTCGGATGATCGCAGTCGATTTGCTCTGGAGAATCGGTTGATTTCTTTGTATGGTACCTTGCGACCACGCGGGCTCAACGTATTACATTCTTATGCTTCTTAGTACTTTCTCTTCCCATGCTTTGTAATCTATATGGGTATATGCTGCATGTATTCATGTTATATTCCATTCTTATGCTTCTTAGTACTTTCTCTTCCCTGCTTTGTAATCTATATGGGTATATGTTGCATGTATTCAAGTTATATATTTACTAGATGTTTCATTGTTTCTTTTCCTTTCTATTTCTAGTTTTTATGTGTGTTTTTGTGTTACATTTATTTCGTTATTCGTTTTATTCCAGATTTTCCTTAGATACGTTTGTATTTGGTCGTCCATTTGTGTTTCATTTTAATTTGTCACTCCTGTTTGTTCGTTTGCTTGATAAAGGCCTTGTTGGTCGAAACGTTGCTGTATTTTGTCATTGTTTTTGTAATTTGTAAAACTACAGTACTTTGTGATTACGTGTTTTGCCAATCTTTGAACGGCGCTATTTAACGTGACGCCCGCCGGCGCCCGTATTTTACCTTCCTGTCGCACTACTTAACCCCCACCCTGCCCAGCTTTAACATTAATCAGATGTTGTTTTCATATTTCTGAATAACAAACAGTATATTTCAGGTTTTATTTTAGCAGCACTACTATTAACACGATTTTATTATTGCGTATACAATCTAGCTTTCTTTTTTTTTTAAAACCATTCTCATACTTCATAACCACACCCTTTGCTTTTTCACTGGACCTGCCTCCACGTGATTATAGCTTCCAGTAAATGGCGTAGTCAGTTTTAGTTCAGAATAGTAGCGGGTGTGTTCCTTATCTATGCTCAATCGTTTTTATTTGTCTAATATGATATTATTACTTAATCTATACTAACTTTGAAAGTTGTATAACAATTATTGATTAGTATCATCTGTCAATGAAAAACATAACTAAACAACAGCAGAACTAGACTTGTAATTTGGAGTGGGAAGATCAGTCTTGCGTTATGAAATACAAAGACAAATCTGTGCGTTTATTGTGTAAATGGTGGCGTATTAATGATGTAGCAAGAGAAAGTAAGATAGAGCGACATGTCTTCACTAAACATAACAACTTTAATATTGAACGTTAATTATAAATTTCCATTGAACACAAGAATGTCCTCACTTTGCAACGAAAAAGGAAGGAGGAAGAGATCAAAGAGGGAAATAAGTGTTATCGTGTAACAATGGGTGTGTACAGTTGAGTAGGAGGCATGAAAGATCGGTAGAAAGAGATGTACACAGGGAGAGTACGGAATACGGGAAGGTTTCAGTGGAAAATATTCAGGACTATAGAAAAGAGAGAGAGGAGCGTCTGACTGAATGAATTAGAGCGTGGCTCCCATGCTGGGAAACGCCGTGTTCAATTCACGGTAAGACCAAGAATTGTTTTTTGTTGTGGGCCTAAATGAAAAAATCCTAACCTGAGCAGCTTGGCGGCGACTGCACTAGCCATGTGGCCATTAAATTCCCCAGGCTTTCGTTTCCCTGTTCTTTACACAGCTCTAAGAACAGGTACTGCAAGCAGTAACGACAGGTGCAGTTCGCTCTAAGAACAGGGTACTGCAAGCAGTAACGACAGGTGCAGTTTTGTTAATGGACAAGAGAGGATAGAAGGAGGAATGATGACAAGTAGGATGATGAAAAAAAGGAAAGAAAAAGCAATGATGAATATCTTATATAAGATAAGCAAAGAAAGAGGGATATTACTAACTATAGCAAATGATATATACTATATAATATTTCATATAGCATGGGAGACACAAGAGATACCAGTAGGTTGTCAGAGAGCAAGTATTGCCCGCATGTGGAAAGATGATACAGTAGTTGTGCAAACATACATGCTCTCCTCTTTGTAAGGAAATACCAAATATTGTACAAAGAGCAAGTATTGCCCAGCAATCATAGAGGGAAACAGTGGTTGTCCAGAAGAGAACCATGTTACTGCCCGCATGTAGGGAGATAACAGTAGGTTGTCAGAGAGCAAGTATTGCCCGCATGTGGGGGAACAAGATGGGATACAAGAGATTGTGAAACATACATGACTCTCTCTCTCTCTCTCTCTCTCTCTCTCTCTATTGAATCATATAGGAAAGACTTTTGCAAAATATTGGAACAAAGAGCTAGCTAGACCAATTCTAGAACTCCAGTTAATCAATAGACAGTTTGGACACCCGAGTGGTTGCCGGGGCCCAAATTTGGGGTGTAAAGAATAGAACCACTGTTACCTGCCACGCATGTATAAGAGGCGACTCAGGAGGTTTGGCTGAAATCGGATGCACGTGTCCTAAACGTGTAGAAGTCTTATGCGTTTAGGGGCCTACCAAACCAATGTGCAACGTATACACGTTCTTGGCAAAGATCAAACATATCACAAAGAGTGATTAAAATTGGTCGTAAAGAACGAACGCAAAAGAAGAAGAAGAAGACAGTTTGGATTCTGGAAGGGAAAGAGCTACACGAATGTAATATTTACATTGAGACAGATATACGAGAGCTACATGAATGTAATATTTACAATAAGACTGATATACGAGACCTATACGAATGTAACTTACAATGAAACAGATATACGAGACCTATACGAATGCAATATTACATGAGACAGATATACGAGAGCTACACGAATGTAATATTTACAATGAGACAGATATACGAGACTCATACGAATGTAATATTTACATTGAGACAGATATACGAGACCTATACGAATGTAATATTTACAATGAGACAGATATACGAGACCTATACGAATGTAATATTTACAATGAGACAGATATACGAACAGTCAATTGAATTAATTGAACTATACAATTTTACAATGAGAGATAGCAATATACGTTACACTTTTATAAGCGTCTTTAAAGCCACAATTGAAAACCACATTTCTGTGAGTAGTCTCGACGGGCATAAATTTCACTGCAAAGCGACTTTATAAGCAACATATAATATATATATATATTTACGTACATACATATACGCATGTACACAAATACAAACGTACATACACAGAGCAATGCTATTTATGAATGAAGTTGAAGAGTTGCTATGTGAAGTTGAAGACTTGCTATGTAAAGTTAAAGAGTTGCTATATGATGTTAAAGAGTTGCTATGTGGAGTTGAAGAGTTGCTATGTGGAGTTAAAGAGTTGCTATGTGGAGTTAAAGAGTTGCTATGTAAAGTTGAAGAGTTGCTATATGATGTTAAAGAGTTGCTATATGATGTTACAGAGTTGCTATATGATGTTACAGAGTTGCTATGTTTAGTTGAAGATTGAAAGAGAAGACAGTAAGAAAGAGAAAGAAAGAAGATGTTACAGAATGTTTTGTGACTTTCTATTCTTCTCTACACAAGAATAATGAAAGTAATCAAGAGAAGAGAGAAGATAATACTGTGATGTACTTACTTTGATATCGTGGATGCATGAAGCCTGGGTACCTCGCCGCTAGCAGATGATGAGATTGATGTGTTAATTCTCTTGGTAAGTTATACAGTAAGGGGTTGAGGGGTAAGTGGCTGAAGTGGGAAGGCATACCAACTCCTAATGTACTGGGTGGGGCACCAACTCCAGGCATGCCCACCATGGATGCCAGAGCACGGTTACAAACTCTCAAAGGCTGGTAAAGTCCACTAGAATCAACATGCCCCGAGTGTAAATTCCCAAGCAGGTGTTTAAATTCATCACCTGGCCATATGCTCAGTCTGTTCTCTGATTGAGGTGTCAAAGATTTCTCAGTTTGTGGACTAGGTGGACTGCTAGATCCAGGAGATAATCTCTGAAAGTGAGGATTTGAACCTCGACCGTCTCTATTATCTCTGATTTCTCGTATCTCTCTCTCCCTAGCAAGTTCTCTATCTCTCATTTCTCGGAACTCCCTTTCTCGCTCCCTCATAGACTCCATAACAAGTTCTCTTTCTCTTAATAACTCTGCTTCCTCTCAATCCCCTGCATTGCCTCTCTCTCATATCACATATTTTCTTTCCTTCTGTGCCTCCCTTCTCTTTCTCTCTTCTTTCTTTCTTCTCTGTGTCTGTCCTCTTTATTATGTTCTCTGTTGAGAAGTGGTCGAATAGGGAGGGGTTTCGGTGGTGACACTGTTGTTGATGATATTGGTGATGTTTCTGGCGTCCCAATTAGAGACTCAATAGAGAAACAGTGGCGCTTGGGTACCATTGGCGTCGTGGAGGTCGACATGACGGCAACTGCAGCAGTCATCCTTCTAACTTCCTACTGGAAGTGTTACAACTAATAAAAGTCTCCTAGGCACAAATCTCCACTCGTATCCCGAGCCAATTTCTAATGATACAGAATCAAAATTATTCACAATTTTCACACGCTGAATTTATAAACTACACATTATTGCTAATGTGTTATGATGAAACAATAATATATATATATTAATTATTTATTGATGTTTATAATCAAATATATTTTGTTTTGCAAATTAAATGTTGTGTATTTTAAGTACTAAATAAAATATGAAACTGCGAGTTATATAGTATTAAAACTAAATTACGAATTTTCAATTCAAATGGTGTATCAATCCTAACATATTCCAGCGAGAGTTGGAAAATGACTAAAGATATAGAAAGCAAGTTGAACGCATTTGAAAATAGATGTCTGCGAAAAAAAGTGAACATAAAATGTAACGAATTCAGGAGAAATGATGATATCAAAGAAATGTCTGGTCAATCACTAGTAACAACTTGTTATAAGAAGATGGAGGAGCAATGATCAAAGAATATCAAAGCCAGCATTGAAGTGGGATGCAATGAATACAAGAAAGAGAGGACACTCTAGGGAGACACTGAAACTAACTTTGCTGAGATGGGCAAGAAATATCGATCTCAGTTCAATAGAGGAGATTGATCGAATTGCCCAGAACAAAGCGATATGGAGAAATTGCTTGCTGGTCCTATGTAACGTATAACGAACGTACGAGAGGAATTATGTATTTTTATTGTAAGTACTGGTTTGTTATGTTATAAAATATTAGTTGCGTTATATTTTTGCATCCTTCAACTAATTGTATTTATCTTATTCATATTTATATATTGTTATCACAGTGCGTGTGTGCACACTCGACGTAATTCTCACAGGTCCTGCACAAACAAAGTTCTGCATCGCTGCGCCGTGTTTACCACATTTATAGTTTACCGCTTGTTACTTTTATACGATAAAAATGTGAGAAATTGACATGTGAAGTAGTACACAATGTACATACTACAGAGTACACAATGTACATACTACAAAGTACACAATGTACATATACTACAGAGTACACAATGTATAGGTTACTGTTCATCACAACTCAGGCCAGTCTTTTGGGAGGTTTTTTTGGTTGCATTTATAGTATACAATTTACTAAATGTACAAGATAGGTTTTACTATATTTATAGCCTGCGTATTGCCACATTTATAGCCTGCTTATTGCTACATTTAAATGCTACAATTGACTACATTTATAGCCTGCGTATTGCTATATTTAAATGCTACAATTGACCACATTTATAGCCTGCGTATTGCTACATTTAAATGCTACAATTGACCACATTTATAGCCTGCGTATTGCTACATTTAAATGCTACAATTGACCACATTTATAGGCTACGTATTGCTACATTTAAAGGCTACAGTTTATCACATTTATAGCTTATGTATTACTACATTTAAAGACTGATGTTTGTTATATTTATAGTCTACATACTTCTATGTTTGAGAGCCGCTGTAGCGTAGTTGTTAGTGAACTCGCTTCTGAAGGCTGGTGGTCTGGGTAACTGGTTACTTTTATTTACAATGCTCCCGCAATGCGCGTAGAATTTTTCCCGACCGCGACGGTTCTCAGGTCGACCCAGCCTCAACTGGGTACCAGACATGCTCTGGGAAAGTAAAAGCGGCCGGCGTGATGCTGACCACATCACCCATCGTGTGCCGACGGTCAATGAAAAATACAGGACTAACACTGTATTGACCTATATACCACGAGGTATGAAAGTGTTCCTTTACTTTTATTTTTACTCTATATTTAAAGTTAGCATATTTATAGCCTACAGATTGCTACATATAAGGGTTTGTCATATTACCATATATTTAATAGTTTACTATTGCGAACAATATACTTTCATCCCAATTTCAGTGACAAATTGACTTGTTGTTGAGTTATAGAATGACAAACAAACACTTACTAATACATAGAACTTTAAACAAAAATGTCAGGTTTCCATGAAACCATTTTTAAAAAATCTCTACGCCAATGTATGATTGTGCAATTTAACAAATGAGTACACTCACAACTAGTAATGTTGCAACTGTAACATGCGGTTTCTACAGCTGGCAAAAGGATGACAAAGATGAAGGTAATTGTCAGATGTGGTTTCTGATACAAATTGTGGTTTATGTGGTATGGATTACCTGACATCAAGGTACGATAAATAACATATTATGCGATATGTAACTTTAGAGATTAATGTTGTAACTTTAGAGTTTAATGTTGTAACTTTAGAGATTAATGTTGTAATTTGAGAGATTAATGTTTAACTTAGTTTAATGTTGTAACTTAAGAGATTAATGTTGTAACTTTAGAGATTAATGTTGTAATTTGAGAGATTAATGTTGTAACTTGAGAGTTTAATGTTGTAACTTAGAGTTAATGTAACTTTAGAGATTAATGTTGTAACTTTAGAGTTTAATGTTGTAACTTTAGAGATTAATGTTGTAGCTTTACAGATTAATGTTGTAGTTTTAGAGATTAATGTTGCAACTTTAGAAATTAATGTTGCAACTTTAGAAATTAATGTTATAACTTTAGAAATTAATGTTGTAATTTTAGAAATTAATGTTGTAACTTGAGAGTTTAATGTTGAACTTTAGAATTAATGTTGTAGCTTAAGAATTAATGTTGACTTTAGAGATTAATGTTGTAACTTTAGAAATTAATGTTGTAACGTTTACAGATTAATTTTGTACTTTAGAATTAATGTTGCAACTTTAGAAATTAATGTTATAACTTAGAAATTAATGTTGTAATTTAAAAATTTGAATGTTGCAACTTTAGAAATTAATGTTGTAACTTTAGAAATTAATGTTCCAACTTTAGAAATTAATGTTGCAACTTTAGAAATTAATGTTATAACTTTAGAAATTAATGTTGTAACTTTAGAAATTAATGTTGAACTTGTAAAAATGAATATCTGCAGCTTTAGAAATTAATGTTGCAACTTTAGAAATTAATGTTGCAACTTTAGAAATTAATGTTGCAACTTTAGAAATTAATGTTATAACTTTAGAAATTAATGTTGTAACCTTGTAGTTTTGCAACTTAATATTAACAATTGTAACTTATATTACTTTACCTTCCATTATTATAACATGCAGCTCTTTACTGTTCTCTATTGTAACATATAGAGTGATATTCTATTACTATTGCAACTTGTTTCTTTACCATTCACTATTAAAATAAAATACACTACTTTACTTTCCCTTATTGTAATATATTATTTGACAAATCACTTTTCTAACATATAATACTTTACTACTGTAGCATTTTATTTTACTTACTTTACTTCAATCCTGCAACATAGTATTACTTTACTTATATTACTATTGTAATATATATTACTTTTATTTACAATTGTAACGTTTATCACAAAAATATTCCCTATTGTTACAGATATTACTTACGATTCACTATATTTGTAACATATTTGAGATATTTGTTAACTATTGTAAATATTATAAACCTCCTAGAAGTCTGTTAACGCACAAATCAAAGTATGATCTCTGATTATGGACCGAGGTTGCTGTCGCGTTTACATATACATACAACTTTTTTTTCAGGTGAACATTCGGTTATAAAAATCCAGTAAAAGAAAGCTACTCCACAATGTCGAATGATAATCAGTCCACCAGGTTGGTGGTTGTTCACACGTCAGTGCTTCCTAAAACTGTATACACAGAACTGGGTGACTTTTCTCTGTCGGTTCTGGTGGGTAACGGCTGTCTGTGACACAAATTCACACGTCAACAATTACATTAAACAAGGTTCTGACACCGGGTTTGGATTCAGCAACGGATGCCGTTAAGGCGACCACTTCTGTCTATCAGAAACGATTTGATGTCAATTAACGTTAGACTAGGCGGGATTTGTCAGTTAACGATCAGTGATTGGCCGCCACAAAAACGTGTGGTGCTCATTTCAGAACCGGAATTGATTTGTAGGCGGTCCCTGGAAACGAGTATGTCTCAGAGAGCGGTTGCTGCGGAAAGATATCTTGGAAAACTATATCATGAAAGACGTATAAAACTAGCAACAATCAACGAATCCACGCACGGAGTGGTCGCCCGAAAGCTTTTCTCCACATGTTTCGCGGCGATAGCGATTTGATTTCCATGGCCTGTTTGATGTACGGCAGACTGTTGACAGTTGCTATTTGAGTGCACTGATGTCTGTTCACTAAACTGAATGTAGATAGATCCTCGTTGTCCAGGAACTTAGAAAACTGATCAGTTACAGAACATCAGTAATAAATATTCATGCACACTATTATAAATAAATACTAAATCAGGTATAACGGGAGTGTCATTGTGACAAGGACATACGCGAACCAACAAAAAACATGTGAAACACGGAGTCCTTGTAGGAAAGATAGCAATATTCTAGAAGTTGGGGGTATCTGTGGCGTAGAGGCTATGTATTCGTTTCTCGCGCCAAAGATACCAGGTTCGCTCCTCCGTGGAACCATCTGGATATATTTCCACAGATCCCTGTTCTCGATGTAGTTGAGATCGAGTTCCTAGTCCTAACGGAGACGGAAAATAAAACGTAGGTCCCGTGTTAACTTTGAGCACGTAAAAGAACCCTTGGTAGTTCAAAATCGAGAAGACCAGGCTGGAAAACCGATGCCCAAGCAAAATTCATAATGAAAGATTAAAAATAAAATTCCTACAAAAATATCACCATCTTAAAAATTACATCTGGCACCATCGCCGGTGCAACGGAGTTCGTGCACTTCAGATGAGATCTTACTGTGTAAGAAAGAGATCGGAGCACGCATGGTTACTCATCGAAGTGCAATGATGATGGTCATATCAATCATCAATCTAGAAGTATACTAGAAGATAATATTCCAAGCTCTAAGAGGAAAATAGTTATGTCTGGATAACCTGTATATCTGGGTCAGTACATGCTACTGCAGCAATAATGTAGACATATTTGTATATCTCAGACAGTACAAGACACATATCTTTATATCTCAGATCGAACAAGACACAGATCTTTATATCTCAGAGTGTACAAGACACAGATCTTTATATCTCAGAGTGTACAAGACACATATCTTTATATCTCAGACTGTACAAGACACAAATCTCTATATATCAGACTGTATAAGACACAAATCTCTATATCTCAGAGTGTACAAGACACAGATCTTTATATCCCAGACTGTACAAGACACAGATCTTTATATCTCAGACTGTACAAGACACACATCTCTATATCTCAGACTGTACAAGACACACATCTCTATATCTCAGACTGTACAAGACACACATCTCTATATCTCAGACTGTACAAGACACACATCTCTATATCTCAGACTGTACAAGACACACATCTCTATATCTCAGACTGTACAAGACACACATCTCTATATCTCAGAGTGTACAAGACACACATCTCTATATCTCAGACTGTACAAGACACACATCTCTATATCTCAGACTGTACAAGACACACATCTCTATATCTCAGACTGTACAAGACACACATCTCTATATCTCAGACTGTACAAGACACACATCTCTATATCTCAGACTGTACAAGACACACATCTCTATATCTCAGACTGTACAAGACACACATCTCTCTAACTGTAACAACTCTCTTATTTCAGACTGTACAAGATACACATCTATATCTCAGATTTCCACCATTTTTTCTCAGACTGTACAAGACACACATCTCTATATTTCAGACTGTACAAGACACACATCTCATCTCAGACTGTACAAGACACACATCTCTATATTTCAGACTGTACAAGTTATGATACAATTCTCTAAACTGTTACAGTTACTTCTTCTTCTTCACCCTTCGCCCCTAGTTAAGCATAGGTCTGCAACCAAGACCTTCTAAGACCCACCTATCCAATGCCATCTTTTCCAGATCTTTCCACTCTCTCCCCATTTTCTTGCATTCCGTCTCCAACAGCCTTTACCATGTGTTCCTGGGTCTTCCGCTACCTCTATTGCCCTGGGAGTTCCATCGGAGAGCCTGTCTTGTGATGCTGTTTTAACGTAGCGTTTGAGAAAGACACTCCCCGTGAGTCATTTTTTAGAATGGCTCATTGGTTGTGTTCGTAAAGACGCTTGTATTGCTAGGCTAGGTGATTGGTGTCTTAAGAAATGAGGGTAAGTGGTTCGAGTCCCGTGTTTGTCGATTTGTTTTTTCGGAAGCTCTTAATACATGTACCCTGTTTATTTGTTGATCATATTCGTTACTTCCGTTGCTTCCCTGGGGTTCTTGCACAAAAACTCCTTGTTCTCTTCTGATGCTGTTAAGAGGTTTCCTCAGTGCATGTCCTATCCATCGCCACCTTCTGCTCCTTATCTCTTGTTCCACCTGTTGTTGTCCTGCTCTATCCCAGAGTTCCCTGTTTGTAATCATGTCATACCATCACAGGTGGAGTATCCCGCACAGGCATCTATTGATGAATGTCTGCAACGTTTTTGGTGTTCCCCTTAGTTGTTCTCCATGTCTCAGCTTCACACAGAAGGACAGCCTTGACATTTGAGTTCAATATCATTATCTTAGTTTTATTCCTGATCATTCTTGAACTCCATATGTTCTTCAGAATGACAAAGGCTGATCTTGCCTTTTGTATTCTAACCCTAACAACTTTATCTGAGCCACATTGAATGTTGATCTTGCCTTTTGTATTCTAACCCTAACATCTTCATCTGAGTCACCTTGAATGTTGATAACACTTCCCAGATATGTCAATGTGTCCATCTCCTTTAATGGTGATCATCTCAGTATAATCGGGTCTCTGGAATTAGCATTTAATCTCATGATCTTTGTTTGTATGTATCTTTAATAGGCCAGCACATCCGATTTTTGCTAAGTTTTTTATTTACAAGAGTATCTTCCCTAAGTCCCTACCTCAGTCGCCTCTTACAACATGCTTTGTAGGACACAGTGTTACTATTCTTTACTTGTCTAGCAAGCCCAGGTAACACACGGACGGCGGAATAGTAAGAAGATAAAAAATATGATTATCTCCCACAAACAGATTACATCAAAAAAAGCACCATCAAAGTTAATGAAACGTTATTAAGATTAAGTTTAATAATTTGAATATCTTAGCGTCCGAGTGGTTACCGGGGCCCAAATTTGGGGTGTAAGAATAGAACCACTGTTACCTGCCATGCATGTCGTAAGAGGCGACTAAGGAGGTTTGGCTGAAATCGGATGCACATGTCCTAAGCGTGTAGAAGTTTATGCGTTTAGGGGCCTACCAAACCAATGTGCAACGTATACACGTTCTTGGCAAAGATCAAACATATCACAAAGAGTGATTAAAATTGGTGTAAAGAACGAACGCAAAGAAGAAGAAGAAGAATATCTTAGGACTTTGATAATATCAAATGGTGGATCTTCTACTTCTTCTTTTGTCGTCACACTGTTACCAAGTTGTTGTACATTCTTTTCTGTTTTTGTCTTGCGCTGCTCTAGTAGCTTGGGTGATAGTTATATTTGCTTTTTTGACAAGATTCTACTCTGCCATCTAACCATCTTTTTCTTGGTCTGCCTCTCACCTCATTTCCCGATGTTCTGTTGTAGAAGACTCTGTATACAGTGGAGTTTGGTTGTATTCTTAGTAAGTGCCTGAACCACTTCATTCTTTGTTTCTCAGTGTAATTCAAGCAAGGTTCTGTCCCAATTTTCTTTCTTATCGCATTTCACATGTAGTTATTTTTAGCAACTGTGTTTTGCCCGTTGTTTATGTTTGACTCTGGTTACACAAAGTAGAATGGTGGATGCAGATCATGAATAAAAAGCAGCAGAATATAATAAATGTAAAAAGTATTCCAGAAAGTGAAGTGTTTAACATGCCAACTAGTCATTGTTTAGTGAAGTCAAAGAGACATGCACTGTCACATACAGCCAGTAATGACATTTCTTCTTCTTCGGTGATTACTGGTCATGCGCTTAGTTTACTGTGGACCACAAACTGGGCAGTCAGCGTCAGGTTTCCCCAAAGCTTTTTAGTGGCCATTGAGTCATTCTCTCTCTCTCTCTCTCTATCTATCTATCTATTTCTGTCTCGCGATCACCCGTAGACTGATGTACAAGATTTCCTCATAAATCTCATTCATATGAAAATCTGATCCATGCAGCCTTAGCATGTATGGGTTTCGTCACATCTTCAGCGCCATTTGGAGCTCTGATGCTTATCCTTCGGTGATGTATCCGCTTTCAGCCATCGTTTACTGGGTTCGCTCTCCGTCACCCTTTAACTATCCCCAGCCAAACCTGCAAGGCAGCAAGTTATTGAGTCATTCGTATGTGTCGATTCCTACCCACCAATAATGGCTGACACATTCCGTTTCTGATGACATTTTTTTTTTAGTTTGCTCTCTAGACAGTTGCAGTTCCCCACTGACGAGATCTGTCTTTCCGGGTTTGTCTGGAGTCGTCCTACTCTAGGTGATATCAGCTATCTGTGGACAGGCTCACCAACCCATGCTTTTATGCAGAGGGTGCTCCCTGGGACAAATTAGTTTGATACCTAAGAAGATGAGTCATGAACAATAAGAAAGCACACAGCAAAATGACTGGAACCCATAGAAATTGGATTTTACTGAAGAATGATAAGAATCAAATGGATTACTAAAATTAGCAATGTTGCTGTGTTGATAGTGATCTTCTTCTTCTTCAAACGCTCCATATCAATCATTTGTTAACCACTCTTTGTGATTTGTATGTGATCCGAGCCTAAGAGCGATTGTACGTTGCACCAGTTATGCGCCTACAAGTATGCCAGCACATCCAATTTATGCAGCACTTTTTATTTACTAGGGTATCTTTCCTAGGCTCCTACCTCAGTCGCCTCTTACGACATGCCTCGTAGGTAGCAGTGTTACATTTCTCTGCTCCCCTTGAGTATCCCGGTGACACACGAGCGCTGAAAGGGATCAATATACGTAGAAAACTAATAAACAACATAAGAAAGAGGCAATCTATATATCTAGCGAATGTCATGTGGCTGAATAGATGAGCCATGTGAGACACAGGAAGAGAGGTTTACAGACACATGGTCAACTCTAACCTTAATGACAACATCAACCAACTTACAAGAAGAGATCAGAGCACCATTTTAAACTCCGAACTCAACACATAACACTTAATATTTGTGCAACAATCAGAGAATTACACATAACACTTAAAAATCACATAAACAGAATTCAAACACAACACACTCCAGAGTGCCAGTTGTGTGCACATCATTATGAAAACCGTTAACCACCACATCTTCAGGTGCTAAGCACTAGATGATGTCAGGAAGATCCTTCTTCCTCCAGGGTCAGATAAATGGAACACATTATACGGAACAAAATAACAACTTACAAACACATGCAGATACCACTACATATCATTGGGTCGAATGGCCAGAGCTTAAGTGCCGCTGGATCATTGAAGAAGAAGAAGAAGAATGCCATGAGAAGAGAAAAGTTATAACCTACTGTGACAACCATTAAGAAGTGAGAGAAAAAAATAGTAAGAAAATATTAGACTACCGAACTTCACTTCACGAAAGAAATGTCAACATCCGAACTGATCTTCTCCTTCTTCGAACCTAAGGAATTCTCACTCTTTTCCTATACTGCATTGGGGAGTACCTGACTTTCTTGAAAACTCAGAAACCTCCAACACGCTCTAGTAGGCTGTGTAGGTGCTATGCTTAGTTCTACAGTTAGGGACTTATCCAACAGCTCTAGGCGTGTAGTGCTATTCTTAGTTCTACGTAGACACCAACAGCTCTAGGCGTGTGATGCTATGCCTAGTGCTAGTGTTTAGTGCTATGCTTAGTGCTATGCTTAGTGCTATGATTATTACTATGCTTAGTGCTATGCTTAGTGCTATGCTTAGTGCTGCGGAGACTCCTACTCAGGTAGAGTTCAAATCCGAACTGATAGACAGTACTCATGGCAGACGTTTTTGATTCAATCATTCCTGCACAACAGAAGAACCAGAGTCACACTTGATGGACTCCAGAGCAGTAAGGTTTTACTGCGTCAGGGGGTACCTCAAGGAGGAGTTATGTCTCCAACTCTCTTCCTTGTCTACATTAACGACCTAGTAAAGGATCTGCCAGTATGAGTGAAGACTGCTTTATATGCAGACAATTTAGTGCTATGATGCCTATACTGACACACAACATCTGCAACTAGTAGAATACAACAATCAGCAGATAAACTCATGGAATGGGCAGAGAAGTGGTACGTTACAATCAACACAGACAAAACCTCCATAACACTGTTCTCCTTCTCTCCCAGGGACAAAGCATCCAACATACACCTAGGAACAACCTCAATACAAAAAGAAAGCTACCCAACTTATCTAGGGATTACATTTGATAAACGACTCACTTGAAACAAACATATAGAAATCACAGAAGAAAAATTGAACTACTCAGAAAACTGGCAGGTACCAACTGGAGAGCTAATGAACACATACTAAAGAAAGTTTACAACGGAACAATAAGAGCCCACCTAGAGTTTGGCTCAACAACATGGGCTACAGCTGCCAACTCACACCTTGAGACATTGGATAGAGTACAAAATCAAGCACTCAGGATCATCACCGGAGCCATGAAATCGACACCTATCACAGAGATACACAAAAAACTACCGGAGTACAGGCACTGCCCCATAGAAGAGAAACCAAAAGTATGATCCAGATGGAGAAATACACCAGTATGCCCTTGCATCCAAATGAAAGCAAGATTAAATGATCTGACACTTGGACGACTAAAACGTAGCAGCTTCGTTCATCAGGGAAAACGGCTTAAAACACAGTGCCAAGATGACCTAACAATGCACACAACACCGCTGATACATAATCTATACCCTGCTTCCTGCGAACAAGTTAATGATACAGAAAAAATCATTAGAACAATTAGTGGACTCACAAATGGAGAGATGCACAATGACTTGCAGAAGAGAACAGCCACTAAGTGCATGATCCAAGAAAAAAAAAAAAAAAAAAAACTATCATAGATTCATGCCTACACAGATAGATCTGCAACAGATGCAATTAAGAACGGAGGGGCAAGTTTCTATATTACATATCACAACAACCACATTGAGACAATGTACATTTCTACTGGTAAATTTTGCTCAAACTACACAGCAGAGGCTCAAGCACTATCACAGGCCGCAATCCTGATCAATAACACCAACTCTGACTACCAAGAAATGGTATTTTTCACAGATGCACTATCCGTTCTGCAAGCCGTCCAGAGTAAACTCCCAACCTTGAGAAAGGAGCTCAGCAAGATTTCTGCCAACAAGAGAGTTACACTTCAATGGGTACCATCACAATGTGGTGTGCCATGTAACGAGAAGGCAGACAAAAAGCAAAAAAAGTTGCAGAATGTGAACAAGTAGAAAACGAAATCACCTACTTTGAAAAATAAAGAGCTATCGTGGACTTTAGAATAGAACCTAAACTATTCAACGATGACTACCACACACTTGACAGACAAGGACAGACTACCACACACTTGACAGACAAGGACAGACTATCATCTTCCGACTCAGGATAGGACATAACAGACTGAACAAACACCTACACAGGATACGATTGTCCCCTTCCTGTGTCCCTGTGGCACCGCTGAGTAAACTACAGAACATGACCTGCAAGACTGTCCCCTGTATGTCCTCCCTAGAGAGAAATGCTGGCCCTACAACACAACATTACATTCAAAACTACATGGCACAAGAGATGAGCTCCAGACAACAGTCAACTTCATCATAAGAACGCGTCTAACCATTAAAATTGCGACCGCAAAGAAGAAGCAGACATTTTTGGAGATTAATGGTGCCATTCGGCAAAGGCACATATCAATGAGAGTAGGTTTGTCTTTCCCGTGTTATTCTCTTTCGCTTGAAATCGCACGGCACACTAAATTAAACGCTGCCCGATAAAACACGTCTTCACTGTCGTAAACCTCCATATTAACGACAGTCGCTATGTCGTAAACCTCCTTATTAACAACGATCGCTATGTCGTAAAGTTGTGAGATAAATCTGTGATTCGTTAGAGTTGCGTGATTCAAGATTGAAACATTTCAATGTGTCAAAGAACAAATGGTATTCTAGACAGTATCAGAGTTGATTAGTTTGTTTGTTCACTCTGGTTCTCTATTGATATGTTCATTTAACTGCAGTTTCAACGTTGTGACAGGAAAACGAGAAGGAGAGGTGGGAAAGGAAGCCATTAAGTGTGCGTTGAACATTGATCACACTTAGTGGCCGGATTGCCGAGAACAATGGGCAAGTTACAGTCAAAATCTCACCAATAAACGACACGCATTTTCTTCACTACACCAATTTCCTGTTGCTTTTTTCTTTTTGATCGCTTAATTTTTTAATTTTTTTCATGGTGGGAGAGAACAGTTTCCAGATTGGAGTTTAATTGTTGGACTGACTGTCCTGGTAATGACTTTAACCAGGTCGGACAATAAATTACAGATTACCACTAGCACTAAGGTCATGTTCTTAATTAGTACACTCAGCCATGAAATAGTTATATATATATATATATATATACGAATATATATAATATTGTTTGATTCTATCCCTAGTCTGATCTAGAAACCAGTCTATGTTTTTCTACCCAAGATGCGTTAGTTAATGTGTTGAAATGAGGAACCGATAGCGAAATCGATAACACGCTTCGCTAGTAATCACGTGTAGTGCTAATTCCTGGGTTCAAGGCCAACGTGTGCCAAAAATCTTTTTCGGTGTGCACACGGTACTAGTTTAAACTACAGTCGGTGTGCACACGGTACTAGTTTAAACTACAGTCGGTGTGCACGCGGTACTAGTTTAAACTACAGTCGGTGTGCACACGGTACTAGTTTAATTACAGTGTGTGCACACGTATTAGTTTAAATTACAGTCGGTATGCTCGGTACTAGTTTAATTACAGGTCGGTGTGAACACGTACTAGTTTAAATTACAGTCGTATGCACACGGTACTAGTTTAAATTACAGTCGGTATGCACACGATACTAGTTTAAATTACAGTCGGTGTGCACACGGTACTAGTTTAAACTATAGTCGGTGTGCACACGGTACTAGTTTAAATTACAGTCGGTGTGCACACGGTACTAGTTTAAATTACAGTCGGTGTGCAAAGGTACTAGTTTAAATACAGTCGGTATGCACACGATACTAGTTTAAATTACAGTCGGTGTGCACACGGTACTAGTTTAAACTATAGTCGGTGTGCACACGGTACTAGTTTAAATTACAGTCGGTGTGCACACGGTACTAGTTTAAACTACAGTCGGTGTGCACACGGTACTAGTTTAAATTACAGTCGGTGTGCACACGGTATTAGTTTGGACTACAGGTTTCCTGATTATTTACTTGAGGATTTAAATCACAAGTAAGGCATATCTGAATAATAATGGACGCTGGTGATAAAGTAAGCAACAACAAACGCAATCAGTTAATGGTGCCATATTAGGTGCCCTGACCACAGTTTCAGACTTAGAACGGGACACTGCAGTTTTAGAGCACACCTCCATAGAATGGGTTCCAGGGACTCGGCTGCCTGCACCTGTGGAACACCAAAGCAGTCCTCAAAGCATATCCTGCAAGACTGCCCCAGACTGAGCAGTGTGAGAATGGAAATCTGACGAACAGAAACAACCCTATAAAACAAATTATGGGGAACCAGTGAAGACCCTCAAGCACACTTTCCTATTTATGACACATACTGAAGTAGTCGCATAGTAGAAGTTAATCGAAGAGGGAGAAGAAGAAGAAGAAGAGGTGCCCTGACTAAGCCTGAATTCGTAGTGGGCGAATTGGGGAAAATATGTTTGAAATGTTTCACTGCACAGAGAAAGATTATTGTCGGTATCAGAGACAGACAGAGAACAAGAGGTTTTAACCGCATAATGACAGCTGATAGCAGATACTGCAAGTGATGATGGTGTTGTTTATACCGATGGGTCTGTTCATCGTGGTGAGAAGTTGGGCTGGGATTTCCTGACCAGCGTGCGTGGTAGGGTCGTTTACGGAAAACTATAATATTGGGCCGCATAGCCACAGCCAACTATAAACTTATAAGACCTACGGACTAAGGTAATAATTATTGGAAATCAGACCACAACCGGTCATGTGACCTCGCATTCCAGTATTGTTGTATATAGACGAATTAATTTTAAAATCAACACAAAATGCTAAATCAAAGTTATATTATGAACAAGCTAAGTTTAACAATAAGGAATATCAATATTATGTAACATTAGTTTAACAATAAGGATATCAATATTATGCAACAAGTTAAGTTTAACAATAAGGAATATCAATATTATGAATATTTTCACAAATAAATAACCATAGATTCACAGAATTGAGTAAAATTGCAAAAAAAGCTTGCAGTGTTCTATCAAACATATATGAATTCCAGCACCTCATCTGAAACTATGTCAGGTTATTTTTCCGTGAGTCCGCAGGCCCACAAGTGTATAGTTGGCTGTGGCATAACTGACCGGGAAAACGAGGGAATGGGGATAGCGAAGAACAAAGCATACAGAAATCGGACGTTCTAGCCTATGGTTCTGTAGGTGCCTGCCTAACGGACTCAATGAGCTCATGTTGTAAAGCACAAGTCACATACTGACAACAAAGAGTCGTTTAACAAATGGTTGATGTAAAGCGAACGAAGAAGACGAAGCTTTTTCGTTTATTATCCATGATGCACATCCATATGTTATCAGCTTTAGATGTATGTAACACTGCGAAATTATTATTCTCGTCTGAGTAAACAAGTATTGGTTACATAATATACCCTTCATTTTCTACAATGCGTTTTTCTCCTAACCCAGGTGATATCATTATCTACACCGATGGCTCTGTCAAGCGTGGCACCAGATCATCGTGGGCGTACTCAGCACAACGAAACGGTCGCACACTTCATGAGGACTGCGGGGCTTTTGAGACAACGACATCGAGCATGACTATGGAGATCACCGCTGCCTCACGGCTCATGTCATGGGTGGCTGAGCAACAGGTTACCCATACGATCATCATATCAGACTCGATGAGTATGCTTCAACTGATTGCATCTGGAAGTATGCGGGTGGAATGGGTGAACAGCATTCGGAGATCACATATCAAGAAAATGACTTGGCTGTACACGCCTGGACATGCTGGAGTGCGGGGTAACGAGCGTGCTGACTCTCTTGCAAACAGTGCCCCGACTCAAGTGGGCAGAAGCATGGACAGAGCCGATATCATCAATGCGGTACGCTCTCAATTGTGTGACATGGGCGGGTCTCAGACACTGGAACGAGTTCGAGAATTAGGCGTTAAGTTTGGACATGCCAGACAGTGTCGTCTTCGTGGTAGAGAGAAGATATAGTAATCAACTTCTCATGCCCGCGTGCCCAGCGTGTTCGTAGCGCATTGGACTGTGGGTGACTAGCCCTCTGTGTGTACGGGTTCAATTCCGTGGGCAGGCAGAAAAGCCACAGATTCCCCAGATTCACGGTGTTCGTGGCACCGAACCGAAGGGTTACGATGTCCATGGCACCGAGCCGAAGAGCTGAAAAGCTCAAGTGCTTCTGGATCGGAAAAAAAAAAATCAACTTCTCATGGGTACTGTGAGCAAATGGACTTTGGGATGGCTGCTGCAACGGAGGACAGAGCACGAATGGGAATCCCCAATGTGCCATGACGTCGATCGCATAACATAACATAACATAACATAACTGGCTAAATTAGTATACATTGCAAAGTAAATGTGTTTGGAAGTAAAATAAATTACGGAGTGAAAGGGCTAAGATGTTTCCATGGCGTCCTGGAAGGTTGTGGGTTGGTATCCGGACCGAGTCACGTGTGCAATTGTTTCCAGAGATACCTAGGATTGTTGTTGGAGCTACGGATTTCGTGCAACAGTCTCGGCAGATGGAGTATCATTTCTCCCAAGAAGAATGTAGCTGTTTGGGGAAACAAGATGCATTGAAGTTATTCCTTCGCCTATAGGCTTTTTTGTCTCTATTTAACCATGTATTTATCAATGAACATTGCTATGATTATCATTAGTACAGTGTTCTCTTCTCGTTTCACATCGCTTCTAACACACCTGCTTCACACATGTTAATAGCCGTCCATCGCAAGCGATGATGACAACAATCTCAGACGTGTGCTGTTGCACCTCTCTGGTGTGTGCGGAGGTGACTGTAGAGTCCAATCCTAGAACAGAATCCCCGACCACAGGTGGGGCATACATGATCAAGGTTAGACATGTGCGTGTTGTGTGCTCTGTCTTTTCGCGCTGCTCGTTTTCTCTGTGACTCAACAATACGATGATTTGGGTTCCTCTTTTGTTGTTACAGCGCCACATTTGGCGATCTTGCGCAAGGATTCCCAGCACGTATTGTCTATATCAAAGCATTTCAGAGACACTTTAAGAGTGTCTTTAAAGCGTTTTTCTGTCCACCAGCTAAACGTCTGCCCCCTTCAAGCTCGCCATACATCAATTGTTTTGGGATGCGTTTATCAGGCATTCGAGCAACGTGACGACCCATCTCACTTGGGCCTTCTTCACACATACAGCAACCTTAACGTCAACCATAAGTGGTACCAACAGCAAATAGTAACAAGAACACATACAGCAACCTTAACATCAACCATAAGTGGTACCAACAGCAAATAGTAACATGAACACACACAGTAACCTTAACGTCAACCATAACAGCAAATAGTAACAAGAACAGCGTCACTATAATTAATTGTGCAACATAAACAACTAGAGAACAAACAACTACAACAAAGTCCACAAGAAAGCAACTACCAGACCAGAGGATTCAGGTAACGCGTCTGTTAAGTGGCCGATATGAAAGCCTGACCTCAAGAACGGATTGGGTTTCCATATGAATGACACGGGCAACTAACCCATCATCCTGGACAAAAACGGCAATCTGCAGGTCTGCCGACCCGACTGGTGTGTTATTAAAAGTGATAAATATTTACCCACGTCCGGCCCACAATCGGGATGAAACGATCACGTGCGACAAAGCCGCTTTTGATTGGATAGCAGTGACAAGCAGCAGAGACATCTAGGGGGGCGGGAATATCTCATTTGTCAGTTTGAGAAAATTTTAGGATAAAGTGTCCTGTAAGTAAGAGACGAGATCATTGACGTTAATTTTCACATGAATTTATCGTCTCAATTAAATGAGACACTGCACAGGAGACCTATTTTGTTGGAGCTAATTTTAGTGGACGGAGTTTGACACCGTTAGCCATTACAGGCTCATTACTCAAACCAAACGGCAAACACTGTAAATTTCCACCACAAGAGTTATAATAATGACTTCCGGAGAAAGGGATTACGTTTATTTGTACCGACAAATAATTTATTTATCCAAATAATCATTTTCTTTGTTACAGCACGGAGTAATATTCATGGCATCATTGTAACAATCATTACTACATCATTGTAAGAACCGTTACTACATCATTGTAACAACCGTTACTACATCATGTAAAACCCTTACTACATCATTGTAACAACCGTTACACAACATTGCAACAACGTTACTCATCATTGTAACAATCTGATTTCACTACTGTAACAATCTGATTCCAAATTGAAACAACCTTACTACCATTGTCAACCTTCACTACACATTGAACAACCGTCACTACTCATTGAAACCGCCATCATTTAAACCGTTACTACCATTGTTGCAACGTCACTACACCATTTAACAACCGTCACTCACCATTTACAATCTTGTTCACTACTGTAACAATCTTGATTGCGCCATTAACATTCTTGATTGCACCATTACAACAATCTTAATTGACCATTGCAACAATCTTAAGCACAATCTTAATTGCATGCCAATCAAATTGCAACAATCTTAATTGACCATTGCAACAATCTTAATTGCAACAATCTTAGCACCATTACACAATCTTAATTGCACCATTATAGCAACCTTCATGGTGTCACGTAACAAAGGGTTGTTTAGAGCTCATTAATGTTGGTTGTTACTTTTCAATAATCTCATTAATGAAATCAGTATCAGTCATCGTACAGTATTGTTATTATATTCAAGTAGTGCCCTTATACTTTGTATAGGGCCTGCAGCAATTTCTTATAAAGGTCTGCAAGCTTTTAAAATGTCTCAAGCAATTTTCTTATATAAGGGGTCTGCAAGCAATTTGTTATATATGGTCTGCAAGCAATTTCTTATATAGGATCTGCAAGCAATTTTTCTTATATAAGGGGTCTGCAAGCATTTTTCTTATATAGGCCTGCAAGCAATTTTTCTTATATAGATCTGCTAGCAGTTTTTCTTATATAGGGTCTGCAAGCAATTTTGTTATATATGGCCTGCAAGCAATTTTTCTTATATATGGCCTGCAAGCAATTTTTCTTATATAGGGTCTGCAAGCAATTTTTCTTATATAGGGTCTGCAAGCAATTTTTCTTATACGGACAGGAAGCATTTTTTTTTTATATAGGGTCTGCAAGCAATTTTTCTTATATAGGGTCTGCAAACAACTTTTCTTATATATGGTCTATAAGCAACTTTTCTTATATAAAGCCTGCAATCCATTTTTCTTATATAGATTCTTCAAGCAGTTTTTATTATGTATGGTCTGCAAGCAATTTGAAGCGCCTGTCCTACGTGCGTAGGAGCCTATGATGAACAGAGTCACAACGTATTGTCATTCTTGGAACAAATCAAACAAATCTCAAAGAGTGATTAAACTGGTTGATATGTACGAGCACAAACAAACATAAGTAAACCGATCTCAACAACTACGTGTCATATTGATCATTTTTCATCCAGGATAGCGGAAGTTGATTTAAGACTAACAATCCAAATTCATAACAATAGTTTTGTTACAGAAACTGCAGTAAAAAAAGTGACATGGTATTACAAACAATGTCTGCAAATGAATCTCATTAAAAACTCTGAACTGAAAAAGTCAGAAATAAACGGTAGTGATAATTTGCAAAAGAACAAGATAGGAAAATTACCACCTGTGAAATGAGATGCTTGAGGAAAGAGGTCAATAAAACAAGAAGAGACTATATAAAAATGAGGAAATTAGAAGAACAGTCGGAACAACACCTGTTATTAGATTCATTGAAAAACAGAGACTCAAATGGTTTGACCACTTGGTGAGAATGAACCCAAATACAACAGTTGTAAGAGCATACAATCTGAAAATGGAATCATCAAGAGGAAGGGGCAGACCAAGAAAAGATGAAGTGATGGAGCTACAAACATCTTAAGACTCCACAATATCACAACATATCAAGCGACCGAGCGGGCACTATCTCAGAAACCGATCATCAGTTAAACCTGCTACGCCTAACGGCAAAAAAAAGCAGAGAAGGACAAAAGTAGAAAATAAAGATAATTTATAGCCCTATGTTCCATTAGAAACTGTTAGGAATAATAATTTTTGTAAAAGAAGAATCCTATACAAATTGAAAGAGACTAATTATTTGCTGGTATGTCAAAGTAGAACCTTGACTCTGATCTCTTCATCACAGAGCTAAGTCAAGTCAATATTTTCAGTAAATGAATATACGAGTTCAGCAAATATATAAATATAGAGTTCAGGTCAAAGGTGGCCTCTCTACTTATTCAATTCCCCCCTACATCAGACGCATTTATCACTTGGTGACATCTGAAATCTATGAAGACAAATAGTGGATGCAGGTGTTGGCTAGAACCATTTTCATGTCAGTTGATACCTTGGAAAGAAATAGCACTGTCACGCCCACTTGTCGCTTCCTGTCAATGGTGTCGCTATAGCTGAGAAGAATGTCCAGTTTCCTATCTCTACAAGTTGGGAGATCCGGGTTAAATAGGTTACCCAGGTTTTACACCATCATTACGCCCACTATTATCTGCAACTAACCAGCTAAATCGCCTACAAATTTCTAGATCTCTTTATGATCTCAATAACGAAACATTGGTAAATCTGGTTGTATTATGTTCAGTTTGATTTCCATTTTCGATAGTCGCTTGATCATTTCAATACATTTTATACGAGGTCACAAACACATTGTTATGGTTCCACCATTAATAAAACAAAAATTGAGTTCGGACCAAGCAACAATAAAGTCTAGAATGAAGTTTGAAAGTAGTTAAACTAGTGTGAACGGGGAAAAACAAGAAAAAGACAAATAATGAAGCGAGTTTGAGGTGTTGCGTCATATAAGTAAACATGAAACACCAGACACAAACTGATAAACATGTAGCAAACGTGTCACAGAAAGATTCACACCGAAATTATATTCTGAAAGTCTAGCTCATAGATTCCCAAACTTTTTCGGGCCACCGTCCACTTTGCACAATATAAACTTTGTAACGCCCCCTCCACATTATAACAGTTTGCCAACGCCCCACCCCCCACATATATACATGCTCTATTTTCTCTTTAACGTAGAAAATTGATATATATTTCTGTAATACATGGTCAATTTTCAAATGATTATATTCATGAAATAGAAAATTGTTGAAAAAATGAATCATGTAAGACGGGCATAAGATGAATTAAAATGCAGAATTCAAAATTTTAATGATTATTCAATCACAAAATCACAAAAATGTAATTTTTTAATGATTTATGATTAATTTATTCTTTAAGGAGACACCGACCCCTAATCGCCTGAACACCCCCAAATTCTTCTGAGCCAACTATCGCCACCTCCCCCTTAGAACGCTTCAGCGCCACTGGGCAGTACCGCCCACTTTGGGAAATGCTTGTCTAGTTTATAGAAAGTTTGATATTGTGTAACCAAGAATAACAATGTTACTGTTTAGCAGATTATAGAAAGTTTAATATCGTGTTACCAAGAATAATAATGTTACTGTTTAGCAGTTTATAGAAAGTTTAATATTGTGTAACCAAGAATAACAATGTTACTGTTTAACAGATTATAGAACGAATCACACAAAACCCTACCAGTGAAACAATGTTGCTACTGGGCAACTCATGTAGGGAATCACACGCACAAACGACCAATGAAACGAAAGTTTGAGAAAAGACCAGAACTCCATGGGAGTAAAATATATATATAGTTCTGAAGACAGAAGATAAATACAAGAAGAAATAACAATAAATAGTTCTGAAGACAGAAGATAAATACGAGAAGAAATAACAATATATAATTCTGAAGACAGAAGATAAAGAGAAGAAATAACAATAAATAGTTCTGAAGACAGAAGATAAATACGAGAAGAAATAACAATAAATAGTTATGAAGACAGAAGATAAAGAGAAGAAATAACAATAAATAGTTCTGAAGACAGAAGATAAATACGAGAAGAAATAACAATAAATAGTTCTGAAGACAGAAGATAAATATGAGAAAAAATAACAATAAATAGTTCTGAAGACAGAAGATAAATCGTAATCCTTCGATTCGGTGCCACGGACACCGTAAATCTGGAGAATCTATGGCTTTTCTGCCAGCCCGCGAAATTGAACCGCACTTACAGGTGACTTGTGACTCGTCGTCCTACGTGCTACGAACACGCTGGGCAGGCGGGCGAAAAGAGAAGATAAACACGAGAAGAAATAACATTGAACAAACAATAAAATGTAATTTAATCTGCGAAACGCTTACATTCAGAAAAGAAACAAAAAACTTTACCACAAACAGCATATTTCTAAAGCAATTTAAATTTGCTCAATATTTAACAGAGACTATTTTTATAACCGTATATTTACATTTTAGAGTTTTCATTTCCTAAATCCGAAAACATTAATCAATTGACATTGCTTAAAACTCTAATCACAGCAAACTAAATTCTAGAAAGATGAAATGAAAAACAAACAAACATTCACAGAATCACTTAGACATCTTCTAGTGAAGCCATTTGCCGTTTGTATGTGCAACCTGCGTTTGGGTAATCTCAGATATTGTTGAAGAACCGTTAAAGCAAATAGAGACAATCATTTTGTAAATTAGCCCAATAGTGTTTCAGTTGGCTGTCTCTAAAGTGTACAGATAAACAGTTTTAATGTAGCCTCATCAATGATCGGGTATAAATTAAAGTGATATGTCGTTGAATCACAAGTTCAGTGTTGAGGTTAATGTTCTAAAACTACCACAAAATGTCACACAGACATCACAATTCTGTTACGTGACAAACGATTTTCAAGTCATCCAGCGAAAAGGGTCCGGAAACAGGAGCAAATATGGGCGCCAGCCAGTTCTGTTTTATTTTGTTTAAAACCATCCCATAATTTAAGAGTGAGCAGTTGTTTCAACGGTTTCCTGTGTGAGTAAGGGAGGTTGACACGACAAGTAATGTGTTCCAATTTCTGAGTGAATGTGGTAGGAGGAATCGACAAGGGACGTGTCCATATTATTTCGTGGGTGTGAAGGATGCTCCGTCTAGTGTCGTGCGTCCATTACTGTACGGGTATGAAAGCATGTCCAAACAAATGTCACGTTCCACATTACAAAAATAAAATAATGAGTATGAAAATCATCAATGTCTACGTTGCACACCTGAAGAAGAACCATTGGGCAGATGATCGTTATGAGTATGTTGGAAGGTAGCTAGTATTTCTTCTTCTTCTTCTTCTTCTAGCGCTCCATTTCGATCACTTGTTCTTCTTCTTCTTGTGTTCGCCTGCTATGAAATCAGGCATAGTCAGCGCACCTGCTATGGCACCTCTGACTGATTTTTGCGTGAAGACAGGCTTTCTTTTTTATCAGTGTCCCTCGTCATACATGCGTGCCCTTTCCTACTTCAGAGGTGATCACTTGTTAAACCACTCTTTGTGATCTGAGTCTAAAAGCGATTGTACGTTGTGCCAATTAGGCATCTCCAAAGTAGACCAGCACATCTGATTTCTACGAAGCTTTTATTTACTAGTAGCTTCCTAGACCCTACCTCAGTTGCCTCTTACGATATGCTTTGTAGTGCTAACATTCTTTGCTTCCATTGCAAGTCCTGGCAACATACAGCGATCTAATATATAATTACCAATTAAATATTTCAACACAAATCTCCATTAGCAAAATTATATTGTGGACTATGACCGAGGCTAAGAAGTTTCTGACTCTCGAGATCTTTATTTTGTCTGAAAAGAAACAAAGCACACCAACAGTTATTGGTTTATGTGTAAAAATGATGCTTTTAAACATATCGCATCTTGTTTCTCTTGGATTCTTTACTGCTTCGAGGTCAGCTATTGATCTTATGGCAGACACTGAAGAAGAATTACAAGAACTAACCTCAAAATGATGCTTTTAAACATATCGCATCTTGTTTCTCTTGGATTCTTTACTGCTTCGAGGTCAGCTATTGATCTTATGGCAGGCACTGAAGAAGAATTACAAGAACTAACCTCAAAATGATGCTTTTAAACATATCGCATCTTGTTTCTCTTGGATTCTTTACTGCTTCGAGGTCAGCTATTGATCTTATGGCAGACACTGAAGAAGAATTACAAGAACTAACCTCAAAATGATGCTTTTAAACATATCGCATCTTGTTTCTCTTGGATTCTTTACTGCTTCGAGGTCAGCTATTGATCTTATGGCAGACACTGAAGAAGAATTACAAGAACTAACCTCAAAATGATGCTTTTAAACATATCGCATCTTGTTTCTCTTGGATTCTTTACTGCTTCGAGGTCAGCTATTGATCTTATGGCAGACACTGAAGAAGAATTACAAGAACTAACCTCAAAATGATGCTTTTAAACATATCGCATCTTGTTTCTCTTGGATTCTTTACTGCTTCGAGGTCAGCTATTGATCTTATGGTAGGCACTGAAGAAGAATTACAAGAACTAACCTCAAAATGATGCTTTTAAACATATCTCATCTTGTTTCTCTTGGATTCTTTACTGCTTCGAGGTCAGCTATTGATCTTATGTGTAAAAATGATGCTTTTAAACATATCTCATCTTGTTTCTCTTGGATTCTTTACTGCTTCGAGGTCAGCTATTGATCTTATGTGTAAAAATGATGCTTTTAAACATATCGCATCTTGTTTCTCTTGGATTTGTTATAGGTGGGGGTCTCAGTTTCTGGTAGTACGGATGGGGTCTTTAGTGGTAGACACAGGTTTCCCCCTTCATCATCATCTTTATGGTCAGGGCCGAGTGGTGGCTTGTTCGTGTGCTCCTCATTGTGATTCTTACTCTTGATCCATCTTCATTAGATCCCTAGCATCCACGAAGTGTAAATATATATATAAAGTACTAATGCGTTCCTATTTGGTTTGTAGTTGCAACAGATGTCATTCTCAGCTAATATTGACTCCTTTCTATCTTAGGGCATTCATTCGTAACTAAGATATACTCAATAACCATGTAGAGTTTACATAGGCATATTTATTGGTTGATATAAGTGTGTGAGTGGACAGATCATGCAACACGTCCATCCATCTTAAGGTTTTGTGTCATCTCTCTATTTACTAACTAACTTCCTAGCAACTGTTACTAAACCGTCACTATTTAACTACACAAAAGCGTCATGTCTCGTAGTTATGTGTTGCACTTCTACATAGAGAGTACAACACATAGTCCCAACTATTAAATAATCTAATTATACTACTCTAACTATCTGGCTAACTGTCCATTCCTCCGCTGCCATCTGGGGACTATGACACCCCCTGGAGACCTCGCCGTCGCCCCTGACGGCGAAATCCCAAGAAAAATCGCACAGGTAGTGTCCAATAGGGTTATTAGAGTGGTGAGAGCTGAAAGGGAACAAGTCGCCTCACGTGTTAAACGTGGCTCCACAACAACTAACTATAACAGCCAACCATGGTCGAAAGAAAAAGAAAATCCTGACGGGATCTCAGGAAGACCCAAGTTGAATGAGCTACTTGGTAAGGAGTCACCACACGTCGTTGGACGTGACTCATCAACTGGCCATAGGTGACCATGGCCAACTTCAACAGTAACCCCTCTGTGCTCTTGTGCTGAAACCATAGTACTAGAAATCAATCAGCATTACATAAATTAATTGGAAAATATGGAAAATATGCGTCTATGATTCCGACGGCGACCCAACAGCATAACACTTGGCCAATGTGAGGTGGCTGCACTGGACATCCATTCCTCACATGAGGTAGTATTGGCTTGATGGCAGCATGTATCAGTATGTCACTAACACTATGTCTTTCTTGCATGTCAGAGTCTTGTCACACTATCTGAAATCTCAAACAAAACCACAAGTTACAAATTGAAAAAAAAGGAAAAACATATATATAACGTTAAACTTCTACGTTATATGTCCTCGACGAGGTAATATTAACTAACCCCAAACCCAGGGAAATAATAAACTCCCAATATTCAACATATTGCATTAAAAAAACATACATAATGTTCATCCAACAACATTATAAGACCTCCACGAGGTATTATTAACCATCCCCCAACCCAGGGAATGAATGAGCTGCAAATATGAAACTCCATTATAAACGTCCAATATTCAACGCTGCTCCATTAACTCCTAAACTTCTCCTATTAAAATTTACCATCTTCTTATTAACATAATGAACACATCAAAGTGTAGGATTACGTACACGTGACGCAAGTCCACACTAAATCCGCCAATTAAACAAATCATAACTCCAACGATCCGAAACACTCGGATCGACATCATATAACCTTCAGGAGGCAATAAAATCACCCCAAAGGAATAAAATAACAATTCCAAATGTGTCAAATATATTGCATTCGACACAGCGCAACCTCAACGAGGTATTAAATTCCACAATATTCCACTTATTGAATCTACATTGCAGAAACTGAGGTCTCATTGACCCCAGTGTCCACTCAACAATCAAAAGGAGTCAAATAATACTCAAATATTGACCCTACAATATATAACCACTGATATTAAAATTATAACCCATTCAAAACCCGCAAGGAATCGAGCCAATTCCCAAAGGATCTACCTATCGGCTCAATATAAGATAATCTCAATAAATGAGGTAGCACATTCCGTCCAGTAATCTTTAAGGACTCAACCAAAAACCCAATTATTCTCTTTATTTGGTTTAACATTATTCTCGAGCTACCCCTTACAATCCATCCTTCAGTCCCAAAGGATTGAAATAAAAACGCATGTATGTTCCCTATTTGGTTCGACCTCACTTTTGACTTCAGGCCCATTGTAAACCTTTTCTCAATCCACCAGGATCCAAACAAAAATCCAGGCATATTGTGTATAAAACTCGGGTTCCATGTAGTTTTGTACAAATCGCGTAAATCATGGTTGTCCTCGTCATGATCCAACCCATTTCCCACGAGACCATCCCTGGGAGCAATAGTGATAGTATCATCTGTGCCATCCCCACAATGTATACCCTGAAGGATATTGTTAAGGACAGCATAGACCCCCAACAATAAATAGAGCAAGCCAGGACTAAACCGTAGTTCGTAGAACGAAAGAGTTAATTCTTTCAAACAATGCTGATAGCAACACAGGGCATCAGCGCCAAGAAATAGTATAAGGAACCCAATCAGCACAGTATTCCATCGCAACCGCTTGGTCATAGAATGGACAGAATACTTCCCCCAAAATGACGCATTGTTTATGTTATCAAGAAACTTCCGTTCAAATTGCACATCTTTTTGCACATCAGAACCAGATCGTACTGGATCTGATGTTGACCAAATTTTAACATTAAAACTAGCATTGCAGTTCATATTTAGCTCATAATCTGAGTTCCGGGATTTGGCATCAGTCCTATACATTTTCGAACTTATTGGTAGTGAGGTGCATTTATTTTCACCACCACTGTCTACTTGGGGGTTAACACTAGCAGTATGCACGTAGGCACACTCGCTGGATCCTGAAGTTTTTATATCGTCATCGTTGAACTCATCTTTAGGGATCTCAATTACTCGTTTTGTCGTTGAAGTATCACTGGGACAAGATATCTTTAGTTGATTGTTCTCCTGATTTAAATTATCTGCAGGATCTCTTCTAAAGATAGATTTAGGCCACCTTTCTTACTTCCGCACTATTCTAGACTGACCGCTACGGTCAGCACACTTTCTAAATATACGCTTCCTACTATTTTTGTCCACTGAAGCTTGTTTAAATTTTTCGAAGTAACCCGGACTGTTTTGTGATTTCCTCGCCGTTTGACTTTTGAGTTAACATTGTTTGTTTTACTGGAACTTGTTTTAGTAATAATATAACATGTATTGATTGCTTTCACGTTCTGTGACACAACGCATGATGTACCGTGAGGGTGGAGTATAGGATTTCCATCCTTGTTAAATTTCGATTGCTGAAAACTGTGGGCGTGGGTTCATATCCCACTTCTGACACCAAATTGTTATAGGTGGGGGTCTCAGTTTCTGGTAGTACGGATGGGGTCTTTAGTGGTAGACACAGGTTTCCCCCTTCATCATCATCTTTATGGTCAGGGCCGAGTGGTGGCTTGTTCGTGTGCTCCTCATTGTGATTCTTACTCTTGATCCATCTTCATTAGATCCTAGCATCCACGAAGTGTAAATATATATATAAAGTACTAATGCGTTCCTATTTGGTTTGTAGTTGCAACAGATGTCATTCTCAGCTAATATTGACTCCTTTCTATCTTAGGGCATTCATTCGTAACTAAGATATACTCAATAACCATGTAGAGTTTACATAGGCATATTTATTGGTTGATATAAGTGTGTGAGTGGACAGATCATGCAACACGTCCATCCATCTTAAGGTTTTGTGTCATCTCTCTATTTACTAACTAACTTCCTAGCAACTGTTACTAAACCGTCACTATTTAACTACACAAAAGCGTCATGTCTCGTAGTTATGTGTTGCACTTCTACATAGAGAGTACAACACATAGTCCCAACTATTAAATAATCTAATTATACTACTCTAACTATCTGGCTAACTGTCCATTCCTCCGCTGCCATCTGGGGACTATGACAGATTCTTTACTGCTTCGAGGTCAGCTATTGATCTTATGTGTAAAAATGATGCTTTTAAACATATCGCATCTTGTTTCTCTTGGATTCTTTACTGCTTCGAGGTCAGCTATTGATCTTATGGCAGGCACTGAAGAAGAATTACAAGAACTAACCTCAAAATGATGCTTTTAAACATATCGCATCTTGTTTCTCTTGGATTCTTTACTGCTTCGAGGTCAGCTATTGATCTTATGGCAGGCACTGAAGAAGAATTACAAGAACTAACCTCAAAATGATGCTTTTAAACATATCGCATCTTGTTTCTCTTGGATTCTTTACTGCTTCGAGGTCAGCTATTGATCTTATGGCAGGCACTGAAGAAGAATTACAAGAACTAACCTCAAAATGATGCTTTTAAACATATCGCATCTTGTTTCTCTTGGATTCTTTACTGCTTCGAGGTCAGCTATTGATCTTATGGCAGGCACTGAAGAAGAATTACAAGAACTAACCTCAAAATGATGCTTTTAAACATATCGCATCTTGTTTCTCTTGGATTCTTTACTGCTTCGAGGTCAGCTATTGATCTTATGGCAGACACTGAAGAAGAATTACAAGAACTAACCTCAAAATGATGCTTTTAAACATATCGCATCTTGTTTCTCTTGGATTCTTTACTGCTTCGAGGTCAGCTATTGATCTTATGGCAGACACTGAAGAAGAATTACAAGAACTAACCTCAAAATGATGCTTTTAAACATATCGCATCTTGTTTCTCTTGGATTCTTTACTGCTTCGAGGTCAGCTATTGATCTTATGGTAGGCACTGAAGAAGAATTACAAGAACTAACCTCAAAATGATGCTTTTAAACATATCTCATCTTGTTTCTCTTGGATTCTTTACTGCTTCGAGGTCAGCTATTGATCTTATGTGTAAAAATGATGCTTTTAAACATATCTCATCTTGTTTCTCTTGGATTCTTTACTGCTTCGAGGTCAGCTATTGATCTTATGTGTAAAAATGATGCTTTTAAACATATCGCATCTTGTTTCTCTTGGATTCTTTACTGCTTCGAGGTCAGCTATTGATCTTATGTGTAAAAATGATGCTTTTAAACATATCGCATCTTGTTTCTCTTGGATTCTTTACTGCTTCGAGGTCAGCTATTGATCTTATGGCAGGCACTGAAGAAGAATTACAAGAACTAACCTCAAAATGATGCTTTTAAACATATCGCATCTTGTTTCTCTTGGATTCTTTACTGCTTCGAGGTCAGCTATTGATCTTATGGCAGGCACTGAAGAAGAATTACAAGAACTAACCTCAAAATGATGCTTTTAAACATATCGCATCTTGTTTCTCTTGGATTCTTTACTGCTTCGAGGTCAGCTATTGATCTTATGGCAGGCACTGAAGAAGAATTACAAGAACTAACCTCAAAATGATGCTTTTAAACATATCGCATCTTGTTTCTCTTGGATTCTTTACTGCTTCGAGGTCAGCTATTGATCTTATGGCAGGCACTGAAGAAGAATTACAAGAACTAACCTCAAAATGATGCTTTTAAACATATCGCATCTTGTTTCTCTTGGATTCTTTACTGCTTCGAGGTCAGCTATTGATCTTATGGCAGACACTGAAGAAGAATTACAAGAACTAACCTCAAAATGATGCTTTTAAACATATCGCATCTTGTTTCTCTTGGATTCTTTACTGCTTCGAGGTCAGCTATTGATCTTATGGCAGACACTGAAGAAGAATTACAAGAACTAACCTCAAAATGATGCTTTTAAACATATCGCATCTTGTTTCTCTTGGATTCTTTACTGCTTCGAGGTCAGCTATTGATCTTATGGCAGGCACTGAAGAAGAATTACAAGAACTAACCTCAAAATTAGAGACAGTGAGAAGAAAATATGGAATGGAAAATAACACTGAAAAAAGTAAGATACTGGTGAATAGCAGTAACAACCACGAGCACACAAATATTTGGCTAAACAGACAAAAGCTGGAGGAAGTGGATGCCATGAATCTCTCTTCAACTCCTCGGGCGAGTGTAGAGAAACTCTGCCCCGACCATCTCTTGATGTTGTCAATTCAGGATTTTCTCTGCCCTCCTTTTTTTCGTCGACACTCAACTGTTCCTTGTAGGATAGTCTTAGAGAGTGAGCTATGTCTCATCACATTCCCGAACCACGCAAGTTTACGCCGTTTCACGATTGTCAAGAGTGGTACTTGTCGACCAACAAGGTTGTTTATTTGTTCTCTAACATAAATATTTGTCTTATGTTCTATGTAACTAATACGTAGTACCCGTCTGTAACATTTATATTCGAAAGCCTGTATTCTTCGTTCCAGTCTGCATTGAGCGTCCAACTCTCACAACCGCATAAAAGAATGGATAGCACCAGCGATCTGTATATATTGATTTTTGCCATAGTACTGATTTTGCTTTTCCATATCACGTTTAGCCGAAACGTAGTGGCTGAAGCCATCTCAAGTCTTGACTTGATCTCCTTACCAGAGTTACCATCGATGCAGGTCCTACATCTGCATCGATGGTACACCTAACGGGTTATGGGCTTTATTATTATTATTATTATTATTATTATTATTTTTATTATTATTATTATTATTATTATTATTAGGTGTAGGAGAGATCCTTTTTATGAGTTTCTTATATCTTCTTCTTTTTCAAACACTCCATATCTACCATTTGTTAAACCACTCTTTGTGATCTGTATGTGATCTGAGCCTAAAACGATTGTACCTTGTGCCAGTTATGCGCCTACAAGTAGGCCAGCAAATCCGATTTCTGCTACGCTTTTTAACTTCCCTTAGTCCCTACCTCAGTCGCCTTGTAGATCGCTATTCTTTGCTCTCCTTGCTGGCCCCGACAACACACTGCGGCTGAGTTTCGTATATAGAAATGTTCATATATTTCTTATTTCTTCAGTTCAACGCTTGCATGAGTTCTCCCCCCTGTTTCCATTTACTCTGTGTATCATTGCCAGTTGTTGCATACTATTTGCTGGCAAACTTGTTATATGGCCGAACCATTTGATGTGTTGTTTCTGAATGAATTATATTGTTGTTGTCACATCCCTTTTGTACCTGATCTATATCAATTCTGCTTTTCTGTCTTCTCATACATTGAGGAGTATATCTACCTATTGTCTATTCCTGTTGTAGCCTTTTAGCAGTCAGGTATGCGAAGAGTTCTTGCAAGTGCTATCGAGGTCGCCTCGTATATGATGTTTCATATCACCTCTGTTATTTTTGAGTCTTCTTCTTCTTCTTTGCGTTCGTTCTTTACGACCAATTTTAATCACTCTTTGTGATGTTTGATCTTTGCCAAGAACGTGTATACTTTGCACATTGGTTTGGTAGGCCCCTAAACGCATAAGACTTCTACACATTTAGGACACATGCATCTGATTTCAGCCAAACCTCTTTATTGCCTCTTACGACATGCGTGGGAGGTAACAGTGGTTCTATTCTTTACACCCCAAATTTGGGCCCATGTAACCACTCAATTGTTTGCGTTGGTAACTTTTGTCCCTGAAACTCTTCTATCTGAATAGTACTGCTCGTTATGGAATGTTGTTGGTGGTAATAAATAATAATAGTAATAATTCTTCTTTCTTTCTGTTGTCGTTACACTGCTACTGGGTTGTTGCCCAGTGTCGTTACACTGCTACCAGAATGTTGCCCAGTGCCGTTACACTGCTACCAGAATGTTGCCCAGTGTCGTTACACTGCTACCAGAATGTTGCCCAGTGTCGTGGTTTTCTGTTTTTGACTTGCGCTGTTCTAGTGGTTTGGGTGATTGTTATTTTTGCTCTTTGACAGGATTCTGCTATGCCATCTAACCACCTTGTTCGTGGTCTTCCTCTTGCCTTCTTTCCTGATGTTTTGTTGTAGAAGACTCTGTGTACTGTGGAGTCTGGGTGCATTCTTATTAAGTGGCCAAACCACTTCATTCTATGTTTCTCAATGTAATTCAAGCAAGGTTATGTGCCAACTTTCTTTCTTAAGCTGATGTTGGTGACTGTCTTTTCTAGTGTTGTTGGTAAATTATAGTAATAATAATACATTAAAATCATTATACGTTGTGTAAAGGTAATTCTAGAAGCTGATTTTTACGAAATATCAAGTTCTCAGATTGTAGCACACCTTGCATCAAGGACCAGGATACGCCACTGGATGTAGGCTATTCACACTGACCAATCTGAGTGCTTCACTCTCTCACTATACGACGGTTGGTATTTGTTCTATCAGCGAGAATTCCAATCTAAATGTTTGATACCTCCCATTGAACCTTGAACTTTGCATTCGTGACAATAGATCAAATTACTGCTATTGTGAATTAACTGGAAATATTAATTACAATTCTTCCATCAAGAATATAAATGTTCGTATGCAGAGATCACGTGACAGAGCAACCAATGTTAATAAAAGTAAATTTTGTCATTTATTGCGTTCCAGATTTCACGAGAAGAGAAATTGGCGCGTGCTATTTGTAAACAACTAATACGTGAGCTCGTGTTTTTTTACTGCTAGTTGATCACGTGTCTACCAAGATTAAGTATTATTAGGAACTGACGCTAAAACCACGACGAGATGTTCCTTTTAGGTTAGTCAACAAACAGTACTTTTCTCCTTGATTGAAAAGACAATGCCTGAATGTAATCTTTTCTAAATGAAAGGCTACATTAGTCCGTTAGAGAATGAAACTTTCTAGAACCAGGTTTGTCATATAGCACGTGTTATTAGCCTGATTGTATTCACTTAATGCAGTTCGTGACTTTGCGAGTAATCTCTGCAGCAACTTAACAGATATTTTTATCGAATTTTCCATTGCGGTTTTGTGTCTCTTGTGTGATCTTAAATGATGTCTGTTTTTACCTCTGCCATATAGGGCAAGTGCGGTCATAGATGAAAGGTTCGAAAGATATTTAGAACGGTCAGAGGAGTCATGAGGGGGATGTTAGAACATTTTCTGAAATGAGTTTCAGATGACTGCATGTGTCATAAGACTGGTATTGCAAGATGACTGCATGTGTCATAAGACTGGTATTGCAATATGACTGCATGTGTCATAAGACTGGTATTGCAAGATGACTGCATTTGTCATAAGACTGGTATTGCAAGATGACTGCATGTGTCATAAGACTGGTATTGCAATAGCGAAACAAACAAGGAGATAAACAAGTTAGAATAGAACATGTTCTCCAAGATTAACAGATTGTTGTCCATGTCAAGAGAACAAAGTTACAATAGAACATGTTCTCCAAGATAAACGGGTTGTTGTCCATGTCAAGAGAACACAGATACAATAGAACATGTTCTTCAAGATTAACAGATTGTTGTCCATGTCAAGAGAACACAGATACAATAGAACATGTTCTCCAAGATAAACAGATTGTTGTCTATGTGTAAGTCAAGAACAGCTCAGAAACAGACAGGATGAACAAAAAGATGCAATAGAACATGTTCTCCAAGACAAAGACAGACATGCGTCCATGTCAACAGAATAAAGATGCAATAGAACATGTTCTCCAAGATAAACGGATTGTTGTCCATGTCAAGAGAACAAAGACGCAAAGACAGATTTCCAAAGAACAAAGACACACAGAATCAAAAGAACAAAGACCCAACATAAACAAAGAACAAAGACACCAACAGAAATCAAAAGAACAAAGACACAAACATAAACCAAAAGAACAAAGACACCAACATAAACCAAAAGAACAAAGACACCAACATAAATCAAAAGAACAAAGACACAAACATAAACCAAAAGAACAAAGACACCAACATAAATCAAAAGAACAAAGACACCAACATAACCAAAGAACAAGACACAAAATCAAAAGAACAAAGACACCAACATAAATCAAAAGAACAAAGACACCAACATAAATCAAAAGAACAAAGACACCAACATAAATCAAAAGAACAAAGACACCAACAGAAATCAAAAGAACAAAGACACCAACATAAACCAAAAGAACAAAGACACCAACATAAATCAAAAGAACAAAGACACCAACATAAATCAAAAGAACAAAGACACCAACATAAATCAAAAGAACAAAGACACCAACATAAATCAAAAGAACAAAGACACCAACAGAAATCAAAAGAACAAAGACACCAACATAAATCAAAAGAACAAAGACACCAACATAAATCAAAAGAACAAAGACACCAACATAAATCAAAAGAACAAAGACACCAACATAAACCAAAAGAACAAATACACCAACAGAAATCAAAAGAACAAAGACACCAACATAAATCAAAAGAACAAAGACACCAACAGAAATCAAAAGAACAAAGACACCAACATAAATCAAAAGAACAAAGACACCAACATAAATCAAAAGAACAAAAACACCAACAGAAATCAAAAGAACAAAGACACCAACATAAATCAAAAGAACAAAGACACCAACATAAATCAAAAGAACAAAGACACCAACATAAATCAAAAGAACAAAGACACAACATAAATCAAAGAACAAAGACAAACAGAAATCAAAAGAACAAAGACACCAACATAAATCAAAAGAACAAAGACACCAACAGAAATCAAAAGAACAAAGACACCAACAGAAACCAAAAGAACAAAGACACCAACATAAATCAAAAGAACAAAGACACCAACAGAAATCAAAAGAACAAAGACACCAACATAAATCAAAAGAACAAAAACACCAACAGAAATCAAAAGAACAAAGACACCAACATAAACCAAAAAAACAAAGACACCAACAGAAATCAAAAGAACAAAGACACCAACATAAATCAAAAGAACAAAGACACCAACATAAACCAAGAACAAGACACCAACATAAATCAAAAGAACAAAGACACCAACATAAATCAAAATAACAAAGACACAACTAAACAAAGAACAAAGACACAACATAAATCAAAGAACAAAGACACCAACAGAAATCAAAAGAACAAAGACACAAAAATCAGACACCAATAAACAAAAGAACAAAGAACACAAACAGACATCAAAACAGAACAAAGACATAAACAGACATCAAAAGAACAAAGACATAAACAGACAGGTGTCTATGTCAAGAGAACAAAGATACAGTAAAACATCGCTAAATAAGTGGTCGTTGATTAGAAAAACACCCTAAGACAAAAGAACTGAGAGCAGTTCCATTCTTCCAGCGTCTTTCTTTAAATCGTTGTATTTGCATTCAGTGCAATCTCCTAGATGATTAGTACCTTACTGCTGAAAGTATTAACGATAGAGCAATTACACAGTAGCTCCGACGACGAGTACACATTTTCTCAGCTCACAAGTTCTAATATCTATTTTCCATTTGGTAGCTAGAGAATCCGGATTTTGAGTTAAACACGGTCGATGCGTACGTAAATCTAGTTTACGTGCACTGTGTTACAGTGACTTGTGTATGTCATCAGGGAGAGATTTGAACTGGTTACGAAGTGTCGAATGTGCACCAGCTGTAACCTGTCGAATGTGCACCAGCTGTAACCTGTCGAGTGTGTACCGACTGTAAAGTGTCGGTAGCAAGAAGCTGTAAGGAGGGACGGAGTCCCTAAAAAACAACAGTACAATTCATGAAAAATGTTTGGGTTTATCGGTCTAGGCGAGGATCGAGAGAGAGAGAGAGAGAAGAGGGAAGAAGAATGTACACCAGCTGCATAAGAATCGAATGTACACCGCTACAAAAGTGTCCTAATGTACACCGGCTGCAACCGAATGTACAGCTGAAAGTGTAAATAACACCTGCAAAGTGTCGAATGTACCGGCTGAAAGTGTCGAATGTACGCTGAGTGTCGAATGTACGACTGCAAGTGTCGAATGAACCGGGCAGTCGAATGTACACCGGCTGCTACCTGTCGAATATACAACGACTACAACCTGTCGAATGTGCGGCAGCTACCTGTCAAATGTACACCGGCTGCAAAGGGTCGAATCTGTTGCTAACGGTACACCACAATGATAAGTGGACTGGTGTTATGGACTTTGCAAATATAATTGATGATGATTTTTTGTTTGTGCGTTTGCCCGCTATGGGTTCAGGCAAAGTCTAATATGCCTACTCTGACTGAGCTTTGCGTGAAGGTTTGCTTTCCTTATCATCAGTGTCTCTCGACATTCAGACGAGCCTTACTCCAAATTCAGAGATATAATGATGATAATGATGATGATGATGATGATGATAATGATGATGATATATGATAATGATGATGATGATGATGATGATAATGATGATGATAATGATGAATGATAATGATGATGATGATGATAGATGATGATAATGATGATGATGATGATAATGATGATAATGATGATAATGTATGATGATAATGTATGTATGATGATGATAATGATGATGATGATGATGATGATGATGTAATGATGATGATGATGATGATAATGATGATGATAATGATGATGATGATAATGATGATGATATGATGATAATGATGATGATAATGATGATAATGATGATAATGATGATGATGATGATGATGATGATAATGATAATGATGATGATGATGATGAATGAGTGATGATAATGATGATATGATGATGTGATGATGATGATGATGATGATGATGATAATGATGATGTTGATGATGATGATGATGATGATGATGATAATGATGATATATGTGATAATGATGTGATGATAATGATGATGAATGATGATGATGATGATTGATGATGATGATATGATGATGATATGATGATGATGATGATGATATATGATGATATGATAATGATGATATGATAATGATGATGATGAAATACAATTATTTGTAATTTTTAGGACACATTTTAGGAACTGAAAGTCTGGAATAGAGTGGCTTGGTTTGTGAAAGCTGTCAACCCCAACCATTACAGGAGACAGTTAAAGTATTACCAATTGTTTGATTTGATTATTAGTTTGAGTTCAATAATAAAATAATTAAAGCAAAATGGCTTGCAAATGATGGTAAGTGATTGGGAACTAGTGACAGACGGGAACATATAGGGAACTGGTGATAGAAGGAACTTATAGGGGAAATAGTGAAGAAGATAACTAGTGACAGAAGGAACTAGTCACAGAAGGAACTAGTCACAAAGAGAACTAGTGACAAAGGGAACTAGTCACAGAATGAAACTAGTGACAGAAGAGAACTAGTGACAAAAGGGAACTAGTGACAGAAGGGAACTAGTCACAGAAGGGAACTAGTGACAGAAGGGAACTAGTCACAGAAGGGAACTAGTCACAGAAGGGAATAGTACAGAAAGGACTAGTGACAGAAGGGAACTAGTGACAGAAGGAACTAGTGACTGAAGGAACTAGTGACAGAAGGGAACTAGTGACAGAAAGGAACTAGTAACAGAAGGGAACTAGTGACAAAGGAACTAGTGACAGAGGAACTAGTGACAGAAGGAACTAGTGACAGAGGAACTAGTCACAGAAGGAACTAGTAACAAGAGAATTGTGAAGGAACTAGTGACAGAAGGGAACTAGTAATAGAAGGAACTTATCGGGAACTAGTGACGTAAGGGAACGTATCGTGACATAATGAAACTTATAAGGAACTAGTAAAAGATAGGAACTTATCGGGAGCTAGTGACAGATAGGAACTTATTGGGAACTAGTGACAAATTGGAACTTATTGGAAACTAGTGACAGATAGGAACTTATTGGGAACTAGTGACAAATTGGAACTTATTGGGAACTAGTGACAGATAGGAACTTATTGGGAACTAGTGACAGATAGGAACTTATTGGAAACTAATAGCAGACGGAAACTTATTGAGAACTAGTTACATACGGGAACTGATAGAGAACTAGTGACATACAGGAACTGAAAGAGAACTAATGACATACGGGAACTGATAGCGAACTAGTGACATACAGGAACTGATAGAGAACTAGTTACATATGGGAACTGATAGAGAACTAGTGACATACAGTAACTGATAGAGAACTAATGACATACGGGAACTGATAGCGAACTAGTAACATAAGAACTGCAAAAAAACTATCGACATTCAGGTGACACACATAACGAAACTGATAGGGAACTCGTGACACACATACAGAAACTGATAGGAAACTCGTGACACACATACAGAAACTGATAGGAAACTCGTGACACACATACAGAAACTGATAGGGAACTCGTGACACACATACAGAAACTGATAGAGAACTCGTGACACACATACAGAAACTGATAGAGAACTTGTGACACACATACAGAAAGTAATAGAGAACTTGTGACACACATACAGAAAGTGATAGTGAACTCGTGACACACATACAGAAAGTGATAGGAACTGTGACACACATACAGAAACTGATAGAGAACTTGTGACACACATACAGAAACTGATAGAGAACTTGTGACACACATACAGAAACTGATAGGAACTTGTGACACACATACAGAAATGATAGAGAACTTGTGACACACATACAGAAAGTGATAGAGAACTTGTGACACACATACAGAAAGTGCTAAAAAAACATATTGACATATAGAAACGGATACTGAACTAGTGATAGATATAAAATATATCAAACAAATAACGATAGAAAATACTGTTACTTTCACATCATATATACGAGTATATATATATATTATTATTAAACATAACCAAGCACAAGCCAACTAAATATCCGACCACGATTAAAACGAAAGTGACAGCAGCTAAAATGGCCGGGTGCGATGTTTCACACAAGATGCATGGTAGAGTTCTTTGGGGTTATTTTCCAATTTCTGGTGAACAAATAGACACAGAGTCTTAACATGGCTTCTCCTCGGAAGCCTGTCGTCTTTATCTCGTGTAAAATCGTTGCAATTTCAGCACCACAAGACAGGTAAACCTGAAGAGATTCTTGTTTGGTGAGTGCAGTCCGTGACTCTGTCGTGAGACGTAAAGATTAGCTCAAGCCTAAACGCGTTAATTTGTTGGTAATGGCGATCCGGACAGATCCTTTCTTGCTCCAATTGAGAACTCACGTTCTAGAAGCTTCGTTTCGTGTCCTGACTTTGCGTGCATGGTATTCAGAACGATATCGCGTGCTCAGCCGGATGTGATATGATCAATGGGCCCAAATTATCTTGTTAAATAGCAGTATCTGGCGCCCATTTATTGCCACAATTGCAGTTGTTTGCACTTTCTACCGGGGGCACAATGTGCCATGTTAACACGGATTACAAAAGCACACAGTATGGGAACTGACCAAATTTGATGAACCATATCGGGTTCACAAGCTAGAGAGAGCACAAGCATATCTCTTACCTTACACACATTCCGAATAGGGACATCAATTTCTATACAGCGCAGACTAGACATATTAAAACCTGGATCAATGTTCCTGTTGTCATCTTGTACACTTCCGCTAGCTTATCGTGCGCAGATAGTCTATATAATCAGTAAACTAACACGTGTGTGCTTTCACAGTCTAAGAATGGTCTCAGTGTTATTCCATGACATAAATACCCTTGTACGAGTGTTTGATATCATTTGTGATGGGAATATTTGTTAAAAATAGTCAAGTGTTCCGATTTTTTAAGGGAGAGAATAAGGAGTTTTAAGAGCCCCCATAGAAACCACAGAGATAAACAGAGGCGACGAAAGACACTGTCTATGAAGCGCACACAAAAACCCGTTCTAGAAATCTCTTCTTATCGTGACGCTGTGAGGCAAAACAGGATTGGAGAAAAGAAAGAGAGAGAGTGGAACCACCAGCACCAATGAATATGGTCAATAAATAGACATTTAACAAGTATTAGGGGCTTCCATTAAAATTTTTTTTTTACCAAACTTCAGATTCGAACCATAAACTCTTATTTCTTATGGCACCCACAACATAGCCCTACAGACGAAAGTTTTTAAGAGCACAAACTTCAGGAAAACTGAAATCAAAATCTGACCAAATGTTATTTGTGTTACATTCAAATACTAGTTAGTGAAATACAGTCAAAATCTGATCAAATCATATTTGTGTTACAATCAAATATTAGTTAGGGAAATACAATCAAAATCTTATGAAATCATATTTGTGTTACAATCAAATATTAGTTAGTGAAATACAATCAAAATCTGATCAAATCATATTTATGTTACAATCAAATATTAGTTAGAATACATCAAATCGATTAAATCATATTTGTGTACAATCAAATATTAGTTGAATACAATCAAAATCTGATTAAATCATATTTGTGTTACAATCAAATATTAGTTAGTGAAATACAGTCAAAATCTGATCAAATCATATTTGTGTTACAATCAAATATTAGTTAGTGAAATACAGTCAAAATCTGATTAAATCATATTTGTGTTACAATCAAATATTAGTTAGGAAATAAATCAATCTGATTAAATCATATTTGGTAAAACAAATATTTTAGTGAAATAATGGAATATTACAAAATCACATTCCTCAGTTGCATCAATTCAACCATAAACGAGACGTGGAACACATGTCTTCAGCGGTTAATATTTTTAATTGATTCGATTAATTATAAAAGCTAGATACTTCTCCGCAATCTCCGATGAGAAATTTAAACAAGATGGCCACATTCCGTGTCAATGTGGCATAAACAGAAAATTAATGTTGATAGTTTCCCGAAGCTTCCATTCAGAAATGTCTGATGGAAACATATCGGTGCTCACTTATCGTGTTTGATAGAAAAATTTGTTGACACGTCTCACGAACAATGCGGGGTCACCAGGGGCTAAGAGATGGCGCTAATGCGGCCTGATGGTCACTTTCGACTTGATAGTGTTCACTTTCCGAGACGAACAAAAGCCACTGAATCTCTTTCAATTATCTCCCTTGTTAAGGGGCAGCAAACGATGACATCGGTCAGAGAAGGACGCCTTGTGTCGACAGTGCGGCCATTTTGTGGACCAGTGGACCTCATACCCAACCAATCAAAATAAATCTTGTCTGTAATTCAGAATGTTTGTTCTCAATCAAAGCTGAATGACACCAGAAATGAGCTTGACCCGATAGTGAAAGAAAAGACAGCAGAATCGAGAGCTGCCTTCATCTTCCAGATATTCTAACTCGACAAGCTAAATATGTTCTTCATATTTCAATCACACTTCTGCTTCTCTCTCTCCCCCTCTCTTCGCTTTATATAGATATTATAGGACCGTCCACAAGCTCAACTTTAACAACAGAGTACCACAATAACATTCAGCTGCCAGCATACAAGAACAGACAGAGACAACAGTACACAGAGTACCACAACAACATTCAGCTGCCAGCATACAAGAACAGACAGAGACAACAGTACACAGAGTACCACAATAACATTCAGCTGCCAGCATACAAGAACAGACAGAGACAACAGTACACAGAGTACCACAATAACATTCAGCTGCCAGCATACAAGAACAGACAGAGACAACAGTACACAGAGTACCACAATAACATTCAGCTGGCAGCATACAAGAACAGACAGAGACAACAGTAACAAAGAGTACCACATAACATTCAACTGGCCAGCATACAAGAACGGACAGAGACAACAAGTGCAGAATTACAAATAAATTCAGCTGCCACATAAGAACGGATAGAGACACAGTACACAGAAGTACCTACAACAACATTCAGCTGCAGCATACAAGGAACAAGACAGAACAACAGTACACAGAAGTACCAAAATAACATTCAGCTGCCAGCATACAAGAACAGACAGAGACAACAGTACACAGAGTACCATAATAATATTCAGCTGGCCAGCAAAAGAACAGACAGAGACAACAGTACACAAGTACCACAATAACATTCAGCTGGCCAGCATACAGAACGGACAGAGACAACAGTACACAGAGTACCACAATAACATTCAGCTGCCAGCATACAAGAAAGGACAGAGACAACAGTACACAGAGTACCATAATAACATTCAGCTGGCAGCATCAGAACGGACAGAGACAACAGTACACAGAGTACCACACTAACATTCAGCTGCCAGCATACAAGAACGGACAGAGACAACAGTACACATAGTACCATAATAACATTCAGCTGCCAGCATATAAGAACGGACGGGAAAACAACAGTACACAGAGTACCACAATAACATTCAGCTGGCCAGCATACAAGAACAGACAGAGACAACTCGAGCAACAGTACACAGAGTACCACAATAACATTCAGCTGCCAGCATACAAGAACAGACAGAGACAACAGTACACAGAGTACCACAATAACATTCAGCTGCCCAGCATACAAGAACAGACAGAGACAACTCGAGCAACAGTACACAGAGTACCACAATAACATTCAGCTGGCCAGCATACAAGAACGGACAGAGACAACAGTACACAGAGTAACACAATAACATTCAGCTGCCCAGCATACAAGAACAGACAGAAAACAACTCGAGCAACAGTACACAGAGTACCACAATAACATTCAACTGGCCAGCATACAAGAACGGACAGAGACAACTCGAAGTGCAGACATTAACAATTGATAATATTCTTCAAATATTAAACATTTGAGATTAGTAAGCTATGATGTACGTGGCCAATATCAACTATCAACAACATCACCATCAGCAGGAAGAGCCGGAACAAGTATTAGTTTTGTCCGGATTGAAGTGAAATCAATTGTCGGAACTAAGAGCAGAAATATGTACACTTATATACATTGCCAAGATCGTGTATTGTATAAACATATGTACTTACTTAACTTAATTATAGCCATGTCGTGTGACTCATGAGTCTTCTACAAGAACTCTCCATGCTCTCCTGTTATTAATGAGACACTGTGCATATCTTTGTTTTCTTTGTGGACAACGATTTTTTTGTACCATGGATTTCATCATCCGTAGCTCATCTCTGGCGAAAGTGGAGGTTTGGCGGGAGATAAGCTACCCCATCCAGTAAAAAACACTCAGTTATAAAACCGCAACCAAGTGCAAGAGAGCTTGCAAGGCTTTGACTGGGGAACTATGTCTTCTTTGGGAGGAATGGTAGAAGAAGAAGAAGCTCATCTATAAGATATTTTTAGTCCTTATAGCTGTTGTCTTTCCGTCTAGCTAAGTCTATAGTAATGTAGTTCTGATCTGAGGTTATGGTGTACCTTCTGGAGATATACTCATTTCAACCTGACTTTAATGCCTCTGATGACTCATCTTCTTATACTGTTTAAATAGGGTGAGTCTGGTGGTCAAACCGTTTGACTTGCTTGTTGGTTCGAATGAAAGCGTCGTTTGGTTCACGCGTGATTTTTCTAGTTCTGTGTTACGGAGTTCGTGCTAGTGCAATACTTGTGGCAGTTAGAGTGTTACTTTTGTTGAGATGGATGAAACATATGATAATCTCAGTGCAATACTTGTGACAGTTAGAGTGTCACTTTTGTTGAGATGGATGGAACCATATGATAAATCTCAGTGCAATACTTGTGACAGTTAGAGTGTCACTTTTGTTGAGATGGATGAAATCATATGATGAATCTCAGTGCAATACTTGTGGCAGTTAGAGTGTCACTTTTGTTGAGATGGATGAAATCATATGATGAATCTCAGTGCAATACTTGTGACAGTTAGAGTGTCACTTTTGTTGAGATGGATGAAATCATATGATGAATCTCAGTGCAATACTCGTGACAGTTAGAGTGTCACTTTTGTTGAGATGGATGAAATCATATGATGAATCTCAGTGCAATACTCGTGACCGTTAGAGTGTCACTTTGTGAGATGGATGAAATCATATGATGAATCTCAGTGCAATACTCGTGGCAGTTAGAGCGTCACTTTTGTTGAGATGGATGAAATCATATGATGAATCTCAGTGCAATACTCGTGACCGTTAGAGTGTCACTTTTGTTGAGATGGATGAAATCATATGATGAATCTCAGTGCAATACGTGTGACAGTTAGAGTGTCACTTTTGTTGAGATGGATGGAATCATATGATGAATCTCAGTGCAATACTCGTGACCGTTAGAGTGTCACTTTTGTTGAGATGGATGAAATCATATGATGAATCTCAGTGCAATACTTGTGGCAGTTAGTGTGTCACTTTTGTTGAGATGGATGAAATCATATGATGAATCTCAGTGCAATACCCGTGACAGTTAGAGTGTCACTTTTGTTGAGATGGATGAAATCATATGATGAATCTCAGTGCAATACCCGTGACCGTTAGAGCGTCACTTTTGTTGAGATGGATGAAATCATATGATGAATCTCAGTGCAATACTCGTGGCAGTTAGAGTGTCACTTTTGTTGAGATGGATGAAATCATATGATGAATCTCAGTGCAATACTCGTGACAGTTAGAGTGTCACTTTTGTTGAGATGGATGAAATCATATGATGAATCTCAGTGCAATACCCGTGACCGTTAGAGCGTCACTTTTGTTGAGATGGATGAAATCTATGATGAATCCAGTGCAATACTCGTGGCAGTTAGAGCGTCACTTTTGTTGAGATGGATGAAATCATATGATGAATCTCAGTGCAATACTCGTGACCGTTAGAGTGTCACTTTTGTTGAGATGGATGAAATCATATGATGAATCTCAGTGCAATACTTGTGACAGTTAGAGTGTCAATTTTGTTGAGATGGATGGAACCATATGATGAATCTCAGTGCAATACTCGTGACCGTTAGAGTGTCACTTTTGTTGAGATGGATGAAATCATATGATGAATCTCAGTGCAATACTTGTGGCAGTTAGAGTGTCACTTTTGTTGAGATGGATGGAACCATATGATGAATCTCAGTGCAATACTCGTGACCGTTAGAGTGTCACTTTTGTTGAGATGGATGAAATCATATGATGAATCTCAGTGCAATACTTGTGACAGTTAGAGTGTCACTTTTGTTGAGATGGATGGAATCATATGATGAATCTCAGTGCAATACTTGTGGCAGTTAGAGTGTCACTTTTGTTGAGATGGATAAAACCATATGATGAATCTCAGTGCAATACTTGTGACAGTTAGTGTGTCACTTTTGTTGAGATGGATAAAACCATATGATGAATCTCAGTGCAATACTTGTGGCAGTTAGAGTGTCACTTTTGTTGAGATGGATGGAATCATATGATGAATCTCAGTGCAATACTCGTGACCGTTAGAGGTCACTTTGTTGAGATGGATGAAATCATATGATGAATCTCAGTGCAATACTTGTGACAGTTAGAGTGTCACTTTTGTTGAGATGGATGGAATCATATGATGAATCTCAGTGCAATACTTGTGGCAGTTAGAGTGTCACTTTTGTTGAGATGGATAAAACCATATGATGAATCTCAGTGCAATACTTGTGGCAGTTAGAGTGTCACTTTTGTTGAGATGGATAAAACCATATGATGAATCTCAGTGCAATACTTGTGACAGTTAGTGTGTCACTTTTGTTGAGATGGATGAAATCATATGATGAATCTCAGTGCAATACTTGTGGCAGTTAGAGTGTCACTTTTGTTGAGATGGATGGAATCATATGATGAATCTCAGTGCAATACTCGTGACAGTTAGAGCGTCACTTTTGTTGAGATGGATGAAATCATATGATGAATCTCAGTGCAATACTCGTGACAGTTAGAGTGTCACTTTTGTTGAGATGGATGAAATCATATGATGAATCTCAGTGCAATACTTGTGGCAGTTAGTGTGTCACTTTTGTTGAGATGGATGGAATCATATGATGAATCTCAGTGCAATACTCGTGACCGTTAGAGTGTCACTTTTGTTGAGATGGATGAAATCATATGATGAATCTCAGTGCAATACTTGTAGCAGTTAGAGTGTCACTTTTGTTGAGATGGATGAAATCATATGATGAATCTCAGTGCAATACTTGTGACAGTTAGAGTGTCACTTTTGTTGAGATGGATGAAATCATATGATGAATCTCAGTGCAATAAAGTCAACCCTTCGAATTGTTTAAACTGTTCGAATATTAAGAAAAAGAGAAGAAGAAAAAGGCTGACTATGAAAACATGTATAATAGCAGGGCCGTGCCATGATACAGAGAGAAGGCCGCATTAGGCGGTTCCGTAATAGGGCGGTATAAGCAGCAAATCAAAATTACAATTGACGGTTATCTTAAGGGAAAAAAAACAAACAAAAAATATTTAACGGGCGGCATTTCGAAGACTGATGGTAGAATAGAGGGAATAAGATGGTATGATAGGGTCACAAATGAGGAACTTATGGAGAGAACAAGATAGATTCCAGTGAACGAACAGGTTAAAAAAGACGCTGGCGCTGGATAGGACACACTTTGCGAAAACCGGAGGGAATATAACAAGAAGGGTCCTTGCCTGGAACCCGCAGGGACAGCGAAAGAAGGGGAGGCCGAGAAATACATGGAGACGAGATTTGGAGACGGAGATCAACAATATAAAGAAGAGCTGGAGGGAGCTGCAGGAGATAGCTAGAGATAGGAGGACTTGGCATGAGTTGGTTGAGGGCCTATGCCCCAACCCGGGTAAAAGGCAAAAGAGAGAGAGAAGAGAGATTTCGAAGACTTGCATCATACTTACAAAATATGTCGTACGGTCCTGTATAATAGTACCTAGTATTATAAATGGTTACTAAAGATACTGTAGCCCAGAGGTGCCCAACGTGGCGCCGACGGGCGGCTGATACATTTATGTGCATCACTTTCTACATACTCATATCTTTGCAATATAGCCAGGTCATGCTCTATTGGATACTATTGTTATTATTATGAGTAGTATTATTGCATCATCACATGGCGCCCGTACCTCCAGAACCATCAGCCAGATGCACCACTATTTATAATAATATCGTTGGACAGTACTGTTTTACAGGATATGGACACCCCTCTAGACTTCGAGGAGGATTCCATTTCTCGACGTCATGTCTATTAGCGTGAGGACTATTTTTCATGATGAACGTAAGTGGAGAAATATATCACTGTGAATTCTCGACGTCTTGTCTATTAGCGTGAGGACTATTTTTCATGATGAAACTAAGTGGAGAAATATCTCACTGTGAATTCTCGACGTCATGTCTATTAGCGTGAGGACTATTTTTCATGATGAACCTAAGTGGAGAAATATCTCACTGTGAATTTTAGACGTCTTGTCTATTAGCGTGAGGAATATTTTTCATGATGAACCTAAGTGGAGAAATATCTCATTGTGAATTCTCGACGTCATGTCTATTAGCGTGAGGACTATTTTTCATGATGAACGTAAGTGGTGAAATATCTCACTGTGAATTCTCGACGTCATGTCTATTAGCGTGAGGACTATTTTTCATGATGAACGTAAGTGGAGAAATATCTCACTGTGAATTCTCGACGTCATGTCTATTAGCGTGAGGACTATTTTTCATGATGAACCTAAGTGGTGAAATATCTCACTGTGAATTCTCGACGTCTTGTCTATTAGCGTGAGGACTATTTTTCATGATGAACCTAAGTAGAGAAATATCTCACTGTGAATTCTCGACGTCATGTCTATTAGCGTGAGGACTATTTTTCATGATGAACCTAAGTGGAGAAATATCTCACTGTGAATTCTCGACGTCATGTCTATTTGCGTGAGGACTATTTTTCATGATGAACCTAAGTGGAGAAATATCTCACTGTGAATTCTCGACGTCATGTCTATTATCGTGAGGACTATTTTTCATGATGAACCTAAGTGGAGAAATATCTCACTGTGAATTCTCGACGTCTTGTCTATTAGCGTGAGGACTATTTTTCATGATGAACCTAAGTGGAGAAATATCTCACTGTGAATTCTCGACGTCTTGTCTATTAGCGTGAGGACTATTTTTCATGATGAACCTAAGTGGAGAAATATCTCACTGTGAATTCTCGACGTCTTGTCTATTAGCGTGAGGACTATTTTTCATGATGAACCTAAGTGGAGAAATATCTCACTGTGAATTCTCGACATCATGTCTATTAGCGTGAGGACTATTTTTCATGATGAACGTAAGTGGAGAAATATCTCACTGTGAATTCTCGACGTCTTGTCTATTAGCGTGAGGACTATTTTTCATGATGAACGTAAGTGGAGAAATATCTCACTGTGAATTCTCGACGTCTTGTCTATTAGCGTGAGGACTATTTTTCATGATGAAACTAAGTGGAGAAATATATCACTGTGAATCTTATCAGGTCCTGGAGACTTTCGAGATTTCACTTTCTTTAACTTTTTTTCTTCTAATTTCTTTCTCCGGCAGCAATGGTGGAATGCGGGAGGGACATTCAGAATCAGGACTGTTTGATTCTGGACACGACTTTTCTAGCGCATTTCCACCATGTTTTGTTCGGGTATTTTCCGGTTTCGTTTGCCGAGCTACTGAGTTAGTGCTTGAACAACGATGTGAGCTATGAATGTTACATGGAATGCTTTTTGCTGTGTCAACCGTGCGTTTGTTGTGGGTATTCAGAAAATGGCGGACAGCAGTTATGATGAACCGACTCAATCTGTCATATGAAGTGATATTGCGTGTGCAGAAAGCTGGATTTTGTCGTGATTGATGTTCCCTTCGATATGAATTGCAATTCAAGTGATGAATAGTTTTGTGTTGACACTTTAGCGACGGCCATATGCATTTATACGGTGCATGTTGCTTTTTTGTGGCGGTACGGCTTTTTCATTCTGGAATTAGTTCACAGGAGACAGTTGTTAGCATTTCGTGTGATTTTCGTTGGCACAGGAAGGGAGAAATTATGGGATGTCCTGTTGCAGTGAAGTTGGAACCGTACATATGAACTATGAACATTTCTCCAAAGACCGAATCGTCTTCTGTTTATGATTTCACTAGTTGCATCAAGTAGTTCCTACTCTTCAATAGATATGAGAATATTAACGAATATATAAGAAGAACATTAACTTCTTATTCTTTTCTTTCTGTTGTTGTCTTCACACTGTTACAGAGTTGTTGCACAGTGTCGTGGTTTTCTGTTTTTGTCTTGCGTTACTCTAGTCCATAGATTCCCAAACTTGTTCGACACGACATGAACTTTGTAACGCCCCTCCCCTTATAACAGCTTGCCAACCCCCATATATATACATGCTCTATTTTCACTTTGACATAGAAAATTGATATATATTTCTGTCACACATGGTCAACTTTCAACCGATTATATACATGAAATATAAAATTGCTGAAAAAATGGATCGTGTAAGATGGGCATAAGATGAATTTAAATGCAGCATTCAAATTTTTAGAGATTATTCAATCGCAAAATCACGAAAAAAACTCCGCCAAATGCTTCTGAACTCACTATCGCACTCCCCTCCTGGAAGGCTTAGCGTCCACTGGCGGGGAGGAGTACACCACTTTGGGAAACACTACTCTAGTCCCTTATATGATAGATATTTAAGCTTTTTGACAGGATCCTGATATGCCATCTAACCATCTTTTTCGTGGTCTAACTCTCGCCTTCTTCCTGATGTTCTGTTGTAGAAGACTACGGATACAGTAGAGTTTGGTTGCGAAAAATTTCATTCTTTGTTTCTCAATGTAATTTAAGCAATGTTAATGTCCCAACTTTCTTTCCTATGCTGATGTCGGTGACTGTCTTTTCTGGTATTGTTGATAACTTTTCATAGGCAGTGGCGGCTCGTCATTAAGTGCCAGTGGGCAGGCCCACCAAAAATAATGTGTAACATGTATTTATTATTTTATGAATTAAAATATAACCTAACCCAAAGCCATGATTTTCCCGAAAATTTGAGTCTGGCCCACCAACTAAAATGAGCACGAGCCGCCACTGTTCATAGGCATCGCATTTCCCATGTAGTTATTTTTTTGCAACAGTGTTTTGCTTATTAAATGACTAAACGGATGTGTATTTAATTGTAAAAAGACGTTAGAGCTAGGGTTGGTTCAGTTGCTAGCAGATATCAAAATGTTGCCAAAAATGTCAAAGAAAAAGCTCAACATCAGCAAATAATAAATGCCACTTCCACCAATCTATGGAATGAATTTATGATCACGTTCAGCCCTCCCTCATCAATAACCCAGATCGTTAATGGCTACCACTTTGGGCCCATTTTTTAAGCGCGAAAACAACTTTGTACGTCTGTCATTTTTATGTTCCTTCGACATCCTTTTTAGGAATTGGAAGCGAAATTAGGCGGAAGTGACGAACTACGCATTTTCGCAGACGGTTTTATTTGATTCAATGACATCGATTATGCGAATATTTCGACAAAATATTGTATTAGACTGAGTCGAGTTTGACGGATACTTCCAGGAGATCCATTTTGATATTAAATTATACCATGCTCGCTCGGAACATGCGATTTCTGACAGTTTCCGGTAATGACACAGATCACGAAAGTAGAATGTAATTGCAGACAGTGTTTAAACAAATACATGCCCGCCTGCCCAGCGTGTTTGTAGCGCGTTGGACGACGGGTGACAAGCTCCCTATGAGTGCGGGTTCAATTCCGCGGGCTGGCAGAAAAGCTACAGGTTCTCCAGATTTACGGTGTTCGTGCACCGAACCGAAGGGTTACGATGTCTATGGGACCGAGCCGAAGAGCTTTCAGCTCAAGTGCTTCTGGATCAGAAAAAATTATGTATTAGAAATATCGGTAGCAGCATCTGCTGGGCACTCTCTTGTTGTCGAGGTGTGGTTCAGAGCTTAGAATGCTTCATACAGTAACAAATTCTACCTGTTTGCTGTTACTTAACTGTATATTTGTTTTATTTTTATTTTACTCTCACATACTTCCTAACCATTTTGTGTTCATATGTTTGTTTGGAGGAGATTAAATTCACTAAAAACTATTTGAGCTGGAACTCTTTCAACTTTGCACCGAACTCCCTGGTTATCATGTGATGTTGTTGTTTATTTTTGTGTGAATATAGGTTCCCAAAATGGACGGTTCCGCCCTACAGTGGGCGCTAAAGCTTTCTGGGGGCGTAGTGGTTCAGAAGCACTAGGGGGCGATTAGGGTCGGTGCCTCCTAAAGATTAAATTAATAATATATATTTTAAAATAAATTATTTTCGTGATTTTGCGATTGAATAATCATTTGAATTCTGCATTTAAATTCATCTTGTGCCCGTCTTATATAATCCATTTTTAAATCAATTTTCTACTTCATGCATATAATCATTTGAAAATTGACCATGTATGACAGAAATATATATATCAATTTTCTATGTCAAAGAGAAAATAGAGCATGTATATATAAGGATGGGAGTTTACTAAAGTTCTGATGTCTGTGTCAAAGTGGGTGGCATGTGAGGAACTAAGTTTGAGGGAATCTATGGTCTAGAGGAGCTCAATGGAATCTGGTAATTTCTTCATGAGATCCTTAGAATTGTTGCTGGAGCAAAGAAGTGCGTGCTCTGTGCAACAGTCTTGGCAGGTGGCGTGCTATTTCTGTCGACAGGGGGCTCCAGGTGGAGAAACCCAGTGTAATGAAGTCATCATTCGCCGTTAAAACACTTTTAAACCATATGGTCTGCGACTAGTCCTAAACTAGGATTGTGTACTGTTGCAATATTCTTCTTCTTCTTTGCGACCAATTTTAATCACTCTTTGTGATATGTTTGATCTTGCCAAGAACGTGTATACGTTGCACATTGGTTTGGTAGACCCCTAAGCGCCTAGAATTCTACATGTTTAGGACATGTGCATCCGATTTCAGCCAAACCTCCTCAGTCGCCTCTTACGACATGTGGCAGGTAACAGTGGTTCTATTCTTTACACCCAAATTTGGGCCCCAGTAACCACTCGGGCGTGTTGCAATATTAACTAAGTGATCTCTTTGTGTTCTGTGTGTGATGTAATATTGTAACCACCCTGAAAAAAGACATGGTATTGTACTGTAAGGAAGATATTGACGACTTACGTTGAGTATGCAGTGGTTTGGACATTTAATGAGAATGAAATACAACCAACCACCAATAACAGCATACAATAAAGAGATCGGCTACTAGAGCTAAGGGAAGACCAAGAAAAATAGACAATATCAAGACCACACTACATAAACACACTAAGGGTGACTCATCTGGCACTAGAACGCAAATTAAAGCTCCAATCCCTAGATCGGCAAGAGTGGACAGCCAACTCCATCTTACACCTGGGAATAGACAATAGATAGACGTTGAGTATCAACATGGAGGCTGAGCCTGATACTGCTTTGCAATCAACTACTTTCTGGGAATCCGTTCACTGTGTCCATTATTGTGTCTAGCTGGTTCCATGACAACTGCACACAAGACAACTACACACATAAATAACTGCATACATACCAACTGACCACACAGGACAAATGAACAGTTAAACAACTGAACAATGACAACTGCACACAAGACAACGGAAAACATAAACAACTAAACAATGACTAGCTTCACACTAAACAGCTGAGCACATGACAAGTGCACAATAAACAACTGCACACATAAACAATTGAACACATGACAAGTGCACACATAAACAACTGAACACAACCAATTGAACATATGCTGCACACAGACAACTGAACACTAAACAATTGAACTATGGCAGCTGCACTAAGACAACTGAACACAAACAATTGAGCATATGGCAGCTGCACTGAGACAACTGCACACATACAAATCTTATGGTGTTTTAATCTGACATTAAATGAAACATGATAAAACAGGCAAGTGATATATCTTTAATTTCCATAAACCCTTGCTATAAACACAATTTATTATAAATTAGCCATCCACCTCAAAAAGCAAAGATTACCTTGCTCTTCTTGTAAGTTAAAATAATATGATGTTTAATATTATACAAGATATTGTCATTACTAAAAATGCTGCAGCTTTGGTAATCTTGTCGTCTATCGTGAAAAAATGCAGCCATACTCAAGTAGGAAATGTATGAAAACAGCACTAAAAGTCTATTGCCAGGTGGAAGATGAAGTTCGCTGTCCACTCTTGCCATTAAGGTAGATCTATCCTCACCAAATGAAGAAAAAAAAATGCCATTTGCCATTTTTAGTTTATTGCATTTTTAGAAACTACATGCATTTGACTACAACTTGAATTGTTTTGGAACGTCTAAATGCCTTCGTGTTTTCATTACATGCATGTTTATGTGATCACCCTCCTCACAATTTTCCTTAGCAACCATTGTTTACACTTAGTTACTATGTTTCTACACTCCACCCCCTCACATAAAATGCGATTTAATTCTGAAAATTGATTTATAACAAGAACGATGACATATCCACTAAGGGACACTACTCTAATAATGTTAGATTCTCGCCAAAGTTCTCATGAAGACTGAATGAAACTAGTGGACACTTCTGAATGTAAAAATATTTTTTTTTAAACTTTTGAGGCATTGCTTTTGTCATTTGAAATGAACGTTGATTCATTGTTTGGAAGGTAAATTATACTAGCTAGATTTAAGTATTATTGAAAGTGAATGGGTGAGAAACAGAATCTGGTAAATCAATGAATCGAAGATTCTTCATGAACTTAGAATGTTGCTGGAAAAAATGGGTCTCTGTCAACAGTCTTGAGTGGCTGTAATCTGTGCAGGGCTCAGGTGGACAGGAATGAAGTATCTTCGCCGTTAAGAACACTATTTAAACCATATGGCAGGACTAGTCTAAACTAGGTTGTACTTTGCATATATTCTCTTCTTCTTGCACCATTTTAATCACTCTTTGATATGTTTGATCTTGCACAAAATGTATACGTGCATTGTGGAGAACCTAGAATTCTAAGTTTAGGACATGTCATCCGATTTCAGAAACTCTCAGTCGCCTCTACGACATGGCAGGTAACAGTGTTCTATTCTTACACCCAAATTGGGCCATGAACCACTGGGTGTTGCAATATTAACTAGTGATCTTGTGTTCTGTGTGATGTACATATTGAACCACTGAAAAAGAATGGTATTGTACTATAATAAGATATTGATCTAACTTGGCTATGCAGTGGTTGACATTTATGAGAATGAAATACAACAACCACCATTCAAACTACAATAAAGAGATCGGCTATGAGCTAAGGGAAGACCACAAAAATAGCAACATCAAGACAACACATAAACACACTAGGGTGACCATCTGGCCAGAACGAAAATTAAAGCCACAATCCCTAGACGGCAAGAGGGACAGCCAACTCCATCTTACACCGGAATAGTCATTAGATAGACGTTGAGTATCAACATGGAGCTGACCGATAGCTTTGCAATCAACTACTTTCTGGGAATCCGTTCACTGTGTCATTATTGTGTTAGTTGTTCATGACAACTTCAACATGAAACTGACACAAGACAATTTTCACATAATAATGATACATACCAATATAATGGACAAATGATCTTAAACAACTGACAATGACAATGCACAAAGAAAGAAAATCATAAACAACTAAAAATACATTTCATATAAACATTTAATGACAAGTGAATAACAACTGCACACATAAACAATTAACACATGACAAGTGCATACTAAACAATTACAACAATTGAACATATGGCAGCTTAAAAGACAACTTAACTTCATAAAAATTGAACATATGTAGCTCTATCAACTGCAACAAGACTAACTGAACACAAACAATTGACATATGCAGCTGCAAAAAGACAACTGCACAACAATCTTATGGTGTTTAACTGACAGTAATAAACTTGTAAAACAGGAAGATTATCTATGATTTATAAACCCTGATAAACATTATAAATTAGCCATCCACCTAAAAGCAAAGATCCTTGTTTTGTAAGTTAAAAAATGATGTTTAATATTATACAAGATATTGTCATTATAAAACTGTGCAGCTGTAACTTGTCGTTATCTGAAAAATCAGCACACTCATAAAATTGAAACAGCATAAGCCTATTGCCAGTGAAGATAGTTCTCCACTCTTGAAGCGTAGGGATGGGAGCTTTAATTTGCGTTCTAGGGCCAGATGAGTCGCACTTGTTGTGTTATATCCGTGTTTATGTAGTGTGGTCTTGATATTGCCTATCCATCTTTTCTTGGTCTTCCCTTAGCTCTAGTACCCGATCTCTTTTTATTGTATGCTGTTATTGGTGGTTGGTTGCATTTCCTTCTCATTAAATGTCCAAACCACTGATTCTCACCGCCCGAGTGGTAACCGGGGCCCAAATTTGGGGTGTAAAGAATTTAAACACTGTTACCTGCCATGCATGTCGTAAGAGGCGGCTAAGGAGGTTTGGATGAAATCGGATGCACATGTCCTAAACGTGTAGAAGTCTATGTGTTTAGGGGCCTACCAAACCAATGTGTAACGTATACACGTTCTAGGCAAAGATCGAACATATCACAAAGAGTGATTAAAATTAGTCGTAAAGAACGAACGCAAAGAATAAGAGACTGATTCTCACTAAAAGTCACACTCACCAAAAAATCAAAGTAGCAATCGACTTTCTTCTGTTGTAGTCAAAAGCAAACTACAGTAGTCTAATGGTAGATAATGGCAGCAAACAAATGAATGGTGTGCTGAACAGCTTGTAAATTTACCTATTATACTTCGTGTATCCATCTAAACTTTGAACACCTTATTATTTAGACATGACTTGTACAGCTAGGTCAAGAATGTAAGTTTGTAAATGTCAATATAAATGAAGTCACTCAAGCAAACCTATAACAGCAGAGATAATGCCTCTAACGAAAGTAACAATTGTTGACCAGGGCAGGAGGAAAGGTTTAACTATCACTAATGTAGACAAACACTCGCCCGTATGTTGCGGGGAGCAAGGAATAGTAACATTGCGACCTACAAGGCATGTCGTAAGAGGCGACTGAGGTAGGGGCCTAGGAAGCTACCTTAGTAAATAAAAAGCGTCGCAGAAATCGGATGTGCGTAACATATACTTGTAGGCGTGTAACTGGCACAACATACAATCGCTCTTAGGTTCTCTCTCTCTCTCGCGATCGTTCTTAAACCATTTTTATCATTCTATTGTGATACATATACAGCTAAATATCAGAACGTGATGTATGTGCACAAGCCTTCAGCATCTATTGGAGCACAGTTGTTTATCCTTCGGTAGTGTGTTCGATTTCAGCCAGCGTTTGTGTGCGGTTCGCTCTCCCCTAGCCTTTGGCTGTCCCCAACCGAAACCCACAGGGCAGCGACCCTTAGACGGCCTGCCCTCCCGGGCTTATGAGCGCCATCTGCCCTGCAAAACCTGTCGTTTTAATGAACACCTTGGTTTGCCGCCCGTTCAGGTTTTTTACGGTTTGCTCCGCTAGCCTTTGATTGTCCCCAATCAAACTACAAGGCAGCAGTAGTTCCCTGCGAGCGGAAACACGCACTGACTTTACCTCTGCTGGGCTTTCCAGTTGTTCTGCACATTTGGATGGGACGCACAGCCTCTTGCCTGCCATGCTTGCGCCTTTGACCCCGCTCTTAGGTTCGGATTACTTACAAATCACAAAGAGTAGTTTAACAAGTGATTGATATGGAGTTTAACTGTCACTAATGTAGATGAACAATATCACAAATGACATAAAGACACAGTACAGAGTTGATATATTTATCAAATCAACACAAGAACAAAATCAGAGTCAACATCTCCACAAACAGCAAATCTACTTTTATTTCCTGTGTTCAGTTCTCTATGTGTTCAGTTGTCTTGTGTGCAATTATCCGGTGTGCAATTGTGTTCATTTATCTAGTTACCTGTCTAACTTAATCGATACATACGAAGGTACAAAGGATATGCTGTATGAGTGTATGTCATATATCAAGGCTGTCAACTTCCGGAGGTTTACGTGGATCTATTGTTATGGACATGGGAATGTTCGCAGCAATGAGAGCAGGTGGACTTGCTTCAATAGCACAAATCTCCGGGAATTGAGAATATATGGGATGAACATAATTCAGCTTCTCATCGATTGTCTATTGATTGAAGATACTAACATTGAATTCATAAAGCGATTAAAGAAATTTATGATTACACATTGTACAAGCAGAACTGGATGCCTGAGAGACAGAATGAAACGTTTGTTTAGTCAGTGAGCCATTGGAAGTGTATATATCCTACTACAGTGCTGTCTACAATTTGTATTCATATATATACAGGGTGTTCAACTTAAAAGCAGCCCGTGAATGGAGCTAATCTGGCATATATGTATGGAAATGAGAAGGTTCAGTTATGACGTAGTATAGGTCAAGGTTGTGTGATGGTATGTAATTGTAGTGAGGGAAGGGGCAATGAACAAATGCGACATAGGACGAGCTAGTCAGAACCGGTTTAAATAGTAAATAAGCACCACTCACTGTGTAACTGGCAACTTACGATTTGTCAATGGGGCTGCAATTATCTTGAACACCCTGTATATTGGGGCGCAGCTGACTGATGTTGCTCAATGCTAATTTGTCTACGTGGATCTACTGTATTGGACATGCAGGTGATCGCAACAATGAGAGAACGGACAGGCTTGCATGGACAACATCGATGTTTGGTATGGATATGCGGAGTGTTCTTATGTCTCTATGTGACCTGTTGGATGAGATATTCTTCTTCTTCTTCTAACTCTCCATATTGATCGCTTGTCAACCACTCTGTGTGATTTGTATGTGATTTGAGCCAAAGAGCGATTGTACGTTGTGCCAGTTAAGTAGGCAGACGTCCTATTTTGTGTGCTTATTAGTGACTAGGCCTACATCATCCTAGTGCAAGGCGCTGGTACTTTTTGTTCTTGGTCGCTAATGGGATGAGTATCAACAGCATGTTTTATCGACATAATCATCATATAATGTGATGCTTGAACATGGTTTCGTGAGGTTGATCAACAGCATGTTATTGACTGTATAATTATCATATGAAATGAAAATGTGCATATCCAAGGCGGCCATACTCAACAGGTGATTCGGCACCACTATACGTCAGAGTTCCATTGCTACGGTGGGTCCTCGTCCTTTTAAATCAGCATTGAGCAACGTTGCGTGATTACTCAGAAGTCGGTAATAGACAGTATAACTGCGACATATCATATATAAGTGTTAAATGCTTGATACAATGGTTTCTGGTGTGTCTTCTGACTTTGTTTTGCAGACTTCAGCACCTTTTCAGAGGGTTCATCTCTAACCTCCTTATTCAAGCTAGAGCGAACAGGGCATGTCGACAATGGTGAGCGAAAAAACACTGGACGACATCCCACTCCAGCATGACCATTCATCTAAAACAAGATTCCCATGATAAACATATATATCCCGCTTGTAAAATTTTAAAACATGAACTGGCACAAAACATAGGAATAGGATAATCCTAGTTCATTGCCAACAGTCTAGACACAGTTGTTCACCAACATACTGAACCGGAAGTCCCATTTCTTCCTTGAAACTCTTTACTCACTGAATATATTCCTCTAACATAGGTTCTGGCTATTTATCCTCACTATTCATAATCACTGAGGCCCACAGAAATGTGGTTTTACAGAAGAATGATGAGAATCCCATGGACTGCTAAAATGACGAATGTTGAGTTTTTGAATGAGATCAAGACACAAAGAAAGCTTATCATCAATATAAGAAAGAGGCAGCCATCATTTTTCAAGCATGTGATGAGGAGGAGGTTTAGAACACATTGTGACAACCGGTAAAATCGAGGTAGACGAGACAGGAAGACAAGAGAGAGAATTTTGGATAGCCTAACTTCATGGCAGGTAGAGATTCAACATCTGAGTTGATAGCAAACACCAATGACAGAGATTTGTGGAGATCCATAATGGTCTACGCCAGCCGGCAAGACACATGATGCATCATCACATCGATTGTCATCATATATTTCTCTACACTACTCGTTGCATCCGTCTAGTATTTCTTTTCCTCTGTAAGTGTATCACCATTGACTACATGTAAAATTGGTATACAAAAATTAACATATCACGGTTATGAGTTCCCTGATCACATTTTCCCTGCAATTGAAGATTGATCTATTTACTGACATCATACAACATCATAATCAATCTTTAGTGGATACCAGCAGCTATAGACATACCAGGCAATTCAAATACATGTATTGACAGATCAGCAGCATTTACTCTCAACTATAAATAACAACGACATGTTACGGTCACAATTTTATTTCAATTAGTGTGACTAGGTGTCATATAAGTGTAAATCTCAGTCAGATTTGACTGGTTCAAGCGTTATCTCAGTCTGATCTGACTGGTTCAAGCGTTATCTCAGTCTGGTCTGACTGGTTCAAGCGTTATCTCATCTAGTCAGATCTGACTGGTTCAATCGTTATCTCACTTAGTCAGATCTGACTGGTTCAATCATTCTGTCAGTCTGGTCTGACTGGTTCAAGTGTTATCTCATCTAGTCTCATCTGACTGATTCAAGCGTTATCTCAGTCAGATCTGACTGGTTCAAGCGTTATCTCAGTCTGTCAAGTGCAGTCATAAATGGGAGAAGGAATAGCATGTCCTGCTTGAATCTCCCTGGACTACATAAAGCTAGACAGAACTCTTCCCACCGTCCTCCCATATGTTCTTCTTCTTCTTGGGATTGCTCTTTTGATGCTTATTCCATTAGATGTCCTCTTATGATGAAGTCTGGACTGTTGTCTGGAGCTCATCTCTGATGCCATGTAGCTTTGAATGTAGTGTTGTAAGCGAGCATCCTTTCTAGGAAGGACATACAGGGGACATATGTTATGCGGTTTGATCAGAGATGTCACAGGGACACATAGGGGACCCATCTGTTCATAATACACTTTATGGTAGCCTCACACAACTGAAGATTCTTCAATTTGGCATTGGCTGATCGGGGTAAAAACTTGCAGCCCATGTTGGAAGATTAAAAACTCTATTGTTGCAGTCTGTGTTTATTTCAATGTACCACACAAATGTATACATGCCTCTGTTTAACAGTTCTGAAGTAAGAAAACATCATGGAACTCTCAAAGACTTTTGTTCAATAAAACACTGGATAATTGGGCATAGCTAAGAATTCTTCCCAAAGAAATAGCAATGTCCAATATACAGAAATCAGCTAATGCTAACTATAAAAGGATGTTTCCGACCAGATGATCTTTTACTGGAGAATTATTTACTCTGGAACTTGCCAGAATGAATTGTTCTGAGCTAGAGTCAAGCAGGAAGAGTAATCCAACAAGTTGTCTACCATACTTCTTAAGTGTCGCTGGACATCTCTGTAATTTCGACCTGTATCCTTGAACTTGATGGCTGACATAAATTTCTTACATATGTAGTTAATCCACAAGACATTGGAGTGTGGACAAAATGGCTGCCAATTGTTCCTGGAAGCGGAATGAAAAAGTCAGTCTCTGGGATACATGTTGAAACACACAGGACAAAACAAGATAAACACAAGTGGAAATATATATACAACAGATACAACAAAACAACACATACAAATCGAAATAGATGGCACAAGTGCAAACATATATACAAGAGATACAACAAAACAATATATATATATATACAAGAGATACAAGAAAACAACACATACAAGTCAAAATAGATAACACAAGTGCAAACATATAATGGTTTAAACCGAACACATCACCAAAGGATTTCTCCCCCCCCACGATACAGAAGCACTTGAGCTTTTCAGCTCTTCGGCTCGGTGCCATGGACATCGTAACCCTTCGGTCTGGTGCCACGAACACCGTAAATCTGGGGCTTTTTCTGCCATCCGCGGAATTGAACCCGCACACACAGAGGGATAGTCACCCGTAGTCCAACATGCTACGAACACGCTGGGCAGACGGGCGATCATCACCGAAGGATAAATACCAGAGCTCCAAATGGTGCTGAAGATTGTGAACGTACACCTGTTCTTGGTGTTAGGTTATTTATATATCACAATTAGAATGATAAAAACGTCAGTAAAAGAATGATCGTGAGCGTGCACGCGATAGAGACAACTTATTGTAAGACAACCTGGTGGTGGGGAACGAGCAAGGTGATCCCTACTGTGGCTGCTGTATCATTAAGCAGCACAGAGCGCGTCCGCCCCACCCCCAATTCTCTAGTGCTAGAGCAGTCATACAATTCTAGCAACTGTCAGAGGTGGGTAGATAATTCACATACACAACAGTTTTTCAAATTCTATGACACTGGGTCAAATGTCAAGATTCCAAGCGCCACTGGATTATTAAAGAAAGAGAAACTCATACACAGGCAAAACAACTAACACAAGTTGAAATACACAAATGATAAGATACACTGAACAAAATAAGTTGAAATACACAAATGATAAGTTACACTGAACAAAATAAGTTGAAATACACAAATGATAAGATACACTGAACAAAATAAGTTGAAATAAACAAATGATAAGATACACTGAACAAATGACAAGATAGCAAAAGTATAGAATAAATATATGAATGTTTAAAGAAATGATAGATAATAATACTAATGTAAGTGATCTATTCTTAGATGAGATTTGTACCAGATGAGAATGAACTCATAAAAAGGCATAAACTCACCCATTTTCTGTTTGCATATCTCTGTACACATCAAACTGAAAGTCTCCTTTACCTTCAAACAAACCATCATCAGTGGAAATATCAAAGAAGATAGCACAACCATCTAGCAATTGATAGAGAAATTAAAAACATGGAGTGAAATGTGAGTATCCTCCAGTAAAACAAATCTACTTAACCCTTTAGCTGCTAAGGACGTATATATACGTTTTCCCCAATCACTTCTAAAGATGCATTAACACGTCAGTTATTATCTCTCCTCTTTGGGCTAAAGATGTGTTAACATGTTATACATTGCTACTGTCACTGCTATAGGCGTACATTCATGTTTGTGACCTAGAAACAAAGAGTAGCTATTTTTAACTCAGCCTTCAAAAAGTATATAGCAACGAAAGGGTTAAGGAACATTATTTCACACTGTATTCAGCATACATCTTGGGTCAAACATTGAAATCACAAATATGAGTTATCAGTACAACTCAGAAACTAAAACTCTTGGCACTTTCATGTAAAGATGTATCTTCAGTCCCTCATCATGTGCATCTTCATGCAATATGTTCTTTGTAGAACACTCTCAATCAAACAGAAACAATGACACTGAACATCATTACCCCAGCACCAGTCAAACTAGAAGATTAAATCCTTCCAAATACAACTGCTTTCACATATCTTTGAAGTGTTATAAAAAGCACAAAGAAGGAGCTGGATCTGACATTAAAAGAAGACTTGAGTAATGCATGTTTTTCATTCATAACCCTTCAGACGGTCTTTAAATCAGACTAATACAGCATTAGAACCAAGAATAATATATACCAATTGTTCGTATAAAATTTACTATACGGATCAAAATGCTGGAGAATGAAAACAAGATATGTCCAAACTCTCCACCTTCCATACGACTTGTCTGCGAAAGATGATACGCATGTTCTGGCCAGGTACTAACTCTAACCAAGAATCTCCTATCTCCTTCAACATCAGCTTTCCTTAAGGTCGACCTGTTATCATCATCCACTGCCTCATTATCTAAGAATTTTTGCTATAGCAGTTTATTTGAAAAGATTCTAGTTTCTTCTCTAATGTTTGTTTAATGGTCTATAATTCACATCCAAATGTTGTCACAGGAAAGATATATCTTCTCAGAAGATTTGCTTCTGTTATCTTGTACGATGTACATACTTTATTATAATGGAAGGGACATGTGTAGATACACACCTGTTGGTTAATGTAAGCAGCCACACATTCCTGCCTATAGATTTGTGCGATGATACATACACAAGAAATTGATTGAACTTTACAGCAGCTACACATCTGTTAATAGTACAGGAATCACTAAGTGATATAGGCAAAGATTATGATGTGTCTGTCTTAGATGCTGTAGGTGCCTAATAATCCGGGAGGGGGTGTGTATGTGTGTGTGGGGGTGCCAACACAACGTAATACATTCTGTAATAGTAAAAACCCACAAAGAGTGGTTAAATTGGTTAATAACACAGACTACAACGAAGAAAGACTGGATGGTGGAAGCACCTTTGACACAATCAACAATAGCAAATGGTGATGGTAAGTGCACATTTAAGCAATTCTTCTGTCACTCTTAGGTGTTGAATTTTGAATACAGTAGACCAAGAAAGAAGGAAAATGTTACAAGACAAACACAGACTTTGAATAAAGTACAAGACAGACATTGAATAGAGTACAAGACAGAATTTCAATAGAGGACAAAATGGTTTGTACAAGACAGACCTCTGATGTAAACAGACAAATACATGTGTCAGTTGCTGGATTGCTCTAAGGGAGCTAGTACAAGACTTAGAACTTCTTCAAACGCTCCATATCGACCACTTGTTAAGCACTTTGCGTGAGGTGATTTGAGCCTAAGGGCGATTGTACATTGTGTCAGTTATGCACCTATAAGTAGGCAAGCACATCTGATTTCTGTGATCCTTTTTATTTACTAGGGTAGCTTCCCTAGGTCCTACATCAGTCGTCTCTTACGGCATGCCTTGTAGGTTTGCAGTGGTACTATTCTTTGCTTCCCTTGGGGACCCCGGCACCACACAGGTGAGACTTAGAACATGTTTATACAAACTGTGACGAACAGTATATACAATCCAACCATACAAACTGATGCACATACAATACATACAATCCAACCACAAAAGAAATTGCTGACTTACCCTTCTTCAGACGTGATAGTGTGAAGTCGATGATTGTTGCAGTGACCCCCTCTGTAGCAAACTCATATTTTTGATCATGCAGTTTAAACCCGACAGTTTCCTCTGTACAAGATCTCACTAAAACATTGCCAATGTGAAGGTCACGATGTTCAAACTCTAGCTCACACTCTGCTGCAGCGAGGGCAAAAACAATTTGACGTAGCACACTGAATGCTTCACCATGATTAGAAAACTGTGGAGCAATCAAGACAAACTTTACACCTCAGAACAGACCGGAGCATATATGAGACAGGCAAAGGGCATATCACTTATGAAACCTAGTTCTAACTTTGTTTCACCATTAGATTCTGTATGTTGTCTGATTTCTTCTTCGAATGCTTATTGATCACTTCTTAACCATGTGATTTGTATGTGATCTGAGCCGAAGAGTGATTGTAAGCCGTGCCAGTTATGCATCTACAAGTAGGCCAGCACATCCGATTTCTATGATGCTTTCTATTCGCTAGGGTAGCTTCTCTAGGTCCTACATCAGTCGCCTCTTACAACATGCCTTGTGGGTTGCAGTGGTACTATTCTTTGCTTCCCTTGCAGGCCCTGGCACCATCACGGGCGAAAACTAATATAAATGTTAGTGATAAGTTGGAGCGGTATACTACATTGGGAACTGTAAGGAAAATTAATAATAGTTTGTTATGTACGCAGAAATAGATGTATTTAGTTGCCTATTGACTCTATGAAGATTGTCGCAGAGATAGATCTATTTAGTTTCCTATTGACTCTATGAAGACTTGTACGCAGAGATAGATCTATTTAGTTCACTATTGACTCTATGAAGACTTGTACGCAGAGATAGATCTATTTAGTTGCCTATTGACTCTATGAAGACTTGCATGAAGAGATCTATTTAGTTGACTATGAAGCTTCAAAACCTGGTTGTGATCAGCGGGCACTACACTTTGATCTTAGTCAAGAGAAAAAAATAATTAGAGCTTAATCACAGCCAACTATAAACATGGCCCTCGACTAGTAAAATTATGGAATTCAGACCACACTCCGTGACTTCAGATTCAGTATTGTGTATAGGAATTCATTTTAACACACAAAATGCTAAATCGGTTATTTATCCAACAAGTTGTTAACAATAAATATCAATATTATGAATATTTTTACCAATAAATAACCATGGACTACAGAATTTGAGTAAATTGCAAAGTGTATGTGTTCATCAAACATTAATTTCCAGCCTGCTCTGATCTCACAGGATTATCAGTTGTCTGGCCTATATCTAGAGTTGGTTGTGCTAATCCATCAACATAACCCCAAACAAACAGCTAGTTAGCAATACTATTTGATATAAACCAAAAGGTGAAATCTTGATCCATATAACAAACAACAAATATAATGTTTCCATTTCCTAGTTATCAATTAATTCCTCGTTTGTTTTCACATTAATCTATACAGCTGGATACAATCATTTAATAATAGTTAAACAGTTAAACTAAAAAAACCAATACTTAATTTGTGACACCCATTATTATATTAGACTTACTTATAGTTTCTAGGCAACTCATCTATAAACTCAAACAACAAACAGCTGATCATGAAATATCTGAAAATAAAACCAACAAAACTGTACTGACTGAAGTTTATAACAATGTCATGAGGATAATATACTGTATTATTTTTTTATTAGTTTTATTAATCAAAAAGAGTCCTGGTCATGAACTATCTACAATCTTAATACATTATATAAATCAGTTAAGCTGAAGACCAGGCCAAGCTTAATTGCTGTGACAGCCATTACTGGTATATTAGACTACTTCCAGTCATTTTTCGATCCCCTATCAATACTCAAACGAAATAACAGCTGAGTCATCTGGTCAAAATTGCTGAGGCGAGAATACACATACAAAGTACTTGGAAGATATACATGCTGCAGGTAAAAGTACTTACTATATTGTACAACGGGTGCCATTGTATCAAAAGAGATTTTCACTGTTGTTTCAGGAGGGAACCTAGTTACAATCAAATACATTATATTACTATAAAATAAATGCAGTGACAGCACAGAACCCACCGGCAAGTGGTAGATGCTCTGGATGCAACCAGTCCATACCCCAACTATCGGACAAATAGTAGTCATCCTCTCTCCCCTTGAGAGGACATCCTATTTCTTGTCTTCTCCTATAACAATTTCCTCAAGGATATGGGAAATTAAACTAGTGTCAAGGGAGCACAATCTGTACAAAACCGGGGTTTTGGGTGAGTCTGACTGCAGTCATCTAGAAAAGGACAACTCCAGACAAACATAGGAAGACATATCTTGTCGGCAGGGTCCCAAGAAACGGAATGTGTCAGCCATTATTGGAGGGGAGCAATCAACACGCACGAATGACTCATTGGCCATGCACAAATATTTATATTATATTACTACAGCAAAAAACTGGATGTATTTTAGCATTGTAATTTGTGATAATACACAACATTTATAAGAAGTCTTTCTCACAAGGGAAGTAACACATGAAATTTGATCTGAAGTAGATAATCCACTAAATAGAATGGATTCATGACAAAATTTTATTACACCTGTCATTTGTAGAATTTTGCACTTTAAATGTAGCATATAAAAACAAGTGTTTCAGACATCTACTATGACTTCTTCAATGACCCAGCAACGTTTGAGTTTTTACTCATCGACTCAGTGCCAAGTAGTGTACATAACACTGAAGAATTGAGAGTGTTTGAGGATTTTCTGCCCATTCCAAATTGGACTGTCTAGCTGTACGGGGGATGCTCTCTGCGTTGCAAAATGATACCAGACATGTAGGGTTCACTGTGCTTATTCCCTACCCCCAGATTGTCTGCTGTTCATGCCAAGTTATACTAACTCTTGGCAAATGTATCTAAATGTTTGAGACAAGATGACTCATCACATCTTGAGTCAGTGTGCCTTTATAATGGTGTCAGTCATCAGAAAGCTCACCCAGTGGTTAGCTGGAGGTCCAAATTTTGGGTGCAAAGAATAGAACCACTGTTACCTGAAGCACTGCCTGCCATAGAGCGATCTAAGGAGGTTAGGCTGAAATCGGATGCACATGTCCTAAACGTGTAGAAGTCTATGGTTTAGGGCGTACCAAACCAATGGCAACGTATCAACACGTTCTTGAGCGAAAGATCAAACATATCACAAAGAGTTAAATTAAAATTGGTCATAAGAAGCGAGACACAAAGAAGAGAAAGAAATCGAAAAAAGCTGCACATATTTTTTTTCTCTACTCTATACTGACGACAAGCTTCCATTTTCTTTACTCTAATCCTGTTTTGCCTCACAGCGACAAGATAAGGATTTAGAGAACGTGTTTTTGTCTGCGCTTCATAAACAGTGTTTTTCATTGCCTCTGTTATCTCTGAGGTTCACCTTTTGCATGGATGACCAAGCATGAACTATACTGTCAAATTATCTAAAATTCATTCTATAACAAGAAATCAAGCAACCTACCTGGTCTATCATTCTCTGAAACCTTATTTTGACTGTACAAATCCCATTGTTCTAGCAGCTCAGAGGGAAATACACCTTTTACACAAGAAATTCTGCAAGCAAATTATCTCCTATTAAATTGTGATTACTATATTAACTACATATGTTGTAGTACAGGTAATGACATGAAGAGGCTCTGGAAGGGGAGCAAAGAATAGTAACACTGCGACTTACAAGTCATATCGTAAGAGGCGACTGAGGTAGGACCTAGGAAGCTACCTAGTAAATAAAAAGCATGCAGAAATCGGATGTGCTGGCCTACTTGTAGGCACATAACTGCACAACGTACAATCGCTCTTAGACTCAGATCACATACAAATCACAGAGTGGTTAACAAGTGATCAATGTGGAGTGTTCAAAGAAGAAAGTGGGGTAGAATCGGCACATACAAATAACTCAACAGCCATGCTGATACAAATTAAGTTTTGAAAAACAAGATAAATTATAAACACCCAAGATGCGGATAAAAGAGGTGGTTACCAAAAGAAGGAATGTATATGACAGGAACAAACACCATCCAATAAGGAGTTAGCTAAACAATACGAATGAGATATTAAAAAATAAGGGACAAACAATTTCTTCTAGACTCATCATGATACATTAATCTCAATACAAGAAGAAAAAGAACAGAAACAGAAAAATGATTGATGTGTCAACAACAAGACAACGATGTCAGTGGCAGGGAAACATGTCTTGTAATGCATGAGACCCACCCAACCTTCAAACTAAAAGTAAAATAATTTCATCTATGAACTAAACATTCTTCACATACATTAAGACATTTTTATACACATAGAAAGAAAGATGTAAATGCAACATACCTTTGTACTTGACAAAAATTCTGTGTTTGGTTGGCTTGACGTGAGAGATCACTTAATTCTCTGCGGACGGTGAAAAAAATAATGGTATATATATTTCTTTTCTCAATGTTTTCCAGCTATGAATTCCCCAGCAGCAGTCAACTGATTTTTGTTTTAAGGTTTGCTTTTCTTTAAAAAATATCCTTGTCATTCAGGCGAGCATTTCGTCAACTTCAGAGGTACTTGCAATTTAAATTACAAAGTAAAGTATCAGGGTTTCTGTAGTCAAAGCTGACCGAGAACACACCAAATTTATTTTGTCCCAAGCTGACCTCGTACCCCAAAATTTTAACTCTGAGTGGACCAGGGCAAAAGCCATTATAGAGTAAAAATGCCCCTTAGTGTGGCTCCTGGTCCAAGGAGTTAGCATTACTGCATTATCACCTAGTGGCATGTGTTAGAATAAAGTGTCTACTGGTGCCCCCATGTGTTAGAATAAAGTGTTCACTATACTATTAAGATATTAACACCAATCAACTTGTGCCCTTTAACTCTTGGAGTCATAGGTACTAATATTGTGGTTGAGACCTAAAATGCTAATCTCAGGGCAAGAGCAAGTAGAAACTAGATGACTTTACACCACAACAGAACCAGTAATAAAATATGAGTTGATGCAAGTCACTGTCATGGGGCACAGCTTAGAAGTGGTACTGACAATAGGAAAGCAGTAATAGTGATGTGAAGCAAATCTATTTTTTGTTGATACACTGAATGAATATTGTAGAAAAGATACAATATTAAAAAACTTTGATTTGCATAATATATTTGGGTTAGATAGGATAGTGTGTACATATCTGACAGAAATGGTAGCCAACAATAAATCAGACGAGTAAGTTATGCATACCGATAGGTGTGCCAAGATGAGAAAACCATGAAAGAAACCCCAGTAGATACATCAACCAGCACAGAATGGGAGTTGTTAGTCTCTCTCTCTCGCGATCGTTCTTAAGCCGTTTTTATCATACTATTGTGATATATATAAACAGCCAAACATCAGACGGATGTATGTGCACAGCCTTCAGTACCAATTGGAACTCAAGTGCTTATCTTTCGGTGGTGTATTTCATGGATGCAGATACTAAATTAAAAATGTATATCCTAAATTTGAGAATTTACAGTTTGTCATTTTTGTATTCTTAACTATCACTCAAAAAAATCATAGATCGCTGTTACATACTTGGCAATAACAACTTCTGGAAGTATCTCTTCAAACTTCTTCTGTGGGCAATCATTCACTAGCTGGTCTCCTTCAATAGGAACTATCTGGAGACAGAAAATAAATAGCATATCTTCACAACATTTCTCTGCTTACATTAACTTATCGGTCAACTTAAACCTGTTTTTTTTTTTTTAAATCGCAATATGATGCATAATAAATGCTGTTAATAAAGATATTAAGTTATACAAACATGTCACAACATTGTTAGTTAATAAAGATATTAAGTTATGCAAACGTGTCACAACATTGTTAGTTAACAATTGTTTTGGCGCTTGCCTGCTTTGAATTCAGACATAGTCAGGGCACCGCTGATTGATTTTTGTGTGTGAGGCCTGCTTTCCTTATTACCAGTGTTCTCACCATTTAAGCGAGCAATACTCCAACTTCAGAGGTACTTGTAATTTAGTTTCCTAAGTAAAGGATCAGGGTTTCCTGCAGTCCAACCGCATTTTGTGCACTCCAAAAATTGTTGGTTCAAGCTGGCATCAAACCCGGAATTTTCAAGGTGTGTGGTAAATAACTTAGGCGGTTATCAACTTTGTTATTGGCTGCCCAAGTTTGTTAATATGAATTGATATAAGTGCAAGATAAAATCCAGTCTTGGGCAGAGCACTGTTTAAAGTTAAAGTTAATTGCATATCCTTTACAGGACTTTGCGAATCAACCCCAGCTTTTAATGCTGTTTGTGATTTTTCTAGGCATTATTACGTTCAATAGTTTGCCATTGCTTTCTGAGCGGGTGGTGTCATCGTCCTTTTGCAAAAATCCATGCGAAACAATTTGCAACCAAACTGTCTGCAGCGTGATTCGAGCTCAGAACGTCGGGACCAATAGACCGAGTCACTATCCCCTAAGCTACAAACGCCACCTGAGCACTGTTTACTCTATACATAATCAAGTTGATGTGCAGTTCAATAGTACACAGCAGAAAGATACGAGCAAGAACTACTCAAGTTCTAACCCACAGCAAATGCATGCCACAAAATGTATTTTTCTATTGGGAAAAAACAACAAATGACCTCATGGTAATCTTTCTGACATTATGCATGAATTCCACAACAGAAACACTTTAGAAGAAAACACACTTCACCTTAAGTGCAACACCTTCCCCTTGAGAGATGGTTCTGAACACCTCACCATACACACCTTCTCCAATCTTGACACATTTAGACATCATCCTGCAAGACAAAATCAGTTGGTGTATTAAAACTGATGTCATAAATATTTAGCTATAGTCTGTCTACTATGATATGATTAGTTTATTCCATATAACAGAGATGCTATTGTTAACAAGAGTCAAGAATAACTAGCTAAGATTGACAAGACTACAGGTGTTCATTGAAGATATGCTAGAACATTCTTCTTATTTGTTATTTATCTCAGTGATCATTAGAAAGCGACTGAGGCCTGATTTATTGTTGGTTGAACAAGTTAACCTCTTTATGACCGTTACAGGACATTTGGACTAATACACACAGAATAAACCACACCTACCACTATAAGTGCAGTCATCATTGAGACAGTACAACATATCTTGCTTGATGTCTGGACTCAAAGCTGACAAAAACTCCTCCCACCACCATTGTTCTAATCCTACATTAGTCTTAATTAGGACTGACATTCTAACTGGCATTGCTGCCAAGTACTCAGCCTGTTAAAGATGTACCTGTGGTTGTTCTATCAATCAGATTAACCACTCTTTGTAATCTGTGTGGTTTGATCTTATTAATCAAGTTAACTGTTCTATGTGATCTATATTGTTTGTCTTATCAATTAAGTTAACCGATCTAGGTGATATGTGGTTTGTTCTTATCAATCAAGTTAACCGCTCTATGTGATCTGTGTCGTTTGCACAGAGAATGTATGTTTATGTTAGGTCTCTAAGGCATGTAGGACAAGCACATAAAACTTTCGATCAAAGTGTATGTATATTATCCAACAAAACACAAATAGGTACAAACTGTCACATTTTACAATCTGAAACCATTAAGGACACATTTGGAGTATAATGTGCTGTACCAGCTGACTGATCTGAAGGCAGTCAGTCAACTAATGTCAACTGAGGTCTATATAGGCTATGATGCAGTGCATGTATTATGCTGTACCACAGTTTGATTCTTTTTTATATATGGGTGGCCATATTTGGTTCAACTGCAGTGACTGGAAGACAAGCATGGATATGATTTGGAAAGACTTCCTCAAAGACCAACAGACAGATCATTATATTTGACTATGTACAGACACTGCAGACTCAACAGACACTTCATAGACTAGAATAATTCACACGTTCTCTGCCAGTTTTCAGCAGATGAACAGACAACAGTCATTCCTGCAAAAATGTCCTTACTTTTGAGCTGAGAACAATATTTGGCTGCCAGTCAACCAAAACTAAGCTTTGGAAACTGGCAGACTGGAAGATTATAGTAACAAGCATGACCAGAGATGGCTAAAGAAGAGGTTACTAGGTTTATAAGTATATATGATTGCAATATCCATGTTGTAATTCAGTGTTTGACAACAAGAGATTATCTAATCTTAAACTTTGTACATTAACTCTTGCTGGTTTGACATCAGTATAAACACTGATCTAGAACATTGTCAACAACTAGAGGGAGACACTAGAAATGTTTGAGATACATACCTTGTTGGTATACAATCAGAAAAGCTGATTACTTCAGTCTGACCACACAAGCTCAGCAATCTCTCTTTTGCTGTCACAGTTACATCTTTACAAAATGAAGAATTTGACAGTTTCTCCTGAAATATGGATGCAAATAGATGTTAACATGATTATTAGATAATTATTCTTCACCTTTGTGCCTAGGAGGCACAGGTCCACAACCAAGGTCTTCCTAGCCAACCTTTCCAAGTACATCCTTCCCAGATCTCTCCACATTTTCTTGCATTCCGTCTCCAACTCCCTCCAGGTACTCCTGAGTATTTCATTACCTTTATTACCCTGGTGGTTCCATCAAAGGGCCTGTCTCATGATGCTGTCAGTGGGTCTCCTCAGTGTGTGTCCTATGCAACGCCACCTTCTGCCCCTTATTTATTGTTCCACCTGTCGTTGTCCCATTAAATCCGACAGTTCCCTGTTTGTGGTCCTGTTATACTATAGCAGCTGGATTATCCTGCGCAAGTATCAATGGTTTGAGTGTCTGCAACTTGTTGGTGTTCCCCTTAGTTGTTATCCATGTCTCTGCTCCATACAGGACAGCCTTGACATTTGAGTTAAATATCAATATTTTAGTTTTATTACATAATTACTAGTGGAAATATGAGCTCATGAAAGTTGATGACAGAATGTCTGGACATCAATGACAAGATTAGATTTACAATCTGGTTAGAAAGAACTACATAGCCACAAATGTTAAAGTTAGTTATTTATATCAATATAACTAAGCCACAAATGTTAAAGTTAGTTATTTATATCAATGATAACTAACTAGTCACATATTTAAGTTGTTATTTATATCAATGATAACTAAGCTACAAATGTTAAGTTTGTTATTTATATCAATGATAACTAAGCTAGTCACAAATGTTAAAGTTAGTTATTTATATCAATGATAACTAAGCTAGCCACAAATGTTAAAGTTAGTTATTTATATCAATGATAACTAAGCTAGCCACAAATGTTAAAGTTAGTTATTTATATCAATGATAACTAAGCTAGCCACAAATGTTAAATGTATTTATATCAATATACTAAGCTAGCCATATATTTAATTAGTTATATATCATGATAACTAATGTCACATAGTTAATGATTTATATCAATGATAACTAAGCTAGCCACAAATGTTAAAGTTAGTTATTTATATCAATGTATGCTACAAATATGAAGTATTATTATATCATGAAGCTAAGCTACACATGTCAATAATTTGATGATGATGGCATCCTGTTGGTCTTGAAAGGCATGAGGATGCTAGCGCCAGCATAAGAACAAAACTGACCAAGACTACATTCCACCATCGAAGAAAGCTAGCCCGGTACCCAAAAATACTGCTGAAGTCGGATGTGTCAGACCGAAAGGTGTAGCTATCACAGCTCACGCTGAAAACTGCATTCTGTTCTCCGGAATGCATCTTGCTATAACCAGCAGGAATATGAGAACGAACGAGGAAGATAAAATTCCTGTTGGTACTTCTTTAACCGATGATATTGCCCGTCTGCCCAGCGTGTTCGTAGACGTTGGACCATGGGTGACTATCCCTCTGTGTGTGCAGGTTCATTCGCGGATGGCAGAAAAGCCAGATTCCCAGATTTACGGTGTTCGTTGCAGAACCGAGGATTCGATGTCCATGGCCGAGAAAAAGTTCAAGTGCTTCTGGATCGGAAAAACAAAAAACCGATGATATTGTCCGTCTGCCCAGCGTGTTGTAGCGGTTGGACTATGGGTGACTATCCTCTGTGTGTGCAGGTTCAATTCGCGGGATGGCAGAAAAAGCCAGATTCCCCAGATTTACGGTATTCGTGGCACCGAACCGGGTTCGCATGTCCATGGCACCGAGCGAAGAGCTGAAAAGCTCAAGTGCTTCTGGATCGGAAAAAAACCCCAATGATATTCTGATCGTCACTGTACGGCTGTGTGATCCATAATCGCATAATGTTGGCCCATATCTGTACAAATGCATGATCTATAACAGTAGATAGCACTTCTGTACTGTGATCATTAAATGTACAACTATGTGATACATAAATGAAGTGAGACCCAATTGAACTGTACAATTGTTGTTTGATACAGCACTTTACAATTGTGGTTTGTGCATTCCATAATCATAACTGTGGTTTGTAACCAGCTACGATCAAAGTGATATATGAGTGAACAAATGTGATCTGTGTAGTCCACAAGTTGAGATTGGTCTGTGTGTATATGAACAATAGGTCTGTGATTTTCACTTATATATCACACAGAAAAAATCTGGCCAGAAATGGCGGAATGCGGGAGGGTCATTCAGAGTCAGAACGGTTTGATTCTGAACATGACTTTGCTAGCGCATGATGAGGGGACATCAATCACGGCAAAATCCAGCTTTCTGCACTTGCAATATAACTGCATACTGCAGATTGAGCTTGTTCGTCATAACCGCTGTCCGCCATTTTCTGAATACACACAACAAAGCACGGTTGACACAGCAAAAAGCATTCTATGTAACAGTCACAGCATTGCTCAAGCACTAACTCAGTAGCTTGGCAAACGAAACCGGAAAATACCCGACTAAACATGGCGGGAATGCTAGCTAAAGTCGTGTTCAGAATCAAACCGTTCTGACTCTGAATGGCCCTCCCGCATTCCGCCATTTCTGGCCAGATTTTTTCTGTGTGATATATAAGTGAACAACTGTGATCTGTGGAATGAGTAACAACTGTGGTCTGTGTGATATTGAGTGAACAACTGTGGTCTGTGTGATATTGAGTGAACAACTGTGGTCTGTGTGATATTGAGTGAACAACTGTGATCTGTGTGATATTGAGTGAACAACTGTGGTCTGTGTGATATATAACTGAACAACTGTGATATATAACTGAACAACTGTGATATATAACTGAACAACTGTGATATATAACAACAACTGTGATATATGACTGAACAACTGTGATATATGACCTAACAACTGTGATATATGACCGAACAACTGTGATATATGACCGAACAACTGTGAATAGACTGAACAACTGTGATATATGACCGAACAACTGTGATATATGACCTAACAACTGTGATATATAACTGAACAACTGTAATATATAACTGAACAACTGTGATATATAACTGAACAACTGTGATGTATGACCTAACAATTAGGACAGGGCAAGCTTGCTAGTACAATAAATGAATTAGTAAATCATCTATTGGATTCTTAGTGGACAAGAATAAAGTAACAGACAGAAGCAAATATGAATTCATTATATTAATTAGCTACATTTTAAAATAAAAAGTGATCTGCGCTGGATAGGAAACACCTTGAAAAATCGGAGTAGAATATAACAAGAAGGGCTCTTTCCTGGAACCCCTAAGGGAAGCGAAAGAGAGGTAGGACTACAAATACATAGAGAATTTATTCTGAGGCAGAGATTAGCAATATACAGAAGAGCTGGAGGGAGCTGAAGGAGACAGCTCAAGACAGGAAGACTTGGCATGAGTTGGTTGAGGGCCTATGTCCCAATCGGGTTAAAACGGCAGTGAGGAAGAGAAATATTTTTTAAAAACAATAAATGGTTACTTACACTAAATGACATGGAATTAATACACTCCAAAGAAGTTTTGTTGTTGCAATTTTTGTCCTCTTCCTTCTCTATATCCTCTCTGTTTCCCTATTTATTACTATCATCCTCATCATCATCTTCCTCATCATCATCTTCCTCCTCCTCATCATCTTTCTGTGATTGCTCATCTTCGTCTTCTGAGTAGTAGCTGTCCTCTTCAATAATGAGAGGCATAGAAATGTGTTCGTTATGAGATCCGCAGGAACTGTATTCATCTAACAGAACAGGAGAGCCACAGTAGATCAGTTCAGAGTCCTCTGTAGACTGACCATCATCATCGGACTACTAACACTGCCTATTGAACTATGAGAATTGTATGAAGGTCTTTCAGAATTGTCATGTGAGCGTAGACGCATGTGTTGAAAAGAATTGACTACAACATCTGTGGAATCAGGAGATCTAGATGAGCTATCTTCCATAGAAGCCTCCCAGTCAGACTGAGATCTATCACCCTCCATCATGTTTGAATCTGACAGATGATTTTTGTCACTTGTTGCATAACCATCAGATAAATTGCCAGAGTCTGATGAAAGTTTATTTTTGGATTTCTTAAGTTGATTTTGATATACAGAAGTTTGTTTACATCGTCTGAAAGTAATATTGGAACAGTTCATGCTTGTTTCAATACAATGACCAGGTGAGCTTGCAGAGTAGTTGACGTCTATATTGTCAAATAGACTTATGTTAGAAACGTTAAGATAGGTTGGGCTTAACATAGAAGCATTGTGACCTAGTCTTTTACTTATACGTTTGCATGGTCCCTGTGGAGTACTGGTGTCAATGATCAAATCATCTTGTGCAATAGAATCAAAATCTGGAATTTTGTCTTGACAATAACTGTTCTCATTTTTTTACCAGGCACCGTTTTGTCGGTTTACGTACACATCCAGATTGTTGTGTGACTTTTGTGTTGGTCTTTTCTATGACATTTCTTTCTTTCAGAACACGAGGTTGCTTTTTTTCTTGGAGGTGTACACAGCTGTTTTAAAAAAAGAAAATTTATTTGAAATATAATAAAATATTGGATGTGTTTTATCATACATCTAATATAGAGACTGTGTGTATAAACTTGTATATCTATTAATAATTCTCTAGTACCGTTATACGCTATATAGGGCCTGCAAGTAATTTCTCCATATCGCTCTGTCCTGGGCAACTCACTCAATCTCTTCCATGGAATTGAATCTGATATTTCTTGCATCTTTCAGCAAAATCCTAAGATGTTAACTACCAGAATATCTCATAGAGTCATAGAATATACCAAATGTTTCTAACACAACAAAATGAGATATGTCATTGAAATATGTTTTAAAATAATAAAAATGTAGAGAGGATAAAATGGATTTCAGCACTGTGTGTTTCAAAGTTTGATAGTTCATGTGTTAAGACCTAATTCGCCCGAGTGGTTACCGGGGCCCAAATTTGGGTGTAAAGAATGGAACCACTGTTACCTGCCACGCATGTCATAAGAGACGACTAAGGAGGTTTGGTTGAAATTGGATGCATGTGTCCTAAACGTCTAGAAGTCTATGCATTTAGGGGCCTACCAAACCAATGTGCAATGTATATACGTTCTTGGCAAAGACCAAACATATCACAAAGAGTGATTAAAATTAGTCGTAAAGAACAAACGCAAAGAAGAAAACCTAATTACTTAGTGAACACTACTGACCCTCAGTTAAACCCTTATGTTCAATGATTGCAAAGAAGAAAAACAATAATCCTTGTGTCTTATGTACAATGTTAGAAAAGAAATGTAGATTTTATTTGTTACATTATATAAATACGATTCTGATCAATGTCTTCACATACAAATATTTAGTCTTGTAAAAATAAACATGAAATATAAAAATATTAAACAGATTCAATATTAATTTCTCTTTAGTTTGTTTAGTGAGATCCATCTATATCAATGACATTTTTATAACTAATATCTAACTCAATTGTTTTTCAAAATGAACAAGATCTACAACATCATATTGACACCTTGAACAAAAATTGTGTAAAACATGACATGAAAATCAACAACACTAAAACAGAAATAATGAATATGGGAAGAAAACATAATAATCTAGACATCCATGTCAATGGCTAAAATAAACCAAGTGAAAGAATTCAAATACTTAGGAAGCATATTCACAGAAGACGGAAAACTAGATAGATAGAGGCTAGAGTACAAAAAGCAAATGCTATAACCTACCAGCTAGCCCCATTGTTAAGGCACCCAAAAATTTCACAGGCAGCTAAGAAACAAATGATCAACAGCATTTTATACCTACTTTGTGTTACCAGAGCCAAACATGGACATTGAGCAAAGCGCAGTCACAAAAAATAACTACATGTGAAATGCGTTGCCTGAGAAAAGTTACCAACAACACAAGAAAAGACAGAATCACCAACATCAGCATAAGAAAGAAAGTTGGCACAAACCGTGCTTGAATTATATAGATAAACAAAGAATGAAGTGGTTTGGCCACTTAATAAGAATGCACCCAAACTCCACAGTATACAGAGTCTTCTACAACAGAACATCGGGAAGAAGGCAAGAGGAAGACCACGGAAAAGATGGTTAGATGGCGTGGCAGCATCCTGTGAAAGAGCAAAGATAACAATCACACAAGCCACCAGAACAGCGCAAGACAAAAACAGAAAACCACGACACTGGGCAACAACCCGGTAGCAGTGTGACGACAAAAGAAGAAGAAGTGAGATCCATGATATTAACTTGTTTTGACTGGGAATAAGGTCATCAAAGTTGACTGTATGTAGTGGCATACTTATCACTTTTTGCCCTATTTGTCCATCTAATTCAAAATTGAGCTGGACAATTGAATTATTTTAAACTTGCATGTCAGCTTCTACATCATAATCTCTGACATGATAACACATTTCCTGATTTCATTGAATCAATATAGCGATTTAGGGGGCTTGGACTTAATCGGTGAACAAGTAGAGATGGATACTTGAGGGCGAGAGAAATATGTTTAATCAATGAGCCACAGGGTCTACCTGGAATGCTGTGACATCAGTTCAGTAACCAATAACCAATGTTAACTTTCAATATATATATTATAGCATTATTCATTTTAAGAAAGAGAAGATGGAGATATGTTGGGACACCTTGAGGAGAAATGATCAACGAATATCAAAGAAGGCATTGAAGTGGGATGCAAAGGGTTCAAGAAAGAGAGGGCGACCTAAAGAGACCCTGAAACGAACTTTGCTGAGAGAGGCAGGAAATATCGGTCTCAGTTCCATGGAGAGATTGAGCGAGTTGCCCAGGATAGAGCGGCATGGAGAAATTACTTGCAGGCCCTATGTAACGTAAACGGTACGAGAGGAATTATTATTATTATTCATTTGGAACAATATTCTTCATCTTCGAACGAATCAACAACTTCCATATCAACAACTTGTTAACTACTCTTTGTGATTTGTATATGATCCAAGCCTAATAGCGATTGTACGTTGTGCCAGTTATACGCCTACAAGTAGACCAGCACATTCGATTTCTGCAACGCTTTTTATTTACGAGGGTAGCTTCCCTAGGACCCCACCTCAGTCATCTCTTACTGCATGCCTTACAGGTCGCAGTGTTACTATTCTTTGCCCCCCTTGCTAGCCCCGACAACACATGGGTGTTTTGAACAATATAGCATCCATTCTAACAGAGATTCCATTTTCCAGACATTACATTGCTGATATGATAAAATGTGTAAAATTGTACTCAATGATAAACAGTAGTGGTCAGTGCTGAAGTTTCATCTCCAGTTTGAAAAACAATTGAGTTAGATATTAGTTATAAAAATGTCATTGATAGAACCGTATATAGAGTCTATTAAAGGTGAATGATGTGGTGTAGTCTCGTATGAATGGATGATATGGTAGAGATAACCTAGCATGGATACAGGAGATACATGGTGCACAAACTAGCATGGATTGAGGATAGAGCTGGTGCACTGCCTAGCATGGATAAAGGAGAGAGATGACGCAAATTCCAGCATGGATACAGGAGATGAATGACGCAAATTCCAGCATGGATACAGGAGATGAATGACGCAAATTCCAGCATGGATACAGGAGATGGATGGTGCACAATCTAACATGGATAGAGGAGAGAGATGGTGCGCAGCCTAGCATGGATACAGGGTGCACAAACTAGCATGGATTGATAGAGCTGGTGCACTGCCTAGCATGGATACAGGAGATGGATGGTGCACAATCGAACATGGATAGAGGAGAGAGATGGTGCGCAGCCTAGCATGGATACAGGAGATATCATGTAGTCTAGCATGAAAGAACAAGAGGTGATGCCAATCCCAATATAAATTGACAAGAAAAGGCTGCAAACGACAATTACTTCAAGACTTTCATCATTAAACAAAATGAAGCCATGTCTTGATCCGTGCTTCAAACTGTCATGGTGACCTCCCTTCTTGCAGCAATTTTCTGCTTTCAATGAACTGCTGATAATACAATATAAAATATTGTTAGTCTATAATATATGGTATTTTTCAAATGTAAAGAAAAGAGTGCTTGATTGAACCATCATCATTGCACTTTGATGAATAAGCATGCGTGCTCCAATCTCTCTCTTACGCAGGAAGAACTCAGTTGCAGTGCATGAACTCCAGCACCGGCAGAGGTCCCAATGTAATTTTGAAGATGGTGATGATATTTTGTAGGAATTTATAAAGAAAATAACCTTTGCGATATATTGAGGAACCGTTGCATATATTGGGAATATGATGTTAGGCCCATAATTTTCTTTGACTAACACAGCACATGATGGGGCCAACCTCATGTCTACCGCCTTTACTTCCAGTTTCTCTAATACCCAACTACGGTACGTCTAATTGGAAAGTCGCTACAGTTAAAAAAATTTTAATATTCACAACCCGCCAAAACTTTGACAACTATCAGTCTTGCGATGTTTATTTTAGAATTTGATCTGTTATTATTTATATTTTAAGCATAAAAAAAGTATACTATAGGTAGTTTAAGCAAGCGCAGCACCATAGTTGTTAGTTAACTCGCTTTTTGGGTTAGTGGTCCTAGTATGAAATATTTGTCCGACCATAACGACTCTCAGGTCGACCCAGCCTTAATTGGGTACAAGGAAAAGCACTGGGCAGTAAAGCGGTCAGTGTGATGTTGACCAAATCATTCCCTATGTGCCAACGGTCAATGAAAAATACGGGCCTAACACCATATTGCCCAATATAAATCGAGGTATAAAAATGGGTACCTTTACTTGTTTGTTTAAAAACATATGTAGTTTAACTTTAACAGAGCGGTATACAAAGAATGTTTGTATACAAACTAACGACAGCAGCATATGGTGAAAATCTGATGCAGACAGCTGTATCATATAGCTCAATTATTGTAACTGCAAATAAAATGTCTCAAGTTGCGGGTATGGTTGACTATTTTTCTTTGTATGCTCTGTATCAACCCCTTGTGAAACCATTCTGTGATCTGTATGTGATTTACGCTTCTATAGAAAGAGTTTGTTGTGCCAGTAGGTGTCTACAGACCCACTAGGCCAGCACATCCAATTACTGCATACATTTTATTCTCTCTCTCGATCCCCATATATTTTATTCAGTTTACACCCTCTAAGTTGTGAAGAGAAAAAACCTGACCAAGAAATAACTTAAGAAGAAAGCTGGAGACTGATATTAAAGGATAGGTCAAACATGGCAAGAGAATTGGAAGGGATGGCAAGAGAGAGAGAAACAGCTGGAAGAAGTTTGTTGAAGACCTGTGCTTCGTTGGGAGTTGAAAAGTGAAGGAGTCTACCGGATCACCTAGTCTACTGCTACTTTCATTTCTTAGTACTTATATGCAAGAAAATGACAACTACAAGAATTATAGGGTAGTTCAGAAACTAGAGAAAATAAATAATAATGCAACAATGCTAGTGAGATATTTGAAGCAGAAAAATCACAGCAATGTTTTCAGTCTAAATCTCCTAAGTGTGTCTGCCATTAACATTGAAGTTGGAAAGTGAATGAAGCAGAAGATCCACGTGTTATCTGATAGGCTGATTAATTTCTATATCTTATTTCTCACAGTTTTTCTCTACATTTTCCTCCAAGATAACATTGTAGAAGTTTGTCAGGTTTCCATCAATTGGAGTATCTTGTCAACCAAGTTAACCACTCTTTGTGGTCTGTGTGAAGAATGTGAGCATGTTACTTCCCAGTTCATAAACCCATACATCATGCAGAACAGGTACAAACAGGATACATTCTCCTTCTGGAAGATTGCAATTATGGTTAACTGGCCTAACAACCTCTCAGTCTGAGACATTCATGACATTTCCCCCGATTTGCATACTCTAATATTTGCAGTATTACTGCATGGATGTCTCTAGCATGCTGCAATAAGTCCTATAGATTTTGTCTTATATGTTACTGCAAGATACAATACAATTTTTCTTCAATTGTCTACAATACAAGTGCTATAAAAGTATAATGTGTTGTGTCATTGTTTCAGAGGTACTTCATGTGGTTCATAGATCAATTTCAACAGAGGAAGTAGGACTTTTTTTTTCAACCATAGAGACTTTCATGTCAATCCAGCTTAAATTACGTACCAGACAAATACTGAGAAGTAAAAACAGTCAACACATCATGCACCATTGATCAAAGAAAAATACAAGCCTAAACTGCACTCCTCAAAATACTTTATGGTGTGAAAATGGGTTCCTACACTTTTTCCTTCAATATATGGCCCTTTTCATCTTTACAGACGGTCAATAGGCAAGTGTTTTACTGTGACAACTTCTGAGTTTTCGCTTTTCTCTTGTTGTTCAGCTGTACATAGTCTCTTCTCAAAGACTCTGCGCCCTTCCGTAATTTGGCTTTCCACACAACCTGTCATCAGCTAGTCCCTCCCATGTGCTGGGATCTATAGAAAAGTTTTCATTGAGGTTTTGCAGACATCTTTATATCTGAGCAGTGGTCTGCCCTGGTGCCTCTTCCTCCGAAAGTTCACAGAACAACATTTGTTTTGGTATGCGATAAGTTTCATTCTTCTCACATGTCCCAACCATCTTAGTCGTCTACTGCTGAGCATGCCCATGATGGAAGGCAGATTTGCACGTTGTAGTACTTCAGTATTGGTTATCTTGTCGCACACCTGATGTTCATAATCTATGGAGACATAAGTAAGATGCTGAGTCTCCTCTGCAATAGTCCTATAGGTTTGTCCATGTTCTGAGTCATATAAATCTCAATTTACACAGTGCTTAGATAGTTATTTGAGTCTTCGTCATGCAATGTCAATTTTTTTGTCCCATAGACTCTTTGCTTCGATAGTTTGCAATGCTAAGTAAACGTCAACCTCATGCACATGAGCAGTGATTTCCTCTCAAGATGAAAGGCTCAGTACCTTCAATATACAGTATTAAGTATCAGGTAACATCAATTAAAAATGACTGTGAGTACCAAACATCTGCAATCTCAATTAATAACTTACTTCTCTTTATTAGTTCGGATATTTTTCCTAGTGTGTCTTGTGATAGGCCGCTTTGGGGAATCCTGCAGTTGTGGAGAAAGACTAGAATTCTGACTACTTGTGTGAGATGAGTCACTGCTACAGAAAGGTGCTCCATTTGTCTGCTCTGATATAATATTATCAAATGCAAGTTGAGTGTCTGTAATTACTGTGCGTCCATATCTTCGAATGGGCCCTCGCTGCATTGTAAAATGTTCACTTGAAGATAAAAGAAAGTTTATACATTATATTTAAAAGAAATAAAACATTTATTCACTTCAAAAACCTGGATATGATTATGGAAAAGACTTCCTCAAAGAGCTAAGCAGAACAGACCAGGTCATTATATTTCGACAACGTACTGCACAATGCAAGCTCAACAAACATGTATATAGACTAGGAATAAGTCAAACAGCTCTCTGTCAGTGTCAGCAGGCAGAACAGATACCGGAGCATGTCCTGCAAGACTGTCCTTTCCTGGGTGAGCTGAGAAACATGTGGCACCACCAATTCGATCTAAAAACTAAGCTTTGGGGAAACCTGACCCTGACTGACCAGTTTGTGGTACAAAGTGTAAATTAAACGCATGACCAGAGATCGCTGAAGAAGACTTCAAAAACAATTTGAAATGTATGATGCTCTAAACACCCAGCCAAATGATATAAATTAAACCAATTCAGCATTATATGGTCATGTCTTGAGAAACTCTGGTCTTATGTTGCATTAAATTTTACAGATAATGCAATGAGGAGAAGTAGATCAGATGATCATGAATTATTAACTATGTTTTTTATTAACAAATTATAACAATAAGTAAGGATATTTTTCTTGCACACATTATCATTAGACTTGATTAGATAGAGATTACTAAAATAATTACTAACTACTTTACAGTTAACCTTACTTAACTAAATTACTTTGACTGAATTAAATTGCCAGTCACTTTCAAAGGACCTGTTGTCACTGAAAGTAAAGATTTGTGATTTTCCTGTAATTTGTAATCAAGACACACCCAATGATCAATGGGATTGCGATGAAACCCACATTACAAACAATGAAATTGATACCCTTTTTTTCATTTTCAGTGACGGCAAAAGTCGATCTATATATATATTAGTATAAAATTTAAATAATATTATTATAATTATTATAGTTCGTTCCAAGATTTGTGATCACCGTATCGACCGGTATAAAATCATCCCTTGACATAAATTCTTGATTTTTACATAGGTAACAGATGACCTTCCACAAGTATTTTTTGCCCACTCAAACCTTTAGTTCTGCAAGATTTTTATTATATGTTATTATTAAAATTACTGCAATGTTGATATGGTATACTTATCGAAATTTTACAGTGCGATTGTCAAGTTTGTCTATAACTAGCATTTCGTGTTCCACATGCAATTCAATGATAGTCAAAATTGGGAATCCCGTGGAATTAATCAGTTCACAATGTTTCCTACCGACTGTCATTGGCGATGTATGCAACATTTACTTTCATTTATAGAATTGGGAGGTATCATTTGTTCAATATATCACCTTTCTTTTTATAATATGTAATAGGAATACACCTTTGCAAACATTTGCCACCATTTTGTGTATTAAAGTCAATTCTAAACTTTGATTATCATTTTGTTGTGCTTATGCAAAGTTATATAACATGTAGTTTAGCCCATAGAAGAATCCTTAGTTAATTAATAAGAGTATACTGTAAAGCTGCTACACGAGCACAACTCATTACACAGATTCACCAGAGTGGTTACCGGGGCCCAAATTTGGGGTGTAAAGAATAGAACCACTTTACCTACCACACTGTCAGAGAGAGGCTGTAGCGAGTTGTTAGTGAACTGCTCAAGGCTGGTGGTCTGGGTCGCTCGAAATGCGGAATTTCCACCGCGACGGCTCAGTCGCCCAGCCTCAACTGTACCAGACATGCCTGGAAAGCAAGGCGCGCGTGAGTGACCATCACCCATCGTGTGCCGAGTCAATGAAATACAGGCCAACACTGTATTGACCTATATACCAGGTATAAAGGGTTCCTTACTTACGTCAAGAGGCTACTAAGAGGTTTGGCTGAAATCGATGCATGTCCAAACATATCTATGCTTTGGCACAACCAATGCAACGATACAATCTGCAAAGTCAAAATATCAAAATTGGTCGTAAAGAACGAACGCAAAAAGAAGATATAACAAAAACGTTTTTGCATCAACCAATCTACCTACCAATTAGTTAAACATGAATTCACATTTTCGTCAAAGACTGCATGCAAAATTACTTGTATCCATCAGGTAGATTTCGTACAAATTAAACCTTAGTGTGATCACGAATTTGGAACGAACTTTAGTATCGCTACTTTATAAATTTATAGTATATCAATTGAATATTATGAATATATATTAATTATTAATATAATTATAATTCCCTTCAATTATCTTTGTAGGAAACGTATTTACCTAAACGTATAAAACGTCGTATGTAAATAGTCTATAGTCCTCTGGTTCTCACACGTTATTGAAATTTGAACGAAAATCAAATATATACACACACAAACTCAAAACAATCGAAATGGTGACTTACTGAACTGACTATAGGATAAGTTATAACAAAATACAAATTACCCGATGAGTTCAGACGATTACAAAATTGACACTGACAGTGAAACTGTCTTGTTAAGTCTTCTCTGTTCATTTGCTTATGAGTGTAGCTTGTTACAACAAAATTTAAATTAATTTCTAAAGAATATATCAACATCAATAAGAAAGTGAACTACACTAGACTGTGTCACGAGTGTGTAATTATTACGTTAATTAAATAGACCTAAACTTTTCTTAATGTTTCAGAAATAGGCGCTACTGCATAGCTAATTTTGAAACGAAGGATTTTATTGGACATAAGAGAAAAACGAATAGCAATGATTCGTTACTCGAATACCTAATATTTCATGAAACAATATTATAAATAACTAGCAGTTAAGTTACTCCGAGTGGTTACAGGGCCCAAATTTGAGGTGTAAAGAATAGAACCACTGTTACCTGCCACGCATGTCGTAAGAGGCGACTAAGGAAGTTTGGCTGAAATCGAATGCACATGTCCTAAACATGTAGAAGTCTATGCGTTTAGAGGCCTACTAAACTCATACATAGAAATTTGTGGATTGTGGGAGTTGTCGAATGTAGTAATTTTAGATTGTAGGGGGTATCTGTCAAGTAGAGATTGTGGACTGTGGGTTGTTGAATGGTGAGATCTGTGATCTGTATGAGTTTTGAATGTAAGAATTGATCATTACAGAGTTGTCGAATGTAAGAATTGGGCATTGTATTAGTTGTCAATTTGTACATTGTAGAATGTAAGAAAAACCTGGCCAGCAATCGGATTCGGAACTGCGCCATCTCAGAGTCAGAACAGGGTTGATTCTGAAGACTTTGCTAGCGCATTTGACATGTTTGGTCGAGTATTTTCCGTTTCTGTTTGCGAGCTACTGTAACTGAGTTAAGTTCTTGGCGCAACGCTGTGAGCTATGAATGTTAGCATATGGAATGCTTTTGCAGTTCAACTATGCGTTTCTTTCGTGTTAGTGGTATTCAGAAATGGCGCACTAGTGGTTATGACGACCAGCTCAATCTGCCGTATGCAGTTAAATAGCGAGTGCAGAAAGCTGGTTTTGTCGATCGATTGATGTTCCTTCGACAAGAATTGCAATTCAGTGATGAACATCTTGAGTGTTTGCTACATTAGCACGGCATGTCATTTTGGGAGCAGGTTGCTTTTTGGGTGGTACGCGGCGGTTTCATCTCGGAATTAGTTCGCACAGGAAACATTTCACATTGTTAGATTTGCTGTGATTCTTCTTGGCACACGAACGGAGCAATTATGGAGTGACCAGGCTTGCAGTGAAGTTGGAACCGTACTTATGAACTATGAACCATAGCAACGTATACGTTCTTGGCAAAGATGAATCAGATCACAAAAGTGATTAAAATTGCATGTAAAGAACGAACACGAAGTAGAAGACTATCAGTTCTACCCGTTCTTCACACGGGTAATTTAGTTTAAATTTAGTTGTAATATTTCAACACTTTTAAAGTTACATTTGTTATCATTTTCCGCTGATCTTCCTAGCAGATGTTCTTCACACGGGATGAATATCACCCGCATGACATCAAAATCGGCATTCACCAAGATGCAGTTATGATGATATATTATAGTTGGTACATCTGCATATATTATGTTGGTACATGTTACAGTTGGTACTGGGGCCGTTGTTGTATCTGACTCTCAGTCGATGCTTCACAAGATCCAGAAGGGCAGGTCTCGGTATGAGTGGATGTCGTCTATAAAGTTCTAACCTTTCAGCGACTTACGTGGATATACTGTCCTGGAAATGCAGGTGTTTGTGATAATGAGAGAGTGGACAGGCTTGCACCAACAGCATCGATTTGTGGGGAGATGAAGATGGATAAGGGGAATGTTCTTGCTTCACGACTGCCTGTTGGATGAAGACACTTAAATAGATGTTGAATTTCTCCAGCGATTTAAGCAGTTTGAAGTTACCCGTTGTACAAGTAGAGCTGATGAATGAGGGGCAGAGAGATTAGTGTGATTAATCAGGGAGACATCACTATGCATACTCTTCGATTTTTATTTATTTTATCTATTTCTACTTTTTCTTGCTTTTTCTTATTTACTCCTTTCTTTTTTTGTCCGTTCTAACTCTACGATAGTTTCATCTTGCAACTGAATTTTGAGTAAAATCTCATTTTTTCCAATTTCTTACAATGGCAGCAGTGCAACTTGTAAATTACTTTACACGGCAGCTCGTGTCTCAAGTACTAGTAAAATTAGTATTCCTGCCATACAGGCAGATTTTCTCCGACTAGACGTACTCACGTTGATCGTCCTGAGTACAGGACTCTGAACAAATGCCGACAGTAGAGTTCGAAACTCGAGCATGAGGCGCTACAGCTATATAGCAGGCCGAGCTACTATCAACTACCCATTGTAGCAGTCCCCCATACTCTTCATAGTCGCTGAAGGAGACTCGAGCTACCTATGGGTCTGCCCTGGAGAATGACATCATTTGGCAACAATAACTAATTAAGCTTGCGCTTTAGTAAATGGATCAACAATGAGAATGGAAAATAAAATCAATAGGAAACAAGTTGGCTTTATATTTAGTTGATTCTATATTTACTATATTTTGCAATAAATATTTCGTTGAATAGTTCTGACTTTTAGTGAGCAAACACATATTATACTTACTAAGCTGGAAAGATTACATGGTGCAAACTTTTAATATTAGTCCACAACTCCGGTCTGAAGAGAGCAAAGATAGACTTTATTCCTTGCTACGTATCTCATTCAGAAAAACGATCTCATCAACTTGGTAGAATTGTGACGAAAGAGAATGCCACTTCCGCATCGTTCTTTACTGTCACCAACGGAACCGCGAAGCACATTTTTACGGCGCAAGTCTATGGTCCATCGGGATAGAAAGATTCCTACTACCACAACTCGGTTAGATGACAATTTTCTATAAACCAAGTAACGAGTATTTTTTAAAATTAAGAAACACCCTCCCAACAACAAATACTAAAAGTATCTGAATATGGCAAACAGCAAAATATCAGCAAGTATCATCGTTTTTGATTGGTTGCTTCTTACACTATCAAATTGTAAACCGGATGTAGATTTCTTATCATCTATATAAAAAGTTATCTTGAATCTCCGCAAGGAGTTAATTCTATTTTTCATATTTGTTGGCTTACACCTCTTATACAATCAATAAAAGGCATGTCCTTAGTTGAAAGTCCGTGTCTCGGCTTAAATCCCACAGGGCCGTACTATGATACAGAGGGCGGCCTGCATTACGCGGGCATAAGCAGCGAAATCAAAACTGAAGGTTATTTTAAAGAAAAAAAAACCCATTTAATGGGTGGCATTTCGAAGACTTGAATCATGCTGATAAATATATCGGACAGCCCTTAAATCCCAACATAACAAACAGCAACAATATAAATTATAATTCAAAAATGAACTTGAACTTAATTTTAGATTCTCTCAAAGAGTTAATTTAAAAAATGTTTGTTGGTCTTACAAATAATAAGAAAAAGTTCTTAGATTGAAAAAAGTGTGCGTCGGCTTCAATTCTCTATATAATAATAGCTGACCATTGCAAACGATGAAAACAGCGCGAGACGTGTGCTTCTGCACCCTTGGTATGTGCGGAGGTGACTAGAATTCGATCCTCGAGCACAATTCCTACCAGTTGGGGCATACATGATCAGGGTTAGACATGTGGGTGTTGTTTGTCTCTTTTCCCGCTGCTCGTTTCTCTGCATATCAACAGTACGACAATTCTTCCCATGCGAGTCCCTCTTGTGTTGTTACAGCGTCACATTTGACGATCTTGGCAAGAAATTTCAGCATGTGGTGTCTATATGATTTTAAAGGCAATGTAAGAGTGTCAAAGCGTTTTTCTATCCACCAAATATACGTCTGCCTCCTTCTGCAACAGTGTGTTGACGCTTCGGATCTTTGCTCTTATGAGGACTTTGAAATCTGGAATTTTGTTCTGCCAGTTCATTTTTAGTAGTGTGAACAGTTTTTAATATCTTGGTTCACTGCTAACAACAGATGGAAATGGGATGAAGGAAATTAAAAGAACAAACATGCTTTACAAAAATTAAACAACTCAAAACGGTATGGAACGGAACTGATAAGAAAACAAAGATCAGAATACTAAGAGCATACATATTCCCAGTGGCAACGTATGGGTGTGAAGCATGGACATTTAATAGAGCAGTGGAAAACATATATGTGCTTTTGAATATAAGTGTTACAGAAGAGTCCTTCGGATATCTTGGACAGAGAAGAGAACAAATAGATCTATCCAGAAAGAACTCAAAATAGAAGAAAACTGGCCAATGCTACAAATAAGAAAGTTGAGATATTTTGGAAATATAAAAAGACATGAAGGGCTGGAGAAGACCGTCATGGAAGGAGGCATACCGGCAATGAGAAGAGAAGGAAGACCACGGAGAAGATGGATTCAGGATGTAACTGATGATTTGAACATGACGGCTGCAGAGACAGTACATCTGGTCTATAAGAGAGAGAAAATCCGGACTGTTGGGGTGGCAAAGTTCTGCTTAGGACAAGCTATTTGATGATGATGAGTGTGCATAGACACCTTGAGTGTAAGTAGTTTTCTGCATGTCTGTTAACAACTGTCAATGTTTGCAAAGTAGTTAGCGACTATGGCTGGTAAACTTTCAGCTTGTTACGCTATTTCATCCACTCCTAACAGACATAGCCTGAATGCAGCACTGCGGATATCCTATTGTTGACTTCCAGAGTCTATATCGCTTCTGGATGGATGCTGCCAAGATAGGCAAAGTTGTCTGCTGGCATTTAATATTGATTACTGATCATGGTACTGTTCTAAGGGTGGCTGAAACCTCTTTCTTGGTGCAACGTATAGGAAAACCTGTCCATGTAGTGGCATCTTCCAGAGTTGGTAGACAGTGCGAGTCATTGCAAACAACAGGTTTGAGATGGTTGATTATTTTTCTTAGTGGAGGATTTTAACCACCAAGATTGAATAGTCTGTCCTATATCTTATCTTTACCCTATGTTCATTGACTCTAAAAGAATCCATGAGCATGGCAGCAATTCTGATATAACAAACAGACATCTTTATAATTTGCATTGTCTGTAAAGTTAATTCTGTTTATGTTTGCTGCCTGCATTTTAACTAGATCAAAGTACTGCTCAATCGACCAGAAGGTGAAACTTCAAATAACTGATGACACTCTTGTGCACAATAAACGTCTAGCAGCCTCTCCGAAAGGGTGAGACACTTGGAGCATCACGATGTATTCAACTGGTTCACCACCAATGCTGCATGCAAAATTTGATTATTTTGTCCTACAGTTATGAAATAAAAAAGTATTGTTCTTTGGAAAAGAGTAATTCCAGCTTAGTCCCATAACAAACAAATATGGATTGTCCCTCTCAACTACAGTGTCAAGGTTAGTTTAGGATGCGGAAGAGCAATCTATATATATGGCAATAATTTACTTTACTTTAAAGACAGTAGTAGCTGCACTATTCCAAATCGCCTACGTTCTCATGGAGGCAAAGAATAGTAAACTTGACTACAAGGCACGTCATAGAGGCGATCATGCCTAGGAAGCTACTAGTAATAAAAACGTTGCAGAAATCAGATGTGTTGGTCTACTTGTAGGCTCATAACTGGCACAACGTACAATTGCTTCTTAGCTGAGATCCCATCAACATGCTGCCTTGCAGGTCGTCTGAGGACAGCCAAAGGTGAGGAGATGAACCAATGTAAGCTCAAACGGATATATCGCGAAGGATAAGCACTCAGAGCTCCAATGCACTGAAGATGTAATAACACCATCTAAGCTGATGAATGAGATTTTTGAAATCTGGTAGTCGTTATGGTGATGTGAGATCTAACAAAATCCAAAGAGTGGTTTAAGGTGGTCTATATAGAACGTTCAAGAGGTGTCCAAATGAATGACAGAATAGGGAATTAGGTTGATATTTTCCTCACAAGTTGTTATATTTGAAGAGTTATAAGACTCTCTAGCATTGGTCAAGTCATCTATGAGGATATGGCAGATAGTTCTCAATTGGTAAACAATGAAACATTCATGTATTATCATCAGCATGGTTATATCTAGTAGATTTTGATAGTAAACTGGTCAGTATTGAACAGTTTCACTTTTGAGTCTATAGACAGAACAATAACTGGCAGTTCTGATGTCATAGATAGATTATTTGACTGGTTAGTCGTTGGATGAATCACCTATCAGACAGTGTCTTAGATAGGTTGATACTGTTGTCTTGTAGTTGATTGGAGACAATCAAAGGAGCAAACCGTACACAAAACTGGACGGTAGGCAAACAAAGCAGTCCATTAACAAGACGGGTATAGCTGGCGCTCATCAGCCCGGGAGGGCAGGTCATCTACGGGTCGCTGCACTGAAAGAAAATAGCAACCTGCTGCCTTGTGGGTTTTGGCTGGGGACAGCAAAAGGCTAACGGAGAGTTAACCCAGTAAACGCTGGTTGAAATCAAACACGCCGCCGAAGGATAAGCACCTGAGCTCCAAAAGGTACTGAAGGCTGTGCACCCGTTCTTGATGTTTGGCTGCTTATATATCACAATTGAATGATAAAAGCGGTCTAAGAACAATCGCGAGAGAGATAGGTTGCCAAAGTCCTGGTTTTTAACGAATAAATGTGGTGTCCTGAAAAATGCTTTCTGCTCGCTCATTTGTCCAGGTCAAACTTTCAAATTAAAGTTGCAAATTAATCAAACTTTTTCTGATTTTCAAAAGGGAGAACTGTTTTAACTTGAAATGTCCACGTACAGAAAGAAGAACACACCAAACTAATACTAAAATGTTCTCCAAAGAACTGTGCATCGAGTTTACTGGAGATACTTTATTGAGGCAACAAATATGACAACATAACATTTCTGTGTTTCATTATTGAAATGTACTTTTCTATTACTGAGAGTTGTTTCCAATCTGGTACATCAGTCTAAGTGGTGATCGCCATCTGTTGCCAAGCACTATTCAGAGACCAGAAACAATTAAAAACTGAAGCAGTACACTTTTCCCAGTAGATGAGTACAGAAGCCCCATGATACATGCATGTCTATTTGTTAAGTGTTTTTTTACTCTGACTATGTCAGCACTTCACTGTCTATTATAAATCATGTAGGCACAGAATCATTTGCCAAAGGCAAATTCCAATTCTGGCAGACGTCACAAAAGACTAAGGATTTACTTTAATTGCATCAGGTTCCCATATTTCGGCCCCTCTCTGCAGAAATGGCAAGCCACCTGCCAAGAGTATTGCACAAATCATGTAGCTCCACCAACAATTATATTAGATCTCTGAAAAAAATGCACTATCAACAGAATGGCATTGCCAGGATTAGAATACATGGCATTCAGAGAACGCAAGAGCAACGCTTTGTTACAGAACCCCCATATCTGGAGATAACATTCTTGATAGTTTGTCATCTTTAAATCGCTATCTGTGTAAACACTGAGGTTATTGGAGACTACCAGCTTATTTCAACCATCAACTGTTTATTTTGCAAGGACAAGACATGAAATACGTCACCCACATTTAATAACAGGACAAGAACAGCGACATCACACATTTAAAGACATAAGCAGTGTCCCAACTGAAATCAGATTTAAAACAAAAATATAAAACTGAAAATAAAGTATTTTATTTATTCTGCTTCTTTTTCTTCTTTTTGTCACTCAATCCTGCAAATTGAAAGTTCTTGAGGGGGTCAGCCATTCGTTTCTGTGTAGGACAGAGTTCCCAGAGTTAGACAATGTCAGAGATTTACTAATATTTATACTATAAATGTGCATTTTGTCATGAAATCAATGCAAAACAAGTATGAAAGGTGTGTCTTATAAATACAATATAAAGCTATAGTGTTACTGATGTACAGATCACAAATATAAATAAATACACAAAACACATAGATCTATCTAGAAGGAAGTCTAAATCAAAGAAAACGCTTGATGCTACAAATAGGAATGAGAAAATTGAAGTATTTTAGACATATAAAAAGACATAAATGGTTGAAAAAGACATTTATGGAAGGAGGAGAAGATAGATTAAGGATGGCAGCAGATGTAACACATATGAGAGAACTTATGAGACTATTAAAGTTCTAATGACAAGCAATTGGATGATGATGTGATGACACATATAACCATAAAACAAAATTGTATAGTTGACCAACCCTGAGTGTTTTCCCATGTGAAGTTGTCACGCTGGCTTTGTGTCGTTGACTACGCACATCAGTGTGTGACTTGCTTTTAGCTGACTGCTTGCGGAGAGCTTGTGGAACTGATGGCATAAAGAACATGTGGTTAATGTTGCAAGTTTTGATGAGAGTACAATATAAAAGCTGCTTTAAGAATGTATGACAACACTGACATACAAATCAAATAATTTCAACGTGCATGTTTTCATTTTTAAAATGTTGACTTTTATTAAGGTGACAGGGAAAACATGGATACTCTTTTCATGGAAGTGTTGTCCAAAGACATCTTTCAAACCAATGAGACCGCCAGTGGTTACGGGGCCCAAATTTGGGGTGTAAAGAATAGAACCACTGTTACCTGCCATGCATGTCAGTAAGAGCGACTAAGGAGGTTTGGCTGAAATCAGATGTACATGTCATAAACTTGTAGAAATCTATGCGTTTAGGGGCCTACCAACCAATGTGCAACGTATACACGTTCTTGGCAAAGATCAAACATATCACAAAGTGATTAAAATTGGTCGTAAGAACACGCAAAGAAGAAACCAATGAGAGCAACACTTTATGGGTGTACAATACCAAGAATGAAGCTTTTTGTGAGACAGCAGGAAACATGGATAGACTAACACAAGATGGAAAATCTGTTTTTATAAAATCTGTGCTCAGGAAAATCATCATTATGTGCCATATTGATACGGACAAGCAGTCATGAGTTGCAATCTCACACAGTCTCCGATGAGGTCTGTGTTCTTGTCTCAACTATGTCATATGGTTAAACCATTCAGGTATTTATCTCTTTACCGTTCCCTTTTTCTTATCAATTTTGCCAGTTGTCACTACATTTTAAACTTTACTTCTCATAAAGATAGGATAGCACAAGACAGAGATAACTGCATGTTTATTGATTCAGTCTGTGCTCTAGAAGAGGGCATGGCGAGGTGAAACAGATTGGGAGCTAGGAAGATAGGATAGCACAAGACAGAAACAAATTGCATATTTATTGAAGACCTATGCTTTAGAAAGGGAGATGGGTGGGAGGGTGTGGAGAAATGTTGAGCTAGCTGAGGAGGGTGGGCAGGAAGACACTGATAGCACAAGACAGAAACAAAATTGCATATTTGTTGAAGACTTGTGCCCCAAAGAGATGAAAATAAATATATTATAATAAATTCTCACAAGTTTTTAGTTTCACTTTGTTACTGTCACAACATGTAACCACTTGTTTTACCTCTCTAGATTCTAGTGTTTGAATATCATTAGTGCGGCTAGAATACAGGCTTTGACAAGTGCATGTCTTGATGTTGTCTAGCTTGGACAACAGAGCATGTTCATATAGTAACAAACAAAAGTACATGAGATTGAAACATAATGAGAATTATAGAAACTAATAAAAGATACAACTGACCAATGTAGTCTGGCACATGTCTTAACTCTTTGGCAACTTTTACAGAGTGAAGAGGTTTATCATGGCGGAGTGCTTGCAGGTCATGAGGGTTGTCATCAAAGTAAGACTGCAGAAATAAATATGAGATTTGTATAGTTAAAAAATTTGATGTTACCACCAAACATTAGATTTGTACAGCTACCATTTCCATAAGCTTTTTTTTGGATACAATATCATCTCTAGATAGTTGTTCCTTTGTGTGCTATATTACAACTGTTTACAACAATGTCTGAGTCACATATTTGTTTCAACTTAGTTTAAAGTGGCTAACATCTCTAGACAAAATCTGGTACATACTAGTATACATACATGAGAAGATGATGACCATGATTATCTGCAAACAGATGCAGATATGGCTGTCACTTTTCATAAGGTACTACTCCCATCTTCTTTACCTTTCAACTCCCACCTTCTTCACCTTTCAACTCCCACCTTTTTCACCTTTCAACTCCCAACAAAGCACAGGTCTTCAACAAACTTCTTCCAGCCCTTCCAACATCTTGCCTATCTACATCAATCTCCAGGTATTTCTAGGCCTTCCCGTCTTTTCCTTCGGGTTCCAAAACAATGCATGTCTTGCAATGCTTCTGGTCGGTCTTCTCAATGTGTGTCCTATCCACTCGCACCTAACAAACCCATTATCCCTGTGAGTGTAAATGAATAGATAATGATTTCAGTGACTGGGACAGCATCACTCATTTTAGATTATCTAATATAATCTGCTGTTTGTTTCATGTTATGGTAGAGACATTTGGCAAACAACAAATGAATTTTCAGTCAGAGCTCTGCAAACAGATAAAACAAAATTTATTGAACACACACCCCAATCCAGTTCAGCAAAGATATATGAAGAAGCTTTTTGCTTCACAATATTTTGATCTAATGACTATGACCAGAGACAGGACACTCATAATGACTATGGATTTAAGCTCTATGGGTGAACACTTTCGCTGCTGCTGATGACAAAAGATAAACTCCCTTTCACTGTTGTGATCGATTTTTGTCACCCGGGAACATCTTTTATCATGGGAGTTTCGCTGACAGTACACGGTATTACACTCGACTACTTCTGTATTGTTCAGAAGAGCTCTCCAAAATGGCGGATCTAGCGCACATGCGGTAAAAATACAATAAGTCTTAGGCCAATTTTAAATGAATTTTTAGTAGGTAAACAACGATTTTCAAAATGAGCGATGTAGTAGATGATAGTCAGATCCAATATGACCCTGATTTGGACTTCTTAGCCAGTGATAGTGATAAAATGGCTCTGAATGCGATACAAATTTGGATGTTGATTCACGTGACGATGTTTATAGATCAATAGCAGATAGGAGTGGGTGATAGATACTCACCTCGAAAACGGTGATGTATCATACTGTGGACAGGTATGGGGGAGTGACACCAACAGCAGTTACAGCAATAACTTATGGATTATGAAGAATATACTCTACATATAGACAGGTCAGTAGCTCATTAATTAATGAACACTATCCTGTAGTTTAAAAGTCCTAAGTTTATAAGTTTTTAAAAATGATTTTTGATAAATATCACCATTAAAACTGATTATGTCCAAAAAATAGTGTGGCAGTGAGCCAGACTTGATTGAAAAATAGGGGGCAGCGAAAGTATTAAAAGCTAGTTTGTCACTACTTGTGGTTAATTGTAAAACAGGTGACAGTACCTGGAGCTTGCTTGAGTTGAAGATTTCTTGTCGAATGTCTTTCATTCTTGCTTCTTGTATGGCAGAACGGGTAACAGCTTGCAATGCATCCTGAGAAAACACATATAGATATCATATATACATTACCCCACAGAGTGAGGATGAATATGAAATATGTTCAAATATATAATTTTCTTAATTGGTAAAGTAAGCTACCAAAACAATTTCATGCAAAAATAGAAAACATTAAATTCATAATGTATACATATCAGGTATTTCAATGGGGCCACCTGCTGTTTCACTCCATCATGCAAGGAATGTTTGGCCCATGTTGACATTTCATATCTGAAGGTCATCTCACTTGGCATCTTCACGATATCAAGATCACAATGTGAACAACTCAAATGTATTTAGAATGAAGATATTCATTCACTAGAGATACTCCCATTGTAAAGTTGAGATATATGCTTGGCATTCTGTCACTATGCTCCCATCATGCAATCGACCAAACCAAGACGGGTTACTGTGGATAAGAGACATCCACTGCACAAGAATACTAATGATGTTAATGGCACAAGAATCAATCGCAGCATGCTGTGGATGTCCCAGACTGAGAGAACACATGGACAGCTGACCACAGTTGCAACCCTACCCACGGGAAGAATGGATCAAATAGATGTTAGCATAGCCAACTATCTAGCGTTATCACTACTCTTGGAAGAGAATGTAGAGATTGGGACAACATCCTGAACTCTGAATTAAGCAGCTGATAGAAGATAATACAAGTGATGATGATGCTTATACCGATGGGCCTGTGCATAGTGGTGAGAAGTCCACATGTGCGGTTTATTGGCTAATGCGTATGGTAGAGTTATTGCAGAGCGAAACAGAGCATACAGAATAACTATTTCCAGTATGAGGATGGAGGCCATTCTCTGGGACTCTATTTACTGGGGCCATTCTTGTTTCTGACTTTCAGTCGATACGTCGGAAGTTCCAGAATAACAGGTAGGAGCGGATGTTGTCTATAAAGGTTCCAACCTTCAGAGACTCATGTAGATCTACTGTCCAGGACATGCTTGTGTTCGGGGTTACGAGAGAGAGTGGACAGGCTTGCACCGAAAGTATCAAATGTTGGGGAGTTCAGGATGGATAAAGGGATGCTCTTCCAGTCTCTTGGTGACCTACCATTGGATGAGGACACAACAAATGACATTGAATCAATCGAGCTATTTAAGGAGTTTGGAACTACACATTGTACAAGTAGAGCTGGATGCTTGAGGGGCAGGGAGAGGAGTGTGTTTAACCAACGAGCCACAGGAACCATCAGCATCTATACCCTTCAACATCTGTTGGGGGAGACTGAGCAACTATGGGTCTGCCAGGAGTGCTGTGACATCAGTTAAGTAACCAATCCACTATCTGTGGTTAGGGTAGATCTGTCAGGTATGAAAAGTTCAAAGTCTAGAATATGTCACATGTCTTAGATAAAATAAAAATACTGTTCAAATCATGATGTATACTCTGTCTTTGTTGGACGGAAACTTACTTTAGCTCTGTATCTAAACCCTTCAATCTCCTCCATGCGAAAGTTGTATGGCTTAAACACACTGGCCTCGTCATCGCCTGGAATAAAATATGTGACATGAGAAACAATGAATAAAATTGTAATTGAACACTGTAAAAATAAAAGACAGAGTCAGATTAAAATTTTGTCAAACTTGATAAAAGTTACCGCAATGAGCAAACAAAAATAATAGGTAACAAAGTGAAGACAGTTTTACATTAACAGACAAGGCTGATATTTCAATTACTAAGGTTTTTTTTACTAAGTATCATCATAAACCTTGCTGATAAGCTTAGGTGTTCATAGTTCCCCATCTTGCTTGATTACCGCAGTCCCTGATCAGGTCTGCATTCTTGTCTTGACACTGGACATGTGGTCAAGCCATCCAGGTATTTATCTCTTTGTTGCTTTCCTCATGTCTATTTTCCACCAAGTTTGCCAGTTGTTTTCAACTTTATTTTACCACATACTGTGCCCTCCAAAAATCCCTTGACTTACATACATCTAATTTCTCTAATTAAATAAACATGTGGTTTTCAATAAATATCTGTATCAGTGCTTGTCATGCTCAAGGGTACATACGGCAGAGAAATTAAAATTTCCTAATTTTTCTGTCTCTGCTGCTCTTTTTTTTTTACAGTGTAGGATCATCGACTCCACCTCTCTTAGTTGCCCTTTATGACATGCAAGAGGTGACAGTGGTTCTATTCTTCACTAGTCCAGAAACCACACACTGGGTTTATTAAGTACAACAGAACAAGTAATATAAAACACAGAATCTGATGTATCTTGAGATAACCCACTGGAATAAAAAAAAAACTGGACAACACACATATTAAGACTAGAGACAATTTCTCTTTTTATACAAACTCATTATTTTTAAATATTCAGGTTGGCATCTGAAAGTGTATGTAGAACAGCAAATGTGCACTATAGAGAGAAGCAGATATATATATATATTGTACTGAAACAGAAATAAAAAAAATAGATATTTTTCTTTGTTTTGTTGTTTTGCTCTAGGTTAATTTAGCTAAAAAGAAACAAACTATTCCCATCATCAGAACATAGTGACAATTTAGTATACAGCAGAGATACACAAATATATCTACACTACCATTTTCTCCTATGAGTGCAGTCTCAACTTCCTGTAATTTCTCATTGTCTTTGATGCTAACAAATGATAATGCTGTCCCAGGATTGTCTGCTCTTGCTGTTCTGTGAAATCAATGGAGCAGAATAATTAATATATATCAAACACTTAACATTCATTTGATCAATGATCCGTTGACATTAAAAATTCTCATATAGCCAAAACGACTTAGTTCTTTGGTTGAAAAGTGCCATGGTCTGAATTTCCTACATAACAAACAAATAACAAGGGTTGCAGCAATATTTCCACACAAATGAACAACATAAAAGTACATGACTATTTGGATGCAGACTACAAGGTAGAAAAACAACTGCAACAGTGGTGATATGCCTCATTGGAATTAAAGAATGTGAGTGATAAGTATTGTAATTTTTAGCCAAAACGACACTAAGAAATGGACTCGTTAGTTTGTCCTTCATATTTTGGTATTGTTTGTGATACTACCCAGCATAAGTCTAGCTACAAATTAAGCTCCTGTCTTGGTCAGCCTTTCTTTATGTCCCATCTCTGATCTGATTAATACAATTAAAAAAAAAAATTGGGTCCTACCAGAAGTGTCACGAGTGGGCCCAGTTATGGTTTAACATGTAAAACTCTGAGCACCGTTATTCTTACGAATGAGAGTTGCTGATCGGAATGTGTTTAGTTGCCTATTGGCGCTATGAAGACTTCCCCCCTATGGTAACAAAAATCTCTTGATCTGATCGAACTGTGCATGTTAAGTACAAATTAAACAAGACATATTTCTCAAGACTAGATAAGCTAAAATATCATACAAACAAGCTTACCTGCCAACTCTGTGAATGTAAGCATCTGAGCTTTGTGGAAAGTCAAAGTTGATGACATTTGAAACATTGTAAAAATCTATTCCACGTGACATACCATATTCCTTGTTCTTCTTGCGTAACCTTAGGACAGTCATTATTTATTATTAATCCTGGTATCAAGATATAATAAGTAAGTTTAGCATGGATGGCAGATAATCGTTACAGACTATTTTTGACAACCAGCTGTTTTCACAAGACAATTACATGGTCTCTAAATGTTTTTTTAAAATATGAAAACTGCATGGATCATATATTACGTTATTTTGAACACTATACTAGTTCTGACTAAAACAAAACAATATTATCGATAAGCATAAATACAATGAAATCAACAAATACTGATTCAAATCAACTAAAACTACAATATTACTAACATAAACTAACAACACAATTATGACTGCAGTGGATGATTCTGTAAATTGATTTATAAGTGAGCATAACAAGTTTATGCAAATAATGACAGACTATTCTGGTACATTGACACTGAAAATAACATAGAAATTCTCTCATTAATAAAACTAGATTGTACTTAACGACTAAGAGCTATCGATGTCACAATAACTGAAATGTATAAATACTAAAAACATTTGTTACTGGCTATTTAAGACTCTATTTATTTAAATAGGACATCAATAATTGTTTCATCTGCCATTGATAAAAATCAAATCAAAACATCATTGAACTAACAAACAGTATGACACTGGATAAATACATAGAAAATTGTTCATTAAAATCACTCAATATTTACAGAAAGTGCAATCATAAAGCATGTAATCATGTTTGTAGAGTTCATAGCTAAAAATCAGTACTGACCTTGACACTAAAGGAATGTGGTCTGTTTATGATTTACTAACTCCTTATGTCTCAGCAAACCAGGAACCAAACTGAGTGTGCCACTAGCTATCTCTCATCTCACGACACAGCAAGCCAGGTGACCATAATGTGTTGTAAAATATTAGATATTGAAAGAAAGCATAAATGGTACAAATGTTGTCATGCACTGATGCAAAAATATATAAATGCATTTTTATTTTTAAAAAATAAAAACCAGGATGTGTACCTTGAATTCACTGGCAGTTCTGAATTGAGAATGCATGCTCGAATACCAAACTGTTCCAGAAATAATTTCAATCTGAAAAAATACATTATATAATTATTTTCAAAATACAACAAATGAGCAATTCTATAATCTGTAGAAGGTTAGCTATAAGTCTTCATACATTTCATTACCCAGACATTAATTACAGAGAAATAAATATATCTCTACAGGTGGTGGGTGGTGGCATGTTTACTGTGCTGTTAGCTAGAGAGTGTGACCAAGTCTTGTATTATAGATTTTATTTAAAAACTGTTTCCTATATATAAGAATCATTCCTATTAGATCTGAGAGTCGCAGAGCAACAGAAAGATACACCCCCGCCCATTTTCAACTTCCAGACGATCAAGGCAAGACTGTCTGCTTTCTAATTGCTACAGACACCTGCATATTCAGAACAGTAGATCTATGCAAGCCCTTGAAGGTTGACAACCTCAATAGATGATACCCACTCATTATTTTCATCTATTGATCCATAGAAAACGTCCACTTAATTCGATCTTACCTATTTTCATGAGCAGTTTGGATTGCTTCTGTAGCTGTTTGTTTTTTAAAGTGTGGGGTCGCCCATCTAACCACACTACCCTTTTGTGTCATCTTTTATGGCAAGTGAGAGTAGGTTTTCAATCATGATAATCATAGTGCAGATCTTGACTTAATGATGAACATCTTGATGATTGTTTACAAGTAGGAATATCATCATATTCTTTGAATTATGAGCATGGTCAATGGAATTAGCGCCAAAGCTTACATTGGCTTCAATAACAATTGTTAGACATGATAAACCAGTTTATTGTTAATTATAATTAGTTTATTTGCTAAAATAATAAAAATCCTGAATTTTGCCATATGGTCAGCACTGCTTGAACATAGTTGACTATACATATAAATATTTGCAAAGGGTGTCTGAAAGATAGTATTTTATCACATAAATATACTTGATGAATTATATAAAGATAGGACACAAAATTCAGAAATGATTCATGCCAAACTTATACTGTCCTTTTAGAAATAACTGTTTTGTTGCGTGTCACTGAGGTACAGTTCTCTGTTCATCATATTTCTCTGTTCACTTCCTGTGTGGATCAATCAGGATATTTTCTATTGACTCTGTATCTCAATGCCGGTATGTATCAAATTTCTAGTCCTATCCGAGACAAACAATAAAACACAGATAGCTACATAAGTGGACAATAGTGAAAAAACACTATTTATGAGGCGCACACAAAAGACTGTTCTAGAAATCTCTTCTAATCCTGACACTGTGATGCAAAACAGGATTAGAAAAAAGAAAGTTACATAAATAACTTGAAAAACGATAGGCAACATCTGTTGACAGAATGGCCAACAATTTACAAAATCATAGACATTTATCAACCTACTTAAGAAAAATTGAAAGACTTACAGATAACATCTGTTGACAGCATTGACAAAGAAAATGGTCTTTCCCCTGACCAAGTTCAGCTTGAGCAGTGCAGCAGTAAGAGCAAACTTGTCCCGATCCTCACATCTGAAGGTATACATATTTAATGCACACACAGGGTCAAAGGTTGTCTATATTTTATCAAAGTCAAATGAATTATTGTAACATTTATTCAAGTGTTCTATTAAATCTTCAGAACATTTCTGTCACAGGTCTTGAGTCACACTGAGCTCCCTGCTATATTGGAGGCATCTAACATCTCTAATGGCAATGCACTACCTAGCATACAAAATTTGAAGCATATCAACGATGGTAGTTTTGAGAAGTATTAAGGGGGGGATTCGGTAGTGTGGGGATCATGAAGCTATTTTCGTTGTTTTCACATTAGTGTAAAATTTGTATAACCATTTTGAAAGATTATGACTTAGAATAGTAGAAAAAAATAAGTAAAAAAATGCCAAAGCATTGCCATGGAAACAATACAAAATGGTCACCAAAAACCAAATTTCAAATCCCTATGGCTCTGAATCTAATGAATGTAAATGAATTCTATTTTCACTCTAAGGTGCGCAATTGTAATATCTATTAAAAAGCTGTTTTTGGGGTGTGTTTACCAAAATCATGTGCAATTTTTAGATATTACAATTGCTACCTTAGAGTGAAAACATAATTCACTTATATTCATTACTTTCAGAGTCGTAGGGATTAAACATTTTTTATTTGGCGGCCATTTTATTGTTTCCATGAACGCGTTGACATATTTTGAAAACTAAACTTTTCTACTCTTTTAAGTCATAATATCTCAAAATTGTAATACAAATTCTGCATTAATATGAAAGGAATAAAAAAGTTTCAGTTCAGAATCCCCTTAAGAGCTTGCTTTGTTGTCATATGCACAGAAGAGGACACTCCATCTTCCCCTCAGAAAGAACAAGGAAAGCAGCAGCTACCGGATATAAGTCACCTACTTATATGTTGAGCTGGTGCCATGGGTCAAGCAGAAATTCATATACAATATCCCTCATTGTCAGAGCTTTCTGAAAGGGCCAGTGGAAGAAATTAGTTTCATACTTGCTCAAAAAATTTAATTCCCATTTTCAGTTGCCTGGTGTAATTTATTGCAATTTGAATATCTAGAAAACAAAAGGCGGACCTAGGAGATAACAGAAGCAATGAAAGATACAGTTTATGAAGGCAACACAAGGGCTTGTTCTAGTAATTTCTTATCCTGACGCTGTGAGGCAAAACAGGATTGGAAAAATTAAAAATCTTGAATTCTAACCTCAATGTTATGCAGGCTTCAATGAAAGATGAAATCACTCTGTGTAATTGTAAGCAGTTTCACATAAAGTACTGATCTCCATGATATTATGTTTAAAATCATGTTAGAATTGTGTATCACTGAACTATTGTTATCATGGAGTTGTAAGGAAAAAAATAAAAATTAGGCGTTAAGTTTGGACATGCCAGACAGTGTCGTCTTCATGTAGAGAGAGAAGATATAGTAATCAACTTCTCATGGGTACTGTGAGCAAATGGACTTTGGGATGGCTGCTGCAACGGAGGACAGAGCACGAATGGGAATGCCCAATGTGTCATGACGTCGATCGCATAACATAACATTGTAAGGAAAATGAACATAGGTTTTTCCCACTAGTTACCATCTACCGAGTCTCAAGTAAGAACTTACTTAATATGATACTGGTTGAGCTGCGATGACTCTGGAAGCTGTGATTCTTCAAGCTTCAGGATGACCTAAAATTAAAAATAACAAAGGTTCAATGATAACACATGACACAAAAGAGCACAATAAGCTTTACAGAAAAACTTAACGATACATTTCTATGTCTTCTTGCCTGGCTGAAATCAATGGGGAAAGTTAAGAGCTCTAAAGACTGCTTGTTGCTTGATAAAAATGACACACCAAAGGACAGTTGGATTGGGGAAAGGCATAGTACCTCATTGAAACTGATAACCATATCCTGGATAGTCATCATCCTTTTTTGCTCCCCATCTTTTCACCTAGATCGTGTTTAGATCCTTGTGTCACACACTGGGCAAGTGTCTTGGTTGACTGGTTAAACTACATGAGTGGTAGTAGTAGAGATCCAATTGGTGGATTTCTTCAACTTGAATATTGTTTTCCCTGTGAATGAGACATTTGTGGCGATTTGGCAGATAGTTCCCATAAGTGCACTCTCTCACTCACAAATGAATTCTATAAATAGCAACGTGGAACCTTTTGCGCTGCCACAAGTGGCGATCCTCTGTCTTTTAAATTTTGGTACTTAATGTCACTGGGAAAGAAATCTAGCTGATATATAACAGTAGGTGACTGGGAATGGACAGCTGTGAGCTATGCCTGGCCTATGCAGAAGTCATGAGCAGATCAGACCAGACTTAAGTTGATGCATTCAGATGGAGCAAAGTAGGAAAACAAATGAGTAAGTCGGCTGTGGCTATAGTTTTGGGGTACCAGCACTGATGGTCACATTTAATATTAAACCACTGCTGCCAAGCAGAGATCAGGATAGAACAAAGGTCAAGCAACAATTCATACATTCAAATGTAGGCAGCCAAAACCCATAAACTGAGAATGTTATTCTGTTTACAGGAGGATGAATGTAAAATTGAAACTTCAACTGTCGAAGTCAGATGGATGTTAGCCCAGGTGGCACGGAAATAGAAATTAAACATCTATACACTAATACATATTCTGTGCAGATAGAGGGACCAAAGTAACCTCAACATATTAGCTGAAAAGGATGATCGAAATTAGATTTCTGTGGCGAGCAAGTTATGTCGCAATTAAAGATAAAGCATGAATAATAATTTCCATGTTTATTATCACAAATTCAACTTTCACACACAATTAAAAATGAACATATGTGCACAATCTAATTTTTCAATTTACCGTCAATGCAACTGTTGTGTACATAGTAAGAAGAGCATTCTAAGCCAGACTCAGCAGTAACTAGTTCACTCATATCTCTTACTCTGAATATAGCACAAAGATTAAGAACAAAATCAACAGACACACTAGGCAACATCCACCACACTCACTGCATTATGAAGGACTAGTTTCTTGAGACTGTTTACATCCTCGCCCAAAGTTGCAGACATCATGAAGGCTTGGTATATTTTGGGAAAGTTGCTATCAGATATATTGACAAAAGCATGAAAATTACAATAAATAACTTGTTAAATACAAAATCGATCTTCTTTTTTTGTTCTGTTTGACATGTCAAGCCACAATCTTTCAACTCACTTTCCACAGCTCTTTTCCATGTTTTCTTTGGAAGCCCAGGTCTTCTTTTCTCACCCGCTGTCCTAGCCAATGTGCTTAGCCGTACTGGCAAACAAAATACATGACCAATCTGCCTCCATCTTCCTCTTTTAATGATGGTCTCCAATGAGACATAGTCTGTTCATTTTAAAAACACTTTATTTGCTATTTTATTTGGATCAATATCTGCAGGATTCTTCTTAAACATTTATTTTGAAATGTCTTCAGCTTCTGTAAGATGTTGTGGGCCACTTTCCAGCACTCACTACTGTATAATAGCACTCACTACTGTATAATAGCACTCACTACTGATAATAACTCCCAAGTGTTAATATAGAATACAAATATTTAATAAGTTATTCAGACCAATAGGGTGCAGCAATGTCTATCCACAGCCATCTCAAATTAGATGTACATTGTTCATCTATAAATCAGAATTACTACTAAAACAATTTGTTGCATATAAAAAAATTGCCTGTACAGTACAACCAGCTTATTTCAGATGAGTGTTGCACAACTATTTTCACACTATCAACAAAAAGTGAATATTGTTCTTTCTTAAACAGTTGCATCGTTGATACAAAAAGTCACTATTGAACACAGTTAACTGTCCAACTGAAATACAGTAAACCTCGTTAGACGAACTCGCTAACACGAACCCCCGGTTAACAAGAACAAAAATGTGGTCCCGCATAAATGTCTATTTTTATCAGTAAATAACACAAATTTCTGTGTACCACGAATCACTAACTGTATTTTAGTCCCTCCGCCAATTGTATCTCATTTAACCCGAACTTCCAAAGCTTCACAATGTTTGTTGTCACCTTAAAAGCCTTTCATTGTTAGTGATCGAAAGGTAACACTAACAGTTTCATTTACCTGTGGGATGCCCTTGAGTTTGAGATAGAGGCGAGATAGGTGGATACATTAATATGTACACAAAGCATTTTCGGACAGCGGGAAAAGATTAATCGCCTCGGAAGGTGTGATAGCAGATCTGTCGGAAGTAAATTGCGTTTCCAGTATTCGGTTACACTGTAGAAGCTCTGGGTACTGTATTTTTATTACAGGTACGAGAATTTTATAGCCAGAACACCCAATTAGAAGTAAAGTATGGTTTTGGGCAGGAAGGGGGGTGTGTGGTGGAAGGAGAAAAGGGGAGGAGCAGAAAGTGAAAATGAAATTCCAGTTGATAAAAATCTGGTGAGAAAATGTTCAGATAGGACGGAAAGTTAGATACAGTTGAAGAGTCATGTCTAAGAGGAAGCAGGCAGGCATAGATCTGGAAACAAAACTAAGAATTCTAAACGAAGTAGACCGTGGTGCATTGAAGAAAAAGACAATTGCTGAACAGTATGGAATTGCCAAGTCTACCTTATCCACAGTACTTAAAGACCGGAAAAATTTTTAATGCTGTTGCATTAGGTTCCGTAACAAATCTAAGCGACTCAGAGTGCTAAGTACGAAGATATCGAAACGCTACTTCTAGAATGGTTCAACCATATGCGCACTTCCAATGTACCTTTAAGTGGACATATAATTCAGTCAAAAGCAAATGAGATTGCCAAAATTTGGATATTCAAGATTTCAGCTGTTCCGCTGGTTGGCTGTACCGTTCCAAAAGAGACACTCAATTTCATCAGTAGTGATTTGTGGTGAAGCAAATAAAGTTGATGAAAAAGGGGCAAACAACTGGTTGCATGGATTTTACGGAGTGAGAGAAAAGTATGCCTCGTGTGACGTGTACAATATGGACGAAACTGGACTTTTTACAATCTTTTCCAAGTCATACCTCGAATAAAAGGTGACAAGTGCCATGGTGGAGCGCGCATAAACAACGCCTAACTGTTGTCCTTGTATGTAATGCAGACGGCAGTGATAAACACTGCCCATGGGTGATAGGCAAGTCCAAGAAACCACGTTGTTTTAAAACATGAACACTCTACCTTGCATCTACTCTCACCATAAGAAAGCTTGGATCGACAGCACATCATTTCGTAAGTGGCTTCTTCATTTCAACAGTCGAATGGTGGCTCAGAATAGGCATGTTCTTCTGACAATGGACAGGTGTACGGCCCATAAAATACATGATCTGAACTTAACAAACGTAAAGGTTCAATTTTTCCCCCCCAAATGCAACAAGTCGTCTTCAGCCTTTAGATCAAGGCATTATTGCTCTTATGAGAGCTGCAATTCGCGCTGTTGAAAACAACACGATAACCCCAAGTTGGAGTGTGCTCGATGCAATAAAAGCTATCGCTGTCTCCTGGGAATCTGTGCCATCAAAACACTTGCAGAACTGCTTTAGCAGAGCCTGGAGACATAGCAACACTAATCCTATCGAAGAGTTAGATGGTGACATCGACACCACCTCTCATGACGAATGGGATATTCTTCAAGACGTTGCAAACCCTGGAGTTAGTTTTGAGGAATTCATTAGTGCAGATGACAATGTTGCCGTGTGTTCTCCAGAGGAATCTGATGTACATGTACAATCAGTTGTGTGTGAGTGAAGAAATATCAGAAGAAGAAAGTGATGAAGACAATAGTATACCGCCCACCCGTCAGGAAGTGTTAACGGCCTTGGACACTTTAGAACGGTTTGCTACAACAGCTGAAATGACCGCTAGGTTTACGGAAGCTATACACGCAGTTGGCCGGGAAGTTACTATGCACTTTCGCCCCCATCTGCGACAGCGCAATATACAGGAATTTTTTCTGCAGAAAATAATACGTGAGTACTTCTTTAAAAGTTAATTACTGTAGTAGTGTTTATATGATGGCATCTGTATTGTATATGGTTAATACTGTGCTGCATTGCAATGCCAAAATTTGAGTCCGCCGATTACACTAATTTTTTTAACACGAACTCGTGATTTTTCGGTCCCTTCGAGTTCGTGTTAACGAGGGTTTACTGTATATGACAAAATTTGTTCTTCAAATTTTTACCCTGAAGATATATATACAAATGAAGCTCTAACTTTTGTAACATTCAATAAACTCAGATAAATTTCATTTCAGTTTGTAGAAAAATGAATGTACTGTTATAACAAGCAAACTTTGATTACATTCTATGACAATCAGAGCGGTTGCTGGTAGTTAACATTTTTAAACTTACCTAAGCAGCTCTTTAACATCAGCCTCATATCCAAAGGAAAACACTAAATCAGCCTCATCAACCACAAGCATCTCTAAAGTGTTTTTGACATTCACATTTTCAGCCCGGATGTGAGCTAGCAGACGGCTTGTGTGCTACAATAATGTCTGGTTTCTCCAACAACAGTGGTCTAAAATGTAGCAACAAGTAAATACACAATGGCATAAACTCTAGATTACACACAACTGTTTTATCAAAAGCAGACATGGTAGAAATGATTGTATACTTGCATTTACAAACTGAATCAGAAATACTTGGCTTATGATACTGATGAAATCTTTACTGATGAAATGTTGTAGTGTGTGCCAGACAGTATCCCTTCTTGTAACTTTCTAACAGAATCTGACTATGCATGGGTTTAAACTATTGGTTATTGACCGAACTGACATCATTGCACTCTAGCGACAAAAGGTGCTCAGTCTCCCAACACATATTGAAGAGTATGCATACAGATGGTTCTATGGCTTGCTGTTAAACAAACTCACACTCTGTCCCTTAGGCATCCCTTCTACCTAATGAGCAACTCAAACTGTTTAAATCGTCGATCGATTCAACATCCCCCTTATCCATCTTCAATTTCCCAACATTCAATGCTGTTGATGCAAGCCTGCCCACTCTCTCATTGCCGCAAACACCCACATGCCCAGGACAGTAGATCCATGTAAGCCTCTGGAGGTTAGAAACTACGATTTAAACTTAGCTTATTCTAACATAAAATAAATAACAAATATACAAGTATGCTCCAAACACATAAGATGCTCTAAAACTTATTGGGACGTCTTGTTACTGTTTACATTTGAGCTAACAGAAGAAATTGTTCATTAAATCACATCACACAAGTGGAATAATATCTTATATTCTGTTTAGCGTAAGTTACCTCTGTGAAGCTAGGGCTACCTGAGGCGATATGTCCACACACTTGATATCTGAGAACACCAACTGTCAATTCCTGAAAATAAGATTTAAAATTTCCTAAACGACCTCAGCTACAAACAGATTTACAGATATTTATTTCTTCCAGCTGACAATACTGATGTCAATGATCAAAGCCAGACACTTAACGGGATTCATGATAGGACAGAAGTCAGTGAACAGAAACTGACCAATATCATACTCCACCTACAAGTGGTGTCACTAGTATCATGTTGCATAAATGCAGTATGACTAAGTAAGTAGGGATTGCAAAGAGAAGGTAAACCTAATCTAGAAAATGCAGCGTGGAAAACATGTGTTGAGCCAATAGATGCAGATATTGTAGCCTTGTAACAAGATAACAAAACACCATTTCAGGATGAATGAAGATGATGTTCAACTAAAGTAGATGCTGGAAGCTCAGACAAGCAAGCAACAATTTCTCAGCGTTAACCCTTTCACTGTTACATACTTTCTGAAGGCTGAGCTAAAATAGCTACTCTTTGAACTGCCAGCCTTGGGCAACCGGCAAGGTTCGATGAGCTGACTAACATCCCCGAATAACTGGGGCGGTGATGGCGGCGAGCGCAAAATCCTCAGTTACGCTGATAGTGCCGACTGAAACGACCCTTTACATTGTTTGTACTCGGCCCCATGCCAGTGCTTCGAGGTTAATTGCAAATTGCCACGTACCAATGCGCGTCTAGAAAAGGCTGAGAATGTTCCTTCTCCGGATCAAACTAAAAATGTACGGTAAAGCAAGGCCGACAATGCACGGATCAGACAGGAAGGTCGGGTCTGAACATTGGCGAAGGCCGATACTTTACACGGTGTTTTATACTAGAAGACGTAGTCCGAGGATAAGCTTACAAGCCCCGAGAAATATTTCTCAGTCAGAACGGGCATAAACAGCGTAACTCACTGTCCCGGCGAAGATCACAAAGCCCAAAAATACGGCAAAGCTGATCGAACCTAGGAAAGCTCTACCCTAGTAAATCAAAAGCTGGCTGAAATCAACACCCCACAGAAGGATAAGCAACTGAGCTCAAATAGGTGCTGAAGGCTGGTGCACGTACATCACGTTTTGATGTTTGGCTGTTTATATATCACAATGAGAATGATTAAAACAGGCCTAGAACTATCGAAGAAGAAGAAGCTACTCTTTGTTTCTAGGTCACAAACGTGAATGTACGCCTATAGCAGTGTATAACGTATTAACACGTCTTTAGCCCACAGAAGACCGATAATAACAGATGTGTTAATGCGTCTTTAGAAGTGAATGGGAAAATGTATATATACGTCCTTAGCAGCTAAATGGTTAATCATACTAACTCCGCTAATGCTGGTTCCAAGACTGGATGAAAAAGGGGGAGGACTTGTGTGTCCTCCACACAAAAAAATTTTAAGAGCTACAGAAACTTACAAGAAAGGACGCCATACTGGCACCTAAGGAGTCCATGAAACTAATTTTGCTGAGAGAGGCAAGAAATACAGGTCTCAGTTCCATGGAAGAGATTGAGCGAGTTGCCCAGGATATCATGGTATGAGAGGATTTATTATTATTAATCATACTAAGCAATGAAAAAGTAACCTTGCATAAAAATTATCAACAACTTGAAACAACAAATACCAATAACATGATCATCACAATTAACCAGACAATAATAACTACATGAAGCAACAACAGCTTCAAACAAAAATACTATCTCACCATGTCAGGTGTAGGTTTCTTTTGACATATATAAGCATGTAACTTACTATGTGAGTCTATATAGTTACATATCTTGATACCAATTATCAAAGATCAGAATACTAAGAGCATGCATATTGAAGCATGGACATTTAACAAGACAGTGGGAAAACATATGTGATTTTGAATATAAGTGTTACAGAAAAGTCATCTGTATATCATGGACAGAGAAGAGAACAAATAGATCTATATGGAAAGTACTCAAAATCAAAGAATAACTGGCTGATGCTACAATGAAGAAAAAAGGAAGTATTTTGGAATATAAAGAGAGACGAAGGACACATCAAGTAACGGATGGTTCGAGCATGAAGGCTGCAGTAGCAGGACATCTGGCATATGAAATTCCAAAGGACTGGTAGTGCGGCAAAGTTCTGCACAGGACAAGCTGTTTAATGAAATGAGAGTACAAACATGATGGTGAGGTTTTTCACCAAGTTCACAGACAAGAAAACTAACATTGGGATGAGTACATGACACCCTCCCTTACCAGAATATTTTTGTGGCTTTGACTGCACAGTTCTTTGGATGGAGTCAAAATGACTGCACGTATAGCTTGTTCTGATGCAGTCTGTCATGATATAAATACACATCAGTTAATAATGTAATATTTGCAAAAATGTGCACAAAGAAACCAACTGTAGATGGCAATATATTTTAAATATCTCAATGTATAATCTGATAATTTTTCTTTTTTCTTCTTTTCGTCGCTTTCAACTCAGATGAAGTTTCATCTCTGAAACTGATTTTTGAGTGAAAATCTGTTTTTCAATTTCTTACAATGGCAGCAGCGTGCACATTGTAAATTACTTTACACTGGCAGCCGTGTGCTCAATGTACTCGTATTAGATTCCTCGCCATACAGGCAGATTTTTCCGACTTCAGAGGTACTCACGTTATCGTCCTGAGTAAGACCAGGGACTCGGAACAAATGCCGGACAGTAGGTTCGAACCCGAGCTATAGGCGTCTCACAGCTAGCAGGCCGAGCTACTATCAACTACTCTAGGCAGTCCCCAATCTGATAATAATTTACAATATATTCTACATAAAAAAACTGTAATTACTGCATGTAATACCACTTTTGGTGGTGAGGACAGGAGGGACATGAGACTGTGGAAGTAATGTCCATATGACTAGTGTAGTCGTCCATATGGCTAGTGTAGTCGTCCATATGGCTAGTGTAGTCGCATGAAACTGCTCAATTAGGATGTTTTATTTATCCCCTCAACAGAAAAACTCCTTGGCCTTACACGGCTTGAAACCGGGTCTTCCGCATGGAAGCGCGCTAATCCATTCCGCCAGACGCTTCACTACAACATAGTCAATGAGATAAAATTAAGCACTTATTTCATATTACTGCCAACAATTGTTATACATAAACAACCATCAAATCAAGTTAAAAGCTATCTGAACATTGAAGGCTACCAGAAACAGATCTTATGGCTCGGAAACATGGAAGACAACAGAGGACACCATCAATAAACTGCAGATCTTCATAAATGGATGTTTATGTAGAATAGAGGGACTGAGATAAGATTACAAATGAGGAACTCAGATAAAGAACAAAGCAGATACCAGTAGAGAAAGAGGAGACGCTGGCGATGAATAGGACATACATTGAGAAGACCGACCGGAAGCATTGCAAGACAGGTACTGTTTTGGAACCCACAAGGAAAGAGGAGTAGGGGAACACCTAGACAGACCTGGAGAAGAGAACTGGAGGCTGATATTAAAAGAATAGGTAAAACATGGAAAGAATTAGAAGGGATGGCAAGAGAGAGGAAGAGTTGGAAGAAGTTTGTTGAAGACCTGTGCTCTGTTGGGAGTGGAAAGGTGAAGAAGAAGAAACAGATCTGTTTCTTGCCTTGAGTATGCACTCTAGTAGATTCACCTTTCTTGGCAAGTATGACAACAGAACATATCCTACAGAACTGCCCCCAGTATGCAGACCTGAGAAGAAATAGGTGGCCCACTTACACCAGTGTTCAAGACAAACTGTATGGCGTGGCTGATAATCTGAGGCTGCCTTTATTAGAGAATCCAAAATCCCAATCTAGTGAGAATGCAGAAGAATCACCTTTGCATGATGCCAGTTAACCAATGCCTTCCTATGCTTCCCTAGGGGCGAAGAGCGAAGAAGAAATTAACCAATGTCTTCTAGTGTTACCTTCATTTTTTTATTTCTCTGTTTCTTTCTGGCATAATTTTACAAGTAACAAGAAGATTGTGTGAAAGCATGAATAAATGATACCTGTTTCAAATGAAGCAGTTTATGTATAACAGCAATAGCATATGCTGCTGTTTTTCCAGATCCTGTACGTGCTCTAGCCAGAATATCTTTGCCTTTCAGCCAAGTGAATAGCCTTTCTTGTATGGGTGTTGGCTGGGACCAGCCAAGCTTTGATATTGCCTGCAAATTAATAACAAAGATTATTTGAATATTATACGCAAGACACAGGATTTATATATGTTAACGCACATAATCAGAAGGTGTTTCAGACATGTAGTTTTAAAGAAGAATATTAAGATCTGTTAGAATATAAGACTAACGAGAAGACTCAATTAAGTTGACTAATTGTGAGCTTTTGTAGCTTAAGCGGTAGTGAGCTCGATCACAACCCAAACATACCTGGTTCAAATTCTGTGGCAGACAAGTTTGAAAACAAAATTAGTTCCCTTGGATTTTTGCAAACAATAAAAAATGCAAACGATGAGTAATAGACCCATATTTTCAACAATCGTCGGCATACGATAGGTGATGTGGTCAACATCACGACTGCCACCTCTACTTTCCAGTGCTTTTCCTGGTACCCATTTGAGGTTGGGTCAACCTGAGAGCTACTACAGTCTGAAAAATATTCCATGTCCATTGTGGAATTGAACCCGGACCATACACATAAGAAGCAAGTTCACTAACAACTATACCACCAAAAGAAAAGGATGACTAAATCAATCAGAAAGCCACAAATACCAACCCCAGATGGCTACTATAATATGAGCAGATTAGGAAGTTGTCATTCTGCGCCTTAGAACAGGACACAATTGACCCCGCATCCACATGTATACAATTTTCAAGATTGGCAATTCAGCCATGTGTACATGTACATCAGACTGTAGAGCACATACTTCAAGATTGCCCCGAATATGATATACTGAGGCACTCACTGGCCTAAAGAAACAACACTCGATAGAAAACTACACAGACCTCTGTGTGAGCTACAAAAGACAGTGAAATTTATACAAGTGACATTGAATGTATAGACAATATTTCAAGCCAACGAAAGGAAGGACTAACAACTACACTAATGCGGCTTTCCTGACTAATTACACAGATCTAAAAATAGCGGTATGATCAATATATTAACTATTCTAAAAAAAAAAACTAAATTACTGGTTAAGCATAAAGCTGATAAAGGACAATAAATATAATGGGGGAAAAAAATAGCACATATAGAACCAAGAGTGGACAGTTGTGGAATCTCCTTACACTATAGTTGCTTATCTAGGTAGTATTAAAATAAAGGGTCTAACGCCGAAGGATTGACTTCCTTGCATATGGTTTCACCCCATATGGCTCGGTTCCTCTCAGTAGAAATGGCACGGCACCTGCCGAGGGTATTGCACAAAGCCAATAGCTCCTGCAACAATCCTAGGGTCTCATGAAAATTTGCATGCTACTTGGTTCGATTCGAACATATGACCTGAATGCAAGCGAAGGCATAACCGCTTAGTCACAGAGACCCCGGTAATAGGCAGTATTAAGTTAACGAAAAAAACTTTTCTTCTAGTGTTGTTTTTATTTTCATACAACAAGAATGTGCTGGTTCACTGTCAATGTTATTTCTATAACTTTCTCTTGCAATATTTAAAAGTTATTACAATATGACATAAACAAAAACATAAATTTTACTTTCTAAATGTTATTAATCATTACAACCTTCAAATTGTTTATTATCTTGTCAGTTACAAGATGCACTAATAGAATGGTTATTGAACTGACATCATAGACCTTGACTGAGTCGCAGAGCAAAAGCGTCTAATCTCCCACAGGTAGATTGTACTAATAAAAAAACTTTAAAATAAAAAGAGGGATTTAATTTTTCTTCTTCGTTGTTTACTCTCAGAGGTCAACTTGAATATGTTCAAAGAAATAAGTGTTCTGTCTCAAGCTCTACAGAGAGTTTGTAATGTAGTGGCACTGGCCATACCAGTCTTCCGCTTCTTATACGTTGGACAGCTTTGTAAAATATGTTCAAGTCATTTTGTCAGTCTATTGTTACTACCTCTAGCTTGTTAAAAAGATCATATCTCAGTCTCATGTGACCTGTACAGGGTCTGAATAATACGACTAAGTGGTGCTATTATCTGCTGAACTGGTACTACAGATCATTTATTTCCCATTTCACTGCCTATTTTTTTTCTGACAAATCTCTTTGCCTTCTTATAATTTGTGCTGATATCAAATTGTGGTAGCTGGTAGCCCCTCCCCCCCATTCCATTGTCAATCCATTTCATCATTGTCGAGTATGTTGCAATGAGATGGGATCTACTGTATTGCAGCCTTTTTAAATTGCTAGCATAGATTGTATAGTTTTGCTCACAAGTTATTTAGTTCTGCATTTTTATGGCTCCTTAGTGCAGCAACTACAGGTGGTGTATCAATGAAATTAACTATTTGCCCTTTCTTCTCTCATCATGATGTCTGCAACAGTTTTCAAGACATATAAAGTTGCTGGAAAATCTAACTGTTGCTACTGAGTCTCTTCTATGTGCAATTACTTAGATTATGAAATATACCCCTTTCCCTTATTTCCTATTGCATTAGGTGCTGATCCATCTGTGTATACATAAGCAGATGTTGGTAGGATAGTGTTTTTCGATAAATATTAAAGTTTATGACTCGTCATGATTTTGTCTGAGTGTTGTTATTTTTCTCTCAATACCAAGAATACTCTCTATCATGACAATTTTTAAAAAAAATGTTTGTCTTTTTGAACATTTTTTCTGTGCTACGTTGGGTGATACACCAGTTTTCTGAATTTTAAAAATAGTTTCTCATCCTTGCTGTCTCTCCTATTTTTCATCATATTCATTGACAAATGGTATACAATTTTTTTCGTGTGCTGTAATCAGTAATGAGAAGAGTAAGGAACAAAATAAGATTAAAGTTAATGAAAACAATGTGACTTTGTTGAACACAGGGAACCAACAATGCAATGTGCATAATAAGAAAATTAATGGAAAGATCAATAGAAATGAAGTTGGACTTACACCTGTTTCATTGATTACTCAAAAGCTTTAGACATAGTGAAACATAGAGAAATAATTGGCATGTTAGAAAACCTACATATTGATGGGAAAGATCTGAGACTGATTAAAAATACTTATTGGCAACAAAGCGCAACTATAAGGTTAGAGAATCAGAGTGGAATTTATCAGGAGATACAATTAGGAGTAAGACAAGGATGCATACTCTCACCAGACCTGTTCAACCAATACAATACTGATGAATACTGTGAATACATCTTACAGAAGAAAAGGCAGGTATAACAGCTGAAGGGCAAAACATGAACATTCTAAGCTACTGATGATGCAATTCTCCTCACGACTATAAATTAACAAGATTTGTTAGACATAATAGTGAATGTGAAAAGAAAGGGTTAAGCATGAATATATAGAATACATGTCAGTAATGGCTATTTCTAAGAAACAGGAAACACCACTTATACAATATCAAAATAAACAACACAACACTGAAACAAGTCCATCGATTCAAAAATATGGGAACATTCATAACATCAGAAGGAAGATGTACAACAGAGTAGAAGAGAACTGTGTTATATTAAACCATTACTTATGAGTTATGTGTATGGCAGCGAATCATGGTGGACAATGAACTAACAATCAATAAGACCGCCGGAAGCCACAGAGATGTGGTTTTACAAGACAATGCTGAAAATTTGATGGACAAATTAGGTTTTAAAAGAGGCCTGCACACAAAGAAAACTTATCAGAAGAATAGGACAATCATTGAATCAATGTTCTTCGGACATATATAATCAAATGTGAAGATAAGGTTTAGAATATTTGGTGACACTAGCAAATTGGAAGGAGAGATCGCGGGAGGCAGAAGATGTTGGATGGTCTGACATTAGTGTAAGTGACATCCAGGTTCGACTAAAGATCAACAATCAACGCTAGAACCTGAGAAACTGCACCAGGGAGAGTTGTGAAGAGACATGATCGCCTACGACGGCAGACGGGACATGGCACTTGACCGAATTAGTAAAATGGGTGTTGATTATGACTTCATGTCCCCTTTTACTAAATTACTAGTGAGTCTAGTGTTACGATTCTCATTTGCCTGCTAGATTTTTGTTGCCTGTTTCAGTGTTTATTTTTAAAAGTAGACGTTGTCTCTGCATCATGACATTCTTATTCTTGGATTAGCCTCACTCGTCCATTATATTATATACGCATTTTAAGCTCAGTCTCATTCCCTAAGCTGAGGTCGACAATTTCCCGTTACTTTTTCACATCTATTTTGACTACTTTAGTCTCTACTCACTGTGGACAACTCAGAGTGTGGTGTTAGAGTGTTACAAGGAAAAGTCAAACCTGAAACTGAACTCTTACTCACATCTAGGATTCTGTCGTCGATGCCCATTTCGTGGAATTGAAGACTTTCTTCCTCCATTATAGAGTTGTATACTGTTGATTATCTACAAATTATCTGATCAAGTGTTTAACACGTTTTCGAAGTAATCATATATTGCTGTAACAGTCTAAACTCTAAACAAAAAATTTATTGAAGTTAGCTGCATGCATGGCATGGTGCAGTTTACACAGTAAACTTTCACCCGGAAGCTAAACTTTACTTCCTTTCTAGCATGCAGTAGTGTCACATTTTGTTTGGAAAACACGACCAATATGTTTACATATCGTGCATTGTTGCTGTAATAAAACACAATAACCACGCAATCATGGATGACAATTTTGACATCACAAGAGAAAGAAAAACAGTTATATTCGTGCTTCCTGATAAAATTCAGAGAAAACGCTTAGAGGACATGAAGAGTTCAATGAGCAGGAAGAAAATCGCATTCTCAAACTCAATCGAGTAACTACAAAAAGTTCAAAAACAACTTCAGTAATTAACCTTAAAATTACCAAGTTACTTAGAATAATATAATATTAGTATAAGTAAAAGTATTGTTTCTTTTGGTATCAGCATCTAGTATGAATGTCTAGCTAAACAAAAAAAATATTAAGATTAGGAATAAATATTACAGTATATTAAAGCCTGTCCTGGAAATCTCTTTCCCGGGATTGATGATCATTGAATTCATTGATGATGTCGTTATGATTCAGTTGTGAGGAAAAACAGGACCAGAGAAAGGAAGATGTATTAGTATGATGATAAAACTCAAGAGTATTTAAATTTGAGAATCGCCATAATTTAGTATAAGAATGGGGAGTATTTTGGCAGACCAACTAAAGTAACCAGTGTATTCAAGGACTATATATGTGGGATACAAGTTCAAACCTGGACCCATAGAAATTGAATAATTTTAAGTAACATCAGGAATGCAAAAGCCTGAAGGTATGCATCCAGTCACCCTTTCTATTTTTTATTATGATGGACTGACTGTTATGAAGAAAGCAACAAATAACACTCAAACAGGACTACAGTGGAATCTACTTGTGTCTAAAACTTTTGCTGGAAAACTAAATAAAGTGATACAAAAGAGACATTGAATTGGACATGTTTTGCAGGAGGAGAAAAGAAAGACGACAAGACAGGCTAAGTGGAAACCGCAGTTACAGCAAAGAAAAGGGATGCCTTGAGGCACATGGTTACAACTTCTAATGCAGTGTGTCAAGACATGCTTAGGACTAGGTTTGAGATAGAAAAAACAGCACAAGATGATCAAACTGTATCATCTCTTTTTTTATGTGGTGTGACGAGAGCTAATGGTGATAAGTAATATTGAGCAATTTCAGTCCTACATAATCTTTATATAATAATATTGGTTCACTACAGTATCACTAAACAAATTTAACTTTTCAAATATAAACCAAATAAAGGTTTCTTCTCTTCCTCCATTGTACCTCAGTGAGGTGTTGGAGGAAAAATGTAGATCTTCTGTGACTGTGCACCTTGTGTAATGCGTTTTGTAAGTTGGTATTCATTTCTCTAAAGTCCTTGATGCCATCACTCCATGTTGTGTGTGGTCTTGCTCTGTATTCATTATATTTTTTCAATGTGGTACTCTGTGTTAAATAGTACAAGGGCATTCTTGTCAGGTGATCAAACTATTTATAAATGTTTGCTACTAGTAATTTGTCCTCATTGAATATTATCATTACAGTGACACTGTAACTCATGTTGTGACAGAGTATGATTCTCAGGACCAAGTAGACAAACAAGTGGCCAAGGATGGACTGAGGATCCCTGAAGGGGCATGTATTGTGTCCACAAAATGGCTGGTAGAATGTTTGAAAGCATCAAAAACAGTGCCTGTGTTAGAATGCCACATGCTGAAACAGGTGAACAACCATACATTGTTAGTGATTTTATTGCATTGTGTCAGCAACTGTACATGTATCTTTGAAGACTTTAATTTAAACAGTACTTTCTAATATTTGAACCTGCCTATTTTTATTTTGAATAATTAATTCTAAAGATTTTCAGTTTTAAGATGTCATTTCAATACTCTGTAGCTCTTCTGTACCAACAACCGATTGATCGGACACTTGAATGCCTCAGAACGTACCATCCACTAAATATTAGGTCAAACTTGTAGTACATTTTCTTTTGTTCCATAAAATTCTTTCTCAATATTTTTATATAAGTATAAAGGAAAATTAACAGTAGGGTTCACTTCTGCAGTAACCAACAGGTATAATGCAGATGCACTGCAATTTGTATTTCAAATTTTTCTGACACATACTTATATAACTCATGATGTGTTTAACATTAGCTTGTTAGTGGTGTTAAACAAGTTCCTCATATTTCTTTTGGTAACATCTTCTTGTGCATGTCTTGTCAATTCATCTATATATTTCTTCTTGTCTCATCTGACATTTATCTCACTTGCATTATAATTTGTTTTTTATATTGAACATTCTTTCAGGATTGCTGCATAAAAGCACTTCTGGTGTTCCTTTTATCTAGCTCTGTAGCAGTTCATTTCATAAAGATAAAAATTACCTTTCCCAAAAATTACATACCTTAGTTTCTTTTGAGAGCTGGGATAGCGTAGTGGTTAGTGAGCTTGCTTTATCTGTCAAGGGATCAAATTCCATGGCAGAAATTATTTTTAACGACTGTACACCACTCAGGTCAACTGAGTTTGGGAGTAAAGATGGCCAGCGTAATGTTTAACCCCATCACCCATCATGTGCCATTAGTGAAAGAAAAATGCAGACCTAACACCACATTCCTGAATATTCTTCATAGTATATATCCTGGTTTATTTACTTTGATATTTTTAGCTGGGGTTACGCGCCAAATTTGGGGTGTAAAGAATAGAACCACTGTTACCTGCCACGCATGTCGTAATAGGCGACTAAGGAGGTTTGGCTGAAATCGGATGCACCTGTCCTAAACATGTACAAGTCTATGCATTTAGGAGCCTACTAAATCAATGTGCAACATATACACGTTCTTGGCAAAGATCAAACATATCACAAAGAGTTATTAAAATTGGTCGTAAAAACGAATGAAAAGAAGAAGATGAAGACCAACAGGCATTGTATTGTTCATTTTTCTCCAATATCATATCCTTAACATTTGATCCTTAGGTTACTATATTATTTTTCTTCTGCGATCAGTTTCTCATGCTCAGAAGTCAGAACAGAGAGATGAGCTTTCTCCATATACCCAGTGATTATTGACAGTGGCAACCCCATTCAGTGTAAAATATCTGAGCATAATCATTTACTGCATCTGGTATATTTGTCACATTTTCATTGCTGGGTATCCACATCTGTTAGAACTGACATGTTGCATCTTTAGTGAGAGAAGTTATGTAGTCGTCCATGTTTTCTTGCTCATTCTAACACTGCCTCGAGACATCAGAGACTTGAAGAGTAACCTTTTCTTAGCTTACTATATAAATGTATATGGCCTAGAAACCAAAAAAAAAGCCAGTAGAGTGCAGCAGTATAGAAGGTACATCACTAGTTTACATTTCAGATTCAATTATAAGCAAGTTATCTAGTATTTTAGAAGTTAAAATAGTCAAAGATGAAAGTTGTATAATAGAACAAGTGGCGAACAAGCATGCTGACATGTAACATAGATTGAATTTTTATTTCAGGCAGAGAAATTATCCTCTGATATTGACAAGACCAAAGTTTACACTGAGATTCCTGAATGGGCATGTCAAAGAGGAGCCAAACTTGAACATTGCAACAAAAAACTGACAGTAAGTTTCTGCTTCAGGCAATCATCATCAAATAGCTTGTCCTGAGCAGAACAACAGTCCTTCGAATTTCTCTCCTCATAGGTCAGATGTCCCACCTTTGCAGTCATCATGTTCAAACCGTCAGTTACATCCTGAATCCATCTTCTCCGTGGTCTTGCTCTTCTTCTCTTTGCCGGTATGCCTCCTTCCATGTTGGTCTTCTCCAGTCTTTCGTGTCTTTTTATATGTTCAAGACACCTCAATTTTCTTTTTTGTAGCATCAACCAGTTGTCTTTGATTTTGTGTTCTTTCTGGGTAGATCTATTTGTTCTCTGTCCATGATAAACAAATCATCATTATAGACACGGTTTTCTTGAAGTCTTTTTTTTGTTTTCTCTAATCCTACTAATTACAGCGTCAGGATAAGAAGAGATTTCTAGAACATACTTTTGTGTGTGCTTCATAAACAGCACTTTTTGCTGCCTCTGTTATCTCTGAGGTCCACCTTTTGCGTGGACAGCTTTTTGCTTTGTATCCACTGTATCGGATTAACATTCTTAATAACTAACTTCTTGAAGTATACCCAAATAATGCAGAAATAATGTTCCTGTTCTAAATATGCAGTGTAAGCTATCATAAGAGATCATATCTGTTTACTTATATTGACTAACTGAAGTGTCAGCTATTTCATTACTGTAAACTTCTAATTGTCCAGGACAAAGATACATGTCAGACCCAGAAAGTTTGAGATCTCTACATCTGACGTAACAATCAGTATTGGACCATTCAAAGCAGGCACTGAAAGTATGATGTAAAACTGGTCTTCTAACTATTTGCAAAATGAATGTTGTTGTTGTACAAGCTCTATTTTGATCTTTGTATATGCCTTGGAGATCTTTCTGATGTTGGTATTCTATTCTAAAAGAGACATTTTCTGAGAGAGTTGTGCATGTCACAGACACCTTTTCCATCGGCTCATTGATAGACAGAAACACATTAACCTCTTCACTGCAGCATGCTTGTAGGTAAGACTTGCTAGTCAGAAGCTCAAAGAATGTACTGCATATAAACTGATGAAAACCAAAGAGGATTTTAGGGCAGTTAGTGATTTATTGTCTAACTGTATATTGATACATCTGGCATATAGGAAGCCTGAATTTCTTTGTTTCTGTTGCATTCATTGCTTGATAAAGGCCTTTTGGTTGAAACGTCGCAGTATAATGTTTTTGTACTTTATAAAACTATATTACTTTGCCTTTACGTGTTTCACCTTTGCTACATAGTTTGGTGGCGTCTGTGGCTTAGGGGATAGTGACTTGGTTTATTAACTCCGGCGTTCTGAGTTCGAATCACGCTGCGGACAGTTTGGTTGCAAATTGTTTCGCATGGATTTTACAAAAGGACGATGGCACCACCCATTCAGAAAGCAATGGCAAATCACTTAACATAATAATGCCTAGAAAAATCACAAACAGCATTAAAAGCTGGGGTTGATTCGCAAAGTCCTGTAAAGGATATGCAATTAACTTTACATAGTTTTACTGCAGTCTTCCCTTATATCAATGAAAGACACTACTTTATTATTCCAAGACTAATGATGACTACATAATTGGAAACTACCAGCACATAAATACTACCACAATGTTACAACTGATGTTATATATGCTGTTACTATCTGTTTCATGTATTTATTCAATGATTTTTCTATTGTATGAATGATAAGAGCCATCGTTGTTCAAATAATTACAATTTCTGTTCAGGATGCCCTTGAAATTCTACAGCAGCATGCTGAGCTACGAGATGCACCCCAAGATTACTCACGTGCCTTAGCTTTTCGAAGAGCTTCATGTGTTTTAAAATCTCTCCCATTTGCAGTGAACTACCCAAGTCAGCTGGATGGTCTGAAGGATATTGGAGGACATGTCCGAAGAGTTATTACGGTATACATGATTCTACTATTTTCTTTGTGTATGTTTGTCATTTATGCTTTTATTGTTTATGCTGTTTAAATTTGTATTGTCTATGTTTCTTCCATCCATGGCAACATTTTGTATTGTATCTGTATATGTGTTCTCAACATGGAGATCAATCAAGATATGTTTGTGTGTCTGCAGGACATCTTGGATAATGGTTCTAGCTCTGAAGTGGAGGAAATTGTCAACTCTCAGTGGTTTCACCAGATGAAGGTATATAGGCATGTTTTCAGTATTGTTTGTTCTCATTTAACATCCTGGTAGCATCAATACTTATGTTTTTTAGTCTTTTCTTCATTGTTCACTTGTAAGGCACAATGTTAATGACTTTGACACAGGTAGCAGTCAGCTTTAACACTTTCGCTGCCACCGCGATAAAAGTCGCAAGTACCAACAACCTTTGCTGCCGCCGACAACCGGCGGACATGTGCCGTCGCGATGTCTTTTTAAATGGGCAGTATCGTTTGCAAAACAGGGGTCCCGTGACGTACTACTTCCGTATTGTTCTCGACGAGCCTCCAAAATGGCGGATCTAATATACACACTGTAAACGTCGGTATAAGTCCGATTTTTCGTGATTTTTTCGTAAGTAAACAACAATTTTCAAAATGGACGACGTAGCTGATAAATAGTGATGTCCAAAATGACTCTTTCTCGCCAGTGATAGTGTTAAAACGAACTCTGAATGTGATATGAATTTGAACTGTGATTCACGTGACGATGTTTATAGATAGATAGCAGACATTCCCAGGGATACTGGAGTAGATGACGGACACCCAACTCGAAAACGGCGGCATATCATACTGTGGATAGGTATGGGGATATCAGTTACTACAATAGCTTGTGGATTATAAAGAATATATTCCACATATAGACAAATTAGTAGCTCATTAATATATGAACACTATTCCATAGTTTAAAGTCCTAAGTTTATTAGTTTATTTTTTACGATTTTTCGAAATTGTCACTCTGAAAACTGATCATGCCGAGAAATAGCGTGGCAGTGAGCCAGACTTTGTTGAAAAATGGCTGGCAGCGAAAGTGTTAAGCTACCAGCATTGCTGTCAAGTTTTGTTTCTAAAAACAAGAGTCTAAAGGTGAAGGACTGACTTCATGGCACCAGGTTTCCCCATATTGCTCCGTCCATGTCAGCATGATCTTCCGACAGTGTTGCACACAGCATAAAGTTCTTAGCTACAGCAACAATCCTAGGGATCTCATGAAAAAATTGCAAATGTTACTTGGTTCCGATTTGAACCTACAACCTTCAGAACGACAGGCAAATGTCTTAACCACTTCACTATAGAGACCCCCAAAGTGTTGTGTGAGCTGAGATAATGTGTAACTGTGCTAGTCTACTGACTTTTGTATGTAGGACAGTTATGCAATAGATGGTCAGTTATCTGTCATAGAAATATTTTGTAATGTTATCTCATAGGAATATTTCTCATTGTTCATAATGATTTCTGATGTTATCTCATAGGAATATTTCTCATTGTTCATAATGGTTTCTGATGATATAAATAGATATTTGCTGTTGCAGACATTCACCAGCATATTTGGGGTCGGCTCGGCAACTGCCAAGAACTGGATATCTCGAGGGTGGGAAACAGTAGAAGCTGTTCGACAGGCAGGATATACAAGTGGGGATTGGAGACTGAACTGGGGTTTGTAACATCATCATCATCATGCACCATTTAACTCTCATCAGTTTCTTTATCTATTGTGTTTGCTTTTCTAATCATTCTCTTCACATAAGCTTGTATGATTTCTATCCTCTTCTTCTTCATCTCTTCTAATAAATAACAGTTATTGTGTCACTGTTTGTAGTGAGGCTGCAGTATCTGTACCTTTTGACCATACACTTTTGTTTCCAGTGCAGAAAATTTGGGATGAAGTTTGTCTTCATTCTTCAATCCCTGTTCACTTAGCCAGACTGCAGTGATGCTACCTGTTGCTAGGTCCACCACTTGAAGATAGAGTACAGGGTTTGTCAACTCTGTTCACTGACACCTACTTCTATAATTTCATTCATTGGCTCTTATGTATATCCATATGATTTCATAAAATGTCATACTGTTTGTTTGTTAGCTGGGGAATTAACTGATTAGCTACTGAATTGAAAAATGGGTTGTTGTTGAATTCAATTTAGGTCATATTTTCCCATTGCAGGTGTATGTACAAATTCAGCTGCAGTTTCTTAATTATTAACAGATTATTATGAGTAATATACCATTTTGTAGGTGAATACATTTTCCTTAAGATCGTTCTTAAACAAATAAATAGTGTCGCTCCCAGTGGCTTATAGGAGCCAACAAGTAAAGTCTCTATTGGGCACATCTCTTTGAGATGTGTACATCTCTTTCAACCTAAACATGTGTTTTTTCTTGGTTAAATCAGGCGTAAAATGTCGAAATAGGGGGAAGACTGCAGTAAAACTTGGTAAATAGCGAAACACGTACAAACAAAGTACTATAGTTTTACAAAATACAGAAACAGTGACAATAAACAGCACGTTTCGACCAAAAGGCCTTTAACTATAGTACTTTGTTTGTACGTGTTTCGCTATTTACAAGTTTTACTGCAGTCTTCCCCTTATTTCGATATTATCGCCATATTGCTGCAACTATTCGTTGTGACGTAGTAGGTAAGATTTAGTAGTTATATTTGTTGTGTATGTGCATTTCCCGTTTCTTCACTCCTGTTGTGTCGTTTGCTTGATAAAGGCCTTTTGGTGAAATGTTGCTGTTTATTGTCACTGTTTCTGTATTTTGTAAAACTATAGTACTTTGTTTGTACGTGTTTGCGTAAAATGTCACAGTGTGGATAGAAGGTCTAAGGCCAAATGTGGTAAAAATGGGTACAGTGTGAATGTAAGTTGAATTAATGATAAACTGAAACACGGCTAGAATATAACTAATACAGTATTCTTGCACTGCTATTCTTAGGTTTGGCCTTCTATGAAGACCTGACTAATCCAGTGTCTCAACAGGAAGCAGACACATTCACCTCCATTGTCCGGAGGGAAGCAGAGAAGGTACTGCCAGGAACTATTGTAACTTTAACGGTGGTTTCGAAGGTAAGCATGATTGTGGTCATGTCATTTAGACACAAGTGATGTTAGTATAGTAGATGATAAGGTACATATTGATGTTAATATAGACATTGCCGATAATGTAGACATTGCCGCTAATGTAGACATTGATGGTAATGTAGACATTGACAAATGAATGAGACTTCTTCTCTTCTCTGTTTGTACCTCAGTGAGATGTTGCGGGAGATGTAAGGATCTTCTGTGCTCCATGTTTAATATGCTTTGTAAGTCTGTATTCATTTCTTTAACGTTATTCGTGATGCAGTCACTCCATCTTTTACATGGTGTTTATCTTGTTCTGTATCAACCAGTTTTTTTTAACATTAGAAAAAGTTACTTGCAAATTGATTGGTTGATTGATAGGACCAACAGCATCGCACTTTGGTAAATAATCATGTCTGCACCAATCTCTTTCTTACACAGGAAGATATAAGCGGCAGCGAGTAAACTTTTAGCACAGCAAGGTTCCTTGATGTAATTTTGAAGATGTACAATTTTGTTAATTCTTATTTTAATCTTTTAAAAATGAATTTTGCCCCTGCATTGGCTTTTGTAACATACTCTTATCGATTTTCAACTGCTAATGGTTCTTTTATGTGCTCAACGTGAACACAGGGACCTATGTTTTATCAGCCATCTCTGATAGGACAAGCAACTCGATATCACCCACACTGAGATTAGGGATATCTGGAAAAATATCTTGATTGCCTCACATGGGAACAATCAAGTACCTTTGTAGTGAGAGGCAGACACCCTACCTCCAATGCTACAGACGCCCAGCTACTTACTACCTCCATGCCACATATACCCCCAGCTATTTACAAATTACTTACATTAGACAAGTAGATGTTTAAACCATCCAGCAGATTTGTTATGTTGGCTAACATTTTCTGCTCTGAGAGAGGAAGCTTACAGGTCATGATGTAGATATACTGATCACACATCCAAAGAAGAGAGGAGATTGGTTTATTACCTAGACTTCTGTCAGCTCTGACCAAAAAGGATCTTGTTCTTATTGGACACAGGAAAGAACTCTTACAGGTAGTCCTAAAAGTTTAACTATGTTAGTAGGCCCTTCTTGTAGGAGTTTGTTCACTGTGAGAATATTCACCTTATGTGTTACTAAGTATCCTCTCATTGTTTGACCATTGTGAGAATATTCACCTTATATTACTAAGTATCCTCTCAAAACTTGTCCATTGTGAGAATATTCACCTTATATTACTAAGTATCCTCTCAAAACTTGTCCATTGTGAGAATATTCACCTTATATTACTAAGTATCCTCTCAAAACTTGTCCATTGTGAGAATATCAACAAAGGATTACTTAGAGTTTCAGACTTTGTCCACTGTTAGAATACTCATCATATCTTGCTTAAGGGATTACTTAAGAGTTTCAGACTTTGTCCACTGTTAGAATAGCCATCATATCTTGCTTAGGTGTCAGACCTAGGTGCTCACTTCTTCTCCAGTGGATTTCTTCACGATCAGTATAGATGCAACCCAGGAGTTTGCGAAAGAAGGGGATGCAGAGAAATACATGAGCAGATTTGGAGGCAGAGATCAACAATGTAAAGAAGAGCTGGAGGGAGCTGCAGGAGATAGCTAGAGATAGGAAGACTTGGTATGAGTTGGTTGAGGCCCTATGCCCCAAACTGGGTTTAAAGGCAGAAAGAGGGAGAGAGTATAGATGCATCATCAATTTGTGTCTTCGTCAACAGATCGTAGATGAATAAATGTAGTACAGCCCACCAACCTTGTCTATTCTAGATACGTTGACTATTGATGCTTGTAGCATATCTCCGACAATATATCTATTTAAGACCACCTATAAGATTGGGAGCACCTATAGATAACATCCACTCATACCGAAACCTGTCATATTGGATGTTCCAAAGCATAAACTCAGAAATGAACACAATATTTGCCGTAGTAAACAATTGATTTCCTCCTTAGACTGCATAGTGTTCATGTCAGACTGAAACATAAGACTTGAGATCACATCCTGCAGTCCTGTCTATCATACATTACACACGAAACATGGCCTCATGAATGAAGCTTGCAGAACAAACTGTGGGCAATTTCTGTAGTTGTCCTTAGAAAAGTGAAGAGTTTGCTGGTCACTTCTCACATGACCAGATATAAATATATTGTTGTTTTTCTGCAGGCCAGATATTTTGTACCAGAATTCCAGCTCAAGTATGAAAGGTCAGCTTGATCACTTTGAAAAATGGCTAGGAATTTGCAAGTTTCCAAAGTCTTGTCATGAACCAAGTGCATCAGATAGTGGAACAGATCAGATTGCATTTTCTAAATCTGAAACAAAAAATATCTCTTCCGGTGTAGAGAGCTTGATATCTAGGTTAGATGCACTGACAGGGTCATTGTGAATCTTCTAAACATTAAATCCTCTAAATTGTTCTAACAAAGATTGTTCATCTAATCAAGTAGAAGATTATGTCAACTTTGATGATTCATTTGATGACATACTTGAACCACAATTTAAAAATCAAAACTCAGTGATAAAACTGACAGACAGCCAACACTTGTAGCTGGGTCACAGCGAAACTGGCTGTACGTGAGTTGATTTGATTGTGTCCCTACAGTCAGTATTACTTTGCCCTGTTTGGCTGGACAGGAAGCAAGCACTTTAACCGAGATACTAGACTCTCGTCAGAAGATCCTTGGCATGAGTTGACCAGTCATGGATTGTATGACATGAAACAAGGTCTGTTTTGTTTTCTATTTGACTATCATCAGATTGGTTGTTTAGTTAGTTGATATAATTTATACCATTGAACTCTAAACACGTCTGTGTGTTGCCGGGTCCACAAGGAGAGCAAAGAATAGTAACACTGCAACCTACTAGACATGTAGTAGAAGACTAAGGTAGGGGCCTAATGAAGCTACCTAGTAAATTAAAAAGCATAGAGAAATAGGATGTGCTGGCTTCACTTGTTGGCGCATAACTGGCACAATGTAAATTACTCTTAGGCTCAGATCACATACAAATCACAAAGAGTAGTTTAACAAGTGTTCGATATGAGTGCGTTGAAGAAGAACTCTAAACAGATCCATAGGTACTGAGTCCCTCTCAGCAGGTGGTGAAGAGTATACATAACTGATACAATTGAAAAGAGAATCTTGAAATAGTCTTAAGATGTTCTACAAGGAATGGCTACAGTTCTACAGATGGCTACAGGTTAGATAGGGATTTCTTTGCTGCTCTACAAGATGTGATGGTCATTGATTGATTTGCCTGTCTCTGAGAGTGTTTCTTTCTGACTCTTGACTGAGGGTATGAATACATAGATGAGAATATGTATGACTCTGACTGAGGGTAGAAAGACAGATCAGAATACTTCTGACTGAAATTAGGAATAAATAGATGAGAATATGTATGACTCTGATTGAGTGTAGGAATACATAGATGAGAATATGTATGACTCTGACTGAGGGTAGGAGGACAGATCAGAATATGTCTGACTGAGTGATAGTAAGAATACACAGATGAGAATATGTCTGACTGAGTCAGAGTAGGAATACATAGATGAGAATATGTCTGACTGAGTGAGGTAGGAATACATAGATGAGAATATGTATGACTGATTATTTGTCAATTGATGAATATGATAGTAAATAAGGTATATTTATAGAAAGTTGGCTACAACAAAATAGTCAGAATTTAAGGTCAACTAAAGCAGTCTTTCTTGTGTTTATCTTCTCTAATTTTCTTATTTCCTGTTACATACAGCAACTACCTCTCTCAGCTTCAAGTGAGGAAGATGTCTTTACACACCTACACCTTCCTTACAGAGATCCAACAGACAGGAACTGTGACATTGGAGTAGTCTCCAGTTCCTATGAGGAAGAAACTGTTGACAGTGTGGACAGTCTCCAAGCTCTCTGTGAGAAGAAACTGTTGACAGTGTGGGCAGTCTCCAAGCTCTCTGTGAGAAGAAACTGTTGACAGTGTGGGCAGTCTCCAAGCTCCTGTGAGAGAAACTGTTGACAGTGTGGACAGTCTCAAGCTCTCTGTGAGGAAGAAACTGTTGACAGTGTGGGCAGTCTCAAGCTCCCTGTAAGAAGAAACTGTTGACAGTGTGTGCAGTCTCCAAGCTCCCTTTAAGAAGAAACTTGACAGTGTGGACTGTCTCAAGCTCCTATAGACAGGAACTGTTAGCAGTGTGTGCAGTGTATTTAACATGTACATACAAATACTTGGGGGTATCTATGGTGAAGTGGCTAAACATTTACCCCTCGTTCTGAATGTTGTGGGTTCAAATCTGGGTCGATTCACATGTGCAATTTTTTACATGATCCTAGAATTATTGTTGAAGCTATGGAGTTCGCAATTTATGCAACAATCTCTGTAGATTTCTGCAGACAGAGCCATATGAAAAAACCCAATGCAATGAAGTCAATCCTTCACCTCTAAATACAAATATCAACCATGATAATATATATATATATATATATATATATATGATAACTGATTTACAAGATGTGAGGGTTATTATAGATCTCTATATATTTCACTAGAGATACAGAAACCAACACAGAACAGGAGTTGTTAGTGAAAAGAAGTGAGACAGCGTGTCGTTGATACATTGTCTACTTAACATATACACCGAAGAATATTTTCAATGAAATGGCGGCAGAATCAGAGGAAGAATTTAATAAAATATTATATAATGCAGTTAACACAGTCTTCTTGGTTAAATCTAGCAGAAACTATAAGAACTGGTGCAACCAATAAACATAGAGAGTTGTGAATCTGGTTTGGGGAGGAACTATGATAACTAACAGCACAATCAATCAATCAAGGCCATGCCTGTCGGCGTAGGCTATCATGTCTCTCCACAACTCTCTCTCCTTTGTGCAGGTAATCAGTTCTGACATCGATCTTTGAGTCGAGACCAGATGTCAGACCATACAACATCTTCTCCTCTGTCTTCATGATCTCTCCTTTCCTAAATTTTACCTGTTGTCTTACCTGTTAACAACACATCATCAAAAATAAATGGAGAGACTGGAACAAGCAAATAGTTTCTTTTATTTTGTACGTACAATAAGTACAATAACAGATGATGAAAAATTCAAAAATGAATAGTTATGGATAAAACAAGCATGTAACAACATGAGAGTATATATATCAACAAGCAATGGAATCAATGAAAAATAAAAGTTGTGAAATCTTATAAACATTCTTCATTACTGTGTGAGAGTTGTCATGGTTTATATACATTATTCATTACTGAGATTTGTTGTATGTTATATGTATATATTCTTCATTACTGTGTGGGAGATGTCATGTGTTATATATATACATATGCATTATTATTGTGTGATGTAGACACATAACCATGAACAAGCAGCTGAAAGTGGTTTTTTTATTTGTTCTTACCAACCAAGTTAACCACTTTTTGTGATTTGTGGAGTTTTTGCTGAGAATGTGAGTCATGTAGGACAGGCAAATCTGAATTTCGGCCAAACTGATGCTTGGGTTTACCTAATCTGACAGTCTCTGACATCTTTCGTTCGTTCTGGAACTGAGTGTCATTCATTCTTTACTGATCACCTCAGCCATTCATTATAGCTTGTATATGTTCTGAGCCGATGAGTACTGCTAGAAGTTAAGATTAGTCAGTTAGCTGAAGTGATATCTGCACCCGAACAGACCTATAGATGTCTAATCTCATTTAACTTGAATAGCGAAGGGCATACATGTTATACATTTGTTCAATCCAATCTTGCAAGGAACCAAGCCAACTCTTGCCATGATCGATGCCAAATGTGTGTTTAGCCATGATTGATGCCAAATTGTGTTTTGCCATGATTGATGCCAAATTGAAGCCCTTAAAATGTCTGAATACAAACTATTACTTTTTATATCCCAGGGGGCTACATGATTGCACTGATCTTCTCTATGCCAGGCAGGGGAGTTTGTATTTGCAACTCCAAATTTGTGTTACCTCTAGTGACTCTTGTCTAACAGTAAGTCTCTAGAACTTTCTAGCAAATCTCAGAGATCTGCTTCTAGATAGTGGCAGTGTCACAAACTGTTCAATCTTCTACTCCAGTAAGGACTTTGTCATGTCTCTCTTACAACTTTAAGTCATGCCAAAGATGGCAGGATTGATTACTTCCCAGCAGATATGTCTCCATCAGACTTTATCAAAACAGAGATCATGTTGATTATTGCCTATGAGTCTATTGAGCATCATAATGATCATCGAGATGAAGTAAATTCTTGCTTGATATATTTCTTGGTCTCTATTTCTTGTGTGAAGTACAAGCATTCTCTTTGCTCTATCAATATATAAAAGAATAGAGTGCATTTTTTAGCATTTATCTTTACCTCTTCATGATCCGAGAGGACACAAAGCTTCCACAGAGATTTCAATTGCTGCCGTTCTGCCACCTTTATACTAATTTGTTCCAGTTATGTCAAGCAACAATCTTTTAACTCAAATTTCAACAGTTCTTCTCCATCTTTACTTTGATTGTCCAAATAGTGGTAAAGTAATGAATACTTTTTTGTTAAATAATACTCGTTACTTTAGGACCTACGCAATAGTAGGTATTCGAGTAAGAATCATTTCTAATTTCATATTCTAACACACATGTACAAACGACATCACAAATCGATACATAAATGCTGTACTTATATACAGAAAATTTATCACTTTTAATTCATTTAATATACCAACATACGGAAACATCTGTTTGATGGATCTCTATCAGATGTCATGTCATTATTTTCCATATAGCTGCATTATACACTGCTATTGCAGAATAACTACAAGCAGCGAAGCGAAATCTGCAATGTCAACACAATCTTCCCACAATGACATCCCATAATGCAGTATCAATAGATTTTTATAGAGACTTAAAAAATGAGAATATTAGATTTACCAATCCTAGTCTCAGACATTTAGTTGAAACAAAGTCTGAGACCAATAGACCTATTAAGTCTAAAATTATTAGACCTGCCAAGTCTAAACACAATAGATCTGCTATGTCAGATCAGTAAATCTACCAAGTCTGAAACCAATAGACCTGTCAAGTTTCAGATTAATAGACTTGCCTAGTCTAAACACAATAGATCTGTCAAGTCTGAAACCAATAGATCTTCCAAGTCTGAGACTAATGAGTCTGTCTAGTCTTGGACCAACAGACCTGCCAATTCTGTAAACATTACAGTAGACTTGTATTCTAGCTGCATTACTAGAGATGAGAAAACATTCGATGAAAGTCAATGTGAAAATATATGGACGGGTTGTGCTGCTTCTGACATGCCATGACTTTCTTGTTTGAGCGGTGTAGTGGGACATTGTAGTCATACGTGTACCGAGTCCCGTTCATTGTTCCTACTCAACGCTAGAGCGCTTCTTACAGAACAGCAATAAGTCTGATAACTTTTAGAAGGCTCGTCTGAATTTAGTTGATGCTATGTTGTAGATGATAGGATTCCCAGCGCTGTTAACATAAACAAGCAGACGACATGAATAGATGATGTTCAAGTAGGATCTGCGCAACTGAGGACTCCTTCATTGGGAGAAGGTCTCCCAAAAGGCAATCATCGGAAAGGAAGAAGACAAATGAAGAATAAGATGATGATTCCAACCAACATGATGACCAACTGCTTTCGGTTTTGTTGGGACTGTGACTTGCCACTTGCTGTCATCTGTTTACACTCCATGAGTCTCTTTCTAACCTACAGAAAATAGATAGAACAAGTAATCACTGTAGAGAGATAGCATATATATATTTCACATTATTCTTTCATTGTTTACTAGAGGATCATCTTTATGGGACATTATAATTCTATATGGAGCAAGACACATTCCCCATAGCATTAGGTCTACAAGGAAAATACCGTATGTCGTTTAACATAGAAGAGAAACAAATTGTATATAACCGGCCAGAAGTTCCACCAAACCATAGCCCATATTGTCCTGAAATAATTACATCATCTTGTCCTGAAACAATTACACCATCTTGTCCTGAACCAATTACACCATCTTGTCCTGAAACAATTACCCCATCTTGTCCTGAAACAATTACACCATCTTGTCCTGAAACAATTACACCATCTTGTCCTGAACCAATTACCCCATCTTGTCCTGAAACAATTACATCATCTTGTCCTGAAACAATTACACCATCTTGTCCTGAACCAATTACCCCATTTTGTCCTAAAACAATTACACCATCTTGTCCTGAAACAATTACATCATCTTGTCCTGAACCAATTACCCCATTTGTCCGAAACAATTACACCATCTTGTCCTGAAACAACTCACCATCTTGTCCTAAAACAATTACCCCATCTTGTCCTGAACCAATTACCCCACCTCGCAGTGTCAGTATAATGAGAGATTCATAGAACGGGCTTTTGTGTGCGCTTCATAAACAGTGTTTTCGTCGCCTCTGTTATCTCTGAGATCCACCTTTGCGTATACGTCCTTTGCTTTGTATCAGTTCGATCGAGAGTAATGCTCTTTGATGCGCTCTCTCTGTTGGTACTCTGCTTATGTGGCCAAACCATTTAATGTGTTGTTAAAAGTTAACGTCTTTTTTGTAGCTTCTGTTCCGTTAGTATCTGGTTGTTCCCATCAATTACTCGTTAATGATACATGAGCACGTTTATTTTATTCCATCGGTCATTTTGGTAACTGATCCTGCTACGTTTTATTTGTTGTTGTTCTTCTTCTTTGCGTTCGGTTTCATATGCTTGTCTAAATCATGAGATGTGTTGCCTCTATGAAGCTGCATGTCAGTTGGAGTTCTTCGAGAGTTCCCCATAGCTTGCTCAGAAAACTTTATTTATATTTGTTGTTCAATGTTTGTTATTTGTAATTTTATGTTTGTTGTGATGTATGCTCTAATTTTGCTTACCTTGATAATAATAAGTGTGTACAAAATGGCTAATAGAAAGAGCGGTACAGCGAAGACGATGATGAAACAACCGATGATGTAAACTTTATGCCACGTATATTTAATCTGAGTCTCACAAACGTAAACAGTTTCGTCATCAATTCGGTGGTACTGTTGGTCTGTGTACGCCATAACCTGGAGAACCATACACATCAATTATTTACATACGGGAAGATTTACTACATTTTTTTATAGCAAGAATCATTACACGTAATACTTATAATTTATATTTGAGACTGTTGATTTGTTTCTAATGCTAACATGTGTGATAGCTTGTTCTTCTTTTCTCTTATCCTGTATTGTCTCACAGCGTCTAGATAAGAAAGAGATTATGGATCTGGAATCTTTTGTATGTGCTTTTCCCTGCCTCTGTTATTTCTGAGTAGACCTTTGAGTGTGGGTGGCTTTTGGTTTTTATCCACTGTATTGTAGTAGCATTGCTATTTGAGGCCATGTCTGTTAGTAATCTGCTAATGTGGTCGAATCATTTTATTTGTTGTTTCTTGATGAAGTTCTGTACCCACTTTTTCAGAATTTCATTTCTAAACCGTTCTCTTCTTGATACCCCCAGAATTCTGCGAAGACACTTAATCTTTGTCGTGACTAGTTTTCTTCTATCGTTTGATGTCATCGTACAGGTTTGGCAATGATATCATCAAGTTGGGAGAAAGATTGTGTTGTACAATGCTCTTTTAGTGTTCATGATGACATGTTGGCATTTTAAAACTGGTGCCTTTTGCCTATTATTTTATTTTCTTTCTTGCATCTATGCTGGATTTCGTTAGTTATTCTTCCAAGTCTTGGATTTGTTTTAATGGACGTTTGTTGATGAAGATATTGGAAGCATTCTCCTCTCTAGCGAATGTCATTACTTCGGTTTTGTCAATGTTTATTCTAATATTGCATTCAATGTATGATAACTGGAATCTGCTAATGTGTTAGCTACTAAGCGAAACTCGTACAATCAAAATACTATAGTTTTACAAAATACAGACACAGTGACGATAAACAGAAACGTTTCGACCAAAAAGCCTTTATCAAGCAAACGATACAACAGGAGTGACGAATTTCAAGAACACTTACAAATGGACGGTTACAGAAACATTCAAAAGTATCTAATGAAAATCTGGGAATAAAAACGAATAACGAAATGAGTGCAACACAAAACTAGAAGGGAAAGAGAAATATAAACAATTAAGTGAATATGTAACTTATATATATAACTCAAATACACATATAGATTACAAGGCATGAGATGAGAAAGTACTAAGAAGCATATGAATGTAATGCGTTGAGTCCAAGAGGCCGCAATGTACCATATAACGAAATAAAACGGTTCTCCAGAGCAAATCGACTACGATCATCAGAGGAACATGATCGGATCTAATGTGTTGCTGCAGTTGTTACTCTGTTGTTGATATGATTGCCTGATCATCTGCAAAAAGAATGTCGTTCAAGAGTTCTCCAAGGATGTACACTTCACTGTTAACTGTTTTACAGATTTGGTCGTTATATGTGATGAACAGCAGCGCTGATAGTACGCACAAGATAGTTTGTTGAACATGCCAAATATGAGTCATTTTGTCTATACATAACTAAAGTAACATCTCACAAATTCTCTTGCACATCACTTACCAGCATGGGGAGAGTAGCCACTGTAGCAATTACCCAAACAACGGCCATGCTTATCATGGCCTTGCATTTGGAACCTTGAGAGTATGTCTTCAGAGGATAGTAGACTGCCCAGAACCGCTCTAGACTCACCGTCAGAATGATTAGTATAGAGGCAGCAGTGACCAGGTTCTCAAGGAAGACCACAAGTTTGCCTGTCAGAAATAAATGTTTCAGCGTTTGTGAATGCTTATCTATAGGATTGTTTTGCTATCAAGTCCTAATCACTTAGTCAAAACTCGATTGCGTCAATGTAAATTAAAACAGTTCAGTGTGTATTGATATACTAAGATGCCAGGTTGTGTCTAACTTTCTCAAGCAATTGGTTGACATCGTTTTAAAACAGTTACGATACAACATAGACGATATAAAAGTATACCGAAATTGGAATGCACATAAAACAAGTTATGTTTTGTCTGTTATGTTAAAAAACAATTTGTATTATTGCTTTGTGGTGTCAGTTGCTTATGTTTGTCAACTACTATAAAGTGAAACCATGTTACCTGTAGCATTATCAGACCTTAGGGTATGAAGCCACTTCAGATTTCTAGATTCTAGTGTACAGGGGTTGGAGGGTCATTTCCTTTCCTCACATATGAAGCGTCAAGTGTGGGGCTGAACCAACAAACAATGTGGTCAGAGTCGATATGCGAACGTTTATGCATCACGCTAATCTGTCCCATTTGTCAGCTACTACTAATGTTTATCAATGTTGCATAGCAGCCACATCTGAGTACACAGCTTCGACTAGCGAGCTAAACTGGGGGATCTGATTTGATACTACGAGATACGAATTGTGTTCATAAATATGGTTATACTGGACTGTTTCATAAATATGGTTATACTGGACTGTTTCATAAATATGGTTATACTGGACTGGTTTATAAATATGGTTATACTGGACTGTTTCATAAATATGGTTATACTGGACTGGTTTATAAATATGGTTATACTGGACTGGTTTATAAATATGGTTATACTGGACTGGTTTATAAATATGGTTATACTGGACTGTTTCATAAATATGGTTATACTGGACTGGTTTATAAATATGGGTATACTGGACTGGTTTATAAATATGGTTATACTGGACTGTTTCATAAATATGGTTATACTGGACTGGTTTATAAATATGGTTATACTGGACTGGTTTATAAATATGGTTATACTGGACTGTTTCATAAATATGGTTATACTGGACTGGTTTATAAATATGGTTATACTGGACTAGTTTATAAATATGGTTATACTGGACTGGTTTATAAATATGGTTATACTGGACTGGTTTATAAATATGGTTATACTGGACTGGTTTATAAATATGGTTATACTGGACTGTTTCATAAATATGGTTATACTGGGCTGGTTTATAAATATGGTTATACTGGACTGGTTTATAAATATGGTTATACTGGACTGGTTTATAAATATGGTTATACTGGACTGGTTTATAAATATGGTTATACTGGACTGGTTTATAAATATGGTTATACTGGACTGTTTTATAAATATGGTTATACTGGACTGGTTTATAAATATGGTTATACTGGACTGGTTTATAAATATGGTTATACTGGACTGGTTTATAAATATGGTTATACTGGACTGTTTCATAAATATGGTTATACTGGACTGTTTTATAAATATGGTTATACTGGACTAGTTTATAAATATGGTTATACTGGACTGGTTTATAAATATGGTTATACTGGACTGGTTTATAAATATGGTTATACTGGACTGGTTTATAAATATGGTTATACTGGACTGTTTCATAAATATGGTTATACTGGGCTGGTTTATAAATATGGTTATACTGGACTGGTTTATAAATATGGTTATACTGGACTGGTTTATAAATATGGTTATACTGGACTGGTTTATAAATATGGTTATACTGGACTGGTTTATAAATATGGTTATACTGGACTGTTTTATAAATATGGTTATACTGGACTGGTTTATAAATATGGTTATACTGGACTGGTTTATAAATATGGTTATACTGGACTGGTTTATAAATATGGTTATACTGGACTGTTTCATAAATATGGTTATACTGGACTGTTTTATAAATATGGTTATACTGGACTGTTTCATAAATATGGTTATACTGGACTGTTTCATAAATATGGTTATACTGGACTGTTTCATAAATATGGTTATACTGGACTGTTTCATAAATATGGTTATACTGGACTGTTTCATAAATATGGTTATACTGGACTGTTTTATAAATATGGTTATACTGGACTGTTTCATAAATATGGTTATACTGGACTGTTTCATAAATATGGTTATACTGGACTGTTTCATAAATATGGTTATACTGGACTGTTTCATAAATATGGTTATACTGGACTGTTTCATAAATATGGTTATACTGGACTGGTTCATAAATATGGTTATACTGGACTGGTTCATAAATATGGTTATACTGGACTGGTTTATAAATATGGTTATACTGGACTGGTTTATAAATATGGTTATACTGGACTGTTTCATAAATATGGTTATACTGGACTGGTTTATAAATATGGTTATACTGGACTGGTTCATAAATATGGTTATACTGGACTGTTTCATAAATATGGTTATACTGGACTGTTTCATAAATATGGTTATACTGGACTGGTTTATAAATATGGTTATACTGGACTGGTTTATAAATATGGTTATACTGGACTGTTTCATAAATATGGTTATACTGGACTGGTTTATAAATATGGTTATACTGGACTGTTTGGACTGGTTTATAAATATGGTTATACTGGACTGTTTTATAAATATGGTTATACTGGACTGGTTTATAAATATGGTTATACTGGACTGGTTTATAAATATGGTTATACTGGACTGGTTTATAAATATGGTTATACTGGACTGTTTCATAAATATGGTTATACTGGACTGTTTTATAAATATGGTTATACTGGACTGTTTCATAAATATGGTTATACTGGACTGTTTCATAAATATGGTTATACTGGACTGTTTCATAAATATGGTTATACTGGACTGTTTCATAAATATGGTTATACTGGACTGTTTCATAAATATGGTTATACTGGACTGGTTCATAAATATGGTTATACTGGACTGGTTCATAAATATGGTTATACTGGACTGGTTTATAAATATGGTTATACTGGACTGTTCGGATGGCCTTCCGTTGGTTCAGAAAATATGAGAACGACTACTAGCAGATAGAGTGGGCCACTGAGAGCATGTCGAGACACTATCCTGGTCAGATACAGCATCCCTAATTATCTCCAGCTCGTCTCTAGGGTTCCATCTCCTGGACTCTCCCCTTGCTGGGATATGCTTAGCTCCAAAAGCTAAAGCTTACCGGCCCATAGTGCTAACTATGATGTTGTACGACCGCGAGACATGGTGTATATCAGACACTCAAGAAAAGTAAACCACTTCCACACAAGTTATCTACGCAGACTATTCAAAATCAGATGGTATGACAATATTCCAGATACCGAAGTCCTCATAAGAGTCAAGATTACAAGCGTCGACACCATGCTGCAGAAGACCAGGTGAGATGGGCCGGTCACGTTGTTCGGATGTCTGATAAACACTCCTCAAAACATCTTGATGGAGGTAGACGATCGGTTGGTGGACAGAAAAACGTTTTTCCCCGATCCAGAAACACTGAGCTTTCAGCTCTTCGGCTCAGTGCCATGGACATCGTAACCCTTCGGTTCGGTGCCACGAACACCGTAAATCTGGAGAACCTGTGGCTTTTCTGCCAGCCCGCAGAATTGAACCCGCACTCACATAGGGCTTATCACTCGTCGTCCAACGCGCTATGAACACGCTGGACAGGCGGGCGTAGACTGAATAAACACTTCACATTTGTCGTCTCAAGCAAGTTCTAACCCACATAGAAAATATATAGATGTCTATTTCAAGCTCGCAAAAGGAATCAGAGATTTCTATGAAACAAATTATCATCAAATGACATGTCGACTCGGGTTCGCGACATCTTCATACGCACCTTCCTGCCCTGATTGCTGTCAATCAATTTATCGTGTTGACTGACTGACTCAAATTAACTCACCAAACAGGCTCGACCATGATAAATATCTCTTTGCTAACAGTTTAGCAATATCAGATTTTATTATCAACTTTCAATCAAATGTGAACATTAAGAAGGGCAGTTAGTTGCGTTCGATATGTTCAGGTGATTGAACGTATCAAGTAATATTTGTGAAGCAAAAATCAATGACTACAACCTTTATATGTGTTTACCTGGTACTCACGGCTGAGTAGCTATCCCATGTACCGTCACGAACGCTCGACATCCTCTCATCTCCGCACCATGAGATGGTGGGGGTATTCGTAACCTCCAGTGACACATAATAGGGTCTCCTGAAGTATCATCATTTCCTCGGTAAATTGCTAAGGTCACTAGCTATGCCAGGACACGAGTCAACAATTACTAGTAATCGACCGATTTGACCTTCACCGCGTCGCCATTAAACATCAGGTTCCCTAACTCTGTGTACTGTAGTGAGTTGTTTTTATAGGAAGCTCTGTTTATTCCCTAAGGAGTTGTCTGTCTGTTAGCTAGACTTGTCTATATATTTGTGAGCTGTCTGTCTGTTAGGTAGATCTGGGGGTCTTTGTGGCTAAGTGGTTAAGCTTTGTCTTACACTCGTGGGTTCGAATCTGACCGCGCGTCCTGTTCACGAGTGTATGTTTTTAAGAGACGTCTATATGCCCGTCTGCCCAGCGTGTTCGTAGCGCGTTGGACTACAGGTGACTATCCTCTGTGTGTGCGGGTTCAATTCCGCGGGATGGCAGAAAAGCCACAGATTCTCCAGATTTACGGTGTTCGTGACACCGAACCGAAGGTTACGATGTCCGTGGCACAGAACCGAAGGGTTACGATGTCCGTGGCACCGAGCCGAAGAGCTGAAAAGCTCAAGTGCTTCTGGATCGAAAAAAGAAGAGACGTCTATGATTGTTGTCGGAGCTACAGAGTTCGTGCTGTGTACAATACTCTCAGTATGTGTTGTGCCATTTATGCGGAGGAGGGTGGGGGCATATGGGGGTAACACCCGGCGCAATGAAGTTAATCCTTCATCATTAGACCATTTATGTAGATGTGTGTTTATACTAGGAGTAGTGTGCCAACAAGTAGTTTTTTCTTCACAGATGCACTATCCGTTCTGTAAGCCCTCCAGAGTAAACTTCCAACCTTGAGAAAGGAGCTCAGCAAGATTTCTGCCAACAAGAGAGTTACACTACAGTGGGTACCTTCACACTGTGGTATGCCAGGTAATGAAAAGGCAGAGAAACTTAAAAAAAAAAGGAGCAGGATGTGAACAAATAGATAACGAAATCACCTACTTTGAAAAAAAAAGAGCTATCGTGGACTTCAGAAAAGAATCTAAACTACCCAAAGATGATTACCACACACTTGACAATCATCTTCCGACTCAGGATAGAACAAACACCTACACAGGCTATTATTGTCCCCATCTCCTTTGTGTCCCTGTGGCACCGCTGATCAAACCACAGAACATGTCCTGCAAGACTGTCCCCTGTATGTCCTTCCTAGAAAGGAATGCTGGCCCTACAACACAATACTACATTCAAAACTACATGCAATAGAGAGGAACTCCAGACAACAGTCGACTTCATGATAAGAACGCGTCTAACATCATCTAAATCATTAAAATAACGATCGCAAAGAAGAAGAAGTAGACTGAATAAATTTGTTTCACGTCTGGAGTTTGCATAATGTTCCCTAGATCTTAGAACATTAAAATAAATAAGTATTATTCTTATTTCTGAGTTATCTTTCTTGTTATCAGTTATCAGTTATTTGAGGACTATCATCATAGCACTCCGGACATGTCCATAGGTGCTCCGATCTCCGCCTCAGCAAATCCAGCAGCGTCCAGCGACCCAACACGCCAGTTCGATGTTGATTAATCAATCTCCTTGCATATTTAGTATGTCGTTCTTTTCGGGCTGCACCAATATTGACACTCATCTCTTTCAATCTGGTCAGCGAGTGGGATTCACAGCCTGAAACTCCTCTGTTCGGAAAGACTCTCTCAATGCGTGAAGAATGTCACTTCGATCCATTGCAGCTCCCTCTGATATTGTAGCTAAGCCAGCCAATATATCAGCTCGTTCATTACCCTAACTCCTGCGATGCCCAGGGACAAAAATAAAGGTGATTTCTCTGATCATTGTTCTTGTTATTATGGTAACTGTTCACAACAAAGATTTGTGAATGTTCAATCATCATTGTGGTTAAAATCAATCTCTTACATAGTTCATAGTTATGTACGGTTCCAACTTCACTGCAACGGTCACCGATAATTGCTCCGTTCCTGTGCCAACGAAAATCACACGAAATGCTAACAACTGTAAAATGTCTCCTGTATGAACTAATTCCAGAATGAAACAACCGTGTACCGCCACAAAAAGCAACCTGCACCGCATAAATGCATATGACCGTCGCTATAAAGTGTCAACACAAAACTGTTCATCGCTTAATTGCAATTCATGTCAAAGGAACACCAATACATCAAAATCCATCTTTCTGCACCCGCAATATCACTGCATACGACAGATATGTGTCTCTTACATATTCTTTCTCTATTACATCAATCTCTTACATATTCTTTCTCTATTACATCAATCTCTTACATATTCTTTCTCTATTACATCAATCTCTTACATATTCTTTCTCTATTACATCAATCTCTTACATATTCTTCCTACATTCATCAATCTCTACATATTCTTTCTCTATTACATCAATCTCTTACATATTCTTTCTCTTTAAAAAATGGATTTCAAAATCAAATGTGGGACCAACCCTCCCCTCATTTCCATCTCCCATCGCAATTCAATGTCTGACATTAAGTGATGTAAAGTCCTTTTAAGTTGTCTCTAAACAATTAGATTATATAGTTGGAACACAGTTGATGTACAACATAATGTTTCCTCATTTACGATCGTAATCTTGAATTGAACTGTTTACAGTTTTTGTGGCGGTTTTTAGGGCGGGTTTTTGTGGCGTGTAGGTAAAGTGTTCGCCTTTAGTGTAGAGCCAAAAATATCTGATCTCAGTGTAGGTGAGATCAAGTTCCCAGTTTGATGGAAAACTGACTATAAAACATATGTCCCATGTTGTAGTTTAGTCCGTAGAAGAATCCTTAGTAGTTAATTAATAAGAGTATACTGTAAAGCTGCTACATGAGCATAACTCATTACACAGATTCACCCGAGTGGTTACCGGGGCCCAAATTTGAGGTGTAATGAATAGAACCACTGTTACCTGCCACGCATGTCGTAGAGACGACTAAGGAGGTTTGGCTGAAATCGAATGCACATGTCCTAAACGTGTAGAAGTCTATGTGTTTAGGGGCCTACCAAACCAATGTGCAACGTATACACGTTCTAGGCAAAGATCAAACATATCACAAGAGTGATTAAAATTGGTCGTAAAGAACGAACGCAAAGAAGAAGAAAAAGAAATTACACAGATTAAAAATTATAAAAAATTTACATTGTCTTAAAAATTACATCTGGGACCTTCGCCGGTGCTAAGGAGTTCCTTGCAATGCAGCTAAATCATCTTGTGTAAGAACGTGATTGGAACATAAATTATTATTCACAAAAGCGTAACTATAATAGTTCTATCAATTACTCAACCAATCAATCAATCAACAATTTGAACTTCAGGTCACGAGCTGTACTATTCTTAGAGTTTGCCAAATCGAGTAAGAAATACCGAAACACTCCTAAATAAAATAGGTTAGCTTTATAACTGTACAGCGCAGATTTGAACTGGTCCATATTCTGGGTATGTCAAGTTTGTGATATGCCAGCTCGTAGCCGAGGTAGGTACATTATCTAGAAACTAACAGTATGAGATATCTACACAAACACATTCCAGTAGACACACAATCTTAACCATAGATACAATTGTACCCAAACAAAAACCCACATAACAAATATATTACTAGTTTTACTAGTTCGAGTTGGAGCGAGAACAGGTTTAAAAGAATGTATGTAATATTGCATCTGTGAGCGTCTGTAGTGTTAGCGGTAGGGAGCTCGATCACAACCCAAGCGTACATAGTTCAGACTCCGTGGCAGGCAATTTGGAGGCAAATTAGTTCCCTTGGATTTTTACAAACAGTAAAAATAGAACCCACCGTTCAGAAAGCAATGACAAACTGCTGAACGTATAAGTGGTGCCAAGAAAATCAACTATTCGTTTACTGTGGTTGATGGCTACGTCGTGTAAAGGATATGCCACGATTTTCATTTTCATTTTCATTGTAAGATTGCATGTACGTACACGTGATTGATATCGTTAATCAAATCATTGCTTCCTGTCTTGAGATTTCGCAGTAACGGGTTGTAATTCTGAATGGACACATAATTGTACGCTATTCATTTCCATATTTGCATCTAACTTCAACCAGTTGGAAATGGCTGCTTCGCTATTGTATCTCAACAATGGCCGACCGAGAAAATATCAATTAGTGGTAAACTACACGTGCATTGTATGATACACGACTCCACGCAGACCTCACATACACATTTACCATAGTATTTCCGTTCTGGTTTGTGTTCCCAAGGTTAAACGATACGATCAAAACTTTTTTAACTGGTGTTTTTTTTTAGATTCACAGAAGTCCATTTTTATTGTACGCACTCACACTCTCCTCATCCTTTCTCAAAGTTTCGTCTCATGAATCAACTTTCTTTTTTGAACGTCTCTCTAACAATATTCTCAATTTAACAGATCAAGATCATTCTGTACATGACTTCATGAAACATTTCTTTTTAATACAACGTTAGTCGTAGGTGGGAGATTGAGCACGATGTCAGCAATTTTTTTAATGGAGATGAGAGTAGATTGAAGCAATTGGGAGATATGGGAAGATTGAAGTATAGTAGAGAGATGTATAAAGAGTTAAGCAATTTATAGGGAGGTGAGATTAGACTGTTAATTGTTTGAGGATCATTTACATCGGACATGTCCATAATTGTTCCGATCTCCTACTAAACATGTATTTCAGTGTGTTAATGCTAACAACTCCCGTTCTGTGTTAGTTGATGTATCTATTGGGGATTCTCTCATCGTTTGCCCGTCTCGTCGCACCTATCGGTATGCATAACTGGAGCAACCGAGATAGAGAATACCCTTTACCTTCTTCGTTGAAATCTGCAGAGCATTTGTGTTTTCTTAGATCGTTGATGATGTTGCTTTTGTCCACGGAAGACTCATTCTTGATCGCAGCATTGTTCACCAGTACATCCACTCTCACATTGTCCTTAAACCCAGAATGATATGAGATAAAGATTAAGGTAAGTGTGATGAGGTTAGACTGAAGTAGATAATAGGGAAATGTAGAAAATTTAAGCAGTCCCTAAGAATATAAAAGTAGATAACAGAACCTAGTAGACTTAAATAGACAGATGAGAGTAGATAACAATCAACTAATATTGAGATGAGAGTACATGGAAGCAATTAATATGGAGATAAATGTAGATATAATTTTCTTCATCTTCGTTCAGAAAGGCAAGTTTTAACTTGATTACAGAAAGGTCTACAACTGGCGGCATCTCTAGATAATTGATCCTGCAATGTCATAGCCATAACAGTCTTCTTTGCTTAGTATACACAAGAAGAAAGATGTAAGGAGGTTCAGAAGTAATGCTGGCAGTGCATCGGCAACACGCATCAAACTACAGTTAAAGTAGTGAAAAAATGATATCTCAGTTTGCTGGGGCCAGAGTTGATATTTCGTGTCCTTTATAAATAGAAACTAGCTGATTAGTTATAACTGTTTCCCCCTCTGTTGCTCTCATGTCCTAGTTAAAGTATCGTAATCAATAGATTGATCGTTTATCAGTAGAGCTGTTACATATCTTCTATAAACTGGTTCGGAACTGATTTCTCGTATTTCAAATGTACATGGTACCCCACAATTGAAACAGTAGCAAACACTTTTTTAATTTAATTATAAAAAAAAACAGTTCAGCCCTACCCGGAAGTGCCACAACGGGTGGACCCAGTAGGAGTGAAAGTGAAAACGTGTAAAACCCGGAACGTCTTCAATCTTTTGAATGAGACCGCTCGGAGTTTGTTTAAAGGGGTTTTATTTTGCATTTGGCGTTTAATGAAGTCTCCTACCCTTTGGCCGGGATCAAGAGGGCACTACACTTTGATCATAGCCAAAAAGCCCAGAAATGATTCGTAAGAATTGATTTGAGACTACTCTTTCAGGAAGCTATTTAGCCAACCTCTCTGACATCGCGGCTCGAACTTTCTATTAATATACGGATTAGTGTTTACAAACGGTACATGTATACATATATATCTGTGTGTGTGTTTATATGTAGAACAAAAATGGTTAACATACAGATAATATGTTTGTGAGATTGAAATTTCCAAATGTTTTTTGTCTGGTAGAACATAAAAGGGAGATAACAATTGTAAAAACACGAATGTAGCTGATCTCTAAAGGGAAACAACATTTGTATAAACACTAATGTAGCCATACTGTGCGACCTCTCTCGAAATTGCAGGAAAACCATTACTTTAAGTAATTTGTGTAGTCTGTTACCTGATTTCCGTTTCCTTTAATATCCGGAACGAGTCATTAACACAAAGTCTGAAATGGACAGAAGAGTTGAAAAAGGAAGAAATATTTGGAAGAAAAAGAGAGAGGAGAAAAGGGAGAAAAGAAAAGAACTAAGAACGTTGTGCAGAAGAGGATGAAAAGAAAACGACAAAGAAGAAGTAGAGGAGAAACTGAAAAAAAGAATATGAGACATGGGGATTAAATAGAAAAGAAAGAAGAGGTTGAAGAGTTAACAGAAGAAAACGTGATTGAAGAAGATTACAAGAAAGAAAAATAAAAAGGAAAGTATAGGAAGATAATGAAGAGAATGTAGACGATCTCAGTTGATAATGTTGATTTTAATAGTGCGCGCGCACACACACACACAAGAACGTCTTCCTGTATACACACTTAGATGTTGAAGATGAATGTGAGGGTTTCGATATATCAATTATTGTGGTAACTCATATTATCATCACCGTCAGTTCTCATCGCACACAAGGACACATAATCTATCTATATCATCCTCATATTATCATCACCGTCAGTTCTCATCGCACACAAGGACACATAATCTATCTATATCATCCTCATATTATCATAACCGTCAGTTCTCATCGCACACAAGGACACATAATATATCTATATCATCCTCATATTATCATCACCGTCAGTTCTCATCGCACACAAGGACACATAATCTATCTATATCATCCTCATATTATCATCACCGTCAGTTCTCATCGCACACAAGGACACATAATCTATCTATATCATCCTCATATTATCATCACCGTCAGTCCTCATCGCACACAAGGACACATAATCTCAATATTATCCTCATATTATCATCACCGTCAGTCCTCATCGCACACAAAGACACATAATCTATATATATCATCCTCATATTATCATCACCGTCAGTCCTCATCGCACACAAGGACACATAATCTATATATATCATCCGTGAATCCCGTTTGACACATACGGCTTCCACAAAAAAGTTTCCATTGTTGCAGTTCTGTAACCTTTCTACTAATTGTTTCCGATGTCAGGCTCCAGTCTTTCAACTCTCCATAATTCATCTCCATGTTTCTATTGTATGTCCAGATCTTCTTCAGCGAAGGGATGTTCTATTCAATACCCCTATTGGCATACAACATACATGCCAAATCCACATCTATCGTAGTATTTTTTAATGATAGACTCTCCTGATACACACTTTATAAAGGCTCTTCATTTGCTGTTTTATTTGCTCAAACAATTTGCAGGAGTTTTCATAAACATATATTTTGGGAAAGTTTCTAGCTTGTCTATGATGCTGTGGATCATTTCTTAGCAAGGGTGTCCTTACGGCAGAGACAAAAAATGTTCACTTAATTTGGTCCTGTGTTTTTCACTGTTGTTATCCATATCTTCATGAGCTGCTTGGTTTTCTACAGTGTGGTGTCGCCGGCTCCACCACAAACCTTATTGATCGCCTTATATAACATCCGAGAGAAGAGTGATAAATATATACCCACTAATAACTTGAAAAAGCAGCAGATAATTTTAAACTACTAATTTCTATCATACACATGTTGATCCCACCTTGGGGAGCTCTTGAACGAATTTTTTTTTTACCCACGATCAGGTAATCATATCAACAACAGAGGAACAGCTATATAAGCACATTAATAGACTCCAGTTATCATGCAATGGCTGCAACATGAGAAGAACATTGACAAGCCGAAGTTATGACGGTCCAGAGCGGAAAACGCTACCAATATCTACATGACAAACATCATTAAAGCAGTCAATAACTTTACATACAAGGAACATTTTAGAGCAAACGGAAGAATAACTAGCGAAATCCAGACAGATGCAACAAAGAAAATCAAATGATATGCCAAATGTCGCAAATATTAAAATACAAACATGTCACCATGAAAACAAAAAGAGCAAAGTTCAACACAATCTTTCTCGCCTCATTATGCTATCAGTGCCAAACCTGGACGCTGACATCAAATGATAAAAGAAAAATAGTCACGACAGAGATGAAGCGTCTACGCAGAATGCTGGGGGTAACAAGAAGAGACAGGTTGAGAAATGAACACATCAGGAAAAAAGTGTGTACAACATCAGTTCTGAACTTCATCAAGAAACAACAAATTAAATGGTTTGGCTACATGAACAGAATACCAACAGACAGTGTACCCAAAGAGCAATGTTGCTCCGATACAATGGATACAAAGCAAAAGGCAGGCCACGCAAGAGGTGGACCTCAGAGATAACAGAGGCTACGAAAGACACTATTTATGAAGCGCACACAAGGACTCGTTGTATAGATCTCTTCTTATCCTGACGATGTGAGGCAAAACAGGATTGGAGAAAAGAGAAGAAAAAAAAAAAAGAAACTCGGTCTGCTCCCTCATGAAGTGATCGGGATATTTTTCTAGACGCCCCTGATCGCAGTGTATGTGAGATCGAGTTCTTAGTCGCCCCTGATCGCAGTGTATGTGAGATCGAGTTCTTAGTCGCCCCTGATCGCAGTGTATGTGAGATCGAGTTCTTAGTCGCCCCTGATCGCAGTGTATGTGAGATCGAGTTCTTAGTCGCCCCTGATCGCAGTGTATGTGAGATCGAGTTCTTAGTCGCCCCTGATCGCAGTGTATGTGAGATCGAGTTCTTAGTCGCCCCTGATCGCAGTGTATGTGAGATCGAGTTCTTAGTCGCCCCTGATCGCAGTGTATGTGAGATCGAGTTCTTAGTCGCCCCTGATCGCAGTGTATGTGAGATCGAGTTCTTAGTCGCCCCTGATCGCAGTGTATGTGAGATCGAGTTCTTAGTCCAATAGAAGAAGACAGACGATAAAATGTACCCGTGGCAGTTCAAAGTAGAGAATAGCAAACTGGAAAGCCACTGCCCGGGCAAAAGTTATTAGAGGGAGTTACAAAAGGAATTCTTATAAAGTATTTTCAACGTAGTTCGTACACTACCTTTGAGATCTTTCTGTGTAAGAATGAGATCGGAGCATACATGGTTACTCGCTGAAGTGCAATGATGATGGACATATCCATCAATCAATCAATCTCGCTGTCTATCTGTATATCCCTCTCTCTCTCTCTCTGTCCACATTTCTCGGTTTAAATATATACGAGTATATAATTGTACATCTCGTACTACGTATCCTACTACTCTCCTTCTCTCTATCAATATCCACTTCGTTCTTCCATACAACAAACACTCATCTCTAAATGTTTCAATCGTTGAGTTCTCGTTACAGGAAAGAAGAATACGTAACCTGGATATGTTGCACACATTTTAGTATAGAACCTGGAGGGATTTGGAGATGCGAGAAGTATGGGATGATGGTGTGGTTAAGTTGAGATGATGACGAAAAACAGGGTTAAAGCCCTAAAGGAGTCAGAAGAGATGTAGAAGCTAGGATAATCTATCTCTAACTAGCCAATCAGGGCTGTGCACGCAACCAGTTTGTGCTTCTACAGAGTGCTGACTTCTCATTAAGTTAGCTTTAAGCTCAATCTCCTCCCAGACACACTTTGTCAAATTAGAGCTTTTCACGAGCTGAATGTGCGGCAGCTTACTCCAGCTTCAACCTCCAGCTGAGAGTGATTTGTGTCCAACAACGTCCTCCCTGACTCTCATTTTTCTTTTATTATTTTCATTTTAGTTATCTCTCTATATACTACCTTGTTATCACTTCTCATTTCTCTCTTCTCATCTCATCTCTCTTTCACACCTCTCTCCCCCACCCTCTTTTCCTTTCTCTCTCTCTATATATTTACCTGTAACCTTTTCTTTACTATTACTTACCATTGACTCACCTCTCTCTCCCTTTTCTCCCTCCATCGCTCTCTTTCTCTTTCCTTTTTCTCCATCCCTCGCTCTCTTTCTCTCTCCTTTTCCCCCTACCTCCCTCTCTTTCTCTCTCTCCCTCTATATATGTATATATGTATCTGTGTACGCGTTTGTTGTTTGTGTATGTATTTGTGTGTATGGAGTAAGCTGCCGTGTATGTATATATAAACTAGATGAATCCTGACAATAATGACGGTGCAAATGTTATCAAATGATAACCCATATTAATTACTCCCTGTCATGTTATCAGCGTTGATAACTTTGAGATGAAACAAATGTATGTTTCATGAACATACCACAAAGTCAAAGTAAACGGTTTAATGAAAGTAGGAAATTAAAAGGGAAGACAACACCGATAGGACTAGGAACTCGATCTCACTGAGATCAGGGATCTCTGGAAAAATATCCAGATGGCTCAGCGAGGGAGCGAACCTGGTACCTTTGGTACGAGAGACAAACACCTAACCTCTACACTACAGAGATCCCCTAACTTGTAACATGCAAACATACAACACACAGAACCACCAATTAAACACTGTTAAACACATATATACAACACACAGAACCACCAATTAAACACTGTTAAACACATATACACAAGCATTTTATTTCGATCCAGAAGCACTTGAGCTTTCAGCTCTTCGGCTCGGTGCCATGGACATCGAAACCCTTCGGTTCGGTGCCACAAACACCGTAAATCTGAAGAACCTGTGACTTTTCTACCAGCCCACGGAATTGAGCCCGCACTCACAGAGGGCTTGTCACCCGTCGTCCAACGCATTACGAACACGCTGGGCAGGCGGCCATATACAAGCATAACAACTGACTTACACTAATAACCACACAACAAACAGAAACACCTACTTTATACATGCAAACATACAACACACAGAACCAGCAATTAATTAAACACAAATATTATACAAGCATACCAACTGACTTGCAACATTAAACATACAACAAACAGAATCACACACTTTTATACATGCCAACATACAACAAACAAAAACATTATCTTAACGCAAACATATTTAGAACTAAATCAACTAAACACATGCACACAGAAAACAACTGGCTAGCACTGATAAACAAACATGCAACAAACATAAACACTGCTATCATCTCCGAGAAGAACAGACTCTTCCAGCTCCTGAAACGCCCGTGAGCTTCTAAATACATTTGCCAGCATCATGTAAACAAACTAACTAATTAACGGCAATATTTATCCAGAGTTGATCACACCAGCCACAGTCGCCATTTGCATCATCAGACGCAATTAATTATCATCTCAGAGCGTGCAAAGACATTAAAAGCAAGGTTAACACTGCTTTGTTTGAGGCGCTGTCAAGGTGACGGTAACAATTAATTGGCCACAAACGGCTTCCATGATAAAATCTATTTATAGAGCTTGGCTTAATTTGTTTTATTTTTTAATGAACTTTTGCTTGCTCCGAACCGCGCCCAGATTGATTGCTGTAACTTTCATGTTTGTTTAAGTTTGAAATAATGTGCGTACGCTTATGAAATGACATTAAAGAGAGAGAGAGAGAGAGAGGGAGGGAGGGAGAGTTACATAGGTCAATACTGTTATAGTGTACATCGCCTACTGTTAGTTTGTACATCGCCTACTGTTATTGTGTACATCGCCTACTGTTATTGCGTTTATCGCCTACTGTTATTGTGTACATCGTCTACTGTTATTGTGTACATCGCCTACTGTTAGGTTTGTATTTTTCGCCTACTGTTATTGTGTACATTGCCTACTGTTAGTTGTGTACATCGCCTACGTTTAGTTTTGTACAGTGTCTACTGTTATTATGTACATTGTCTACTGTTATTATGTACATCACCCACTGTAAGTTTGTACATCGCCTACTGTTATTGTGTACATCGCCTACTGTTAGTTTGTACATTGCCTACTGTTATTTTGTACATCGCCTACTGTTATTGTGTACAGTGTCTACTGTTATTATGTACATTGTCTACTGTTATTGTGTACATCGCCTACTGTTAGTTTGTACATCGCTTACTTTATTGTGTACAGTGTCTACTGTTAGTTTGTACATCGTCTACTGTTATTTTGTTAATATTCTGCTTGCATTTTGTACATCTTTAACTGTTTTTGTTTGTTTAGCTTCTACTCACTGACATAATGTAATGGCTGACTGAACACGCTATGAAAAGTATACGTTTTTAAAATCATCTTACCTAACTCATAACTCGCTGAAGAGAACACACAAAGAGTTGAAAATGCTCACGTTGATCTACACATTTCTGCAGGAATAAGCTGTGCAAATTTAATGATTTCAGAGTTTAACATTTTTTTCTGTAATACACACGCACGCACATACACGCAGGCACGCAGGCACGCACACACACACACACATTATATATATACATGCATACAACTCAGTTGTAATATATATATATATATATATATATATATATATATATATAATTTTCTCAACGTTCTCTGAAGCACAAGTTCTCAACAGACAGACGCCATCATGTCACTTGATATGCAATGAAATGCATCATATGTTCATATCGTCTACTGGACATCGAATTAGGCAATAATATAAATTCCTTCCAATCATCCCTACCCCCAGTCCCCATCCCCACCTCCCAGTTCCCAATCTACATTCCAACTGAAGTGAATTACCATAAAGCAGCAAAAACTTATTTTCTGCTTTTTAGTTGCTTTTCTTGCTCAGGACATTTTTCTTTACAAAAACTGGTTTGTTTTGAACTGAAATTTGATAAGGTCTCGAAATTGTTAAACTTGTGTATGGCTTTGTTAACTTGTGTATGGCTTTGTTAACTTGTGTATGGCTTTGTTAACTTGTGTATGGCTTTGTTAACTTGTGTATGGCTTTGTTAACTTGTGTATGGCTTTGTTAACTTGTGTATGGTTTTAATAAATTTTAATATTTTTTCTAAATTTGATACATTTGTCAATGTCTATTATGGGTTTACGTTATACTGTCATGAACATAGAGCGTCGCCGCAATGAGAGCAGATATTATTGCATAATTTAATTAGTCGATGAGGTGGAGAAGGATAAGGAAATCAGTTGTTCAGCTCAGCTGTTTGGATGAGACACTGACAATGATGTAGAAGAAGTTTAAGGGTTTAAGCAAGGATTGACTTTCACCGGTTATACATGGCCGAGTCCTCCGCAGAAATGGCACGCCACCGGAAGTTTTGTACAGCACGAATGTAGCTCCAACAATCTTAGGGTCTCTGAAAAGCATGGAAAGAAGGCCGCGGTCCGGATTCAATATGATTCGACTGCAAGGCAAGTGGCTAACCACTACACAGAGCCCAAGAAGTACAGACGTTACCAAAATTTCAAATCAAACATTATGGGAGCAGTACTGAACACCTTATGAGCAGGGAATGAAAAGTGTGTTGAAACATCAAGCCAAGAAAACCATCATCATGTGTAATAGTTCGGGCAGCTTCTGTGGAAACTAAGCATCTATGAGTCTATCCACAGTGCCTGTATTTTGGTTCTAATGCCAACAGCCAGTTGTCAGTCTTCTGTGTTTTCTCTTTCGTGAATGTAGCTTCATTTCAAGTGTGAAATGAACTGCTTATGAAAGACGGTGGGGTCACCAGGAAAGATAGACTACGAAACGAGAACATCAGAAGCAGAATGGGCATAGCTTTATGCATCGAATACTTTGAAAGACAACACATGCAGTGATTTGAACATTTAATGAGAATGAAATACAACCAACCACCAATAATAGCATACAATAAAAAAGATCAGGTACTAGAGCCAAGAAAAGACCAAGAAAAAGATGGATAGACAATATCAAAACCACACAAAATAAACACAGATATAACACAACAAGGGTGACTCATCTAACCCTGGAACGCAAATGAAAGCTCCCACCTCTACGTCTAACGACAAGAGTGAACAATCAATTCCATCATCCACCTGGAGACAGATAAAAGACAATAGCTTCCTTTCAGCTTTCACCACTTCCAGTCATAAGAATCAATGACTCTGGTACCCTTCTGCACGTGAATATCTATGTTTTCATTGCCGTTTCCGTAACGTAAAGATGTTTTACAGGATGTGATTGTTTGTCCCAAGCCAAACCCCCAATCTGGAAGATAATGAAGCCATATTTAGTGACCAATCCGACCTGAGTGGCTCTGCCAGGAACATAAGTTTAGCCGTCCTAGCCCTCTGTATCATCGGAGCACACAAACCTCCCCGTCACCCATAAGAGATCAATTATCAGTAAGTCTATAATTCTTAAATATTGATTATATGCAACGAGACTATTTCTTTTGTTTATCCACATTTCCAAGGTTTGAATTATGTTTTCCAACTCTTTATTCGGTGTCCTTATTTACCACACGTTACACCTCGAACCAAAAATGATATCTACCTTTACTTCAAAACAAACTAAATATCAACAACTTTATTCTCAGCTAAAGGGAAGGAACTGATGTATTTTTCCGGTCTCAAATGTTTCTCACAACCTGGTCACGGCTTAAATCACGATCATTCCATTATTTCTGATTAACCTTTTAGATATAATGAAATAAAACGCAAAACAATGTATTGGTTCATATCCGGAGTAGTTACAGTTACTAGACTCGGCTGACAAAAATGTCTATAGAACAAATGGTATTACATTGTGCTGGAGTCATAGATTTGGCGGGACAGAATGCCGCTTTGGAAGATTCTTCTCTCCCCTCCCAATTCTACTGCGGAGATTTCATAATTGAAATTCATATATATATATCTTTGTGTCCCGTTTGACATATAAGACTTCCTCAAAATATTTCCATTGTTACCTTTCTGTCACCTCTACTTTTCTAGCAATTGTTTCGTACGTCAGGTTACAATGTATCAACTCTATTCCTACATTCTTCTAAATGTTTCTTTATACGTCCAAGTTTTCGTCTTGTATCCCTCCACTTTCGTAGATTGTATTTGTGGGAAATATAAATAAATAAAACAAAAATATAAATATATATAAACAATGTTTTAGATCTTAGGGGATGAGTTTTCACTTCAGCACAGAATACAAATTTTCAAACGTTTAATACATACAGCTTGCGTATAGTGTTAAGCCAGTGATATGCAACCTACGGCCCGGGGTACCCGATAAACAACTTGACTGGCCCCTAAAAGATGTATCAACCATTACTATTCACTCTGACTTCTAAGCTAAACAAGAGAAAGGAACATAAATATCTCTGATTTTAAATCAACGAGAAATATTTATATAAATATAAATTATATAGTTAAACAGTGACATTTAAACAAATTTTAATTCAAATCTCTGACCGTACCAGTAAAACAGTGTTCAACATAAAACACGGGTTGGGAGAAATTAACTCTGATGCTGCAGAAATAGCTTCGGTAGAAATCTTTGATATAAATAAGAGACATAAAAAGCGATACTTTCTACAATCAGCATTTTTCGGATTAAAATGAATGAAGTGTCAAAGTTCTGATCAGAACAAGCAACTTGATGATGCTTTCTTCTTTGAACTCTCCACTTGTTAACCACTCTGTGTGATTTGTATGTGATCTGAACCGGCAAGTAAGTTCTGCCAGCTATGCGCCTACAAGTAGGCCAGCACATCCGATTTCTGCGATACTTTTATTTACTCGGTAGCTTCATTAGTTCCTACATTACTCGCCTCTTACGACACACCTTGTAGGTCGCAGTGGTACTATTCTTTGCTTCCCTTGTGCTCCCCGTCACCAAACGGGCGTGAAGATGACTATGTGAACATAATCACCCACAACCCACACATTTCAGACACTATTTGCCATTTCACACATTCTCTAATGACTCAATAATTGACGATATTTTCAAGTCAATTAACACAAACAAAATCTGCTTTCAATGTTAGCTAAAAATAAACATGAAATACAAAGTGAACTAAATACAACATATTTTGTTTGAAGACAAAAAAATATTGAAAAAATGTCATACTTTTAATTAGTTATAATTAAGTTCAGTGAGTGGGTTCATTAGTTAGTTTCATCTAACTCCACACCGCTAACACCTTTCGCATCTCTTTCTATTTAAAATGGATGCCTGCACACGTGACTTAATAATCAACGTAATGGACGTACGACTTTCACATTTATTTTTAGATATTTAATGAGGAACTTTTAAAAACGAACGGGCTATGTATCTTATGAGACCATCACTAAAAGATGAAGGTGAAGGCGGATTGGACATGTATGTCGTATGCCAGTAGGGGCATTGGCTAGGACAGCTCTCAGGTGGACAACGGTAAAATCATGGTAAAATTCATGATAAAAGTTGGTTCATCAGTCTAGGCCGGGAACGCAAGAGAGAGAGAGATGGACAACGGATAAGAAGAGAAGGCTTGGACGTACAAAGGAAATACGGAAAAGAATTGCGGAAAGATAGTTAAAGGATTGTGGCCTGACGTGGGAGACGATTGGTAGAAAGGCAGCAGAACGGCAACAGTGGAAGTCTCTTGTAGAAGCATTATGTGTCAATCTGGACACCAAGAGGATATAGATAGATTTAAACAACAATTTTTTTTGGGAAATGTACATCTTGGTATGTTTTTTTACTACATTTTACAGTAGTTGTACACATGATCTTACACTATAACACCATTGTACACATGTTCTTACACTATAACACTATTGTACGCATGTCCTTGCCCTCTACAACTTGTGTACACGTGTCCTTGCACTATACAACTGGTGTACACATGTTATTGCACTATACAACTGGTGTACACATGTTCTTGCACTATACAACTGGTGTACACATGTTCTTGCACTATACAACTGGTGTACACATGTTCTTGCACTATAAAACTTTTGTACATCTTCTTCCTTCTTTGTATTCGTTCTTTACGACCAATTTTGATCACTCTTTGTGATATGTTTGATCTTTGCCAAGAACGTGTATACGTTGCACATTGGTTTGGTAGGCCCCTAAACGCATAGACTTCTACAAGTTTAGGACACGAGCATCCGATTTCAGCCAAACCTCCTTAGGCGCCTCTTACGACATGCATGGCAGGTAAAAGTAGTTCTATTCTTTACACCCCAAATTTGGACCCTGGTAACCACTCGGGCGACTTCTGTACATATCTTCTTGTACTCTACAACTGTTGTACACATCTTCTTGTACTCTACAACTTTTGTACACATCTTCTTGTACTCTACAACTGTTGTATACATTTTCTTGTAATCTACAACTTCTGTACACATCTTCTTGTACTCTACAACTTATATAGACATCTTCATGTACGCTACAACTTCTGTACACATCTGCTTGTTCTCTACAACTTCTGTACACATGGTCTTGACCTCTACAACTTTTGTACACATTGTCTTGTACTCTACAACTTCTGCACACATCTTCTTGTACTCTACAACTGTTGTACACATTTGATTACACTCGAATACATATTATATTGCCATCTACAACTATTCCCTACATATTTGATTGTACTCTGTATATGTCGCTAATATTATTATTAGTCTATTAGTGTTGTACCAATATGTACCAAGAGACTTGAAGACATCCGTATTCATACCACTACCCAAAAAGCCAAAAGCACAGGAGTGCACAGACTATAGAACAATTAGCCTGATGAGCCACATAACAAAAATACTATTCCTGATCATACATGAAAGAATTAAAAACAAGATAGACATAGAAGTAGGAGAAGAACAGTTTGGCTTTAGAAAGAACAGAGGAACAAGAGAGGCAATACTTAGTATAAGACTACTAGCTGACAAGTATATAGAAGTGCAAAAAAGTATCTACTTGTGTTTCATTGACTATAGCAAAGAGTTTGACAGAGTCCAACATGAAACGCTAATCATGTGTCTAAAAGAAATAGACCTAGATGGGGATGATATCAGACTAATAAGAAAAATATACTGGGAACAGACAGCAATAATAAAATATGAAAATAGCTACTCTCCATACATAGACATAAAGAGAGGAGTGAGACAAGGATACATACTGTCACCAAGCCTATTTAACATCTACACAGAGAAAATCTTCAAACAACTAGAGGGAATGCCAGGACTAAAGATCAGTGGAAAAATAATAAACAACATAAGATATGCAGATGACACAGTATTGGTAGCAGAAAAGTAACAAGAATTACAAGAACTAGTGTACCAAATGGACAAAGCTAGCAAGGAATATGGATTAGACATTAACATACAGAAAAAATACTATGGTGATCAACAAGGAAATGGAAAACCTAAAATGAATATAAAAATACATGGAGAATTACTACATCAAGTAAAAGCTTCTCATATCTCGGTCAGATGATAACAGATGATGGCAGATGTATAACAAAAATTAAAAAGAGAATAGGAATGGCCAAGGATAATTTCAATAGTATGGGAAGGTTACTGACATTCAAACAAATTACAAACAGGCTAAAAATTAGAATGATCAAATGCTATATTTATCCTATATTAATGTATGGCTCGGAAACATGGACAATGAACAAGTAGTTAGAAGACAGAATTGATGCATTTGAGATGTGGATATATAGAAGAATAGGCAGAGTTTCATGGACAGAAAAACAGACAAATAAACAGGTTTTAGGAAAACTAGGCATGAAGAAACAATTATTAAGAGAAATAAAATTCAGACAAGTAAAGTATTTTGGGCACATAAAAAGGCATGACACCATGATAAAACATTTACTAGAGGGAAAGTTGAGGGAGGAAGAGCAAGAGGAAGACCGAGAGATAAGTGGGAGGAAACTTTAAGAAATGGACAGGTTACAGTCTGGCAGAGTGCAACACCAAGGCGAACGACAGAGAATGCTGGGGATTCATTGTAGCCAACCCTCGATGTAGAGACGGCACCTGATGATGATGATTAATGTCGTTCACATTTCTGTACACCATGTAAATGTTGCAAAACTGCATGCTAACATTTCATCTTGGCCTACACATGATGATGTTTGTTTGTTAAATTTTCATACCGCTTGTACTGCTATCCTCCGGCTTGAGCAGCACAAATAGCTTTAATATCAGGCAACGATAGGATCTGTTACCAAACTAATAAGCACAGACAAATGATATTATTGTGCGCTCACGCGATCCATGAGACTGAAGGATATTTGTTGGTTATTTCAGAGCAAACAAAATAATGACCTGAGACAAAAACTCGCAGCAATTTTCTAGAGTTTTTAAATAACAACACATATTCAAATAATAATGCGTAGTTTCTTATATCGACTAAAGCTGCATACATAAACATTGAGAGCTACCGTCTGCCCAGCGTGTTCGTAGCGCGTTGGACTACGGGTGACTATCCCTCTGTGTGCGCGGGTTCAATTCGGCGGGATGGCAGAAAAAGCCACAGATTCCCCAGATTTACGGTGTTCGTGGCACCGAACCGAAGGGTTACGATGTCCATGGCACCGAGCCGAAGAGCTGAAAAGCTCAAGTGCTTCTGGATCTGGAAAACAACAAAAACAAACATTGAGAGCCGCATGAGCCTAGTTCTTAGTGAACTCGCTCTTAGACGCGTGGTTCGGTTTCCATTCCCAAAATGGGGGTGCAATATTTTCCCTACCGCAACAGGTCTCAGGTCGACCCTGCGACAGTAATGGTAACCAGCGTGATGTTGACCACATCACATATCGTATACCGAATGTCTGTGAAAATACGTACCTAGTACCTTATTCACAAATATACATTGAGATGTGAAAAAAGGGTTCTTTAAAATAAACATTATAAGGCCATCTCAAACACACAAAATGGACGTTTCTGGCAATTGTCGGCGTCATACAAGACGTCCTGTTGTCTCAGTGACCAGGAGCTGACATACAGTCTTCTTCTCTTCATCCATTGTACCTCAGTGAGGTCTTTGGAGAAGGTAGAGTAGGGCAGGGAAGATGAAACTATTTTCTGTTCGTCTTGTTTCATACGCTTTGGAATACGTATTCATTTCTCTAAAGGTGTTTTTGATGCTGTCACTCCATCTTTTGCGCAGTCTTCCTCTCGTTCTGTATCCGTTATAATTTTTAAATACGGCTCTCTGTGGTAGACGATACCAGGGCATTCTTGTGAGATGACTATTTAATATTTAAAAAAAAATTGAATGAATAGTTTCATTGCTAGTCTTCTCATTTTTCTAATTTCTAATTGTATCACTCATTGCGCCCGAGTGGTTACCGGGGCCCAAATTTGGGGTGTAATGAATAGAACCACTGTTACCTGCACCGCATGTCGTAAGAGGCGCCTAAGGAGGTTTGGATGAAATCGGATGCATGTGTCCGCTAGGGATTGCTAACCCGAAACAAATGCTTGCAGAAAACGGATGCACCAGGCCGTAAGGCGCATAACATGGTGTAACGACCCCTCACAATGAGGAATGGAATAACGGATTCTACGGTCACCAATCTGCCTCGGAGATTTAGCCACGCAGTAAGAATGTCAGACCTACCATCACGAGGGTGGCCAAAACTTACTGCGGGAAGAGGTCGGCACAAACAGGGAAGCAGAATCATATGAATTATATCCTACAGAGCTGCCACTAGTATGCGAACTTGAGAAGAAATAGGTGGCCCACTTACACTATCGTCCAAGACAAACTGTATGGCGTGGCTGACAATCTGAGACAGACGGCGGCCTTTATTAGAGACTCTGAAATCTCAATCTGGAGGAGACAGAAGTATCTATCATTGCTACTTTTGCAGCTCTTCTAAGACATGTCATCTCTGTTTTCCCTCTCATTAACTGCTGTGAGCAAACATGATTAACATTTGTAACACAATTTTGGCCTAAAAATAATCCTTATAAGACTTGCTTTAGTATTATTATGTATCCTTTTATATGTCAGTAGTGGTTTTAGTAGTAGTATCAGTACATGGCTTGCTTTCATATATCAGTAGTGGTTTTAGTAGTAGTGTCAGTACATGGCTTGCTTTTATGTGTCAGTAGTGGTTTTAGTAGTAGTATCAGTACATGGTTTGCTTTTATATGTCAGTAGTGGTTTTAGTAGTAGTATCAGTATCTGGTTTGCTTTTATATGTCAGTAGTGGTTTTAGTAGTATTGTCAGTATCTGGTTTGCTTTTATGTGTCAGTAGTGGTTTAAGTAGTAGTGTCTGTACATGGTTTGCTTTTATATGTCAGTAGTGGTATTAGTAGTGGTGTCTGTATCTGGTTTGCTTTTATGTGTCAGTAGTGGTTTTAGTAGTAGTATCAGTACATGGTTTGTTTTATCTGCAGTAGGGTTTTAGTATAGTTAGTATCTAGGTTTTGATTCAGTATGCTTTGTTTGTCTGTTCTTTTGCTTTTTATGCAAGTGGTTTTAGTAGTAGTGTCTGTATCTGGTTTGCTTTTATGTGTCAGTAGTGGTTTTAGTAGTGGTGTGAGTATCTGGTTTGCTTTTACCTGCGGCAGGTTGATTTCTCTATCCATGTTTCACTCTGAAGGGAATATTTTCCCTAGGTATTTGAACTCAAATGTTTTGTTTGATGACTTTTCTTTTACTTTTTACTGAAATAATTTCTGCTGTTTGCCTATCACCATTGTATTGATTGATTGATTTATTAATTGAAGAGATATTTATTGCACTTCATTGAGTAGCCATGTGTGATCCAATCTCTTTCTTACACAGGAAGATCTCAGCAACAGTGCACTAACTCTGTAGCACAAAAGAGGGCTTCCGATGTAATTTAGAATAGGATAACAATATTTGTAGGAATAATTTAAATTTAAATCTTTCTAATAAATTTTTGCCCGTGCAGCGGTTGTACAGTTTGATTTTCTCGATTTTGAACTGTCAATGGTTCTTTTTCGTACTCAACTTGAACATGGAGCCTTCGTTTTATTGTCCGTCTCCGATAGGACTAGGAACTCGATGGCACCTACACTGAGATCAGAGATCTCTGGAAAAATATCTAGATGGCTCCACAAGGGAGCCGAAAGTAACCGAGTATCTTTGGAACAAGTGGCAAGCACCTACCCTCTACGCCAGAGAGACCACTTTGTATAAATATAATTGTATAAATATAATTGTATAAATATAATTGTATAAATACACAACGTTGTTGTAAACACAACACAAATATTATTTTTCAACCATCTAGACATTAAAATAATGCAATTAACCAACATCGAATTCAATGAGAGATGATAAAATACTTACACATCGCTTCCCCCAGTAGCCATTTCTCCCGGTAAAAGAACTCTATCAAGGCCGACGACTGACAGATCAGCAGGACTAGGAGATCAGCCACAGATAGGTTCATTAGGCATAGGTTCGTGGAGGTTTTCATCTCTCGTACACATAGCACCACCACGATGACCAGCACGTTACCAAGAACTCCTATCAGGAAAACTATCATATTAGCCATGGTCACCCATACCTGCAGAGAATATAATCCTGCCAAGATTATACAGGAGAAAATATAATCTGATTCAAATATAAGACAAATACTTACATCAGATGACAATATATATGTACATGCTCTAAGAGACAAGTACTCACATCAGATATATACATGTTAGAACTAAGAGACAAGTACACACATCAGATATATACATGCTCGAACTAAGAGACAAGTATCCACATCAGATATATACATGTTCTAACTAAGAGACAAGTACACACATCTGATATATACATGCTTGAACTAAGAGACAAGTACACACATCAGATATATACATGCTCGAACTAGAGACAAGTACAACATCTGTATAACATGTTCTAACTAGAACAAGTACACATCTGATATATACATGTCTTGAACTAGAGAAAGTACACACATCTGATATATACCCATGTTAGAACTAAGAACAAGTACAAACATCAGATATATACATGCTCGAACTAAGGAAAGCAAGTTTCACACTTCAGATAAATACAAGTTCGGACTAAGAGACGAAGTACACACATCGATAATACGATGCTCGAACTAAGAGACAGTACACCATCGATATATACATGTTAGAACTAAGAGACAAGTACACAAATCAGATATATACATATATTTTTTCCCGATCCATAGCAAGTATCAACATTGGCCCCATGTATAAGCTGAGATGATACGCCTTTGCATGAGACTTGTCATCAAATGTCATATGTGTGCGTTTACTGTAAAAACTAAAATGCTGTATCAGACTAGCCAAATATGCCGCCAACATCAAAGGAAACCGTTATATTACAAAATCCAGGTTTCATATAGCAATTTCTCCCATCAGACATTTGCGTCGGTATAATTCTAAGCTTGGTGCAAGTTTCGCTACTGTGGAACTGATGGTTTTGCAACAATTCGCATTGGACTGTGGGCATGAGTTGTTGAACGGACTATAGGTACGTATTTTCACAGACAGTCGGTATACGATATGTGATGTGGTCAACATCACGCTGGTTACCATTACTGTGGCAGGGTCGACCTGAGACCTGTTGCGGTAGGAAAAATATTGCACCCCCATTTTGGGAATGGAAACCGAACCACGCGTCTAAGAGCGAGTTCACTAAGAACTACGCTTATACGGCTCTCAATGTTTGTTAGTTTTGTTTTTTTTTCCGATCCAGAAGCACTTGAGCTTTCAGCTCTTCGGCTCGGTGCCATGGACATCGTAACCATTCGGTTTGATGCCACGAACACCGTAAATCTGGGAAATCTGTGGCTTTTTCTGCCATCCCTAACACACAGAGGGATAGTCACCCGTAGTCCAACGCGCTACGAACACGCTGGGCAATACATGCTCGAATTAAGAGACAAGTACCATCATATATACATGCCGAACTAAGAGACAAACACATCTGAAAATATACATGTAGAACTAAGAGACAAGTACACACATCTGATATATACATGCTAGAACTAAGAGACAAGTACCCACATCTGATATATACATGTTGAACTAAGAGACAAGTACCCACATCTGATATATACATGCTAGAACTAAGAGACAAGTACACACATCTGATATATACATGCTAGAACTAAGAGACAAGTACCACATCGATATATACATGCTAGAACTAAGAGACAAGTACCACATCTGATATATACATGCTAGAACTAAGAGACAAGTACCCACATCAGATATATACATGCTAGAACTAAGAGACAAGTACACACATCTGATATATACATGCTAGAACTAAGAGACAAGTACCCACATCTGATATATACATGTTAGAACTAAGAGACAAGTACACACATCAGATATATACATGTTAGAACTAAGAGACAAGTACACACATCTGATATATACATGCTAGAACTAAGAGACAAGTACACACATCTGATATATACATGCTAGAACTAAGAGACAAGTACACACATCAGATATATACATGCTCGAACTAAGAGACAAGTACACACATCTGATATATACATGCTAGAACTAAGAGACAAGTACACACATCTGATATATACATGCTAGAACTAAGAGACAAGTACCCACATCTGATATATACATGCTAGAACTAAGAGACAAGTACACACATCAGATATATACATGCTCGAACTAAGAGACAAGTACTCACATCAGATATATACATGCTAGAATTAAGAGACAAGTACCCACATCTGATATATACATGCTAGAACTAAGAGACAAGTACACACATCTGATATATACATGCTAGAACTAAGAGACAAGTACACACATCTGATATATACATGTTCTAACTAAGAGACAAGTACACACATCTGATATATATATGCTAGAACTAAGAGACAAGTACCCACATCATATAAATTTCTTATTGTTCTTGCATACAGACAAAGCAATCGGTGAAGACATTCCTTGTAGCGTCTTGTGGGATAACAGCGACGTGTCTCTTCTACCTTGCTCGGTCCGTGGTCAACTTCCACAGGTTGTGTGAAGTCTGACTCACACTGTACATTTCTGCCTTCACTTTTGTATATATCTGCTGTCTTTAGTCTGTCACTCTTTCATCTTCCTTGCGAAGTCCACTGTATGATAATTCTTGTGATGTTTCTGAATTGTTTCAAAACACCTGTCATATCCGGCTCTATTGTATGCCTTTTATCACTGTGTTCATTGCTCCCCATGAGCTCACTTGTTGAGCAGTTATTCGTTGCAGATTTCATGTTAGCAAAATATTCTGATTCATTTAGCATATTCTTCATTGTTTGTCGAAAGAGATTGATCACATATGTTACCGCTTGTAATGTCCTGAATCAAAGAGACTGATCACACATGTTACCGATTGTAATGTCCTGAAATTAAATATATTAACCTGTTTATCTATCATAAGATGCCATTGGAACTTAGGGCGGCAGTAAATGCACGCCATTCTTCCCCAATTCTTGGCCGTTATCTGTGTTATGTTCCAGCTATGATTCATTTTTTTCAGTTCGTGTTCTAATGTTCTCCTTCAGGTCGTTCTGGGTCTTCAGCGTTTTTGTTTACCCTCTGGTGTCCATCAGATGTCGTTTTCATGATATAAATAGTCTCCATGCGTATCACTTGTCTGATCCATCTCCAGCTTTTCTCTTTTGGATGAAGGTGCTCATATTCCCTTGCTGACAATGTGTAAGCAGTTCTTTGTTAGAGTTATTTCTTGGACAGAAAGACTAGTTGTTCCAATCTCTTGACGTTATTTGAAAGAAGAACTTCTGTCATAACCTTATCTTCTCTCTGGGATCATATTTCCACCAACTGTAAACGGATCAAAATGCTCGCGATTTTGGCCAGACTTAACATTTCTCATTGTATATTCCGCATAGATAATTAATAACTATGAGAAGAGAATGCAATCTTGTCTTACTTTCATTTTGCACATAGAATCATTCTGATTACAGAATCAATGTTCTCAATCTTAGGAAAGGGCAAAGGTTAACAGCATCGGAAACAAATGCATTCAAATTCACTGGGTCATCACGATCAAAATATATTATAGCCCACGCAGCTCAATAAGGAAAGATATGAGAAGAAGAAGGGTCTATGGAAACTTGAGAATACAAAGATTGTACATGAAACGAAGAGAAACTTATACGATTTGGAAATATAAAGATTACAGAAAAGAAGAGAAACTTATACGATTTGGAAAATAAAGATAACAGAAAAGAAGAGAAACTTATATGATTTGGAACTATAAAGATAACAGAACAGAAGAGAAACTTATACGATTTGGAAATATAAAGATAACAGAAAAGAAGAGAAACTTATATGATTTGGAACTATAAAGATAACAGAAAAGAAGAGAAACTTATATGATTTGGAAATATAAAGATAACAGAAAAGAAGAGAAACTTATATGATTTGGAACTATAAAGATAACAGAAAAGAAGAGAAACTTATATGATTTAGAACTATAAAGATTACAGAAAGAGAGAAACTTATATGATTTGGAACTATAAAGATAACAGAAAGAAGAAACTTATATGATTTGGAAATATAAAGATAACAGAAAAGAAGAGAAACTTATATGATTTGGAACTATAAAGATAACAGAAAAGAAGAGAAACTTATATGATTTGGAACTATAAAGATAACAGAAAAGAAGAGAAACTTATATGATTTGGAAATATAAAGATAACAGAAAAGAAGAGAAACTTATATGATTTGGAAATATAAAGATAACAGAAAGAAGAGAACTTATATGTTTTGGGAAAACTATAAAGATAACAGAAAAGAAGAGAAACTTATAGATTTGGAACTATAAAGATAACAGAAAAGAGAAACTATATGATTTGGAAATATAAAGATAACAGAAAAGAAGAGAAACTTATATGATTTGGAAATATAAAGATAACAGAAAAGAAGAGAAACTTATATGATTTGGAAATATAAAGATAACAGAAAAGAAGAGAAACTTATATGATTTGGAAATATAAAGATAACAGAAAAGAAGAGAAACTTATATGATTTGGAACTATAAAGATAACAGAAAAGAAGAGAAACATATGATTTGGAACTATAAAGATAACAGAAAAGAAGAGAAACTTATATGATTTGGAAATATAAAGATAATAGAAAAGAAGAGAAATATGATTTGGAACTATAAAGATAACAGAAAAGAAGAGAAATATGATTTGGAAAATATAAAGATAACAGAAAAGAAGAGAAACTTATATGATTTGGAAATATAAAGATAACAGAAAAGAAGAGAAATATGATTTGGAAATATAAAGATAACAGAAAAGAAGAGAAATATGATTTGGAACTATAAAGATAACAGAAAAGAAGAGAAATATGATTTGGAAATATAAAGATAACAGAAAAGAAGAGAAACTTATATGATTTGGAAATATAAAGATAACAGAAAAGAAGAGAAATATGATTTGGAAATATAAAGATAACAGAAAAGAAGAGAAATATGATTTGGAAATATAAAGATAACAGAAAGAAGAAATATGATTTGGAAATATAAAGATAACAGAAAAGAAGAGAAATATGATTTGGAAATATAAAGATAACAGAAAAGAAGAGAAACTTATATGATTTGGAAATATAAAGATAACAGAAAAGAAGAGAAATATGATTTGGAAATATAAAGATAACAGAAAAGAAGAGAAACTTATATGATTTAGAACTATAAAGATAACAGAAAAGAAGAGAAACTTATATGATTTGGAAATATAAAGATAACAGAAAAGAAGAGAAATATGATTTGGAAAATATAAAGATAACAGAAAAGAAGAGAAATATGATTTGGAAATATATAGATAACAGAAAAGAAGAGAAACTTATATGATTTGGAAATATAAAGATAACAGAAAAGAAGAAAAATATAATTTGGAAATATAAAGATTACAGAAAAGAAGAGAAACTTATATGATTTGGAAATATAAAGATAACAGAAAAGAAGAGAAACTTATATGATTTGGAAATATAAAGATAACAGAAAAGAAGAGAAATATGATTTGGAAATATAAAGATAACAGAAAAGAAGAGAAACTTATATGATTTGGAACTATAAAGATAACAGAAAAGAAGAGAAACTTATATGATTTGGAAATATAAAGATAACAGAAAAGAAGAGAAATATGATTTGGAAATATAAAGATAACAGAAAAGAAGAGAAATATGATTTGGAAATATATAGATAACAGAAAAGAAGAGAAACTTATATGATTTGGAAATATAAAGATAACAGAAAAGAAGAGAAATATAATTTGGAAATATAAAGATTACAGAAAAGAAGAGAAACTTATACGATTTGAAAATATAAAGATAACAGAAAAGAAGAGAACATACGATTTGAAATATAAAGATAACAGAAAAGAAGAGAAACTATACGATTTGAAATATAAAGATAACAGAAAGAAGAGAAACATACGATTTGGAACTATAAAGATAACAGAAAAGAAGAGAAACTTATATGATTTAGAACTATAAAGATTACAGAAAAGAAGAGAAACTTATATGATTTAGAAATATAAAGATTACAGAAAAGAAGAGAAATATGATTTGGAAATATAAAGATAACAGAAAAGAAGAGAAATATGATTTGGAAAATATAAAGATAACAGAAAAGAAGAGAAACTTATATGATTTAGAACTATAAAGATAACAGAAAAGAAGAGAAACTTATATGATTTAGAAATATAAAGATAACAGAAAAGAAGAGAAACTTATATGATTTGGAAATATAAAGATAACAGAAAAGAAGAGAAACTTATATGATTTGGAAATATAAAGATAACAGAAAAGAAGAGAAACTTATATGATTTGGAAATATAAAGATAACAGAAAAGAAGAGAAACTTATACGATTTGGAAATATAAAGATAACAGAAAAGAAGAGAAATATGATTTGGAACTATAAAGATAACAGAAAAGAAGAGAAACTTATACGATTTGGAAATATAAAGATAACAGAAAAGAAGAGAAACTTATATAATTTGGAAATATAAAGATAACAGAAAAGAAGAGAAATATGATTTGGAACTATAAAGATAACAGAAAAGAAGAGAAACTTATATGATTTAGAAATATAAAGATAACAGAAAAGAAGAGAAATATGATTTGGAAAATATAAAGATAACAGAAAAGAAGAGAAACTTATATGATTTAGAACTATAAAGATAACAGAAAAGAAGAAAGAGGTTTGTGGGTTCAATCCCACACTCGACGTTCCACGCGTGAGGAAAGAAATATGCCCTCCTATCTCCTTCATACTTATGTCAGGCAGGTCAAACCGTAAGGTTTGTTGTCTCTATGGTGAAGTGGTTAAGACGTTTGTCTGTGGCTCTGAAGGTTGTAGGTTCGAATCCAGACAAAGTCACGTGTGCAATTTTAAATGGGATCCCTAGGATGTTTGCTGGAGCAACGGAGCTCTGCTTTGTGTAACAGTCTCGGTATATGGCGTACCATTTCAGCAAACAGGGACAGAGCCTTATGAGGGAACCAGATGCACTGAAGTCAATTCTTCTTATTTAGACTCGTTGTTTTAGACTTCATACTTTCAGTTGTTATCCTTCTTCTTTGAACGCTCCGTATCGACCACTTGATCACTCTTTGTGATTTGTATGTGAACTGAGCCTAAGAGCGATTGTACGTTGTGCCAGTTACGTGCCTACAAGTAGGCCAGCACATTTGATTTCTGCGATGTTTTTATTTACTAGGGTAGCTTCCATAGGTCCTACATCAGTCGGACCTCTGTGTGAGCTACAAAAGACAGTGAAGTTCATACAAGAGACAACATTGAATATATAGACATATTTCAAACGAACGAAAGGAAGGAAGGAAGTCGTCTTTTACGACATGTCTTGTAGCTCGCAGTGGTACTATTCTTTGCTTCCCTTGTGGGCCCCGACATCACACGGGCGAAACAACAAGTAAACGTTACATTTATAAATATGCAAATAAAGTGCTTCTACATATCATGATATACAATCCGCATACAACTACACAATTATCTAGATATACAGGACAAGAAATATGTAGCTTGCAACATCTAATATGTGCATGAATGAATAAGCATGACATATACATATAAACAGTACCCATTTATATAAATATGATACATTCATATGCAAATATATTACTTACTCATGTATATATGTATTAAAAACATATGGGGTAACACAGACAAGTTATCAAACGTAACATTTCTGATGTCATAGCCTTTATACAGTGGCAGTATATGTGAAATGCACTGCCTGCAAAAGTTACCAACAACACCAGAAAAGACAGAGTCATCAACATTAGCATAAGAAAGAAAGTTGGCACAGAACCGTGCTTGAATTACATAGAGAAACAAAGAATGAAGTGGTCTGGCCACTTAATAAGAATGCATCCAAACTCCACAGTATACAGTCTTCTACAACAGAACATCAGGGAAGAAGGCGAGAGGAAGACCACGGAAAAGATGGTTAGATGGCGTAGCAGAATCCTGTCAAAGAGCAAAAATAACAATGATCGAAGCCACCAGAACAGCGCAAGACAAAAACAGAAAACCACGACACTGGGCAACAACCCGGTAGCAGTGTGACGACACTGGGGCAACAACCCGGTAGCAGTGTGACGACACTGGGCAACAACCCGGTAGCAGTGTAACAACAAAAGAAGAAGAAGAAGTATGTAGATAGGAATTGTGGACCTACACAAGCGAATTAAAGAAGAAAAGCACATTGTTTTACAGTTCTACATTAAAATAGTTATAACATCCTTTGCGAAAACAAAGGAAACATTTAACACCAGTTTCAAAATTTTACTATCTTGGGTCCATGGTCACGGCCAGTCTCTCTCTGGACGAAGTATCAACTCTCAAATAAGTAGTGCGGCTACTAAATTCGTCAAACTATCAAAGTATCATGAGAAAACAGAACTAGAACACATCTCGTGAATAACAGGGTGACATCACTTTCATCACCAATTGATTAGACCACCATCAGTGCACTTCGGTGAGTAACCATGTGTGCTCCGATTTCTTTCTTGCACAGGAAGATCTCAGCTGCAGCGCACGAACTCCCTTGAACCGGCGAGGGTTCCTGACGTAATTTTGAAGAAGGTAAAGATATTTTTATAGGAATTTTATTTTTTAACTAGCCATGGACCAGGAGCCACACTAAATGGTGTTTTTACTCTATAATGGCTTTTACCCTGGTCCACTAAGAGTTAATACATTCTAATGAATTTTGCCCGGACAGTGGCTTTCCAGCTTGCTCTCCTAGGGTTCTTTAACGTGCTCAAATTGAACATGAGACCTACATTTTATCGTCCATCTCTGATACAACTAGGAACTCGATCTCACCTACATCAGGAATCTATGGAATTATATTCAAATGGCGCCACGAGGGAGCGAGCCTATATGAATATGATAAGAGACGGGAACAGACACTACCCGATGCAATGCTACAAATATTACGAACAATAAAAGATTGAAGCAGAACTTGGACTCGTTTAGGCGATGAAGAACTCACGAAATGACATATTTTCTTTGAAATATCGATTTCCAAATATGTTTTATTCTGTTAGTTTAATATCTCTTGAATCGAAATCGATTAAAAAAATGATTTAAAAGAAAATATTTTAAATGAGTTTTTAAACAGCCCACCCTCTCGTAGATTTAACGTGTTTTTTAAGAGGCAATGTCTAGACATACCGTTTGGTTGGTACTTAGTGATGGGCATCTCTATTCTATAAGACATATCGAATTATATATCATTGTAAAGTGTCAGTGTGAGAAAATTGTGAGGGGTTTATCCAATTCTATTGAAACTGAAGCCACCAAGCATATTTTTGCCAGGTCAGTGAGAAAGAGACAACTTGTTTATTGCCGGATGCTCTGTGATGGAGATTCAAAAGCTTTTGTAGAGGCAAATAAATCACTGTCAAAGAAGATTTTGATAATCGCATAGCTAAAACAAAAGTTTTCTCTCATTACTCTACCTTAGTATTTGACTATATAAAGAAATGGTAGTTCTCTCATGCTCCACATCAAGGAGCATGAGATAACTCAGAAGGAATGAGACACATATAAGTCAGGTGGATTTAACATATAACCATACATGATGGATGTTCTGTCAATCATACATACAAGCGATTTATGCGGAACTTCTTTGGTAAGTTAAAGATCTTTTCATATTTCACAAAAAATATTTTTAAATTGCAGTTTTCTCACAATTGTGATTTTCACTCATATAGGAAGTGTTTAACCAGTTAGTCTCAGTGACCATTCAATATATCAATATAAAATTTGACACACACATAGATCTATCAATACAAGTATCAGATATAGAAATACAAGTTTTGAGAAATATGTTTTAAAACACAATGTTTTTAAAAACCAAATGTCTTTTTTTAAAAATTGTGTATGTCTTATTTGTTGCACGTTTATCGGTTTGTTATATGTCCTAGAACAATTTAAAGATGCTACTTACATAGAACGTAGGCTTATTTAAGTATTTCAATTTTTTTTAACAAGTTGCAAGTACGTACTTATTTTACGACAGTGTTTATAATCCAACATGGCCGCCATTTCCATGGCAACCCGAAAAGTAATTAATGTAAAAGTTACATACTATTTCATCTCAGACCACTCTGGTACTACTTGATAAATAGTATCTCATTTGACAGAGAAATAAGGAAGTTAGCAACCGTGTGTCCTGTTTCCCTGAGCAAGATTATATGTAATGCAAACAACACTAACATCAATAATGAAAGCGGTGGCTAATAGAACCGCTTGTGTGTTGCTGGGGCTCACAAGGGGAGCAAAGAATAGTAACACTGCGACCTACAAGGCATGTTGTAAAGGCGACTGAGGTATCAGTCTAGGAAACTACGCTAGTAAATAAAAGCATTGTAGAAATTGGGTGTGCTGGCTTACCTGTACGTACAATCGCTATTAGGCTCGGATCACATACAAATCACAAAGAGTGGTTAACAAGTGGTTGATATGGAATGTTTGAAGAAGAAGAAGAAGGTGCATAAGCATTTTCTTATTAAAACAAAGACATATGTATATAAGCGAACATAAATTAAGTTTTTATACCTTCAGTGGCAATTTTGTGACGTATGAAACTTAAGCAACGAAGATGCCCACCTGCCCAGCGGGTTCGTAGCGCGTTGGACGAGGTGTGACAAGCCCCCTGTGAGTGCGGTTCAATTCCGCGGGCTAGCAGAAAAGCCACAAGTTCTCCAGATTTACGGTGTTAGTGGCACCGAACCGAAGAGTTACGATGTCCATGGCACCGAGTCGAAGAGCTGAAAGCTCAAGTGCTTCTGAATCGAAAAAACCAAAAAAACAACGAAGATGACTTAGTTATAGCTATCATGACAATAATGTCACGATATTAAATAAACTAATAATAACAGCAATGACTTAGTTCTAGCTAACGTGATAATAATGTCACGATATTATATAAACTAACAATAACATCACGTTTATTGTCTCTAGTCACTACAACAGAACATTTATTACTCCAAATACCAGGATGTATAGTGGCATGATAAATGGTTCCTCGCGTGTGATATTCCCAATCATGCTGTTATCACTGCTGTTGTTGGTGATAACCAAGAAAAAACTATCCAAGTTGCTGGTACCCTTATTAAGTTCCATGTTTTGAATATTGTTACTATTGTAGATGTGATCCACCTCACTCTACACGCCAGTACTTTGAAGATTGCTCGCGCTGTTCATAACTTTCCTCGCCAACGTGATGTTACTATTGTTAAACTCCTCAAACTTTGCCTTCGCTCTCTATTTCAGGGGAGTCTGTCACCGACTTAAGCAGAAGAGAGTCACATACATCGACCTGTTGACTGGTCCACCTCTCGTCTTTCAAATCTGATTTCTGAACAGGTAGAATAAATAAGAGTGTAGAGAGAACACAATATAAAGTTATATAATTATATACAACTTGGAGAACACAATATAAAGTTATATAATTATATACAACTTGGAGAACACAATATAAAGTTATATAATTATATACAACTTGGAGAACACAATATAAAGTTATATAATTATATACAACTTGGATTCTCCAAAAGAAGTTAATTCTTAGTTTTCATGTTTTTGGCATACACGCTCTGATATAACCAATACAAGTCTAGTCCTGAGGTTGAAAGGACGTGCTTCGGCTTAAAGAGTCTTTAATCCCCTACGTAACAAACAACAAACAAACAAAATATAAAATTGTAAGTAAAAACGGAAACAAATGTTGTTGTCACACTAAAAACTATGACCTTTCACAGGTAAACAAATCAGTTTGGTCCAGTCACAGAAGAAATACATTTTTGGTTCTCTCCAGGAACGTAACTTCAGACACCCCTTCCGAGACGGTAGGAAATGTTGTTTTTTTGTGGGACGGAGGGGAAGGGAAGAACAATACTCTGCCAACACTTGCAGGAGGGGAGAGGGTGACGACAACTTTAAAAATAATAAAAATTGATTTCTTTATATTCTATGTTGACAGACACTATAAATAGCCCTACAGATGACAAGTCAGTTATATAGACAATCAATTCTGTAATATAAATTATTCATTGTTTCTGTTGAAAGTTTTGATAACAATCGAATAACGAAACTGATAACTGTCACCTAAGATTTCAAGACAACAGATAGTTCATCATAAAATGGCATCCTGCTAAATTATTTGGCACGTAAGTTCCTAAGATTTCAAGACAACAGATAGTTCATCATAAAATGGCATCCTGCTAAATTGTTTAGCACGTAAGTTCCAAACCACTTTAAGGCAAGGTAAACACTTTGCTACTTTAAACGGAGTTCTTTCTCTCTAAGAAACGCATGATTCTTCGAAAAGAGTTAAAATCTTATTTGCCATGTTTGTTGAACTACACGCTTTGATATAACCAAAGCAAAGGTTCGTCTGTAGGTTGAAAGTAGCGTGTCTCGGCTGAAAGAGGCTTTAATCCCCTACATAACAAACAAGCACACAATTGTAAGGAAACAGGTTCGAATCCCATGTAAGGTATAGCGATTGTTTTCTATTGAGGATACACAATAACAAATGTATCGTGTTCACTATGTGGCGACTGCTTGGACATAGCTTCCTTTAAAATCTCCAGGCTATAGAAAAGCTGTTAGCTACACCTAAAATCTTCGATAGTTTGATAACACCATCTGTTGAGTTCTGAAACGTTATCAGTCGAAACCATTATGTTCTGACCAAATATAACTGCGCTTGTCATGTCAATTTAAGATAAAAATACAAACCTTTTCTAAACGTTTCATAATCCATCGTTCAAACATTCAGCAATGCTTTTAATAAAGCTAGTGTTTGTGGCAGGTTATCACTGTTAGTTACAGTTGCTTCTAGTGTAACAAGTAAACATTTCTCCATCATGTACGGCACATGTTGATGATAGATCTATTTGTCGTGAATATAATCTAAGATATTTATATCAATACAACGGACGGTGACCGAGTAATATGGGATAAAATCCACTACAATTAAGTCAATCATTGCTTTTTAAACTTTCTTATTAACTCATTCCTTCCGTGATTATTTACCTTAGTTGTTTTCGGTCTAATTTAATTACAATGCATACTTCTTCTTCAGAGATCTAAGGTCATGCGTTTAGTTTGCTGGTGACCACAAACTGGGTAGTCAGCTTCAGGTCTGTCAAGTTTCCTCAAAGCTTAGTTTTTAGGCAATGTAAATAGGACGAAAATTGTAAATATTTTGACCCATTTACAGTGTCGGCTTGTGATCCTTTTTGTTGGTGGGGTCAGGCACAAATGTTCGGGAAAATCATAGTTTTGGATTAGGTTATATTTTAATGTATTAAATAATAAATACACGTTACACATTATTTTTGATGGGGCCTGGCCCCACTGGCCCTTAATGACGAGCCGCCACTGCCCATTTACAATCAGTAGGAAATTGATTCCAGAACTAAGGTACGCAGACGACACAGTACTACTCTCAAATAGTGCCACCGGCTTGGAATATCTAGTTCGGACTGTCAAGAAGCACAGCGAAGATCATAACTTTTTCTGAATATAAAGAAAGCTAAAACTATGTCCCACCGACAAACAAAATCTCGATACAAAATTACCATCAATAATGAAGACATTGAGAATCTCACAGATTTGGAATATCTTGGCTCTGTAATTACTAACAATTGAGATTGTACGAAAGTAAGAAGAAGACTAGCCATGGCTTTCCAGAGGATGGCCAGCATGGAGAAACTATGGCACGACACACGCAAAGAAACAAAAGTAAGACTTCTGAGAACATGCATATTCTCTGTGACAACATATGGATGTGATTCGTGGACCATAACACAAACATAAAAAAAAATTGAAGCATTTGAAACAAGGTGCTATAGAAAAGTTCTTAGAACATCCTGGACAGAGAAGAGAAAAACAAAGACATCCTACAAGACCAGCATATAAAGGAGCATTGGCTCATAAATAACATCATGTCCCGGAAGATGAAATATTTTGGCCCCATTAAACGCCACAGTGGTCTGGGGAGAAAGGTAATTGAAGGCTTGGTTCCTGGAAGACGAGGCATGGGACGACCAAGACGAAGATGGCAGCAGGACATCAAAGAAACATTGAACATGACGCTAGCAGAGGGAAGAGAACTTGCAAGAGACAGATAGCTTTTCAGGCGGGCTGTGATGAATGCGACGTTCCGAAAGAAAGGGACATGCTACTACTTGATACATGATTAGTCAGTACTGGCTTTGAGTGATTGTAAACATACAGCGGGCCAGTATATCGGCTCGGCAGGACGAAAGGGTTAAATCAATAAAGCTATAATATCGTGTACTACGTATGTAGGGTAGGGGGGAAGAGAGATATATCGAAGTGGGTAATATGTTTGTCTTGCTATGTTAAATCAATAAAGCTATATATCGTACTACGTATGTAGGGTGGGAGAGAGATATAGCGAAGTGGGTAATATGTTTGTCTTGCTATTCTGATGGTTGTGTGTTCGAATCCGGACGAAGTCATATTTGCAATTTTTTTCGGAGATCCTAGAATTTTGTTGCGGCTATGGAGTGTGTGCTTTGTGCAACACTCAACAGGTGGAGTGCAATGTCTGTAATTATGGCCTGTGGTCGAATGAAGAAACACGGAGCAATGAAGTCAGTTCTTCACCATTAGACCCATTAGACCCATTAAACCATAGGTTCCCAAACATTGTCGACCCACTGACCACGTTGCAAGACATGTCTATTGTAACGCCCCCTCCCTATAACAGTTTTCCGCGCTCAAGCCGTTTGATAATGTCCACGTAAATATCAACTAATGATACATTACTGCTTATGCCGTTAAATTATGGAAAAAATAGTGGTCAATATGTGCTTCACCTTGAACAGTTATTCAATCGCAAAATCACGAAAATAATTTATTTTTAAATATGGTCCACTATCGTCCCTCTAGAAGGCTTCAGCTCCTACTGTGGGGAGGTACCGCCCACTTTGGGAACCAATTAGACCAACGCTGTCTAAGGTGGAGCCCGCGGGCGTCATGGTGCCCATATCATACTTTATGGCACCCTATTTTTCTCTGCCAGCCTTAACATTTTTAAAATGTGTTTTCGTTGCACCCTTGTAAATACTATCATTCCGCTCTTGCAATTTCGTTGCAACATCGAACCAAAAAACATTTCCGCAAAAATGAGAACAGGACGTATGGCAACCCTGCTCACTTTCCAGCAACCCATCCACTGAGCTGTAGCATGACATTAATGATCTTTGACAACTTGCTTAAATCTTCTAACATTATACACATGCCTTGAGTGACGTAGTACCATTAATTCCCCATCTGTGCAGAACTGTATATGTAAACAAGAAGGATAAAAATGTCGCGTTTGTCATCAAAGTGTGGGCTTTATTAGAAGTTTACGCTGCATTATTTAGTTTGTCAATACCAGCTCATTCAGTCTACACTAACAGAATAATTGATTTCATGATGCCATATCGCAGTAATGAACATGAATGAGAACCGGAAAGAACTAAACAGCACATGTCGATGAGAGCAAGGATAGCTCATATTTAGGTCATATCCACTAGAAATGACATAATAGAATAAGTGTATGGTTACTTTGGATTCTTGTAATTTCTTGTGGGCGTCTGCGGCTTAGCGATAATGAGCTTGATCACAACTCAAGAGTCTATTGCTATTTCTCCTGGTGGATTAGGGCAGTGATGGGCAAAGTACGGCCCGCGGGCCAAGTACGGCCCTTCGGGGTAGTCAATCCGGCCCGCGACATGGTTTTGAATAACTCTATAAATAAAATACTGACTGACGACCATTTAGCTTCACTAATGCGAATCAGCTCATCCCAGTTTCTACCACATTATGAACAACTTTTAGAAGCTCAGTCACAGTTTCATCTGTCACATACGCCTTCATACTCATCTAAAGAATAATCAATTTATGTAACTTTTTGTAGCATAGTATAATATAAGTTGTGTATGATTTAAAAGTCAAAAATAAAGTTTAACACTTTAAAAAATCTGTTTTGGTCTTTTTTTCCGGCCCGCCTGGATATTTTTTAAATTTTATCTGGCCCTCCTCTTGGAAAGTTTGCCCATCACTGGATTAGGGAATTGGTTGTCCACTCTTGCCTTTAAGCACAGGGATGGGATCTTTAATTTTCGTTTCAGAGTCAGACGAGTCATCATTGTTGTGTTATATCCGTGTTTATTTAGTGTGGTCTTGATATTGTCTAACCATCTTTTTCTTGGTCTTTCCTTGTCTCTAGTACCTGATCTCTTTTTATTGTATGCTATTATTGGTGGTTGGTTGTATTCCATTCTCATTAGATGTCCACACCACTGCATTTGTTGTCTTTCAATTTAATTCGGGGCATGTTGTCTGATGTCCTCGTTTCGTAGTCTATCTTTCCTGGTCACCCCCACTGCCTTCCTCAAGCATTTCATTCATAGATACATAGATCGATAAATATATAGCTAGTAAGATATATATATATATACATATACATACATACATACATACATACATACATACATACATACAGACAGGCAGACAGACAGACAGAGAGACAGAGAGACAGACAGACAGACAGATAGACAGATAGATAGATAGTTGCATAAGCTTGAAACTTTGAAAATAGTTTATCAAAATAAGTAACACTTTTCAGATCGAATCATGGCAGACGTGACAGTAGGACGGATGTAGTAGAATAACGGAAAGGGTAGCATGACGACACCAGCTCAAAGATGGGAAGTGATAGCATGAACTAAGTGGTACCATGCTCATGTAGTAGCAAGACGGAAGTGATAGCATGAACTAAGTGGTACCATGCTCATGTAGTAGCAAGACGGAAGTGATAGCATGAACTAAGTGGTACCATGCTCATGTAGTAGCAAGATGGAAGTGATAGCATGAACTAAGTGGTACCATGCTCATGTAGTAGCAAGATGGAAGTGATAGCATGAACTAAGTGGTACCACGCTCATGTAGTAGCAAGACGGAAGTGATAGCATGAACTAAGTGGTACCATGCTCATGTAGTAGCAAGACGGAAGTGATATGCTATGGAACTTTGAAGTGAAGGTACGCATGTCCACGCTAGTAGTAGCAAGACGGAAGTGATAGCATGAACTAAGTGGTACCATGCTCATGTAGTAGCAAGACGGAAGTGATAGCATGAACTAAGTGGTACCATGCTCATGTAGTAGCAAGATGGAAGTGATAGCATGAACTAAGTGGTACCATGCTCATGTAGTAGCAAGACGGAAGTAGTAGTGGGATGCAAGTGGTAGCACGGCGGAAGTGGTGTAGATACGACAACGGCTGCAAGACGGAAGTATTAGCTAGATGGAGGTAGTAACTGGGCGATAGTGGTTGCAGCACAGAAGTGGTTGCTGTATTTGTACAACTGCAACACAATCAGTAGTTTATATAACGTTAAAGAACCCTTGTTATGCCACGTGTAGAGTAATAGGGTATTAGGTCCGTAATTTTCATTGACTCTCGGCACGCGATGGGTGATGTAGTCAACTTTCCAGTGCTTTTCCTGGTACCAAATTAAGGCTTCGTCGACATGAGAGCCGTTACAGTCGGGAAAAAATTCCAAGCAGGCTGTAAAATTGAACCCGTACTACTAGTCTAAGAAGCGATCTGACTAACAACTAGGCTACTGCCGCTCTCCATATTAATTTATATGAAATCGGGGCATATCCAATACAGGACTTAGCCATCAACCACAGTAAACGAGTCGTTGATTTTCTAGGCACCACTTATATGTCTAGTAGTTTGCCCTTGCTTTCTGGACGGTGAGATCTATTTTTACCTTTCGTAAAAATTCCGGAAACGAATTTGCTTCCACACTGCCTGCCGCGGAGTTTGAACCAGGCACGCTTGGGTTGTGATCGAGCTACCTACCGCTAAAGCTACAGACGCTACATGTCTTAAAACAGCGAGGAACATCTGATGTTTAGAATTGAGGTGAGAGAGATGGAGTGTACGTGACGCTACATACGCTACATGTCTTAAAACAGCGAGGAACATCTGATGTTTAGAATTGAGGTGAGAGAGATGGAGTGTGCATGACGCTACAGACGCTACATGTCTTAAAACATCGAGGAACATCTGATGTTTAGAATTGAGTGAGAGAGATGAGTGTGCATGACCTCAGACGCTACATGTCTTAAAACATCGAGAACATCTGATGTTTAGAATTGAGTGAGAGAGATGGAGTGTGCATGAACGAAGAGAAAACTGAATTGACATAGACGTGATCAAGTCATTTTTGTCGTCATAAATAACACTATAAAAGCATCCCATTTCTCTCCTATCCCTTCCCACCACTCCTTGCTATTTCTCTTTGCCTCTTTTCTTGCATTTCCCAGAAATGGAGCAATTCATTCAATATGAAATGCTGTAACTAGTTTTTTTTTGTAAGATAGATTTATATGAATCTGTTTATTAACTCTGCCAATGCCGGTTCCAAGCCCGGATGAAAAGGAGGAGGACTTGTGCGTGAGGCCAGCTACCTCATCACAAAAATTGAAGTAGCTACAGAAACTTGCAAGAAAGGACGCCATACCGGTAAACCGACCAGCCAGGTGGTGTGCGGTGCACCTAGTGCATCAATACAATTGCTGATGAAAGCCGCTTTGCGGAAGTCAGCAACCCGACTCATACATTACTTGGCTCAAAAACAGACACTAAAATTGGATTTTGGAATGTGAGAACGATGGCCACGGCTACAAAATCAGCCCAAATTGCAGAAGAAATGAAGAGATACGAGCTGGACATAATGGGGTTAAGTGAGGTGAGATGGCCTGGAACAGATAGAAGAGTAGTTAGTGGATTAACTTTCATATATTCAGGAGAGAAGATGGTAAGCATTTTGAAGGAAAGAGGTGGTATAATGATGACACCTAGAGTAACAAAGAGCATGTTAGAATGGAAACCCATCTCGAGTCGGATAATTAGAGCCGCTTCAGTACCAGGCATGTCAATATGACAATACTGCAGTGTTATGCACCAACAAACGAGGCTGACGATGATAAGAAAGACACATTTTATGAGCAACTACAAGATCAAATTAACAAGACCCAAAAACATGACCTGTTAGTAGTAATGGGGACTTTAATGCCAAGGTTGGAAGTGATAATGTAGGGGTAGAGAGAGCTATAGAAAAACAAGGAATAAACACAATGAATGAGAATGGAGAAAGACTGGCGGAGTTATGTATGCTGTCAAACTTAGTAATTGGAGGTACCATCTTTGCACATAAGGAAATTCATAAACTTACTTGGCACTCACCAGATGGAGTGACCAGGAATCAGATTGACCATATGTGCATAAATACACAATTTAGAACATCATTGCTGGATGTCCGTGCGTACAGAGGGGCAGATGTAGGAAGTGATCATAATTTATGCATAGGTAAATTGAAACTGAAATTAAAAATTCACCATACTAAAAAGAACAACTGCGAATAGACAGTCAAAGGCTACAAAATAATGAGGTAAAAGAGGAATATCAGCTCGAACTTAAGAATAGGTTCGAGTTACTCAATAGTGAAAATGAACAGAACATTTAAGACAAATGGACTAAGATAAAGGACACACTATTAGGGGCAGCATATAGTAGCGCAGGATTAAAGACGAAAGACAGAAAACCCTGAATAAGCGATGACACCTGGAAATGTATTCAAGAAAGAAGAAAGATGAAACTAGAGATATTTAATACTAAGGATGCAACAGATGAAATCCAAGCTAAAGAGGAATATAGACTAAAAGACAAGGAAGTGAAAAGACCGGCTAGAAGAGATAAAAGAGCATATGTCAATCGACTGGCTGAAGAAGGGAAAAGGCAGCTATGACTGGAAACAGTAAAATGCTATACAACACACTAAAACAACTTACTGGAACATTTGTTTCAAAGGGTGGCCCAACCAAGAGTAAAGATGGTAAAGTTCTAACATCAGATACCGAGCAGAAGAAAAGATGGGCAGAACATTTTGAAGAAATATTAAATAGACCTGATCCACCAATACTACTCAAGTTTGACGAAGAGGCAAGAAACAGCTCCTACCAATTAACGAAGAAATGATAAGTGTAGCTGAGGTCACAGAGGCAATCGATTGCTTGATAAACAATAAGGCAGCGGGTGATGACAACATTACTGCAGAAATGCTCAAAGCGGCGGATGATACAACTATTAGCCAGGTGCAAGAACTATTTAATAAAGTATGGGAAGAAGAAACTGTCCCAGATCAATGGAAGAAGGGAATAATTGTTAAGATCCCCCAAAAAGGTGATCTCAAAGATTGTAACAACTGGAGAGGGATCACCCTATTATCAGTAATGACCAAGACTTTCTGCAAAATCATTCTTAATAGAATCAAAGGAGCAGTGGACACAACCCTGAGAGAAGAACAAGCTTGTTTTAGATTGGGAAAGCTGTTTAGACCAAATAATTACCATACGACTAATTGTGGAGGAACATATTGAGAAGTAACAGCCACTCATACTAAATTTCATCGATTTTAAAAAGCCTTTGATAGTCTACACATAATCTCTCTGTGGAATATTCTGAGATGCTATGGAATACCAGACAAAATAATAAACATTATTAAGAGCCTCTATTATGGTTCACAGTGTGCAGTTCGCACTGATGATGGACACAGCGACTGGTTTATGGTTGAAACCGGAGTAAAGCAAGGCTGTATTCTATCTCCGCTATTGTTTGGAGTGGCCATTGACTGGGTGATGCGAAAATGTTGCAGGCGCGAAACTGGCATCGATTGGGTAGAAAATAGTCAACTAGAAGATTTGGATTTTGCAGATGATATTGCCTTGTTAAGTAGAAACAACCAAGATATGCAAAGAAAAACAGGCAACTTGTCATCTTTAGCATCAAAAGGTGGACTGCAGATAAGCTATGAAAAACAAATATAATGAAGACACCAATGGCAAGTAATGCAGATATCACACTGGAATCTAAAATGATAAAAATAACAGAGCAGTTCACTTATTTAGGTAGCAATTTTGATTGCACAGGAAATGTTAAAAAGAAATTATGATACGAATTGGAAAAGCAACATCAGCTTTTAAAAGTCTAAATAAAATATGGAACTACAAGTTATGTAGTATTAAAACTAAATTACGAATTTTCAAATTTAAATGTTGTATCAATCCTAACATATGCTAGCGAGAGTTGGAAAATGACTAAAGATATAGAAAGCAAGTTGAATGCATTTGAAAAAGATGTCTGCGAAAAATAATGAATATAAAATGGAATGAATTCAGGAGAAGTGATGAAATCAGAGATATGTCTGGTCAACCACTAGTGACAATTGTTGTAAGAAAGAGAAGATGGAGATATGATGGGCACACCTTGAGGAGAAATGATCAACGAATATCAAAGCAGGCATTGAAGTGGGATGCAAAGGGTTCAAGAAAGAGAGGTCGACCTAAGGATACCCTGAAACGAACTTTGCTGAGAGAGGCAGGAAATATCGGTCTCAGTTCCATGGAGGAGATTGAGCGAGTTGCCCAGGATAGAGCGGTATGGAGAAATTACTTGCAGGCCCTATGTAACGTATAACGGTACGAGAGGAATTATTATTATTATTAATCTGTTTATTATATATTCCGCCAAATTCGGTCAGCTGGTCTAACAGTGGTGAAAGGGAACATGAAAGATTTCCAATAACCCGATCGTTATGAGCTTGGCAGACTGGACTCTAGTGTTAATATGGAAATATGACAAATCAGGTTTGTCAATCAGACAGACCTTGTGGAATAATTATCCGAACAATACTTGACACGGACAATCTTTTAATTTCATTGCGGCAAAGATCTCCTGCTCACATATTCAACAAAGTAAGACCTTCCTAGATGAAGTCTACCATTTATGAACATGTAAAACTTGTCCAACAAAAGGAACTTAAATTTGCTGTTCGGAGTAATTTTTTTGTTTGCTAAGTAGCAAATCTGACTTCTTTTGATTAGATTCTCCCTCACGTTAAAGAAGTAATACTTGTCATGTGATGATAATATTTCCTGGAAATGAGAATGGTACTACGTGTTATTTTCCTAGAAGAGATGTGCAAATATATTCACATTTTGGGAATACAACTAACTTAACGATGGCCGGATTAGTAGTAAAACCCGTTGCGGTATACAGATGACATGGTTAAGTATGTGTAAGATCAAGGTCAGACTACAGTGCTGGATATTGGTTATTGGTTGCTTAATTGACGTCACAGCACTTCGGGCAGATCCATAGGTGCTCAGTCTTCCCCAACAGATATTTCGAAGGATATGCATACTGATGGTTCATGTGGTTCGCTGGTTGACATAGTTGTAATCTATAAGATGCATTTTCATATCTATCTGTCACTATGTATACCCCACCAACGAGTGGTAGATGTAATAATTGCAAACAACTCACTCTGCAGATATGGGTTAACGGCCAATTCTCCTCTTTCCTGAAGAGCACATTCTTTTCTTGTACCATCTTCTACTTCTATAACAACTGTTCTGTTCTTCGAGTTAGACCACAGAAAATAAGAGGACTAAAACCGGAGACAACCAGCCAAGAGGGGGCACTATTACAATCAGGTTGTCACGCACTATCGCAAAATGAATATGTGTATGTCGTATTATTGAAATTTTTTATCATTTTATTTGAAGCGTATGCCATATTTTTATCATTTTATTTGAAGCGTATGCCATATTTCTAGTAATGTAATGCAGGAACTTGCGTCCTTGATATATATCATTCAGAAATAATGACGTCACGGAGAAAGCTGGCCCAGACGGAGAATATGAGGTTAATTTTAAAATGTCTTCCACCGATACTAGAAATAAAACGTGCTAACCAAGCACGCGATTCATAGAGTATCGAGTCTTTAAAAAATACATTTATTTCGAATATATACTTTTCTCTAGTTGGTATCGTGCCAGTAAAACCGATTTTAGATATTCCGAAACTCTTCTTAAATCACCAGTTCGCTTAAGGAGACTTTATAACATCATCCGGGTGAATGATCTCCACGGCTATACGCTAGCTTCGCGAACACTGATCACGTGGGAGGCAATGTCTACATCAGAACAAGAGAGAAGAGTTGTACACAAATAAGAAAACGCTCGTGTAAGGTTGTCGTAAAATCGAACTGGTGTCCATTATTTGGGCTTAATCGAGCGCGAAATTAAGTGCTCATATTTGCCGTGGCCACTACCAGGAAGGAAACAGGAGTCGCTGCAGCTTACTTCGGGAAATGTCTTAGCGACACAAGACCGGAGGCGGATTGGACATTTTCAAACTGGAAAACTAGTAACTAGTCCCACTAAAAATGGTTCACCATCTGTTCCGTAAAGTTGCATTTATATATGTTATAGCATACTAGAACATTGTAATAATCAAAATGGTTCACCATCTGTTCCGTAAAGTTGCATTTATATATGTTATAGCATACTAGAACATTGTAATAATCAAAATGGTTCACCATCTGTTCCGTAAAGTTGCATTTATTTATGTTATAGCATACTAGAACATTGTAATAATCAAAATGGTTCACCATCTGTTCCGTAAAGTTGCATTTATATATGTTATAGCATACTAGAACATTGTAATAATCAAAATGGTTCACCATCTGTTCCGTAAAGTTGCATTTATATATGTTATAGCATACTAGAACATTGTAATAATCAAAATGGTTCACCATCTGTTCCGTAAAGTTGCATTTATTTATGTTATAGCATACTAGAACATTGTAATAATCAAAATGGTTCACCATCTGTTCCGTAAAGTTGCATTTATTTATGTTATAGCATACTAGAACATTGTAATAATATTTTGTAATGAAAATCTCTATAATAGAAAAACACATTCACGTAATTATAAATGATAATTCTTCTTCTTCTTTGCGTTCGTTCTTTGCGGCCAATTTTATCATTCTTATTGTGACATATAATTGATATTTGACAAGAACGTATTTTTACGTTGTGTCAATTATGCACCTATGGTGACTAGACCAGAACATCCGGTTTCGCCAGCCTTTTATTTACTAGGGTAGTTTGCCCTAGATTGTACAAGTCCTAACGATCCGTTGTGCCGTATATTTTGGCTTGGTTCTACGCCGACGAGAAGGAGAGTACTGCGCCCCTTCTGACTGTGAGATCGTTCCGGATTAGGAACATTTCTCAGTTTTTTTGGGACATAAGCTTGTCTTGGGACGGCGTCTTACTCGTATAACACACCGAGAATAGTGTCGGCCTTCGCCAATGTTTGGATTTGGATAGCATGTCAAATCTTTACATTGTCGGCCTTACTTTTCTGACCACTTTGAGTTTATTCCGGAGTAGGGACATTTTCAGCCTTTTCGAGCACTTGGAAATTTGCAGTTATTACTCTGCATTTTCCTGACCCCGGAAACACTGGACTGGGGCCACGTACATATAATTTAGAGGGTCGTTTCATTAGGCGCTATCAGCGCAACTTAGATTTTGCGCTCGCCAAACAACACCCGCCCTGGTTTTTCCCGGGATGTTAGTTATGAGAACAACAGTACCTTGCCCGGTTGTTTCAGGGAAGGCAGTTTCGTTAGAAGCTCAAACGCAACTTTACGATTTGCGCTCGGCTAACTTTACCCAATATATTTATCTGCGCTTGGCCTCTTGTACGAAGTTTTCCGCAATCTTAACATGTGGCGTCACGATACGTTAGTTTTTCAGAGACACTTGCCGAGACATTTGATTTGTTACTCATCGCTTTCTTTGCTTCTTGCCCCACAGCTGGCAATTTATTTGTTGCCATTTGCTCCGGGGAGTTGAGATTCGTTCACAGACGACTCGTACACTACTGTATCTTACGTTTCAGCAACTATTTGGGCAACTTTTCGTCGGTCATCGGCCAGGAGATGCGTGCATTTTTTCAGGGATTTTGGACCTGCATTACTTTTCCGTGCTTGCACTACTATCACTACCTGTATCTCTCCCATCGATCCCTACCCGCTTAGACAGACATGATCCGTTGTCTGTTTCCCAGGCCACCGCGTGGAAATGGGGTAGGATCTTGAATAGTGCCAGCTCACTAAACCTGGCGCTACGTTGCCCCTAGGGTTGCGTCTGTGTCCCCAAATGATAATTTGAAATAACAACAGTAACAACAGGTTAAATTTAAAAATATATATATTTTAAAATTAATTAGTGTAAATATCACTAAAGCTGTTAAAACGTACGGATTTTCAAAGCACTAATCACATAGACAATAAGCAATTTAAGAAAACTTGTTTAGAATTTGTTCAAAAGAAAAGCAATAATATTATGTTTGGATTTTGTCCATAAGAAATGGAATATTATTATTTACTGAAATGTCATTTCATAAATCTATCCTGATGCTCATCAACACACAAATTTCAAGTAGCTAATTACAAAACAAAGATGCCGTTTGTACAAGTTCAACTATTGAATCTGAGCTTGCAACTGATTTGTGTAAACGACACGGTCAAATGATATTTATAGGCTAAGAATAAAATCCAGTATGTAGATGCGTGACAAAGCAAAATCTCAACACAAAAGTACTATCAAAATGATTACATTAAGAACGTCACATATTTTGAATATCTTGGCTGTATAATTAACAACAGTGGATATTTAAGGAAAAAAAGTTAGAAAAAGACTAACCATAGCTTTCTAGAGGGTGGTCAACATGAAGAAACTATGGCACGACACAAGTAAAGAAACAAAAGTAATAATGAATATATTAAAGAAAAAAGTTGAAGCTTTTGAAACAAAGTGTTACAGAAAAGTTCTTAGAACATCATGTACAGAAGAAATCAAACAAAGATATCATAAAAGACATGAGTATCGAGATAAATGACTCGTAAATAACATCATGTCCTGGAAGATGAAATATTTTGGCCACGTTAAACGTCCCAGTGGTGTGGAGAGAACGGGAATGGAAGTCACGGTTAATAGAGTACGAGGTAGGGGACGAAGGTGTTAACACGACAACAAAGAGACATTGAACACGACGCTGGAGAAGGAGAGAGAACTTACTATATACAAAGTTTTTCAGGCGGGTTGTAGTGAAAGCGAGGTTGAACATGCTATTACTTGATGTAGATGCGTGTAACATATATTTATATAGGATCTCATCAAGGTGTGTATCCTTTATAGGACGCTGCTATCTTTGCAGCACATCTGAAATTCACTCCGTCTCTAGCTAGTTCACCCACTTCGTTGATGGTCATATTCATGGTTTCTTTAATATCTTGTAGCCATCTTCTTCTTGGTCTGCCTCTGCGTCCTGGGACCCTGCCCTCTAGTATTGTTCTTTTCAGGCCATCGTGACGTTTGATGTAACCAAAGTATGTAATTTTTCTATATAGTATGTTGTTTATCAGCCAATTCTCTTTAATATTTAGTTCTTTCAGGACATCAGTGTTCTTTCTTTTTTTCTGTCCATGGTATTCGTAGGATCTTTCTGTAGCATTTATATAGGATACCGAAACATAAAAACCGATACTTCCTATATGACTTTTCAGAATTGCAAGGTAAACCTGACATTACCTCAAAGTCGCCCTTGTGGTGCCGGGACCCGCGAGGGAAGCAAAGAATAGTACCACTGCGACCTACAAGGCATGTCGTAAGAGGCGACTGATATAGGACCTTGGGAAGCTACCTTAGTAAGTAAAAAGCATCGCAGAAATCGGATGTGCTGACCTACCTGTAGGCGCATAACTGGAACAAAGTACAATAGCTCTTAGGCTCAGATCACGTACAAATTAGACAGAGTGGTCGATATGGAGAGTTAGAGGAAGAAGAAGCAGAAGACATCAAAGTGATTTTGTGATTCTAGTTATCTGGTTGTTGTAAACTATTCATTCAGAGTTTTTGATTGTCTGTCAAAATTAATGATAAAAGATTGCATTTCAATTTGCCCAAATCAGTACAATAGCATGTTTATCAGCGCTTCTGGTGACAATCTATCTTTTTTTTAAAGTTCTTGTAAACAACGAGAATCAAACCGTGCTAAGTCAGATGTTATACGTTCGTGGTTCTATAAGTTCGACAATATTAATTATTATTAATTGTATCGATCACTGGAGAAAACCACTTGTACCTTGTTGCAATCAACTGGATCATCAATTATTTCATCCTGCTGGAGTTCACTAGAAATTAGTCTAATGATTTTCTTGATTTTCTGAATTCTACATTATGTAATTCATCATCATCATCACATAATATTTTATTTGCTACTTTATTCACAATTTCTTATTGATGACATTATGTTTTCAAAGTTCGTTTGATTTAAAAAAAACCATATTCAAGGAACTGAAAGGTTTCTGAAAACAAAGAATTGACTTTGTTGCACTGGCTTCGTCACTATGCGCAGCATGAGCTACGTATCTCCACGAACAACCCAGCGATCTCATGAAAAAAGTGCATGTGTGACTTGGTCCGGATTCGAAGCTACAGTTTTCAGAGCGACAGACAAATGTCTAAACTACTTGGCCATAGAGATCTCTAAACTCCAGGATTTCTGGATTAAGATAATCTAATCTCGGACAATTACTATACAACAATAAATACTGAAAACTATCGATAGACACTACGTTTATTGTTGTTTATTTTGGTGTTAATTATTTTATTACTAATGTCGAAATTGTCCATATGTATTTGTTCAGTCACCATAATGTCTTAGTTTCTTGTTGTTAGTTTAAGCTTCCTGCGAAATAAAAATAATGAACAAAAACAAAACTACACCGTTTGTACCCCTTCTAACTAATTACACACATCACTACTGAACCAATCAAATGATCAGATTGACAACTAAAGATCCAATTTGATCGTCTGTATAGAAATCAAAGACAAATTGAAATCCAAAAGTCATTATTCTCAACAACATAATTGATGTCTAGTCGTGTTAGTGAGTGTGAAGTTACTGCTGACGTTGCACTTCAGTTTGGTTATTACGATCGTCGTATATCTCTGGTTTTCTCAAGTCCTGTCAATTCAATTTGCTGTGTTTACTTTCTCTGGAACATTGACCAGAGATCTCTTGACCAACATACCTATTATATTGTTTACATTTTACATCACTCCACAGAGACGGCTTCCCGTTTCTTTATGTCAGATACATTGACGTGACACAACGTTTAACCCTACCTTAGTGTCACGTGGTTAAACATATTTTTCACCTTTTTCTTAGGGTAACCATTTCTTTTCTTCACAAATTGTGAGGAATTTTTCCCGAAATGTGTAAAGTCATTATATGTAAGGGCTCAGTCTCGGAAGAAGTCTATGTGTTATTATAGTAGTGTACTAGGTACTGTGCTATTACCTCTGGGAAAGAGTTTCGGGTTAGGAACATTACCAGAGTAGAGTACTAGGTACTGAGCTATTATCTCTGGGAAAGAGTTTCGGGCTAGGAACATTACCAGAGTAGAGTACTAGGTACTGAGCTATTATCTCTGGGAAAGAGTTTCCAGTTAGGAACATTACCAGGTAGAGGTACAATACTGAGCTATTATCTCTGGGAAAGAGTTTGGTTAGAACATTGACAGAGTAGAGTACTAGGTACTGTGCTATTACCTCTGGGAAAGAGTTTGGGTTAGAACACCACCAGAGTCGAGTACAGGTAATTTGCTATTACTCCTGGAAGAGTTTCAAGGTTAGAACACTACCAGAGTAGAGTACTAGGACACTTGCTATTATCCTGGGAAAGAGTTTCAGTTAGACATTACCAGAGTAGTGTACTAGTAACTGAGCTATTACTCTGGGAAAGAGTTTCAGTTAGGAACATTACCAGAAGAGTACTAGGTACTGTGCTATACCTCTGGAAAGAGTTTCAGTTAGAACACTAACCCAGTCAGGTGAATAACTTGTTCTTGTATTTTTAGATTTGAGTCTGTAGTAAGATTACAGGGACGGAGAAGGCATGCGTAAGCCTTCGCTTTTAGACTCGACACGAAATTGTGAGTTAAATCCACTTGACGTCCCATACACGAGAAGGAATTTGCTCTTATCTCCTGCGCATTAAGGTTACAAATGAAGGACAGACACTTCTATCCTAAGGTTACTGGAAATTTTATTTTAAGATTACATCAGTAAAGTTTACAAGATCTGAGTCGGACAGTAAGGGTATAAGATTACATCAGTAAAGTGTACAAGATCTAAGTCTGACAGTAAGTGTGTATCAATGAAGTCGGATAAGGCACGCTTGTATGGCGGGGAACACGGATATTAAGGAAAGCAGACGTTCACGCAAAAATCAGTCAGAAGTGTCCTAACTACTCCTAAATTCATAGTTAACTAGCGCAGAAGAAGAAGAACAGTAAGGGTTTAGCAGGACAGTTTACGAGATTTGAGTTGTTTTCTTTGTGAGAATTTCCCTGACAAGAGTTCATCACTAATTTTGGCGGGCATTTTTCGCTTGATTCTGTCCAGCGATCACTTAACAAGACCACTAGTCGTCCCACGCATGAAGTCGTTTATTGTGAGGTCGTCCCACGCATGAAACCGTTTATTGTGAGGTCGTCCCACGCATGAAACCGTTTATTGTGAGGTCGTCCCACGCATGGAGCCGTTTATTGTAAGGTCGTCCCACGCATGAAACCGTTTATTGTAAGGTCGTCGCACGCATGGAGCCGTTTATTGTGAGGTCGTCCACGATGGATCCGTTTATTGTGAAGTCGTCCCACGCATGGAGCCGTTTATTGTGAGGTCGTCCACTGACGTATGAAACCGTTTATTGTGAGGTCGTCCACGCATGAAGCCGTTTATTGTGAAGTCGTCCCACGCATGGAGCCGTTTATTGTGAGGTCGTCCCACGCATGAAGCCGTTTATTGTGAGGTCGTCCCACGCATGGAGCCGTTTATTGTGAGGTCGTCCCACGCATGAACTGTTATTGTGAGGTCGTCCCACGCATGAAACCGTTTAATGTAGAAGTCGTCCACGCATGGAGCCGTTTATTGTGAGGTCGTCCCACGCATGAAGCTGTTTATTGTGAAGTCGTTCACGCATGGAGCCGTTTATTGTGAGGTCGTCCCACGCATGAAGCCGTTTATTGTGAGTCGTCCACGCATGGAGCCGTTTATTGTGAGGTCGTCCACGCATGAAACCGTTTATTGTAAGGTCGTCCCACGCATGAAGCTGTTTATTGTAAGGTCGTCCCACGCATTAAGCTGTTTATTGTGAGGTCGTCCCACGCATGAAGCTGTTTATTGTGAGGTCGTCCCACGCATGAAGCTGTTTATTGTAAGGTCGTCCCACGCATGAAGCTGTTTATTGTGAGGTCGTTGCACGTATGAAGCTGTTTATTGTGAGGTCGTCGCACGTATGAAGCTGTTTATTGTGAGGTCGTCCCACGCATGAAGCTGTTTATTGTAAGGAAATGTTCTGTAGTCTGACTTTGGTCGATGATATAAAATGGTTTTCAAGCTCTATGGAGGAAGTGTCCATCAATATCTTTACTTAGATATTGATTTTTATTTGGTCTTATTTATTGATGACAGCGTATTAGATCATATATATATATTGTTTGATATGTTCCAACATTGCATACATTTTCTGAACTGTGTGATTAAATATTTGAAAGTATTTTATAAAAATCTCACCAGACACATCGTAAACGTTTCATCAGAGAAATGTCTGAAATAGACAGCGCTATGAACATGTATGCATGAGCTTGATAAATGAGTGTGTACGTTGTCGTCGGAGAGTTCTTGTCTTAACCTCATTTCCTGTTCCAATCTGCCGCCAGGCACGTCTCAGTTTAAGAAGGTTAGTGAAGTTTTCTATGTCTAGGTGTGCGCCAGTTTTCCACAATCAATTTTGTCACACTCTAAGTTCTATTCCGTGTACGCCGATTCTCCAGTTGCACATCTGATATTGGCGTATGAACATTCTGAGTTTGGAGTCGATGCCAGTGCTGATGTGTAAGTGTTCTGCCGATGGCACATTCAGAAATCGAAAGGGAACTAACACCTGAGATGCGGGTAAGGTGGCATGTGGGATAAGTAGTCCCCTGTATTTAGTTGTCCAGTACCTTCTTTCCACTTTATACAGCAACTGGTAGGCAACATGGCACTCCTAGTGACATCTCACGTCGCATATCCAATAATAGACGACGTGGCACTCTCATTGACAAGAGACACGACAAATTCAGTGGCAGGTGAAGTAGCACACATGTTTGCTGACATCACTTTCAGAAAATGTATAAAATAATGTAACAATTAGTCATGAAATAATACCTAATTTTAATATCTCGGATAATTAACAAAACTATTTCTACGGTCTTCATTAGTTTCCAAATACTGTAAGGACAACTATTTATACATGTCGCTATTTGTTTCCAAACAGGGATGCATTTAGAGCTGCTGTCATGGGAACAGCCAACTTCGGGACAGAGACAAGCTCTAGATTATGATGATGATGAGTTAAGTCTATATTTAGAATCTCTTGTGGGGAACTGCCTAGAGTAGTTGATAGTAGCTCGGCCTGCTAGCTGTGAGACGCCTCATGGCTCGGGTTCGAACCTACTGTCCGGCATTTGTTCGAGTCCCTGGTCTTACTCAGGACGATAACGTGAGTACCTCTGAAGTCGGAGAAAATCTGCCTGTATGGCGAGGGAATACTAATTACGAGTACATTGAGCACACGGCTGCCAGTGTAAGTAATTTACAATGTGCACGCTGTTGCCATTGTAAGAAATTGGAAAAACGGATTTTCACGCAAAATTCAGTTTCAGATATGAAACTTCGTCTGAGTTGAAAGCGGACGAAAAAAAAAAAAAAATCTCTTGTCAAAGGTTATTGTTTCTTCTGGAACATCGAGAATGATTGACAGTCTCAAAACGTTACACTGCAGTATTAGGAAACTAGGTTCACGGGGATCGAGTTTCTGATCCTATTTTATTTATATTGCAGCAAGTTTTTCCACGTGGAAAGTCAAGTCTGAAATATGTAAGGGGTTAAAGTGTAGATAGGTAATTACAGAGCGAACATTCATAAATGAGGAAGATGGCGATAAAAGAAAAAAGTGAAATATGAATAAATTCATTGAAGAATAAATTGACATAAAAATATAAGGGATATCCAACATGACAGGAGGAATGGAAAGCAAAATGCCCGTGTCGTCTGGAAAATGCAAAAATTGCCGTGATGATATCATACGTCAATCAAACAGTTTGCCCAAATTTAAACAGGGTCAGTCATACCCTGGCAAACGAGCATGTTTTGATGGACAGGATCAGAGATGAGGATTAGATCATCCATTAGATACGTTGGAAGGTATGATCAGCTCGTATATTCTTCTCTAACATGGTCTATAAATTTACTAACACCTGAATCGTTCGTGTGTAGACAGATGTAACATGTCGAATGTACGAGGGTGCATTGAAAAGTAATGCCTCCAAGTCCATAACTTTGTTAATAGTGTTCGGAGGCAATTGACACCGATATCAGAATAAAGTATATGTAAGTGTGTTTTCAGGACAGTAAGTGTCAAGTGTCTGGAATGTTGCGCATGCGCACAACATTATCCAAGATGGCGTCATACATGGAAATTCGGTTGAAGCAAAGAGCTGTGATTGAATTCTTGACGGTCGAAGGTTGTGTTCCCATCGACATGCATCGGAGAATGAGAGCGGTATATGGTGATGCCTGTGTGGATGTGAGTACTGTTAGGAGGTGGGCAAGGACTGTTAAAGTACAAAACTCACCCACCCCAAAAAAATTCAAAACTGTCGCGTCAGCGGGAAAAGTTTTGATGACCATTTTGGGACCGTAATCCAGAGCGTAATCCACACATAATTTTTGGAACGCGGCAATACTGTCAATTCTGATCGGTATGTGGAAACGATGAAAAAACTACGGGCAAGACTGCTACGTGTTCGTCCTGGAAAACACGCAGTCCTTCAACATGACAATGCTCGTCCACACACCAGTAGACAAACAGCGGCAGCATTAATTTTGACGACATTTTAGCTCACCCACCATATAGCCCCGATTTGGCACCTTGTGACTTTTCCTGTTCCCAAAGCTCAAGGAACATCTCAAGGGAAACAGATATGCTTCTGACGAGGATGTGGCAGCAGATGTGCGTACCTGGCTTCGTGAAAAATCATCAGATTTTTTTTTTGACGGGATGCAACAACTAGTTCGACGTTGGCGTGTGTGTGTGGAACGTGGAGGTGACTATGTCGAAAATAATGACTCTATTGTGTAGTGGACATCTCAAGCTTTCTGAAAATGTATGTTTCATTTGTAAATTATGTATATTAACAAAGTTATGGACTTGGAGGCATTACCTTTCAATGCGCCCTCGTAGAATAAGATCGTCTAGCAAATGCTGTACTTCAGGGATAATAAATTTGCAGAATGCTAATGAGATATAATTTTGTTATTCTCTCTCACCCTCCCCTCCCTCACACCACCCCATCCCCTTCCAATCTCCCGAAATTTTACATGATGCCAAAGGTCAACACAAATGTAGTTTATCAGAAGATCAGCAAATATTTATCCTATGACAAGAGAGAGAGATGAAGAGAGCAGGGGCAAAAGTGAAGCAACTAATTCATCAACTATTTTGTCAACAATGTCATTAGGTTAGAAATCATCTTGATGTGTATGTACTCATTTGTTAACAAAAGCATATCTATGTCAAGTAAAGAAAGAACACGAAGAAGCAAGTAAAAAACAGCTGAAAAGAAAGAAATATAAATTGGCCATAAGTATGGCCAAGCACAAATCAGAAGTTGCGAACTGTAGACTAATAAAACTACCTTCCTTGTTTACTTGTGTTCAGCGTGAGTTTAAGTACAAAACACAAAGTGAAAACTTCCCCACTAAATCAAGTAAAAGACTTCACATACCTGGGGAACACTTTTTTCATTAAACGGAAGAATAACTAATGAAATTCAACACATATGCAACAAAGCAAATAAATAAATATGACAAATGGCGCCAATTTAAAGATGTAAGTACGTCACCATGAACACAAAAAGAGCAATGTTCAAACACAATCTTTCTCCCCACATGTTACCAGTGCCAAACCTGGACACTGACAACGAATGATAGAAGAAAACTAGTCACGACAGAGATGAAGTGTCAACGCAGACTGCTGGCAGTAACAAGAAGAGACCGGTTGAGAAATGAAGACATCAGGAAAAAGTGGGTACAACATCAGTACTAGACTTCATCAAGAAACAACAAATTAAATGGTTCGGCCACGTAAGCAGATTACCAACAAGCAGTACACCTCAAAGAGCAATGTTGCTCCGATACAACGGGTACAACGCAAAAGGCAGGCCACGCAAAAGATGGACCTCAGAGATAACAAAGACGACGAACGAGACTATCTACGAAGCGCATACAAAGGGCTCGTTTTAGAAATCTCTTCTTAACCTGCCGCTGTGAGGCAAACAGGATTCGAGAAAGAAAGAAAGTGAAAACTTCAAATTGTCCTGTGGCGTCAAAACGACAGGGTCCCAGATCGGTTGAGAATGTTCCTAGTCAGAAACGACTTGACCGACGTCAGAAAAGTGACACCGCCTGAACAAGCTCCTCGACGTAGATCATACCACGAGCTGAATGGTGTAGCTAAATAATGATCAATAAAGAGTGTAGAACATCATTTGCAAAAATAGACCGAAAATATAAGGGATTGTCAATTTAGACAAACCCATACTTATCCAAATGCTGAAATTCTCGGATGCGCCTGTCCCACATGCAAAGTGCATAGTATGCATTCTCTCCCTGGTTCATATCAAGTAAAGGTCTTAAAAGGACGAGAAACAATCTCTTGAGTGAACGCAAACCATTCGTCTGTCCGAACATGTGGTTGTCAAGTAAACTCTTTTGGCGTAAATCACACAGAGGTCACAGAGCGGGTCAAAAGGGATTTTCAAAAACGGAAGTAGCACTTTGGACTATATTCACATACAGATTGCCAAGTGGTCAACAAGTTGTGTGTCTAGATCGTCTACTGCACCAGAACCGATGGCGTACTGCACTGATAACCAATTGACTATATCTGAGTAGGAATTTTCGCAACCCTAGGCATAGCACTGCAGGCATAAAGTTCTTGGAGTCTTCTGGGCCTGCAAAAAAGCCAGTTACTCCCCCTTGCTCTTAATAGAAAAAAAGAGGAAAAATTCATAATACCTTGGAGGTCCAGAAAAAAAAAATCATTCGGTCACCCGCTCTAACCTTTCTTGTAACTTACTAATTGCATGTACTGACCAACCGTCCTAAAATCTGACTCTTGATAGTCGTGGAGACATTGATTTCACATTTCTAGTCCCTAGATCCTTGCTTCATTCTTCAGCTGTCACGTTAACATCCACCAGACGCGGTGAAAGACGTACAGGCTGACCTTGGTATACTCATGTGGTAAACCACATTTAGTGGTTTCTGTACTTAACTAAATCAAATTGAAAATCGAATATACTGACCAGATTCTGTGAGGTCGATCTAAATATTCATCTATAACCGAAGCACAACAAGATTCCCTGCGATATAAGTAAGTTACCTTGCAGTCAATCTCGTTAGTCCTTGTTGAGTAAGCTAAGAGCTTTGTGTATTCTAACCGGTCATCTGGATGATCAATATTCTTGATAAGGTCGTGTGGTAGCATAATAGAAATCTATGTGGGCTCTCTGTGGCGTATAGTTTAGGTGCTAGTTTCTAGTGCAAAAGGTACTAGGTTCGCTCCCTCGTGCAGCCATCTGGATATTTTTCTTTGATCTCAGTGTAGATATGAGATTGATTTCATAGTTTTATCGGAGACGGACGATAAAACGTAGGTACCTTGTTCAATTTGAGCATGTAAAAAACGCTTAGCAGTTCAAAATCAAGAAGAGCAGCATGGAGAGCCGATGCCCGGACAAAATTCATTAGAAATTATTACAAATCAAATTCCTACACAAAATGTCTTCATCATTTTTAAAATTACATCGCGGACCCTCGCCGGTGAAACGGAGTTCGTGCACTGCAGCTGAGATCTTCCTGTGTAAGAAAGAGATCGGAGCACACATGGTTACTCACGGAAGTGCAATGATAATGATCCATTATCAATCAATCTATAATCAATAATCTAATCAATAAAAAAATATTCTTACTTCAATACGGTACTTATGCTACTATCGTAATAACAAAGTACTGTAGTTTTATAAAATACAAAAGCAATGATAATACACAGCAACGTTTCGACCAAAAAACCTTTGTCTCTGAGATCTCTGTCGTAGTCTATATGTAGTGTGTTGTGAAATTCGTCCTCCTGTTGCATCGTTTGCTTGATAAAAGTCTTTGGTGGAAACGTTGCTGTGTATTGTCATTGTTTTTGTATTTTGTAAAGCTACAGTACTTTGTTATTACGTGTTTCGCCATTTTACATAGTTTTACTGCAGTCTCTCCCTTTATCGATATATTACGTTGCTACAGGTTATCGGAACGCAGGTAGTCCATTTTCCTGACTGCGTGTGGTTGCAATAACATGATCCTCAATGAGATTACATGTGAACATTCCTCATTGATTGGCAGACACATGTCCTCATTGGAAGAGCAGTACATGGTAAATCATTATGGCACACATGTCCCATAGACATCTGATGTGTAGTATCAGGGCCTCCATATAGTTTGGCAGATCGACTGTCTCGAGTTGCCATATGGTCATTATCCACATTATTTCCTCATTGTATGTGCATTGTCTATTCCAATTCATTGATGGAGTCATGTTTCTCATGAATCTCATTGATGCCAGTCATTGATCCTGTGAGCATTGATTTTGCAAAACATATCCTTCATTGCATGGCAGTCATTTTCCACTCGTGTGGTGCAGGATTCCTCATTGATGGCAGTACATTTTCCTCATTGATGGCATGGGTCACATGTTCTCATTGGCATTCCTCCTTGATGGCAGTACATATCCTCATTGATGGAGTACATATCCTCATTGTGGCAGTACATGTCCTCATGATGGCAGTACATTCCTCATTGATGGCAGTACATATCCTCATTTATGGCAGTACATATCCTCATTGATGGCAGTACATATCCTCATTGATGGCAGTACATATCCTCATTGATGGCAGTACATATCCTCATTGATGGCAGTACATGTCCTCCTTGGTGGCATTACATATATGCATTGATCGCAGTCGATGTCCACAGTAGTTACAATTAATCCTCTCATTACGAGCAGTTACTGATCTCATTAGTGATAAGTAATTATCGAATACCTCTTAGTTAATAATCTCACTACTGAAAGGTAATGTTCTCTTTACCGAAGTTAACGTTCTACTTGATGACAGTCAATTTGTTAAATGATGTATTTTTCTTCTAATATTTACAAGTACAAAAAGCTTATCGGATATGTTTGTGCAAACATGGTTCGGTCGAATCTTATCTGATTATTCTGTGTTCAACGTGTGACGCTGTTTATGATATACACTCCTTAGTGAAGCTATTTTCTTAGAGAGCTAGCTGGTTGTATTCTGAAAACTTTCGTCTGTAGAGCTAATGCTAAGAAATATAGGTTTGAGGTTCGAATCTCGTGTTTGGTAAGTTTTTTTTTCTGGAAGAACTTAAGACTGTCTATTTATTAATCGTATTCTTTGGCTCCGGTACTTCCCTTGAGTTTCTTAAAAGTCCATACTCTCTTTCATTTTTCTTCTAATGGTACTTAATTTTGATGCAGTGTTTCCTCATGCAAGTTGTTATATCTGTGAAAGATGACGTTCAGATGATTCATATTATCAAAGTTTGATAACATTCGATCTCGTCTGTTTACAGTGTAATCATTTTACATTCAAGTTTGCTGAGCCCAGGCCATGTTCATGGAATTCTTGATCTTTCATCGAACTCAACAATACAATCAATATATATTTTAAATAAGATATTATAGTGATGTAATTTGATCGATATCGACCAACATAGATTGTCATATCTACGCCATAGATCAATGCTAGATTACCATGTATGTACCAGCTAGCTTTACTATGTAGCTTTACGTTGAGTTTAGGTGTGGAGTCTTTTCCAGCGGTGGCTGCTCTCATGTCGACCCAGCTTCAATTAGGTACCATAGAAACATGGGGAAGTAATGCTGATCGAAGTGATGTTGATCACATCACCCACCGTGTACCGTAGGTCAAAGAAAAAAACGGCATAACACCGTATTCACCAACATAACTTATGTGATGAAAAAGAGTAATTTTACTTTTTTATTTATAAATTGTATATTTCATTACGTTGTGCACATAAAAACTATGAGAAATTGATGCTTGGATGTTAGAAAAAAAGCTGACAACTAAACTGGTCTCGTGTGTTTTTGGTAAGCAAAGAAATTTTGGTCCGATTTAAAAAATTGATTTTCACAATTTTGCAAATTGTGCAGCAAAGAGTTACCATGCTTACTGCTGTGCATGTGTAAAGCGCTAGTGTAAAGACTGACTGAAAATGTTACAAGAAATATATATTCTTAAATCAACTTAACTAACTCATAACTCGGTAAAGAAAGCACGTAAAGACTTGAAAGTGGCCGCGCTGACGTACACATTTTTGCAAGAATTAGATGTCTAGGTTCCATAATTCCAGCTGTTTCATACAGTAAAGCTTTACGAGGATAAAATAGAACGTAATTGTGCCTTTAAATTCTATCTATATCCTCTTCATGTTTCAAACAATAACAACATCAAAACAATATCAAAATTGCAATCTGGCAAACCTGACTGAAATTGTGGGCAAATCTAATAAACAAGTATAATTTATGCAACACTCGTACGGTTGAAAGAAAAGCGGCAAAGTCTTTGGAAATTGTAATGCCAAACATGACGCTTATATTGCATAATAATCAGACAATTTAAGAGTATCATAAACATGGTACTTTATGGTATGATCTTATTGTTGTTCAAATAATTTAGTCAAGAGAGAGAGAGTATTCAATGTATGGACAGACATACACAGAGAGAGAGAGAGAGAATTCAATGTATGGACAGACATACAGAGAGAGAGAGAGAGTATTCAATGTATGGACAGACATACACAAGAGAGAGAGAGAGAGAGAGAGTATCAATGTATGGACAGACATACACAGAGAGAGAGAGTATTCAATGTATGGACAGACATACACAGAGAGAGAGAGAGAGAGTATTCAATGTATGGACAGACATACACACACAGAGAGAGAGAGAGAGAGAGTATTCAATGTATGGACAGACATACACAGAGAGAGAGAGAGTATTCAATGTATGGACAGACAACACAAGAGAGAGAGAGAGAGAGAGTATTCAATGTATGGACAGACATACACGAGAGAGAAGAGTATTCAATGTATGGACAGACATACAGAGAGAGAGAGAGAGAGAGTATTCAATGTATGGACAGACATACACAGAGAGAGAGAGAGAGAGAGTATTCAATGTATGGACAGACATACACAGAGAGAGAGAGAGTATTCAATGTATGGACAGACATACAGAGAGAGAGAGAGAGAGAGAGTATTCAATGTATGGACAGACATACAGAGAGAGAGAGAGTAGTCAATGTATGGACAGACATACACAGAGAGAGAGAGAGAGTATTCAATGTATGGACAGACATACACACAGAGAGAGAGAGAGAGTATTCAATGTATGGACAGACATACAGAGAGAGAGAGAGAGTATTCAATGTATGGACAGACATACAAAGAGAGAGAGAGAGAGTATTCAATGTATGGACAGACATACACAGAGAGAGAGAGAGAGTATTCAATGTATGGACAGACATACACGAGAGAGAGAGAGAGTATTCAATGTATGGACAGACATACAGAGAGAGAGAGAGAGAAGTATTCAATGTATGGATCAGACAGTACAGACAAAGAGAGAGAGAGAGTATTCAATGTATGGACAGACATACACAGAGAGAGAGAGAGTATTCAATGTATGGACAGACATACACGAGAGAGAGAGGAGTATTCAATGTATGGACAGACATACACAGAGAGAGAGAGAGAGTATTCAATGTATGGACAGACATACAGAGAGAGAGAGAGAGTATTCAATGTATGGACAGACATACACAGAGAGAGAGAGAGAGTATTCAATGTATGGACAGACATACAAGAGAGAGAGTATTCAATGTATGGACAGACATACACAGAGAGAGAGAGAGAGTATTCAATGTATGGACAGACATACAAAGAGAGAGAGAGAGAAGAGTATTCAATGTATGGACAGACATACAAGAGAGAGAGAGAGAGTATCAATGTATGGACAGACATACAGAGAGAGAGAGAGAGTATTCAATGTATGGACAGACATACACGAGAGAGAGAGAGAGTATTCAATGTATGGACAGACATAACAGAGAGAAAAGAGAGTATTCAATGTATGGACAGACACAACAGAGAGAGAGAGAGAGTATTCAATGTATGGACAGACATACACAGAGAGAGAGAGTATTCAATGTATGGACAGACATACACAGAGAGAGAGAGAGAGAGTATTCAATGTATGGACAGACATACAGAGAGAGAAAAGAGTATCAATGTATGGACAGACATACACAGAGAGAGAGAAAAGTATTCAATGTATGGACAGACATACAGAGAGAGAGAGAGAGAAGTATTCAATGTATGGACAGACATACACGAGAGAGAGAGAAGTATTCAATGTATGGACAGACATACACAGAGAAGAGAGAGAGTATTCAATGTATGGACAGACATACAGAAGAGAGAGAGGAGAAGTATTCAATGTATGGACAGACATACACAGAGAGAGAGAGAGAGTATTCAATGTATGGACAGACATACACAGAGAGAGAGAGAGAGAGTATTCAATGTATGGACAGACATACAGAGAGAGAGAGAGAGAGTATTCAATGTATGGACAGACATACAAAGAGAGAGAGAGAGAGTATTCAATGTATGGACAGACATACAGAGAGAGAGAGAGAGAGAGAGTATTCAATGTATGGACAGACATACACGAGAGAGAGAGAGAGTATTCAATGTATGGACAGACATACACAGAGAGAGAGAGAGAGTATTCAATGTATGGACAGACATACAGAGAGAGAGAGAGAGAGAGAGTATTCAATGTATGGACAGACATACAGAGAGAGAGAGAGAGAGAGTATTCAATGTATGGACAGCATAACAGAGAGAGAGAGAGAGAGTATTCAATGTATGGACAGACATACAAAGAGAGAGAGAGAGAGAGAAGATTCAATGTATGGACAGACATAGACAGAGAGAGAGAGAGAGAGAGAGAGAAGAGTATCAATGTATGACAGACAACAGAAGAGAGAGAGAGAGTATTCAATGTATGGACAGACGTCACAGAGAGAGAGAGAGTATTCAATGTATGGACAGTACACAGCAGAGAGAGAGAGAGTATTCAATGTATGGACAGACATACACAGAGAGAGAGAGAGTATCAATGTTGACCATACACTTGAGAGATGAGAGAAGTATTCAATGTATGGACAGACATACAGAGAGAGAGAGAGAGAGAGAGTATTCAATGTATGGACAGACATACACAGAGAGAGGAAGGAAGAATCAAATACAGACGTAGAGAGAGAGAGTATTCATGATGGACAGACAAGATCATGATGGACAGACGAGGAAGAGAGAGAGAGTACAAGATGAAGACATACGAGAGAGAGAGAGAGAGAGAGTATTACAATGTATGGACAGACAAAGCGAGAGAGAGAGAGAGAGTAGTTTGAAAATATGCGGATTTAGGGAAAACGAAAATTGAAATATCAAGCAACATAACGACAATACCAGAGAAGACACACTTGAATGGAACCCGCAAGGAAATCGAAAATGAGGAGCCTAAACAACGCTGAGACGAAGACTTTGGGAACTGAGGAGACTGACTAACCACGGAGTCAAAGAAACAGTCGAGACCGTAAAGTCAAGAGCCAGACAGACGAAATAAGCAAGTGAAGTCAGAAGACAAATGCAAGCAACACGCGCATCCCCACACACACATACGCAGCACGCACACACACTACGCGACAAGTACAAACTACACGCAATATAAATTAATCATCTTGCCTATAATTTCACTTGAATAATCATGGATAACGTCAGACCGTGACTTGTTGACATCGGTCAGTTGAGACAACAACCACGGACAAGTCAAATATTTGTGTAGACAACGGAATTGAAGTACCATCTATACCATTTTCTCTGCCTGCTCTTTGTTTATAGTGTCAATATTTACTGGCATAACTGTGTTGGTATAACTAGAGACCGTACTGAAAGTTGTCTTTGGTCTGGCAAGGACTTACTTTGGCAGACATCTTGTGGACTGAGTATCGATTGATATTATCGATTGAATCGTAACATAATATTATTGTTGACTTTACGATGTATAACAGTCTATTCATTCTTTGTCAAAGATACCACATCGGTTGTTACAAGAATGCCATGAGATGTAAGAAAGTGTATATGATAGATTTAGTGAATGTCACTATAGATGTTGATATAAGCGAAACATAGTATCTGATATCTCACCTTATAATATCTACAAGTGACAAGTTCATCTCTCAGTGTGGCATATTTGTTGGTGCAATTACTATTGGGATGTTTACAAGATAGTGTAATTCTATCGTTGTTGTTATTGAATTGCAATAACCGTTACTTTGTATTCATAGCCTGGTATTGTCATTAATTGTATTATACAAGTTGCTACTTTGTATTCATAGCCTAGTGTTATCATTAATTGTATTGTAAAAGTTGCTACTTTGTATTCATAGATTAGTGTTATTATTAATTGTATTGCAATAATCGTTGAGATAGAACACACCAACAACCCATATCAAATATTATAAGGAAACGAAGGTGGAAATATTTAGGTCATGTTCTTGGATCAGACGAAAAGAGACTAAATCGACAAGTCCTTATATGGTCACCAGTTGGGAAAAGAAAACGTGGAAGACCAAAGACCACTCTTCGAAGAACCATCCAACAAGAAAGTAAACTATTGGGATGTAAAACCATACAAGATCTCCAACTGCTAGCAACGAACAGCATCACATGGAGATCTAACACCTCTGCCCTATGTGCCGCCTTTTGCACGAAAGGAACAAACAAACACACTAACTAATAATCGTTACTTTGTGTTCATAGACTAGTGTTATCATTAATTGTATTGCAGAAATCGTTACTTTGTATTCATAGACTAGTGTTATCATTAATTGTATTGCAGAAATCGTTACTTTGTGTTCATAGACTAGTGTTATCATTAATTGTATTGCAGAAATCGTTACTTTGTGTTCATAGACTAGTGTTATCATTAATTGTATTGCAGAAATCGTTACTTTGTGTTCATAGACTAGTGTTATCATGAATTGTATTGCAGAAATCGTTACTTTGTGTTCATAGACTAGTGTTATCATTAATTGTATTGCAGAAATCGTTACTTTGTGTTCATAGACTAGTGTTATCATTAATTGTATTGCAGAAATCGTTACTTTGTGTTCATAGACTAGTGTTATCATTAATTGTATTGCAGAAATCGTTACTTTGTGTTCATAGACTAGTGTTATCATTAATTGTATTGCAGAAATCGTTACTTTGTGTTCATAGATTGTTTGGTCTTATGTAGGAGATTGAATGCCTCTTTAAGTCGAGGCACGCAATTTCAACCTAAGGACGAATCTTGTTTTGGTTATATCACAGCGTGCAGGTCAACAAACATGAAAACAAAGAATTAACTCCTTTCGGAGAATCCAAGTTATCTTCATAGATTAGTGTTCTCATAATTGTATTACTAAAGTTACAATTTTGTCTTCAAAAACTAGTATTGTTACAATTGTATTACTAAAGTTACAACTTTATCTTCAAAAACTAGTGTTGTTACAATTGTATTACTAAAGTTACAACTTTGTCTTCATAAACTAGTGTTGTTACAATTGTATTACTAAAGTTACAACTTTGTCTTCATAAACTAGTGTTGTCACAATTATATTACTAAAGTTACAACTTTGCCTTCATAAACTAGTGTTGTTATAATTGTATTACTAAAGTTACAACTTTGTCTACATAAACTAATGTTGTCACAATTGTATTGTAAAATTGTTACTTTGTATTCATAAACTATTCCTGCCCCTGTAGTGGCATCCCAATTGCAATGCAGCCGTTGTTGCGAATCACTTGTGGTGGAGCGGCTGGTATCTGTTATCGTATTGCTTACATCCCCAGTAAGGGAGGTAGTTAGATGGTTTACTAAAGGCTAGAAATGACAACAGTTGATATCACAAAGCTGGTAATGTAGTGTAAATAAAGTCTCTTGGTGTTGGTACAAAACTATCGAAAATATTCGTGTGATATTCAGTAATTGTGTTAATAATAAAGTCGTCCATCGCAAGTGATGATGACAACAGACTCAGACGTGTGCTGCTGCACCTCTCTGGTGTATGCGGAAGTGACTATAGACCACAATGCCCTACCACAGGTGGGGCATACATGATAAAGGTTAGACATGTAGATGTTGGGTGTTCTGTCTTTTCGAGCAGCTCGTTTTCTCTGTGCCTCAACGGCACGACGATTCTCAGCTATCCTCTTGTGTTGTTACAGTGCCCCATTTGGCAATCTTGTGCAAGGGATTCCCAGCACGGGGTGTCTATATTGAAGCATTTCAGAGACACTTTAAGAGTGTCATTAAAGTGTTTTTTCTGTCCACCAGCTGAATGTCTGCCTCCTTGAAGCTCGCCATACATCAAACGTTTTGGGATGCATTTATCAGGCATCCGTGCAGCGTGACCGGTTCATCTCACTTGGGCCTTCAGCAGCAGTGTGTTGACGCTTATGATCTTTGCTCTTATGAGGACTTCGGTATCTATAATTTTGTCCTGCCAGTTTATTTTTAGTAGTCTGCGTAGACAACTTGTGTGGAATTTAAGGGGTTTAATTTTCTTGTGTGTCTGCTATAATCTGTCCATGTCTGTCCATATCTGTCCATGTCTGGCTGGCGCACAGCAGCGTGGTTAGCACTATGGTCCAGTAAACTTTCAGCTTTGTGGCTACGCTTATTCCCTTTTGCTCCCTGTGTTCAATTTTTATTTACTAAGGTAGCTTCCTAGGCCCCTACCTCAGTCGCCTCTTACGACATGCCTTATAGTGTTACTATTCTTTGCTTCCCTTGGGCCCCGGCAACATACGGGCGCGGCATGTTGCAATCTTGACTTCCCGGTGTTTCTCTTGTACCTCTAACTGAGCCTGGGTTGACCAGCCTTTATAGTTAGAAAACACCCACGCTAAAAGTAGATCGAAGAGAGAATATTCAAGACATTAAACACTCCTCTACCGTGACTTTCTATGGCAACGTTTATCAATCAGGGGTACGAATCCCCTGGAGGTACTTACTGAATTGTTCAGGGCGAGAAAAATAATCAGTAAGGGCGGAAAAACAAGTAAAGTAAACAATAAAAATGCAAAACCTTAGTAATGGAACAATAAAGTCCAGATTTAGAATTGTGTATTGATATAAGGGAAGATTGAAGTAAACCTATGTAGCAATAGGGAAACGCGTAAAAAAGATTGTATATTGCATCGTTTGAGCCGGATTTCAAGTAACTAAGTGCATAAATGTAAAATAAACATTATCACTAACAATGCTTCAAACGGCTAGTATTTGTTTTACTAATATTGTATCCACTAGTGATCTGTTTTACTAATTGAGTTTCTGTGTTTCGAATATTGTCAAATTAAAAGGATAAGTGCAGTAATTTTTCCATCCCAACTTATTACATCATCGAGCTGGTGTGTTGGGCCGCTGCACACTGCTGGATTTGTTGGGGCGGAGATCGGAGCCTCCATGGACGTGCCCTAATTACTATGATGATAGTCCTCATATAACTGATAACTGATTACATATTTTTTATTGTTATATATTAGGATAGGCACTGACAAAAAATAATTCAGTATTTAAAAACAGGTATTCTAAAAACAAGGAGTACAATTTATAGAAAAGGGTTTAAAAGGGGTGAACACGTAAAAAAAAAGGTTGGAAACAACTGCTCTAATGTAATAATAGTAATAATTCATTGCAATAGTACGAGTAATCATAAATATAGTAATGGTTACAGAAGACGTAGTACAATTAATAGTAAACAGTATCTGTTGTAGTTGCAGTTGTAGCTGAAATAGAATTAGCAACTAGTTCTTAGACAAGAAGTGTAAGTAGAGTAAACTAACAGCGGACCTGTGGTACTTGCGCCTTTCTGTCAGTCATATTCGTCTTTGACAATGGCAGTTATATCAGCTATAATCTAAGTAATAACTTTTATGTAATCCCATCATTTTTGTTTCTTTGCTTAATTGGATAGAAGGAAAAGTGTTGGAGATGGGTTGTGGGGATGGTTGAATTAGTTATCATTCAATTAAGGCAAAGGTACAGAACTGTGTAAGAGTGATAAGGTAAGTATATCTATAGTTATCTCCCGTGAACAACATTATTTTTCTCGTTAATTTTCTGCGTTAATCTGCTTCGTGGTTCTGTAACCCACTTACATTCTTTTGTGTTCTTCAATGTTCTTATCTTCTTCTTAGTCTCACTGTTTTATCATTACTTCAGATGTAGTGTCATCTCCTTATCGAAGCTTAGCTGTACTGATCTCCAGCACGTTCTTTTCCTTTCAAGACAACACGCACGCTGACGCTATTTTTCCCCGTTTGCTATAAATTCAGGTGTGGTCATGTCGCATCCGATTAATTTTTGCGTGAATGCTTGCTTTCCTTATGCTCAATGTCAATCGCCATTCAAACAATCTTTACATCGACTACAGAGTTACCTATTCACTTAGAGAGTTGTCTTCCCACTTATAGAATTTTCCTTTCCCGTAGCGTATTATTTTTTTCTTGAAGATCTTCCTTTTCCATATATGTTATTTAAGATAGGTGTGTGTGATCTGCTTCTTTATGTTTTCTCAGTATTTCATTTGTCTATGAAACTATAATATATTTCAACATTTGTTTCAGCTATATTTCTTTTGGGCCTTTTTGACGGTTTTTTCCATGAAATATGCCATTTCTTCTGTACAACAACATTTATAAGTAATCAATCTTGTCTTGTATCTGTCTGTTCATTGTACTAGTTTTTATAACCACAGAATAATTATACAATTTTTAATGGATCTCATTTTTAACGTATTTTTTATTTGTTTGTGTTTTTTAACATCTATCTCATATTGTTCAATGTAGTTTTAATAACCAGTAAACTGTTCCTGACTTGGAATTTGCATCTTGATCATCTGCTATTGAATATTCAAGTTATAAGGAAATTGTGCTTGTTTCAGTCTTACTTTATTTATATTTGGTTAATTTTGGCTTGTAATTCGAACTTACATCGTTATCTAATGCTTTTTTCTCTCAGACATGTCAGACCTACCATAACGGGGGTGGACAAAACCTACTGCGGGAAGAGGTCGGCAAAAACGGAGAAGCAGAAATCATATGAATTATATCCTACAGAACTACCCCAGTATGCAGGTGATCCACTTGCACCAGTGTCCAAGACAAACTGTATGGCGTGGCTGATAATCTGAGGCAGAAGACGGCTGCCTTTATTAGAGAACCCGAAATCCCAATCTAGTGAGAACGCAGAAGAAGAAGATATGTCTAGTCTCAATTTCAACTAGCGAGTCTCTATTTTTGACTAAACCTTATCTACATGCTTGTATGCGGTTTCGATTATGTAGCTTAATTTGCTATTCTTTAAATTGTATTTTGTCTGTCATTTATATGAGAGTCCTGTTTTCTTATCAACATTTCACTTGTCTTATGTGTTCTTATCTACCTAACACATCACAACTCAACCCCGTCGCTCCCGTCTATCAATGTACCGATTGTTACATATCGATTGCTCTAAATTTATCGATTTCATCGACTTGGTGCATGACAAACATATTTTTAGAACATCGGTAATATGGCTTCTACTGTTGCGGGTATTGAACAGGTACAATTATTGATCAGTGGAACAGCTCGCTGACAGTGCGGTAACGGTTATCTGATAACATGGTATAATAGAATAATATTACGTTTCTCATGTCTACATTTTCCCGCATAATACGAAAACTTTTTGTTCAAATCCCGGTGTCTATCCTACTAAAACATATCTAACCATATTATGCTACGATGTTATTGATTTCTGTTTACAATGTCCAGATGTGGAGGTACTATTCTAACCAAATGAATTTTGACTAATTCTGATATATATGACGGTCTATTGCTTACACATTTTAATCGATTGATTGATTGATTGATTGATTGGACCATCATCATTGAACTTCAGTAAGTATGTGTGCTCCGATCAGTTTCTCACACAAGAAGATATAAGATGCAGGACACGATCTCCGTAGCACCAACGAGGGTATGTAATTTTGAAGATGGTGAAGATATTTTTGTAGGAATTTTATTTTCAATCCTTTCTAATGAATTTTGCCCGGGCAGCGGTTTTCCAGCCTGCTCTCCTCGATTTCGAAGTGAAAAGGATTCTTTTACTTGTTCAAATTGAACACGGGATCTACGTTTCATCGCCCGTCTCCGATAGGACTAGGAACTCGATCTCACCTACACTGAGATCAGGGGTCTCTCGAAAAATATCCAGATGTCTTCACGAGGGAGCGAACCTGGTACATTTGTCACGAGAGACGAGCACCTAACTATCTCTACACCACAGAGACCTTTCAATCGGTTACAACTGTGAGATAGTATAGGAGAAACAAATTTTCCTTTTTTGAAGAGGAAGAATCAGCTGATTTAACGCGGACCTTTGTATATTCTTTCCTACACTAACGTCGATTTGCATAGATTGTTACTTATAATTGTGCTTGGATTTTGAGTCGAATTCAAAATCTGATGTCATAATATTGAAATCAATAACCATTGGGTTGTTTCATTTCATCCATTGCTTAAAAAGATATTTGATGTTCACATCATCATCAAAAGTTTATAAATTAGTTATGTCAATTAAATATATTCCCAAATAAGCATACACAAATTCAGATCATGATATATATATATATATATATATATGGCCTTTTCGTCTTTACAGACGGTCAATTGGCAAGTGTTTTACTGTGACAACTTCTGAGTTTTCGCTTTTCTCTCTTGTCGTTCAGCTCGTATATAAGTCTCTTCTCAAAAGACTCTGCGTCTTTTCGTAATTTGGCTTTCCACACAACTCTGTCATCAGCTAGTCCCTCCCATGTGCTGGGACCTATAGAAAAGTTTATATATATATATATATATATATATATATATATATATATATATATATATATATATATATATATATATATGTAATAACAGGATAACAGGTTTTCCCGCACTGTCGGATAGTGACATTAAATATATATTTTGTGTTGTGAACCTGGCAACTGCAACCATAGTACTTAAAAACTTTAATTAATACATTTCAACATGGCTGGCCTCTGGCTGTTCATGTTCCTGGTTGTGGTCAATTTGGGTGAGTTCTGTATCTTGGTATACCCATATCAACACGTTAGCAACTGAGATATCACTAGTTAAGAATACAATACAAATCCGTTCTATAATAAAGATATCTACTAACTGGGAGAAAGTATTAGGATTGCAATACTTAGCCCTTTAAACAAGAAGTAAATTGCGTACCGTGCTTTGTGTATTGTGTTTTCCTGTCTCCATGGAGAGAGATTATGCTTGCTTGATCACAGTTACCACTTATCGTTATCTGGTTTATTTAAATTGTTAACAGGAATTTGATACAAAATCGTATCTGTCTTATCTTCTGTTTGCTTTAGTTTATACTTGTCTGACTTAAAAAAAAACCAGTTTATACTAAGTCTGATATTGTAGGCGAGAATGAGACAGAACTACAATAACTAGTAGACACAACTAGCAAAGTATATGGATTGAACGTTAAGTTCTAGAAAAACAAACAAATACAGAAACTTCAACAGCAAATAATAGAAGAAATCAAAGAAAAATATAAAAATACACGGAGAATTACTTAAGTAAGCAAACAATATTATATAATATCGAAGACACAAGATTACAGATGATGAACTGAATATCGTGACATATTCTGTACAGGACTTAGCCATCAACAACAGTAAGCGAGTCATCGATTCTCTGGTCACCACTTATACGTTCAGTAGTTTGCCATTGTTTTCTGAACGGTGAGGTCTACATTTATCGTTCGTAAAAATCAAAGGGAACAAATTTGCTTTCAAACTTGCGCTACACCGAGTTTGAGCACAGTCAACTCTAGATAAGTTTATAGCTGGCTCTGGTTTGCGCCAGGTACGCTTAGGTTGTGCTCACTAACGGTTAAGCTACAGACGCCCACAGATGATGACAGATATGAAAAAGAGAATATGAAATAGAATAGGAACGGTTAAATGTATATTCAGTGATATCAGCAAGTTACTAACATATTAATATGTAGCAGATATTAAGCTAAGGATGGGGATCATCACAGCCTATATTTACTTAGTGGGTGTCAGTAGCTTAAGCGGTAGTGAGCTCGATCACAACCCAAGCGTACATGGCTCAGTTTCCGCGGCGGGCAGTTTATAAACAAATTTGTTCCCGTGGATTTTTTGAATGACCAAAAATAGACATCACCGTTCAGAAAGCAATGACACATATAAGTGGTGCTTAGAAAATCAACAACTCGTTTACTGTATTTGATGGTGACGTCCTGTGACGGATACGCCCACGATTTTCATTAATTTTTACTTTATTTCTTTGTATGGTTCAGAAACATGGACAATAAATAAATTTTTCGGAGACAGAATTAATGAGTTTTGTGATATGGATATACAGGAGAATAGATCGTATTTCATTTAATGAGAAACAGACAAATAAACCAAGTGAAAGAAATCAAATACTTAGGAAGCATATTCACAGAAGACGGAAAACTGGATAGAGAGATAGAGGCTAGCGTACAAAAAGCAAATGCTGTAACCTACTAGCTAGCCCCATTGTTAAGGCACCCAAAAATTTCACATGCAGCTAAGCAACAGATGATCAACAGCATTTTTATACCTACTCTGTGTTACCAGAGCCAAACATGGACATTGAGCAAAGCGCAGTCACAAAAATAACTACATGTGAAATGCGTTGCCTGCGAGAAGTTACCAACAACACAAGAAAGACAGAATCACCAACATCAGCATAAGAAAGAAAGTTGGCACAAAACCGTGCTTGAATTACATAGATAAACAAAGAATGAAGTGGTTTGGCCACTTAATAAGAATGCATCCAAACTCCACAGTATACAGAGTCTTCTACAACAGAACATCGGGAAAGAAAGAAGAGGAAGACCACGGAAAAGATGGTTAGATGGCGTAGCAGAATCCTGTGAAAGAGCAAAAATAACAATCACACAAGCTACCAGAACAGCACAAGACAAAAACAGAAAACCACGACACTGGGCAGCAACCCGGTAGCAATGTGACGACAAAAGAAGAAGAAGAAGAAGAAGACAAATAAAGAAGTTCTAGAAAAACTGGGAATAAAGAAAGAATTACTGCAGGACATGTTTAAAAAATCACAGAAATAAAATATTTTGGGCACGTAAAGATACAAGACAAATTGATCAAAACATTATTAGAGGAGAAGTTTGAGGGGAACAAGAGGATGACAGAGACGTAAGTGGAGAAAAACACCAAGAGATGGACAAATTACAGACTGACAGTGTGAAACATCAAGAAAAATCGACATGGGATTTTGGTCGCACATTACAGTCGACCTTTGCGGAAACATCTTATGATGAATACTGCAGTCCACGCTTAATTGTCTTATATTTTCTTGTCATGAAAAGTTAACTAGAACTGTGTAAGAATCTACATCAATCTCTCAGAGCGCCCCCCAGAATAGCTTAGTCCCTTATAGATGTATGAAAGTATCAAAGATGTGCACTTGTAAAATATACTTGACACGATTCCGAACACTCTTTATCTAAGAAAGTTAGGAAGAAAGTCATCTTTATTTGGACGACTGGAGCATAGAGTGAACTGGAAATTAAGCACCGTGAGTTGGTGGCATGTCTAGAAAACTGTCACTTTAATACGTCACCACCCAGAACGCCTTTCTTCTTCTTCTTCTTCTACTTCTTCACATTTCAACTCCCAACGGAGCACATGTCTTCAACAAACTTCTCTCACTTGCCATCCTTTTAGTTGTACTTTCCATGTTTGCTGAAGTTTTTTTCTACAGGGTGAGGTAGCCAGTCCCACTACCACCCCTCCTTATGAGCTTCTTATGACATGCTTGGCAGGTTCACAGGGCAGCATATTCGCTCTTCTACTTTCTGGTTCCGGGAGTACACGGGCGAGAGTGGCTTGCTAATTTGTCATAATCATAATATGCTATTTGTATACAGTACATACAGTAGATGACTTCTGTTGAGAGACGCAGTAGCGTAGTTGTTAGTGAACTCGCTTTTTAGGTTAGTGGTTTGGGTTGAATTCCACAAGTTGACATGGAATTCTTTCCGACCGTAACGGATCTCAGGTGACTCAGCCTCAATTGGGTACCAGGGAAAGTACTGGTACGTAAATGCGGTCGGCGTGATGTTGACCATCGTGTGCCGACTGTCAATGAAAAATACGAGCCTAACACTCTACCACTTGGTATAAAAAGGGTTACTTCCGTTTTTACATGACTTACGTGTACTTAATTGAAACATCGTCCTACACAAACGTAAGAAACACAACTTTATGGAATGGAATAGACAGTGCAAAATAATCAGACTATTAAGTGCATGTATATTTCCATTGACAGCATACAACGGGTGCAAACATTTTGATATTTAACAAATCGGCTAAAAAACGAATAAGTATTTGAGAATATCAATATTATAAAAGAGCTCACAAAATTTCGTGAACAGAGAAAAAACAGTAAAAATATTGATCCAACAAGAACTTAGTATTGATGAAAATTGATTGATGTAAAAGATAAGATTTGGGAACGTAAAGGGTTGATACATGATGAGGAATGAAGATTTGAAAAAATAAGACAATTATGGATGAGCACCAATGTAATGTGAGATGTGATGTGATAGATGACTTGAGCAAGACAGTAGCAGATGCAGGACATCTGGTCTAGAGAGAAACTCAGAGAGATTTTTATGTGGACAAAATTAGAAATATTCATGCGATATTCGCCTTCAGGCGTCCAGCGTTGAACCATGCACTAGCATTAATGCAACAGGTAGAATGTAATATCAATTTATTGTCTTCCTTTTTATTTAGAGTTATGTTTATTTTCTATTCTGTGCCTTTATTCAGTTGTTTTCTTGATAAAAGCCTATTGTCGAAACGTACGAGTGTTGTCATTTTTATGTATTTAAATTTTGCACTTTTCCTTTCTTATGTAAAACTGTAACATACTTGAATACGTCCATATCGTTCGTTTACTCAGTATTATCGTAGCCTCCCTATGGTTTTTTCCAGATGCGATCAGATCCGGTCTGACCACCTCAGATCTGTAGTTTTCCGCATATCGCCTTTCAAAGAAGGGAGATTTCGCTAGAAGAAGAACTGTGCAGGAAGATTAGTTTAGATGATTTGTACAGACGAAGAAATATATTCAGAGGGACATATATGTGGAGTATTATGTGTGTAGCTATATATATGTATATATGAATATACATATATATATAAATATATATAAGGAGAGATAGAGAGAGATATATGTATTGAGAGAGATATGTATAAAGATGTGTATGTATATAAATATGTATGTAGAGAGAAATGCGTGTAAAGAGACAGATATGCGTAGAAAGAGAAATGTTTTGTTAGAGAAACAGAAATAAAAATAGAAAGGTGTAGAAGAAGATGTGTATATAGTCACTGCGTGTGTCGTAAACGACATACCAAACACACTAATAAAATGTGTCAGCACCGACTTTGTATCAAACACAAGTGATTTCGCAATATCACTTCTGATGCAGCTGATTTACCACATAACGACGGAAGCCGATATCGATTAATCAATGTTTACTGACTGATCACTTGAAGTTTATTTATATTAACTGATCAGTGGTGGCTTTGATCGATTCAGATCTGCATTGCTTTTGCTTGTATATACGATTATGTTTATGATTAGAAAAGTACACAAAGTTTACTATTTGAAATTTACATTCAGAATACTTTTCCGGTAAATATTGGTGTTTACAAAACTGTGGACAGTTTTCTGTGTAATTTTCTTTCTTTAGAAAACTGTGGAAGGTTTTCTGTCTAATTTTCTTTCTTTAGAAAACTGTGAAGGTTTCTGTCTAATTTCTATGTTTACAAAGCTGTGACAAGTTTTCTGTCTAATTTTCTATGTTTAGAAAACTTGTAGAAATTTTCTTTAGTAAACCCTGACAAAAATCTCGGCTAAGGTCTGGATCCTAGACTTGTGCCAATCGCTGAGTGGATTTACTCTGATATCCAAGAACGAGAATCCCAGCTGTGTGCAATTACTTCTACTGTTTGTGGGAGCATAAAAGAGACAAAGGCTATGGGAGCAAATCAAAACAGAAAATCCGGTGTAGAGTCCCTAAGGCTGGTAGACATCAGGTGATGCCCTACCGACAGTTCCTGCCCTACCGACAGTTCCTGCAATCAATGAAACCAGACGTCGTGCTTAGCATGATTGCTTTGTACATGTTTACTTTGTTTGTTGCGTTGCCGACTATTGTTTGTTGCAATGATTTTAGTGCTAGTGATATTGTGTTGCAGTGGAAGAAGATGTGGTCTTCCGTTTCTTGTATGTTTTGTCTGCAGAGTGTGCATTTGGTTTGTTGTGATTTGTGTGTTCTTCTGTATGCTACTGGTGTTATGTTGAAGAGTAGTCTGTACATTACTTTTTTTGCTTTGGTTAATGTTTGTGTTCTGTGTAGGTTTCTAAAAATGCTTGGGTAGTCTGTTATAAAGTGGGTGTAACCTCGTTTGATTCTATTGTGCAGCGAAGGCTCTTGTCTTGTGACTAGGTGTCTGTAGATTGTCTTTGTGGGGTTTTGTATTGTTTTCTCATTTCCTTGTATGCTTTGTATGCACTGCTTGTAAAAGTCAGGTAGTGTTCCGAAGTGGTGTGGTGTCGTGTTGCTTAATGTGTGTAGTGAGGATAGTCTAAGGCCTATGTAGTAGTGAGCTAGTGGGTATTCATTTGGTTTCTTAGTGATTTCTCCTACGTATTTTATTCTTTGTGCCTGTATTCTGGTTTTTATGGCTCGTAGTGATATTCCTCCCCTGTCTTTGTGTTGTATTAATGTTTTTGTTTTGATAGCGTGTATTGTATTTTGGATGATGAATTTCATGATGTTTTTGTGTATTTCTGTCTGCACTTGTGGCGGTGGATGGAAAACGTTTGATGTGTATATTAGTCTACAGGTGATGTAGGTGTTAACTACTGTGCTTCTACCAAATATGGTGATGGTTTTGTATCTGTAGAGTTGTAGGCGGTCCTTGATCTCTGTGGTGATGTTGTGCCATATTTCTTTGTTTGCCTTTAAGGGTGAGTTGGGGTAGTGGATACCGTATAGTTTTATTTTCTTTACTTGTGTTAAATTGAAAGGAAAGTCAGTTTTGTTTTTCCATTTTCCTATGCCCATTATTTGTGATTTTTTTTATGTTTACTTTTGATCCACTCTCTGTGCCATATCGTTGAAAGGTTTGAAGAATTTTTTGTATGGATGAGTATTTGGATGGGAAAAATATAGTTTCGTCTGCGTATGCTATTTGTTTTTTTTCCTCCTAGGCCAGGGAGAAAAGTTCCTTTGATGTCCGGGTCTCCTCGTATTTCCTCTAAGACGGGTTCTAGCACTAGTACGTACAACAGGGAGGAGAGAGATCATCCATGTCTTACCGCTCTCTGTATCGGTATCGGTTCTGTTAACGTGTGGTTTATGAGTAATGTGCTTTCTGGTTCTTTGTAAATCAATTCTATCCAGTTCGCGTAGCCAGAACCGATGTTGTTTCGTTGAATCATCTTGTGGATGAAATCGTGAGACACTCTATCGAAGGCTTTCTCCTGGTCCAGGGACAGTATTGCTGATTGCGTGTCCTTTTCATGTGTGTATTGGATTATGTCTCGTATTAAGTGTGTATGTTTGATGATGCTTCTGTTCTGTGCTGCATTGTTGGTCTCTGTATGCTTCTGTTCTGTATGCTACATTGTTGGTCTCTGTATGCTGCATTGTTGGTCTCTGTATGCTGTATTGTTGGTCTATGTATGCTGCACTGTTGGTCTATGTATGCTGCATTGTTGGTCCGTATGAACTAGGTGTGCATAAAGGAGTAAGTTTCAACGTTAGCGCCGTGGTTAGTATTTTGTAGTCTGTGTTGAGTAGAGATATCGGTCTGTGGTTTTCATTTGTGTCTTGTCAGCAGCTCCTTTAGGTATGAGTGTAATGTATGCTTGGTTTAGTATGAGTGAATGTATGCTTGGTTTAGGTATGAGTGTAATGTATGCTTGGTTTAGGTATGAGTGTAATGTATGCTTGGTTTATGTATGAGTGTAATGTATACTTGGTTTAGGTATGATGTAATGTATCTTGGTTTATATAGAGTGTAATGTATACTTGGTTTAGGTATGAGTGTAATGTATGCTTGGTTTAGGTATGAGTGTAATGTATACTTGGTTTAGGTATGAGTGTAATGTATACTTGGTTTAGGTATGAGTGTAATGTATACTTGGTTTAGGTATGAATGTAATGTATGCTTGGTTTAGGTATGAGTGTAATGTATGCTTGGTTTAGGTATGAGTGTAATGTATGCTTGGTTTAGGTATGAGTGTAATGTATGCTTGGTTTAGGTATGAGTGTAATGTATGCTTGGTTTAGGTATGAGTGTAATGTATGCTTGGTTTAGGTATGAGTGTAATGTATGCTTGGTTTAGGTATGAGTGTAATGTATGCTTGGTTTAGGTATGAGTGTAATGTATGCTTGGTTTAGGTATGAGTGTAATGTATGCTTGGTTTAGGTATGAGTGTAATGTATGCTTGGTTTAGGTATGAGTGTAATGTATGCTTGGTTTAGGTATGAGTGTAATGTATGCTTGGTTTAGGTATGAGTGTAATGTATGCTTGGTTTAGGTCTGAGTGTATGTTATTGGTTTAGGTTCTGAGTGTAATGTAGCTGGTTTAGGTATGAGTGTAATGTATACTTGGTTTAGGTATGAGTGTAATGTATGCTTGGTTTAGGCTGTGTGGAAGTTTCTGTCGTTGTAGTGTTTCTTATAGCACTCTCAGGAAAAGCGGTCCTACTATGTAGAAGAATTTATTGTAGAAACCGGTTGTTAAACCGTCTGGGCTGGTGTCTTGTTTTTGCAGTGTATCTAGGCTGCTCTAGGAGCAGTGTTAGTGGTTGGTCTAGTGTGTGCTTGTCTTGGTCGGTTAGTTTCTTGACGTGTTCCGATGGTTTCTTGCTGATGTGGTGTTTCTTCAGGTGTAGTAGGAGTTCGGTGAACGTTTTATTCTGGAGTAAGGTGTCGTTGAATTTCCAGTGTGGTGATCGTTTGTTTGTGTTATCTGTTTGGCTGTAATTTACTTTATGACCACCGTTTTGTGTTCGGTGAAATGCATGTTGCTGTAGACGTGTTTTATTTTGCTGATTTTATACGATTTATGTGCGTAGATTCGGTCTAGTTTGGACCTTCTTCTGGTTATATGTGATTTGTTTGTGAACGTAGTGTCTCTTCCTTCTGGATAGGTGTGTCGGTATGTATCCACGAGAGCGTGTTTTCCTAGCAGTTCCTGTAGTAGATCTGCCGATTGTATGTGGTTATAATCGTTGACTGGTGTGCCTCTGGAGAGGTCCAGGTCACGTAGGACTAAATTGAAATCTCCTCCTATTATCATGTGGTGTCCTTTGTATTGATGTCCAGGTCACGTAGGACTAGGTTGAAATCTCCTCCTATTATCATGTGGTGTCCTTTGTATTGATGTCCAGGTCACGTAGGACTAGGTTGAAGTCTCCTCCTATTATCATGTGGTGTCCTTTGTATTGATGTCCAGGTCACGTAGGACTAGGTTGAAGTCTCCTCCTATTATCATGTGGTGTCCTTTGTATTGATGAAGTGTTCTTAGTAGTTCTTGGTAGAAGGCAGGTTGTTTGCTTTTGTTTGCTGGTGCGTATACGTTTACTAAAGTGTGTGTCTTTGTTGTTGTGTTTATGTCTAAGTTGTACTATTTCTATTCTACCGTGTTTGTCTCTGTTCTTGTGTGTGATTACCCATTCGTCGGAGGTCTGTAGTATTGCTACCCCTCGGAATTAGTTGCCTAGGCTGTACCACCCGTGTCGTAGGCATAAGAGTGTTGTCTGATTAGCTATTGTTTCGTTGTTTATATGTGTTTCTTGTAGTAGCAGGAAATATGTTTTGTGTTTCTGTATTAATTTTATTATTTGGTTAGTTTTGTCTCTGATCCCTCGTTCTTTCCTGTGTGACTGTGTTACATGGACTGTCTCCGTCAACTGCCGTGTCGCGTCATTTTACGCATTTTTCATCCGGACTTGGACTGACCAATGGCCAGCCTGCTTTCCACATCCGTCGTCCAAGGGGCTGTACTCCCCCAATTTTTAACCAGATAATTTTCCGGTCACGTTTTTGTTCGACTGAAACCAAGGTGACTTAATTTTGCGTCTCGCCCTTGTCACCCTGTCACACTATCAGGGAAGTCGAGAGGTGCTAGTTGACGCTTGGACAACTCGGCTACTCCATAAAAATTGACCCAGATATGTATCACGGACAAGTCACTTCGTGGTCGACTTTGTTGACCAAACCAACACTTAGGACAACAGTTACGGGTTATGAGTTCAGCTCAATTGGTGTAGAGTATCGGACACCAGGGGTTGTCTTCCAGGGTGAGAGAGATCCTTACGTCGTAAATGGAAACGGCAGGCCAGAGACAGGCAGGTACGACGAACGGCAGTGAGGGATGACTCAGAAAGAAAAGAAACACAATCGCATATGGAGACAAAAGTGCTGCTGATCGCAGAGAGACCATCCTCTGTATCAAATTCAGTGACCAGTCACACCTGTAACAAATGTGATAAGGATTGCCACCCTAGTATAGACCATTACAAACACAACAGACGATGCGATTAAGCGCAGAACAAACTACGTGACACACAATCTATTGTCTCCTGACATAAAGAAGCTGATGGTGATGTCCAGTTTATTTCCGTTAGATGCTTGTTATTGTCTTTATTGTTCAACTTATGTTCAGCATTCGATTGTTTTCATGTTTATTGTCCAACTGATGTATTCTAGTGACGTATTCATGTTTATTGTCCAACTTATGTATACTAGTGACATATTCATATCTATTGTCCAACTTATGTATGATAGTGGCTTATTCATATCTATTGTCCAACTTATGTATGATAGTGGCTTATTCATATCTATTGTCCAACTTATGTATGATAGTGGCTTATTCATATCTATTGTCCAACTTATGTATGATAGTGGCTTATTCATATCTATTTTTCAACTTATGTATGATAGTGGCTTATTCATATCTATTTTCCAACTTATGTATGATAGTGGCTTATTCATATCTATTGTCCAACTTATGTATGATAGTGGCTTATTCATATCTATTTTTCAACTTATGTATGATATCTTATTATATCTATTTTTCAACTTATGTATGATAGTGGCTTATTCATATCTATTTTTCAACTTATGTATGATAGTGGCTTATTCATATCTATTTTTCAACTTATGTATGATAGTGGCTTATTCATATCTATTTTCCAACTTATGTATGATAGTGGCTTATTCATATCTATTTTTCAACTTATGTATGATAGTGGCTTATTCATATCTATTTTTCAACTTATGTATGATAGTGGCTTATTCATATCTATTGTCCAACTTATATACATCAGTTATATGCATACGCTAGTGGCATATTCATGTCTATTGTTCAACTTATGTATGATAGTGGCTTATTCATGTCTATTGTCCAACTTATATACATCAGTTATATGCATACGCTAGTGGCATATTCATGTCTATTGTTCAACTTATGTAAGTTAGACACTTATTATGTCTTTTATCCAACGTATGCTTAATAGTCGCTCTTATTTAATGTTCGTTAATGTATGATATCCTTTTAGTATCGTGTTTATTGTTTAGCTTACAAATTATTATCACTTGCTATCATACAGCCTTGCTGCGACAGTAAAAAAAAACGTAAAGGAACCCTTTCATACCTTGTGGTATATAGGGCAATACAGTGTTAGGCCTGTATTATTCATTGACCGTCGGCACAAGTTGGGTGATGTGGTCAGCATCACGTCGGCCGCCTTTACTTTCCCAGAGCCTGTCTGGTACCCAGTTGAGGCTGGGTCGACCTGAGAGCCGTCGCGGTCGGGAAAATTTCACGCACACTGCGGGAGTTGAACCCGGACCACCAGCCTTGAGAAGCGAGTTCACTAACAACTACAGCTGCGGGCAGTAATCACATGAAATATCCGACTAAAATCTAATTATATCTCCTCATTTGTTTTGCACAGAATCTGTGGTTGGAGAATTCTGCAGTGTCTACAGTAGTTGGGGAGCAAGCGTCCGCACATTTCATTGCACGTTTGGTTGTTGTGGCTCACCTTATGACCAGTATTGTTGTAGTGGCAAGTAAGTATACATATCTCGTCATTATGATTGGTGGGCTAGTCCTGTAATGCCAAGTAGCTTTTGAGAACTTCGTATCATCGTATTTTAAGTAGTACTACTTATTTCTTGTCTTTGATCTTGTTTTGTTTCACATCGTCAGAATAAGAAGAGATTTCTAGAACGTTCTTTGATGCGCGCGTCATAAATATTGTCTCTGTAATTTCTGTGGTCCACCTATTGTGTGGACGACCCTTTGCTTTGTATCCTCTGTGTCGGAATAACATTATATCAATACTTATCACAAAACCTAAAAAGGGAGACAACAAATTATGTACTAACTATAGCTAAACATTACAGCAGTCTCAGCTATACGACTTACTCTTGTAGTTTTGAGGCTCAATATTTAACGATCTTGAGCAAGGAATTTTCAGCACGTGGTCGTGCACTTTAAATCGAAACACTTTAAGAGACACTTTATCAGTGTCTTTGGCGGTTTTTTTTTTCTGTTCACCAACCAGTCGTTTTCACCGTCTAGTTCGTCGTACGTACATCAGCTGTTTTGCGATGCGTTTATCAAACATCAGCGCAACGTCACCGTGCCATCTCACCAGTACTTTTAGCAACAGAGCGTGAATACTGGAAATATTGGCTCTCCTGAGGACTTTGGTATCTGAAATTGTGTCAACTCATTTTATTCTAAGTCTTGAAAGTAAAGTTTTGACAGAGAGAGAGAGATTCAGAAATGGACGTAGCAGTAAGAATAAGCAAAACAAAGCAAAATTTGCAACATTTAAAAAAATATGCATATCAAAAGAACTTGATTTAAACACCAAACTCAGAATATATTGAAGTATCGTTCTTGAAATATTGCTACACAACAGCAAATGCTGGGAAATGACCGTAGGCATTATTCATAAAGTAGAGACTTTTAACTTACTCTTTGATAAATAAAATAATTGAGAGCCGCAGCAGCATAGTTGTTAGTGATCAATCTTCTTATGCGCGTGATACTGGTTCAATTCCACAGTGGGCGTGGAATATTTTACCGACCGTAACGGCTCTCAGGTCGACCCAGCCTCTATTGAGCACATGGGAAAACATATTGAAGATAAGGCAGTCGGCGTGATGTTGACCACGTCACCCATCGTGTCCCGGCGGTCAAAAAAGGCGGCCTAACACCGTATTTTCCAATATACATCGAGGTATGAGAAACAGCTTATTTTGTAATCAAAATAGTCGGTTCTTCTTGTGAGTAATTTTTTAATTAAATAGTTGATCTATCATGGGAATAGCTTTAATTTACTCGCTAATTCAAATAGTCAGTCTATCATGGGAATAATTTTAATTTACTCTTTAATTCAAATAGACGATCTATCATGGAAATAGCTTAAATTTACTCGTTAATTCAATCAGTCAGTCTATTATAAGAATCACATGAATCTTGTACTTTCAGTGTCGGACTTATATCTGGAATAGTTTTTGGCGGAATCATTTTTATTGCGATTGTGTTCGCTGTCGTCTGCTGCTGTATTAAACACGTTACTCACAGAGGACGAGTCATCCATCCCTCAACCACAGCTGGTTCCTATGTTGGCAATCATACAACACATGCCAACATCTTTGTGGTATCTGCAGGTATGTGAAACACACGCAAGTAACTGTTAGTCATTTTATAATCCAATCTTTATTAAGTTTTTCAGATGCAAATATGTCTATCGTTACAGGAGTGCTCACATTTTAAAATGCAAACAGGCCACCATGAACATAAAAAGAACATTGTTCAACACAATATTTCTCCCTACATTATACTACCAGTGCCAAATCTGGACACTGACGTTAAAGGACAAAGAAAACTAGTCACAAAAGAGGTAAAGTGTCTACGAAGAATGCTGGGAGTAACAAGAAGAGACCGGTTTAGAAATGAAGACAGGAAAAAGTGGGTACAACATCAGTACTGAGCTTTATCAAGAAACAACAAATTAAATGGTTCGGCCACATAAACAGATTACCAACAGGCAGTGCACCACAGAGAGCAATGTTGCTCCGATACAGTGTATACAAAGCAAAAGACCGGCCACGCAAAAGGTGGACCTCAGAGATAACAGAGGCGACGAAAGACACTATTTATGAAGCACACACAAAAGCCGTGCTAGAAATCTCTTCTTATCCTGAAGCTGTGAGGCAAATCAGGATTGGAGAAGAGAAATAAAGACAAGGCGCATAGAGAGGCTCGCTCCAGGTGTCTCCTTTTTCGACCTGATGCTGAAAGGCAAACACGATTAGAGAATAGATAGTGATCACATTGACTTCTGTTAGTTGTTAAGTATTGCGATTTAGGCGCTCACAACTTGACCTTATCTAGGTTTAACTATGTTGATACAGAAACAGACAACTTTATAACAGATTGATCTCACGATCTCTCTCGAATAAGCCTTATTAATATTTATATAACTGGACCATGAGTCACAGCAGGCAGAATAAAGACTGCCTGTACCAATATGACCTTGCAGTCACACTTGAACACACAACTTGAGTTTACAACTCTCTCTTTGCCTTTTACCCGGGTTGGGGCATAGGCCCTCAACCAACTCATGCCAAGTCTTCCTATCTCTAGCTATCTCCTGCAGCTCCTCCAGCTCTTCTTTATATTGTTGATCTCCGCCTCCAAATCTCGTCTCCATGTATTTCTCGGCCTCCCTTCTTTCGCTGTCCCTGCGGTTCCAGGCAAGGACCCTTCTTGTTATATTCCCTCCGGTTTTCGCAAAGTGTGTCCTATCCAGCGCCAGCGTCTTTTTTAACCTGTTCGTTCACTGGAATCTGTCTTGTTCTCTCCATAAGTTCCTCATTTGTGACCCTATCATACCATCTTATTCCTCTATTCTGCGCAGACACCAGTTGATGGATGTACAGAAGGGCGCTTGAAAGATCCTCAGTGCATACAGTTTTATACTCTATCAAATTAGACGACTCACTTTCTTACTCTCTCCAGAAACTAATTTGATACAACTAAGATAACACAGCGGCTAAAAAGGGTAAAGAAATGTATCGAATATTTAATTATTTAAATATTATATTCAAATTTTAAAGGAAATTTATAACATTGCATGTATCATAAAATATACACAATTAACATCCCCTCCATAATCATTAAATCAATAATTTGCATTAGAGTCAGGTAACCACGGTTTTACCTTTATTAGCTATGTGACTTGTATTCTAGGAGTGTGCGTGGCATTTGCTATACTGGCATACATCATCATCTTAGTAGGTGGCATATCTGGTCTTTCGTTGGCAGGCTGCCTTGCTCCAAGCAAATCTGAAGAATATGGTTATCTGGTCTTCTCCAAAGGGACAGGCTGCCTTGCTCCCAGCAAATCGGAAGAATAAGGTTATCTGGTCTTCTCAAAGGGACAGGCTGATTTGTTCCCAGCAAATCTGAAGAATATGGTTATCTGGTCTTCTCCAAAGTACAGGCTGCCTTGCTCCCAGCAAATCGGAAGAATAAGGTTATCTGGTCTTCTCAAAGGGACAGGCTGATTTGTTCCCAGCAAATCTGAAGAATATGGTTATCTGGTCTTCTCCAAAGTGCAGGCTGATTTGTTCCCAGCAAATCTACCGTGCTATATCATGAGATGTTTTGTGCATCGCTCAACGCGACTAATCAGTATAGCTTCTCCATATAAAGTGTACAAGTCTCTCAATACGATCCTTCAGTATCAAATCTCCATGTCAAGTTTCCAGTCGCTCAATACGACATGTCAGTCTCGCTTCAATGCATCAATTGTCCTGTTATAATCTACTTAATATACGTTCTTTCCTATCATTGGTCCTTGTGCAAAAACAAACACTCATAAAAGTGAAATGCGTGCGTGGAAAAACTACACAAGAGCCTCTATACTTTTGCTACGTCCCATATATGTACTTCAACATTCCATTTGCATTCATTCCGAACTATAGGACGTGTGCAAACATATTCAAGGACTCGTGACCGCTCACCCCCCGTTCAAGTTTATGGATTACTTGTCCTACGACAAAATTAAACAAGCTAATGGTTTCCTTGTCCCCCTGTCACAACTTGACTTATACCATGCTAGGTGTAAATATGTCTTACAGGAACTCACAACTTGACCTATGCTAGTTGTAAATATATCTTACAGGAACTCACAACTTGACCTATGCTAGGTGTAAATATGTCTTACAGGAACTCACAACTTGACCTATGCTAGTGTAAATATGTCTTACAGGAACTCACAACTTGACCTATGCTAGGTGTAAATATGTCTTACAGGAACGCACAACTTGACCTATGCTAGTTGTAAATATGTCTTACAGGAACGCACAACTTGACCTATGCTAGGTGTAAATATGTCTTACAGGAACGCACAACTTGACCTATGCTAGGTGTAAATATGTCTTACAGGAACTCACAACTTGACCTATGCTAGGTGTAAATATGTCTTACAGGAACGCACAACTTGACTTCTACTAGGTGTAAATATGTCGCCACTGAAGCTCACTCCTTGACTTATGCTTGTTGTAAATATGTCGATACAGGAACTCACAACTTGACTTCTGCTATTATTATATAATAATAACGTAAATAACAATATTTACACCACAGTTCTGATAATTAGACTAGACGCTAATGGTGATGGTAGAGATGTTACTAATGACATTTCAAATACAATGCTGATTGTAACACTAAAACTATTATAGTCCTACTACTGTTATCTTGATAGTGATGTGCTAGGAAGCAGGTCGTATGCAATATCAATTTCATGCCGTCCTTCTTATTTAGAATTATGTTTTAGTTTATTTAGTATTCAGTGTTTGTATTTGTTTTCTTGATAAAGGCCTATGGTTAAAACATCGAGTGTTTTTATTTTATATTTAATATTTCATTTGTCCTTTTTATGTAATAATATAATTTACTTGTCGAGATCGCATGTTTGCCCAGTGTTACCGCAACCTCCTCACGGTTTTCTCCAGATCTGATCTGATGCGGTCTGACCCCCTCAGATCTGTAGGTTTCCGTACATCGTCTTGATAGTGATACTGTCGGTAAAGTAATATCATTATTTGATTTAGAGGCTGCTAATGTTGTTAGGTAGGTATTAACAATGTTGATAATAGCAATGAAAATGTAGTCTAGTTTAAGATGGTGATGATATCATCCTTGCTGTGACAAAGTTTTCTTAAACTGTTTGATATATTTGACAGGTACTGCAGAACCTTTTCCGTATTCAGTAAGTCACGCCAATACACAGACACATTCACGGAATTCTACGGAAACTACAACATATGGATATGAACCTGGAAGAGGGGTCCCTAATCCTCCTGCATACAGCCAGGCATGGACTCCTCTACCACCTTCATATAACCAGGCATGGGCTCCCCTACCACCTGCATACAGTCAGACTGGTGTCACCCTACCTCCTTCGAACGGCCAGACAGAGATCCTTCAACCACCTGCTTACAATCATCCAGGAGTTCCTCCTCCAACTTATTCCAAATAAGATGGTCACAATCAACCCAAGCCTTCAGCATCAACAGAGCAGGCCCAGTCATCATATTCTTTATCTCATTAATTTTCTTCACTTCTTATAATCGGTGCCTTTCTCCACTTTTCTGTGTTAAAAATCTTGTATCTTTTACACATACGCTCAAACTTTGTGGTATGTTTACACAAGAAGCGGAATTTGTACACAACTGAAAATGTATGTGCATATGCGATCAAATGTGTACATGAAGGGTAATATGTGTATGGGAGTGATTAGATGTGTACAAACTGTGACATATGTTCTAAATTATAGATATGTGTAGCGATTGACAATATGCACAGATTAGTTATGAGATGTGTGCATTAGTTGTAACACGTTTGCGCTAGCAGTGACATGTGTACATGAGCGGTGACATGTTCACGCGAGTGATATGTGTGCGCTAGTGCTCAAAAGTCTACCTGATCGGGGATACATGTACACGAGTGAAAACGTGTACAATGGATGTGTCATGTGTAAATGAGTACAATTGTTTACATGATACAATAAGTATGGATGTGTTTATGGAAGTTTGCATGTGTACACACATGTACTAGTTAACCCTGACATATTAATGCAAACATATTATAACAAGTACATACATAAAACAAGTGTCTACAAATACATATGCCAACAAGTGCAAGTACGTAAACATCCAGTAGATACAACAACATATATATATATATATATATACATGAGTACATACAACATGTATATACAACAAGCAATTAATAAACGTACGTACTACAAAAGCATACAACAATAGATATATACACGAATACATACAACATGTATATACAAAAAGCATTTACAAAACGTACGTACTACAAAAACATACAACAGCAGGTACACACTCTAAGTACATACAACAAACATATACAACAATAAGTACATGCAACAAGTACACACAACAATTCGTGTATACAACATCAAAGACATTCAATTATTTTATGCAAGCGAATTTATACATTTGAAATTCACACTCGACTAGTTTTTCTATTATGGCTTCATGTAAAAAGTAATCTGTAAGTTTTTACCTTCAGATAAATCATTTCATTGTGGTTCATTTTCCAATCAATTCTTCATTAACTTATCTGTAACCTTTGACCCACACACGGCCAGCAACCCAGATCACGGATAGATACACATTCTATGAAATATGAATATGTCCTGGTTTTTTTTCTTCTAATAATATGTACTTGCTTTTCTACTCCAAGTTTTTCATAAAATTCCATACTTTTTACATATTGCTAGCCTTTGTAATGTGATAGTTTTTTTTCTCAACCGTCTTGACTACGAGATTTTCTTTGCATATGGCCACCATTGCAGTCTTCTTCTTCTTCTTTTGTCGTAACACTGTTACTGGGTTGTTACCAGAGTCGTGGTTTCTGTTTCTGTCTTGCGCTTCTCTAGTGGCTTGGGTGAAAGTAATTTTTTGCTTTATAACAGAATTCTGCTATGCAATCTAGCTATCTTTTTCGTGGTCTACCTTTCGCATTTTTCCAGATGTAGAAGACTCTGTATACAGTGGAGTTTGGTGGAAAAAATCTGGCATATCCTTTAGAGGACGTAACCATCAACCACAGTAAATGAACCGTTGATTTTCTAGGCACCACGTATACGTTTGCTAGGTTGTCATTGCTTTCTGAACGGTGAGGTCTATTTTTACCTTTTGTAAAATCCCACGGAAACAAATTTGCTTCCAAACCTGCCCACCGTGGGGTCTGAACCAGGTGCGTTTTTGTTTGTGATCAAACAAAACGCTCACTTTGGTAGTATTTTTAGTGGCATTCCACTTCATTCTTTGTTTCTCAATGTAGTTCAAGCAAGGTTCTGTTCCAACTTTCTCTCTTATGCTAATGTTGATGACTGTCTTTTCCGGTATTGTTGGTAACCGTTCGCAGACATTGCATTTCACATGTAGTAATTGTTTGCGACTGTGCTTTGATCATTGTCCATGTCTGACCCGGGAACACAAGTAGGCACGACCTACTTTATAGAGTAGGTCGTGGAGTAGGCATGAAAATGATGTTAATCATTTGTTGTTTTTCTGTCATCATTGCATTATTATGTGGAAATCAATTGAGTTTATATGTATACATGTCAGTCGAATGTATATGTTCATGAGATTGTTGAATGTGTATGCATAAAATAATTATATGACTACTACATTCGACAGACTATCCAAGCGAGCGTGGGACAACACAAAACTAACATTGCAGACGAAGATTCAAATATATCGAGCCTGTGTCTTCTCCTTCTTCTTTGCGTTCGTTCTTTACAACCAATTTTAATCACTCTTTGTGATATGTTTGATCTTTGCCAAGAACGTGTATACGTTGCACATTGGTTTTGCAGGCCCCTAAACGCATAGACTTCTACACGTTTAGGACATGTGCATCCGATTTCAGCCAAACCTCCTTAGTCGCCTCTTACGACATGCGTGGCAGGTAACAGTGGTTCTATTCTTTACACCCCAAATTTAGGCCCGGTAACCACTCAGGCGGAGCCTGTATAATTAGTTCTTTACTATATGGCTCAGAAACATGGACAGCCTACCCAAGGCACGAGAGGAGACTCAACATCTTTCACCTTCGATTTCTCCGCAAGATTATGAACATCAAATGGTAGAACAAGATAACCAACTCTGAAGCACTGCAGCGTGCAAACCTGCCTTCCATCATGGGCATGCTCAGCAGTAGAAGACTAAGATGGTTGGGACATGTGAGAAGAATGGAAACTTGTCTCATACCAAAACAAATGTTATTCTGTGAACTTTCGGAGGGAAGAGGTACCAGGGCAGACTACTGCTCATATATAAAGATGTTTGCAAAGCCTCAATGAAGAACTTTTCTGTAAGTTCCAGCACATGGGAAAAACTAGCAGACGACAGAGTTATGTGGAATGCGATATTGCGCAAGGGCGGATAATCTTTTGAGAATAGACTTATGTATGAGCTGAAAGAGACGAGAGAAAAAGCGAAAACTCAAGAGGTTGTCACAGTAAAGCACTTGCCAATTGACTGTCTGTAAAGACGAAAAAGGCCATATATATATGTATATCACAGTGCAATGTGTACATTCCAGTTAAATTATATGGTATGGTATTTAGATCCACTTAGTATATGTATAAGTGACAGTTAAAATAATATGTATAAATGATTTGTCAATTGGCATGTATATATGATAGTTGAATTTGTACAGATAAATAACAGTTGAATTTGTATGAATAAATCACAATTGAATGTTGATGTATAAATGATAGTTGATATTACATATATGTATACCAGATGAATGGACACGCATACATGCTAGTTGAATATATATATATATATGTATTACAATTATTGCGAAAATGAAGTATTTCTGTCACTTGAAACGACATAGTGCTTTGGAGAGAACAGCAATGGAAGGCATGGTTCATCGGGGTAGAGTGGGGGACTGCCTAGAGTAGTTGATAGTAGCTCGGCCTGCAGCTGTGAGACGCCTCATAGCTCGGGTTCGAACCTACTGTCCGGCATTTGTTCGAGTCCCCTGGTCTTACTCAGGACGATAACGTGAGTACCTCTGAAGTCGGAGAAAATCTGCCTGTATGGCGAGGGAATACTAATTACGAGTACATTGAGCACACGACTGCCAGTGTAAAGTAATTTACAATGTGCACGCTGCTGCCATTGTAAGAAATTGGAAAACAGATTTTCACGCAAAAATCAGTTTCAGAGATGAAACTTCGTCTGAGTTGAAAGCGGACGAAAGAAAAAAGAAAAAAGAAAAAAAAAAAAATCGGGGTAGAGACAGGGAAGACAAAGACGAAGGGGGCAGCAGGATATCAAAGAAACCTTAAACATCACGTTAGAAGAGGCATGAGAACTTGCTAGAGACAGAGCGCTGTTCGGACATGCTGTGATGAAAACCCCGTTCTGCAAGGGACATACTATTTGATGAGGTGTTGCATTTACGTTAGTATGTGTCGATGTCACTTGAATGTGTATGTATCTATGACATTTGAATATGTATGTGACATTTGAATATGTATATATAAATGAAACCTTCATGTACATTTGTAAATTATATTTATATGTGTATGTATAAATATATAAATATCATTTACAAATGTACATGAAGGTTTCATTTATACATACATATTCAAATGTCACATACATATTCAAATGTCATAGATACATACACATTCAAGTGACATCGACACATACTAACTTTTATATGTGTATGTATAAATAGAGCTTAGATACGCAGACGATACAGTATTATTATCTACCAGCAAAAAAGGTTTGGAAAACCTAATCATGACGACCAAGAAACATAGTGAAGACCAACATCTATATTTGAATACACAAAACAAAAATCATGTCAACTGACAAAGCAAAAGGCTCACCTAACATCCGAGTAAACAATGAAGAACTCCAATGTGTAGAGAGCTACGAATATCTGGGCTCAATAATTAACAATAACGGTGACTGCTCCAAAGAGATCTCAAGAAGATTGGCAATAGCACTCAAGAAGTTAAACACAATGAAGAACATGTGGCAAAGCACCTGCAAAATACTAAAATTAAAAATATTGAGAGTATGCATTTTCCCAGTGGCTACTTATGTTTGTGAATCATGGACTATTACACAGAAATTAAGAACGAAAATCCAGTCCTTCGAAACTAAATGCTACAGAAAGATCCTACGATTACCATGGACAGAAAAAGAAAGAACACTGATGTCCTGAAAGAACTAAATGTTAAAGAGAAGTGGCTTATAAACTACATACTATACAGAAAAATGGAAGGCAGGGTCCCAGGACGCAGAGGCAGAGGCAGACCAAGAAGAAGATGGCTACAAGATATTAAAGAAACCATGAACATGACCATCGACGAAGTGAGTGAACTGGCAAGAGGCAGAGTGAATTTCAGATGTGCTGCAAAGAGAGCAACGTCCTATAAAGGATACGCATCTTGATGATGATGATGTATAAATAAGAGTTGAAACAACGTACAAATGAGAATTAATTTGAATGTATAGATGGGAGTCGAGTTTCTCTCAGTAAATGATAATTTTGAAAGAGAACATAATTTTGTGTTTTAATTTTTGAGTTACTTTCTTTATGTATAAATGTATGCTAATTTTCTATGTATAACTGAATGCTAAATTTCTATGTAAAAATGTATGCTAATTTTCTATGTATAAATGTATGCTAATTTGTCTATGTATAAATGTATACTAATTTGTCTGTGTATAAAAGTATGCTAATTTGTCTGTGTATAAATGTATGCTAATTTGTCTATGTATAAAAGTATGCTAATTTCTCTATGTATAAATGTATGCTAATTTCTCTCTATATAAATGTGTGCAAAAATGTATAAATGTATGCTAAATTGTCTATGTAGATATCATAATAAATTTGTCTATGTATAAAACGTGATATGATTTTCTATGCAATAAATTATTGTTGAATAATTATTATTGTTGATCACGCACATTGTTGATTATTGAATATTAAATAATCAACTATTTGTTGATTGATACACGATTTTTGATTTCTCTTCAAGTCTGGACTCCTTTAATTGTCACAACACAAAATATCGTTTGTAAAACACGCTATAATGTCACAAGGTATATTGGGAAATACCGAAGTTAGGCATTTTCTTGATCAACAGAATATGATGGTTGATGTGGTTAAATTACACCGTCTGCCTTTACCTCCCAGTGTTTCTCTGATATTCAAATAGGGCTGTGGCGATCTGAGAGCCTTACGGACAGATTCGAACAATTGTAGTGGAATCACGCCCGTGTGAGGTCGGGGCCCACAAGGGAAGCAAAGGATAGTACCTCTGCGACCTATAAGGCATGTCGTAAGAGGCGACTGATGTAGAACTTAGGGAAGCTACCCTAGTAAATAAAAAGTATCGCAGAAATCGGATGTAGCTGGCCTACTTGTAGGCGCATAACTGACACAACGTACAATCGCTTTTAGGCTCAGATCACATACAAATCACAAAGAGTGGTTAACATGTGGTCGATATGGAGCGTTCGAAGAAGAAGAAGAGGAATCACTTATGTCAAATCAAAGAACGGTATTCTATTAAATTATTATAATGACATTACAGGAAACCATAGTGAAAGTATACGTATAGAACAGACTGGGTTACAGGAAACCATAGTGAAAGTATACGTATAGAACAGACTGGGTTTAGAAAAGGAGGAGGAACTAATGAACTTATATTTACACTTAATAATACTTCTGAACATTGTAATAGTTGCAGCTGTACATATACATTAACTTTGATGACTTCGAGAAGGCTTTTGATCACATTCACAAAGACATCCTCTGTTATCACAACACATCACAGAAAGTTCACCACGTAGGAAATGAAATGCTTGAGGAAGGCAGTGTGGGTCACCAAGAAAGATAGACTACGAAATGAGAACATCAGCAGCAGAGTGCACATAACTTCATGCACCGAACATATTGAAAGACAACAAATGCAGAGGTTTGGCAATTTAATGAGAATGGAATACAACCAACTATCAATAACAGCACACAATAAAAAAGAAATCAAGTACTAGAGCGAAGGTTCGCCCGAGTGGTTACCGGGGCCCAAATTTGGGGTGTAAAGAATAGAACCACTGTTACCTGCACGCATGTCGTAAGAGGCGACTAAGGAGGTTTGGCTGAAATCGGATGCATGTGTCCTAAACATGTGTAGAAGTCTATGTGTTTAGGGGCCTACCAAACCAATGTGCAACGTATACACGTTCTTGGCAAAGATCAAACATATCACAAGGAGTGATTATCATTTGTCATTAAGAACGAACGCAAAGAAGAAGAAGTAGAGCGAAGGGAAGACTAAGAAAAAGATGGATAGATAATTCCAAGTCCACACTAACTAAATACGGATATAACACAACAAGGGCGACTCATCTGGCCCTGGAGTGCAAATTAAAGCTCCCATTCCTACGCTTAACGGCAAGTGTGGACATCCAATTCTATCATGCACCTGGTGAAAGATAATAGACAATCCTCTGTCTGTGTAATGCTAAGACATTACAACATACCCACACAATGGGTTCACTCTTTTTTCTTAAAATCTACTGAAGCCGCTAAAGAACTTAATCTCAGTTTCACCTTTCAACTTCTCTAAACGGAGGACAAGTCTTCAACTAAATTTCTTCCAGCCCTTCCTCTCTCTTTGCCATCCCTTCCAATTTTTGTTTCCACGCCTTGTCTATCCTTTTATATCCCCTCCAGTTTTCTTTCCATGTATTTCAAGGTCTCCCACTACTTCTGTAGATTGTGGATCTCTAAAATAAAATCTTGATCGCTCTATCATCCTAAACTTTCTCCTACCATACTAAACTTTCTCCTACCATACTCAACTTTCTGCTACCATACTAAACTTTCTCCTACCATACTCAACTTTCTCCTACCATCTAAAATTCTCTCCTACCATACTCAACTTTCTCCTACCATACTAAAATTTCTCCTACCATCCTCAACTTTCTCCTACCATACTAAACTTTCTCCTACCATCCTCAACTTTCTCCTACCATCCTCAACTTTCTCCTACTATCTAAACTTCTCTCTCCTACCATATTTTCAACTTTCTCCTACTATACTCAAATTTCCTACCATCTCAACTTTCTCCTACCATACTCAACTTTCCCCTACCATCCTCAACTTTCTCCCTACCATCCTCACCTTTTCCTGCCACCCTCAACGTTCTACTACTATTCTCAACTTTCTCCTACTATACTCAACGTTCTCCTACTATTCTCAACTTTCTCTTACCATCCTCAACTTTCCCCTCCCTATTCTCAACTTTCTCTACCATCCTCAACTTTCTCCTACTATTCTCAACTTTCTCTACCACCCCAACGTTCTACTACTATTCTCAACTTTCTCTTACCATCCTCAACTTTCTCCTACTATTCTCAACTTTCTCTTACCATCCTCAACTTTCTCCTACTATTCTCAACTTTCTCTTACCATCCTCAACTTTCTCCTACTATTCTCAACTTTCTCTTACCATTCTCAACGTTCTCCTACTATTCTCAACTTTCTCTTACCATCCTCAACTTTCTCCTACTATTCTCAACTTTTTCCTGCCATCCTCAACTGTTTCTTACATAATTTTTTAAAACAGGGATTCATGTCTGTTGTTCACACGTCCGAATAATGTGAACTTGCAGCATTTCACCACTGACATTAGTGCTTTCTACTGACCTGCTAGCGACATTATTTTATTCCATCAAATTCATTTATTTGGTGTTGTGTGTTACTGTTACTTAGATCAACTACACTTCATGTCTACATTTGAAATCATGTTAAATATTTGTACAGTCTCATCATTACATTTTACATTACACCTTCACAACTGTATTTGTTTTCGTATATATTCACAAGCAATGGTTTCATGTGCCTGTTATGCGTTGAATGAGGTGTAACCCGGTTGCTACAACAGTTGACGAGATAACGTTGTGAGGTATACAGTATGACGACCTTCTCTCAGAAATTACTATATACCTCTTTGCATGCATTATCAGATGGTATGATACTTGGCCAGCACTACGTAAAAATTGACACATTCATATTCAACTCTTTCCAATATGATTATAGTTTTTCCTTATCTGGTAAATGATATCGTTAAGTGTACAAAACACATTGTCTAATACAAAGCAGGATCATAGTCTTCCAGTCACTTCACCATGATCAACATGCTTCTGTACACCTTTACTATTTTGTTATTGTTTGGTAAGAGAATACCATCTACATTTTATGAATTGTAATATATAAAGACACTTGATATTTTGTCGGTTAGTTAGTTTACTAGTTAGTTGGGCAGCTAGTGAGGTAATTATGTAGATAGTTTAGTAACTAGTTAATTATGTAGATAGTTTATTAACTAGTTAATTATGTAGATAGTTTAGTAACTAGTTAATTATGTAGATAGTTTAGTAACTAGTTAATTATGTAGATAGTTTATTAACTAGTTAATTATGTAGATAGTTTATTAACTAGTTAATTATGTAGATAGTTTAGTAACTAGTTAATTATGTAGATAGTTAAGTAACTAGGTAATTATGTAAATGGTTAAGTAACTAGGTAATTATGTAGATAGTTAAGTAACTAGTTAATTATGAGAATACCACTACAATTTTATGAATTGTAAATATATAAAGACTAATTATGTGATATTTAGTCTTAGTTAGTTTACTAGATAGTTGCACTAGTAGGTATTATGTAGATAGTTAAGTAACTCGTTAATTATGTAGATAGTTTAGTAACTAGTTAATTATGTAGATAGTTAAGTAACTAGTTAATTATGTAGATAGTTTAGTAACTAGTTAATTATGTAGATAGTTTAGTAACTAGTTAGTTATGTAGATGGTTAGTAACTAGTTAGTATGTAGATAGTTAAGTAACTGTTAATTATGTAGATAGTCGAATAGGACTCACCATCTACATCAGTTCTCACCGTGCTCACATTTACCATGCTTCTAGGCTTCTACTTCTAGTATGAGGATGAAGGTTGAGGCCGTTACTGCTCCCTCATTCGATCTCTGGACTTTATTTACTGGGGCAGTTGTTGTATCTGACTCTCATTCGATGCTTCACAAGATCCAGAAGGGCAGGTTTCGGTATGAGTGGATGTCGTCTATAGAAGTTTCTAACCTCCAGCGGCTTACGTGGATATACTGTCAAGGGCATGCGGGTGTTTACGGTAATGAGAGAGCGGACAGGCTTGCATCAACAGCATCGATTGTTGGGGAGTTGAAGATGGATAAGGGGATATTCTTCGGTCTCTTCGCGACTGTCTGTTGGATGAGGACACTAAAATCGATGTTGAATCGATCAAGCGATTTAAGCAGTTTGGAGTTACCCATTGTTCAAGTCGAACTGGATGCCTGAGAGGCAGAGTGAGAGGTGTGTTTAATCAGCGAACCACAGGAACCATCAGTATGCATACTCTTCGATATCTGTTGGGGGAGACTGAGCACCTATGGGTCTGCCCGGAGTGCAATGACGTCAGTTTAGTAACCAATAACCAATAGGCTGTCCGGACATGGGGCTCAACTCGGGCCCCCACCTCATGGCTCCTAATTTCGCCTTATGTGGGTCCATGTGCGACTTATCTCGGGCCTAAGTTTTGCTCCACGCGGACCCACTTCTCTTCTCTGGATGCACCGCTTATCATTTAAGGTTATCCGTTCAAATTTTCCCATCGGCCGGGAGAGGCGTGCATTAATAGTCACTCTGGGATTCCGCTCATCTGTGTTGCGAGCGGATCCCATCCAACGTGACTACGTCTGCATTTCTACTTATGCCATAGTATCCCACGATCCCTACCAGCTGAGCCAGACAGGAACCAATGTCTGTTACCAGGGTCACCACGTGGAGGTGAGGTAGGATCTTGATTAGTGACAGCTCAGTAATCCTGGCCCGACGTTGTCCCCATGTGCCTTTGACCCCGTTCCTGGTTTAAACTTCGTGGCGGGCAGTTTGGAAGAAAATTTGTTTCCGTAGTAACAAACGGTAAAAATAGACCCTACCGTTCAGAAAGAAATGGTAAACTATGGAGCGTATAAATGGTGCCTAGAAAATCGACGACTCGTTTATTGTGGTTAACTGCGACGACTTGTAAAGGATATGCCATGATTTTCATTGCAATCTTCAATAAGTAGATCATATAACTATTGTAGGTAATAACATTGCAATCTTCAATAAGTAGATCATATAACTATTGTATGTAATAACATTGCAATCTTCAATAAGTAGATCATATAACTATTGTAGAATAATAACATTGCAATCTTCAATAAGTAGATCATATAACTATTGGTAATTGACTAATAAAGGTCAATAACGTAATTGATCACTTTAATTGTTACTGAGTGGGTCCGATATAGTAATAACATTGGTCACTTTAATTGTTACTGAGTGGGTCCGATATAGTAATAACATTGGTCACTTTAATTGTTACTGTGTGGATTTGATATATTTCACAGCTGTTGCTGCTGGAACCACCTGTTATGATTATTATAATTATCAGTACGAGTGCTACAATGGTTGCTGCGGGACCTACTATAATCGCTACTGTTGTCTGGAAAGGTGAGTACACACACTTAACAAATCGCTAGGAACATTTGAAGAAGAACAGCTTCTGCCCCAGATCAACATTTTCTTCTTTGTTTTTTCTAATCATATTTTACCTCACAGCGTCAGGATAAGAAGAGATTTCTAGAATGGAGTCTTTTATGCGATTCGTATCTGGTGTCTTTCACTGCTTGCTATTTATGTGATCCACCTTTTGCGTGGACAGCCGTTTATCTTGTATCCACTGTATCTGTGTAGCATTGTCCGTTGAGGCGCAATGTCAGTTGGTAATCTGCTTATCTCCTCTCTCTCTCTCTCGCGATTGTTCTTTTTCGGCACTTTGTATAATTCTTTTTGTGATATATAAACAGCCTTTGCTAAGAACGTAATTTTGCGTCACAATCTTCAGTACCATTTGGAACTCTGGTGTTTGTCCTTCGGTGACGTGTCCGATTTCAACCAGCGTTTACTGGGTTCGCTCTCCGTCAGACTTTGACTGTCCCCAGCCCTGCAAGGCAGCAGGTTGCTATTTTCTTTTAGGGTAGCTACCCTTAAACAACCTACCCTCCTGGGTTGTTGAGCACCATCTGCCAAGGTTACCTGTCTTTTTTTCTGGACTACTTGGTTTACCTGACGTCCAGTTTTGTGTACGGTTTACTCCGCTAGCCTTTGATTGTCCCCAGTCTAACTACAAGGCAGTAGTAGTTCCCTGCGAGGATTCAAGCCTCTGCTGGACTTTCCCGTTTTTATTCCTGCACATTTTGGTGGCCCGCTCACCCATATGCTTGCTTTGGTGCCTGCCCACCGTGTCTATTAGTTATCACCGTGCTCACATTTATCATGCCTTTAGGCTGTCCTGACACGGAGCTCAACTCGGGTCCCCACCCCAGCGCTCCGAATTTAGCCCTATGTGGCCCACGTGCAACTCAACTGGGGCCCCCACCTCAGGGATCCGAATTAGCCCCATGTGACCCCAGTCTCTTTTATGGATGCACCCCTCATCCTTTTATGTTCGTTTGTTCAGCCTTTTCCTGTCGAGAGACTGTGGTAACTGTGGTGCGGCTATTTGCCTTGTTACACTACGTGCTTTTTGAACTCTTGCCCAGAGCTGGCAATTTTAGTGCGGTCATTTACTCTGGGGGAGCTAGTATTCGTTCGCAGACGACTCGTACATTACCGTTTCTTACGTTTCAACCACTAGCTTTTCATCTGAGTTCGGCCAGGAGATGCGTGCATTTTGTTCACGTTTTAGACCTGCGTTACTTTTCCGTGCTTGCACTACTACCACTACCTGTAGCTCTCCCTCGGTCCCTACCCGCTTACCCAGACAGGACTGTTACCAGGGTCACCAGGTGGAGGTGGGGTAGGATCTTGATTAGTACCAGCTCACCAATCCTGGCGCGACGTTGTCCATATGCGCCTTTGTCCCCGTAATCTGCTTATCTGATCGAACCATTTAATTTGTTTCTTCTTTATGAAGCTCAGTATTGGTGTTGTGTACACTTTTTTCCTTCTCATGTCTTCATTCCTAAACAAGTCTCTACTTGATACTCACAGCATTCTGCGTATACACTTCATCTCTGTCGTGACTACTTTTTTCTATCGTTTGATGCTAGCGTCCAGGTTTGGCACTGATTGAATAATGTCAGGAGAAATATCGTGCTGTACAATGCTCTTTTAGTGTTCATGGTGACATGCTTGCATTTCAAAATTGGTGTCATTTGCCCTATGATTTACTTTATTGCATTTATTTTGCATTTCGTTAGTTATTCTTATATCAGCAGAACAAATGATCACTATATGTGTAAAGTCTCTAACTTGTTTAAATAGGTGTTTGCCGATGAAGATATTGTTAGTGCATTCCTTTCTAGCGAATGACATTATTTTGATTATGTCTATGTTGCCAACATCGTACGCTTATAAAATACACACATTCATTATCATATAGTGGTAGTAGTTCCTTTTCTTAATGCTGCTATCTGATTGTTGACAGAAGAACGATGACGAAGAAAAATAATGTGCTTGATAAAGACGTGTTGATAGAAACGTTGATTATGTTTGGTATTGTACGTTATACAGTCATGGGAATCCACATCAATTTTTCCAGGGGAGAAAGGGACAAATGTTTGTTGGTAGTTAACTATGCAGAAAATGATAAGACCAGATTTGCATAATACTGTTTTATCAAAAGGTCATTTTACGGTAGGAGATCACCCCCTTCCCCCATCCCCCAACCTTACCTTAACGTATGGACGACCATGTACACAGCTACAATTTAGTTTTGACCACTTTCGCTGCATGTCTTCATTATTATCATTCTTCATTGAAATATGATTTGAACACCATTTTGTTTCTATTAAATGAATCTAAATCTGTCCTCAGTAACGCAATCGCTGGCATCGTGGTGGGTTCACTAGCGGCGCTAGCAGTGCTATCTGTGTTCATCTGTATCTGCATTCGCTACAAGACACGAAGGTCTGTTCTCGTTATGCAGAGTCCAGCTACAGCCAGCTCATCTATTGCAGTCGTGAACAATAGTGAGTGTGAATCTATGTTTAGAATACGTGTAATATACAGAGATATATGTGCGAGGGCGAGTCATTAAGTAAGTCACACAGTTCTGTGGTATGGCAGGTAAATGTAGCTGGTGTTTTCTAAAGGTGTCATTAGGTGACAGCAGCATCGAACTTTATATTCCCGTTCGTCAGATGGCGCTAGATGTCTCATGCGCATGCGCATGCATAAACAAAATGATGACTGTATTTATGGAGTGTACAACCAAAGAGCAACGTGCTATTGTGCGTTTTTGTGGGCAAAAAAGACTGCCTGCAGAGGACATTCATAAGGAAATGCTTCCTGTTTATGTTGACAAATGTGTGTCCCGTAAAGTGGTGCATAGCTGGATAGAACATTATTCTCAAGGACGATCTAAAACTGTTGATGAAATCCAACCTGGTCGTTCTGTTGAAATTGCAACAGAAGCATCCGTGCAGAGGGTGGAGGAGATGATTTGAGGTGACAGGCAAATAACGATAGACTCTGTAGCATCTGCAATAGGGTGCTCACATGGCTCAGCATAATGCATGATCGATTGAAATTTAAGAAAGTGTGCTCAAGGTGGATACCCAGACAATTAAAGGGGGAACACAAATTGAACCGATTTGACCTGTCATTGCATCATCTCTGTCGATACGAAGATGAAGGAGAAGACATGTTGAATATGACTGTTACTGGGGACGAATCATGGGTGCATCACTACCAGCCCGAATCAAAGCGTGCTTCAATGCAGTGGGAAAATCCTTCTTCGCCTTGTGTCCAAAAATTCAAGGTTACGCCATCAGCACGGACGGTTATGCTGACGGTATTCTGGGATTGTCAGGAGTGCTTTTACCAATTTCAAGAAGAAAGGTGACAATGGGAATTCTGAATCGTGCTGTGAAGTTCCATCGATGCTTCATGATGCAATTCGAAGAAAACGATTTCCACCTTTTGGTCCACTGAAAACCCACCTTGGCGGGAGACATTTCGCAAATGACGCAGAAGCTGAATGGGAAGTGAAAACGTGGTTTAGAAAACAGAGCACGCAGTTCTATCCAGCCGGTTTGGGAGGATTGATAAAACGATGGGATAAGTGCATCAATGTTGGTGGAAATGAAATTGAGAAATAAAGGGACAATGTATGTATAAAAATAAACTGATTTCAAGTTGTTATCATATTTAGTTATTTTTCTACAGCCATTTAGTTAGTTAGTTAGTTAGTCTTTCCTCTTGGCCATGTGGGCGGCGCATAGGCAGAGGTCATAGCTCTCCATGTCTCGCGGTTCGTTGCTATCTGTTTTAGGTCTTTAATGTTTACTAGGCCCATCGTTGAGCCTTCTCTGGTGATGGTTCTACGCAGAGTCTCTCTTGGTCTTCCTCGTTTTATTTTTCCCTCTGGTGTCCATATGAGGGATTGGTAAGGAGTCTTCTCTCATCCATTCTAAGTGTGTGGCCGATGTAGTTCCAACAGCGCTTTCTTATAAAATTTGATACATTTTCTTGCTTGGTCTCTTGTCTTATTTGTGTATTAGGTCTGAAATCTGACCAATTGAGGTTCAGTATTCTTCTAAGACATTTATTCTCAAAGTTTTAGATAACTTTGAGAATAAATGTCCTAGAAGAATACTGAACCTCAATTGGTCAGATAAATAGTTATTTCTAGAGCTTTTGTTGCTTTCCAACTCTCGCATCCATAAGTTAATACTGGAATCACACAAGAGTTAAAGATCTTTAATTTTAAGTGCTTGCTGAGTGAATTGGACTTCCATATATTTGACAATTTGTTAAAAGCACTTGATGCCAATGCGATTCTGTATGGAATTTCTGGTGCTGTATCCCCCGTAGATATCATACTCGCTAGGTATGTAAAACTTTTGACTTTTTCAAGAGTGTAGTTTTTAGTTGGATATTTTCTGGACTGCTGGTAAGGTCAACAATTTTTGTTTTTGTGGTGTTGATTTGGAGACCAATTTGTCCTGAGATATTTTGGAGAAGGCTTGTTTTCATTTGAATATCTTGGTGTGATGAACTCAAAAGGCTATATCGTCGGCAAAATCAAGGTCTTCTAAAATTTTATCAACCCATTTGATGCCCATATTTGCGTTATTTGTGCATTTTCGCATGACCCAGTCAATTGCTATTCCAAAGAGCATTGGCGATAAGACGCAGCCTTGTTTCACTCCTGTTTCCACTGGGAACCAGTCAGAGTGACTTACATTTATGACTTACTTATTGACTTCCCCAGCAGCTGATGTTGTATATATCAGCACAATATAATGTTGCTCCTATATCGTACAATAGACTATATATCAACCGCAAGCGATGGTGACACCGGTCTCAGACATACATTGTTGCACCTCTCTGGTGTGTGCATATGTATAGAGTTCAATTCTGGAACGACAGATAGAGCATACATGATCAAGGCTGGACATGTACGTATTGTGTCTTTTCGCGCAGCTCGCTTTCTCTGCGCCTCACCACTACGACGATTCTCACTTATATGAGCTCATCTTGTGTCGTTACAGCACTACATATACTAAGATTTGCATGCCATCTTGCGCAAGGAAGTCCCAGCACGTGGTGTCTATATCGAAGCATTTTAGAGACACTAAGAGTGTCATGAAAGAGTTTTTTTCTGTTCACCTACCGATCGTCCGCCCCCTTCAAGCTGGCCATACATCAACTGTTTTGGGATGTGTTTGTAAGGCATCCGAGCAAAGTGACCGGCCCATCTCCACAGAGCGTTCTGTAGCAGGGTGTTGTCGCTTGAAATCTTGACTCCTATGAGAACTTCGGTATCTGGAATTTTGTCCTGTCATTTGATTTTGAGTAGTCTGCGTAGATAACGTGTGTAGACGAGGTTTATTTTCTTACGTGTCTGCTATACACTGTGCATGTCTCGATAGCGTACAGCAGCATGGTTAGCACTATGGATGGGTAAACCTTTTAGCTACACGTATCCCCTTCAGCTCCATCACAGTAACACGCAGTCTTCCAAATACAGCATTGGCATTGGATACAGTACTGTTGACCTCAGAGTCTATGCTTGCCGATCTGGATAATATGATGCTACAACAGGCAAAGTTGTTTGTTGGCAGAAGACGCTGATGTTTAATATTGATGACTGGATCGTGGTACTGCTCTTTACAGGCGTGCTGAAACATGACCTAAGTTTTCCTAGTTAATGGTAAAAAAAAGTTAATTGCATATCCTTTACAGGACTTTGCGAATCAACCCCAGTGTTTTAACGCTGTTTGTGATTTTTCTAGGCATTATTACGTTCAGTAGTTTGCCATTGCTTTCTGAACGGGTGGTGCCATCGTCCTTTGTTAAAATCCACGCGAAACAATTTGCAACCAAATTGTCCGCAGCGTGATTCGAACTCAGAACGTCGGGGTTAATAGACCGAGTCACTATCCCTAGGCCACAGACGCCACCAGTTAATGGTAAGGCCACGTTAATTCTTTACAACACAATAGACTCCCAACGTAATGTTACTCCTATAACACACAACAGACTATATAACAACATAATATTACAACGTGAGAGATTAAGAAAGAGTAAGAGGTAAAGAACGAGAGTGATACTGGGAGAAAGTAATACGGAGACAGAGGAGAAAGGGGGGAGGATGTAAATAGCAAAACATAAAATGAGGTAATGGGTACAGAAATAAAAGCAAACAAATTGAAATAGAAACAAACAAAGAGAAAAAAATGCGTAAAATATAAATATATGTATAAAGAAAAAGAACAATAAAGTAAGAGATAAGAAAATGAAGACAGCTAGATATAAAGAAATCGAAATTTGTGTATAAAAGAAGCATAGATGCCAACAAAAAGAGATAGATGAAAAAAAGAAATGTATGTAAAGAGAGAGAGAGAGAGAGAGTAATAGATATAAGAAAAAAAAGCTTTATGAGAGAGATATGTGAGCAAAGAGAGATAGAGATGTACAAAGAAGGTAAATGTAAGAAAAGAAAAATATATGATAACAAAGAGAGATCTATGCGAAAGTAGGAAGATAGTTGAGAACAAAGGGATATACAGATAGATGTGGAGAAATAGAGAACGTTTAACAAACAGAGATTGGGTAAAGAGAGATAAAGGTAAAGAAACATTGTTTACAAGTTAAGAAAGAAAAATATTTAGAAGCAATGTCATGTGAGTGTTATTATATAGCAATGACTGCTGGAAACTGCATTCAACAATATACACAAGCTGGAGACATTCAAACAAAAATGTTAAAGAAGAATCCTGTAAGTTTTCTGGTCAAATAGCTTTTGATACAAAACAAAAAACTGTGCATAATTGGAGACCGTCATTAGAAGACGAAGATGGATTGGGCATGTATTGGGCATGTATGTCAGTAAGGCATTAGCTATGACAGCTCTCCCATGGACAGCGGATGAGAAAAGAAGGTCTGTGTGATCAAAGTAAACATGAAGAAGAACTTTAAAAAGGGTTTTAAAGCCGAAAGATTGACTTCATTGCACCAGGTTTTACCCCATATGGCCCGGTCCTCTCAGCAGAAATGGCACGCCACCTGCCGAGAGTATTGCACAAAGCACAAACTCCGTAGCTCCAGCAACAATCCTAGGGGTCTCTGGAAAAACTGCACTCGTGAACAGAATGGCGCGGTCCGGACTCGAACCCACGACCTTCGACTCACAAGGCACAGGTCTTAACCACTTAGCCACAGAGACCCATGAAGAAGAACAGTGGAAAGAGAGTTGAAAGATTGTGACTTGACATAGGCAACAATTAATAGACAGCATGCAGAATGGTAACATTTGAAACCTCATGTGAAAGCCTTTTGTGTCAAACGTAACACGAAGATGGTACAGATATTACCAAAAAATAGATGCAAGGAAAGATTTTCAAAATAGGTGTCCAAAGAGAGATAGGTGGTACACACACAAAAATTAATGCGCACAAAAAGAAGCAAATCTGTAAACAGCGAGATAGTGGTGACCAGTAGCGGCTCGTCATTAAGGGCCAGTGGGGCCGGCCCCACCAAAAATAATGTATAACGTGTATTTATTATTTTATAAATTAAAATATAGCAACCAAACACCATGATTTATCCGGAAAAAATTTCTGGCCCCACCAACAAAAATGATCACGAGCCGCCACTGGGGTGACCAACAAAGATATGGATAAACAAACAGTTAGAGAGAAGTGAAGAAAACTATAGAGTAACAAAAGAGAACATAAACTATAATACTGTATTTATGTCTTGATCTACAGCTCAACAAATGCAGCAATACCCAACCTACAACTACCAAACAGCTCCAAGTTACGGATATCCTAACGTTAATCAGCAAATGTATTACAACAACACAGGCACAACGACTGGTCATCTACCACAACCTCCTGGCTATACAACTGCTGATTTGCCTCCTTACTCAAACTGAGACAAGACTAAAAGCATGTACTTGAAATGAGAGACAGCACAGTACATTAACTTCATTGGCTAATCATGTTTTACATATTGCGACACATTCACTTCATCATTGATTATGTTTTATTTATTATGTCTATCATCTTCTTATGCCTTCTCACGAGATTAAGATTTTGAATTCTTTAATAAAGTCCGCCGTCTGCCTCAGATTATCAGCCACGCGATACAGTTTGTCTTCTGCGTTCTCACTAGATTAGGATTTTGAATTCTCTAATAAAGTCCGCCGTCTGCCTCAGATTATCAGCCACGCGATACAGTTTGTCTTGGACGCTGGTGTAAGTGGGACAATTCTTTCTTCTCAGGTCTGCATACTTGGGGCAGTTCTGTAGTACAACCTTGTATTGAATCTGCATTGTATATGCATTCTATATATTTTATAACATATGCCAGTGAGAGTTGGAGAATGGCTAAAGATGTAGAAAGCAGGTTGAATGCATTTGAAAATAGATGTCTGCGAAAAATAATGAACATAAAAAGGAACGAATTCATATATCATGAGAATTGATGACATCAGAGAAATGGCTGGTCGACCACTAGTAACCACTGGTATAAGAAGGAGAAGGTGGAGGTGTCTTGGGCGCACCTTGAGAAAGAAAGGATCAAAGAATATCAAAGCAGACATTGAAGTGGGAGGCAAAGTGTTCAAGAAAGAGAGGACTACCTATGGAGACCCTGAAACGAACTTTTGCTGAGAGAGGCAACACATATCGGTCTCACTTCCATGGAGGAGATTGAGAGAGTTGCCCAGGATAGAGCGGTAAGGCGAAATTGCTTGCAGACCCTATGTAATGCATAACGGTACAAGAGGAATTATTATTATTATTATATTAATAATAATAGTACTATAATAATAATATTTTAATAATAGTAATGTTACTACATAAAAATGAACATAAAATGAACAGCCATTATAAAAGCATTAAGTATTTTGGGAGCATTAAACTTTCAGATGGGCTTAGACCTTGTACAAAGGACCAAGACAAGTCACATGCATTATCCTGGTGACATGAATGTCCTGCTGGCACCCTTGATTGTGTATTTTTCTCTCACAAAATATGATTACATATACAATACAGGTTCAACGGTGTTGCTAATCAAATAACAACATTTTTTAAACATGAAATTGCGTGAAGACAACGTCAATATCATGGAGCAATGAATAAACTGTGCTTAATAATAGGTGCTGAACAAACTGTATTGAATGAAAAGTATTGAACAAATTGTAGTGAATTAACAACTAAATAAACTGTATTAACACAAACTGTGTTTGGGTGAAATGTATTGAACAATCTGAATTAAGCGATCTGTATTGTGTGAAATGTATTGAGCGATCTGTATTGAATGAACTGCATTGAATTAACTGTATTGAACGAACTGAGAATACAATGAGAAAAAGGAAGAGAGTGAAAAAAATAGCAACAAAGTCAGAGCTATAGATCCGCTATTGCGTCAATGCCAAGATCCTCTATGGTTTTTATCATTTTCATTCTTATGTTATTCAATCATTAACATTTTTCTTGTTTCATCATTTTGATTGCTCTACATATTTGATTATTTGTAAAAACTGTTATTACTGTTGAGTGTACATATATATTGTCGCTGTTATCACCGAATAGCTTTTTACGTATTCAATCCATCTGCTAAGTAACATTTCAATATTATCCTATATTTATCCTTTTTTGTTTTCGATGCAGTAACAACAGCACAGCTTATGTTTAGCGTCAAGACAAGAGTGAGACAGTAATGTGTGCTTTCTCCCACTCTATTTAACATCTAAGAAGATAACATTTTAAAAAAGTAACCGTAAATCCAATGACAGAAATACCAGAAAATGCAGAACATAAAAAATAAGAATTCTGATTAAATTAACTTTTGTTTACAGATGATCAGTACCCATTCTATAACGAATAGAACAGACCTGAAAACAACATATTAACAAATAGAATGCAACATCTCTGTCTAGCCTGTGAAGCCGCTAGCGCCTAGATCAGCAACAAATGTACACCATTCTTTTCAATTCTTGGTATATGTATTGTGTTCCAGCGGTGATTCAGTTCTATTAGTTCTTGCTCTACTGTAAGAACTTCCTTTCGGCTTTCACTTCTTCCAGTCAAATGTGTCAATGACTCTAGTAGCCCCTCATGCCCGTGAATAGGTAGTGTTTTCGTTGCTGTTTCCGTAACATAAAGATTTATTATAGGATGGGATTGTTACTTGTTAGTCACAAAGAATTCAACAGGCGAAAGTGATAATATGAAGAAAAATTCTACCCAAAGACAGACGTACGCCAAGTTAATAATACTCCCAGTTCCCTCAGTACACACTTTGACAACAAAACATTTGAAGCAAGTTAAAGTATTAAAATATTTAGAAAGTTAATATAGCAGAATTTACAGAAAAATTGAAATCAGATGTCAAAATATAAGCGCACTTATATACCAAATGCGACCTATATTGAGAGATCCAAATATACACATGATCTCAAAGCAACAGGTCATAAATAGGATATTCTTTCTTATGCCATATTACCAGTCTAACAGAGAAACTATTCAAAACACACATACAAAATATCAAAACCTGCATAGTGAGATGTTTGAAAGAAGTCGTTAGCTTAACCATGAGGGATTGAGTAAGAAGTAAGACTATCGACCATGAGCGATTAAGGGGTGTAGCTCTCTAGAAAATTTTAGTTTTAGACAAAAACATCGATTTTCAAAGTGCTTAGTTTTATAAAGTACAACATTCGTACTATCGATTACACATAAAATCATGTTGTTTTGTTTTTGTATTAGCATTACAACATTAATAAGAAACGTTCAATTCTATACCCTTTTCTTTCAAATTTCAAGTTTAAAATTGAGTTATCTCAAAATAATTTTTCCCCATTTTTGTGTGGGAAATCCCTGAGTTTTAACTAATACTAAAGCTAGATACACGAAATTTGAGGTGAATATCCCCCATATCATGTTGTAGCTACTGATGCATTTCAAATTACATTTTTGTGAATATGTGTTTTTAAAATTAATTTTCAATGTGAAATGATAACACATTTTGGGCGGTATTTTGGCAAGCATAAGTTTAAAAATAAAATATATTTCTTGAGATTTTACAAAAATAAATGCATCAGTAGCTGTAAATATGCTTACAGTTTATGAATCACCCTTTTATTTTTCAATATATTTGTTGGTTTTGAAAATTTTAGGCTTCTAATAACATGTATTTTTTTAAAGATGGCCGCTGTTGTCATAGCAACCATGCAACGTTTTGTGAAAAAAAAATTAAAATAGATCTACATTCTTAGCTTAACATGCCCATTATAAAATAATTGCTCTAACTTAATTAATAAAGAAATTATATTTTTCGGAGCTAAACCCCTTAAGTAAGAAGTAAGACTGTCAACCATGAGCGATTGAGTAAGAAGTAAGACTGTCAACCATGAGCGATTGAGTAAGAAGTAAGACTGTCAACCATGAGCGATTGAGTAAGAAGTAAAATTGACAACCATGAGCGATTGAGTAAGAAGTAAGACTGTCAACCATGAGCGATTGAGTAAGAAGGAAAACTATCACACATCGTATATAGGAACAACGTCTTGTACCACATTCAGATAAACAGAAGATCAAGTAGTTTGGTCACCTCGTCAGATGGCAAGATTATCAAAAACTGTCCAAGCGCTATACCAAAGCAGTTCGGATACAAGAGAAAAAGGCACAAGAAGAAATTGGATCGATGGCTATCTATCTATCTGTCTGTCTGCCTGCCTGTCTGTCTGTCTGTCTGTTATTCTGTGAGGTTGTAATGTGTATTTAATGTCATCGATCACCGGGCACCTTTTTTTCCCTCTTTGTAATATTTGACATGACTTATTTCCTGGTGTATTTCTATTGTTGGATTGTCATTTCTTCTACGACTGTGCATGTTATGTTGAACCTCTCTGAACATCTTAGACTTGAATATGTTGCTATATGTTTCTCATCTCCCTATTATTCATTTCCTGTCCTCAGTGGAATATGGGACTGCAACGTAACGATAACATTCGTATTGGGTTTTTTTTCCATTTAGAGATCATAATAAAACATAGCACTGAATTCATTGCAGTTTCTGTAGCAAAGCATGGATTTTAGTTGTTGGGCCATTTGGAATTTGGGAGACCTTTGAATTTGTTAACACAATCACTCAGAAGGTTTCAGCAATTCTTGATGATTGATTTATTGTTAGCACCATCATCATTTCACGTCGGTGAGTAGCCATGTATGCTCCGATCTCTTTCTTACATAAGAAGATCTCAGCTGCAGTGCATGAACTCCGTAGTACCGGCGATGGTTCCCGATGTAATTTTGAAAATGGTGAAGATATTTTTGAAGAAATGTTAATTTTAATCTTTTCTCATGAATTATTCCCGTGCAGCGGCTTTCCAGCCTGCTCTTCTCGATTTGTAACTGCCAATGGTTCTATTACGTGCCCAAATTGAACATGGGACCTACGTTTTATCGTCCGTCTCCGATAGGACTATGAACTCGATCTCACCTACACTGAGATCAGGGATCCTCTGGAAAAATATCCAGATGGCTCCCTCCACGAGGGAACAAACGACGTGGTATCTTTTGGCACAAAATACGAGCACCTAACCTCTACGCAACAAACTCCTCATTCTCGATGAATTTTCTAATAAAGAAAAAAAAACAATAGGCTCTTAGCTGTAACTTATTTATTTTATTGATAAACCCGGCCCTATTGTCAAGGTGTGACAGATTAATGACACTGGCTATACACATTCCATGCGAAGGACGAGGACAACTATTTTAGACGTATACATTATTTAGGCATAAACTGTTCTTGGCAATTTGTACGCAACCGTACTCGGCGTTCAATGAACCGGAAGTTATTGTTACCTGTTAAGTTTAACTTACTTTTTATACATTGCCTGCTACATTCGAAAATATACGAAATCCTTAGTATGATGTGTAGACGTAGTTGCTTGTAGTAAAATATCATACAACTAACTGTTCGTCTCAAGTAGATCAGTAGTAAACAAAACAAAATGCCAGAAGGACCAGAGCTTCATATGACAATGTTGTCCATTAACAAATTATGCAAAGGTCTGACATTTAGTGGCAAGATAGCTCGGAACCCAATTCATAAATGTGCTGATATAGACTGGGACAACCCTGCTTATTTGATATCTGCAGAATCGAGAGGAAAGGAACTTATGCTTCATTTACGAGCTTCAAATATTGATGATGCTCGTTGTGACAATACATTAGAGACAAGACAGCTAAAGAAAGCCACATCTATTCTATTCACGTTCGGTATGAGTGGAAAATTTGCATTTACTCAAGTACAGGGGCTTTACAAACACTCCCACTTGTCATTTTTCACCAAAGATGATCCTAAAATGGCTCTTAGCTTTGTGGACCCACGAAGATTTGGGAAGTGGGTTGAGGGAGGTCAGTGGTCCACAGACAGGGGACCATGCATAATTCAAGAGTATAGCAGTTTCGTGTATGTATATTGTAGGAAATAATATACTATAATTTATTGTCTAATAGAACTATTTGCTTTATTTCATCTATATTTGTGTTTCGTTAGTCCTTCTCTCATTTGCTGAAACATATGCTCCCTAGAAATGTAAAGTCTTTAACTTGATTTAATCAATGTTTATTGATGGAGATATTGGCGATGCTTTCCTCTCTAGCGGATTTCCATGCAGGTTCCACTCAACTGCTTGTCTATTGACACTCAACTGTATCTTCTGCAGGGTATAACTGACAAATCATCATATTCTCCTCTTAACCTGGGTCATCATGATTTTGTGTTCTGTTGTTATCAATAGGTCTGTATTTGCAACTCTGCCATACCATCTCAGTCTGAGAATATGCGAAGACATATGGTGACAAAGGTCAGAATCTTATTTGCCTTCATAATTCGCCATGTTTCCGTGCCATACAACAAGTCATATTTCACATTTGAGCTGAATATCTTGAGCTTTTGTTTTAGTGGAGATGACAGTAGATTTCCACACTGTGTGGAGGAAAGTAAAGACTTGTAAGGCTTTCCTAATCCTAATTGGCTGATCTTACTTCCAAGGAAGACATTCATCACCTTCTATAGCCCTTTTCTCACTCAATATTGCATCTTCCTGTATGTTGTTGCTTCACAGTACTTATGTCTTCTCTTAGCTGATTTGAAGACTGACCCATTGCGCCGTTTCTTCCAGAGTATATTTACTTTTTCCAGCATGTCTTGTAGTCTGTGTGAGAGCAAGGCAAGATCATCTGCAAAGTCCAGGTCCTCTAAGTTTGACATTAGTGTCCACTGAATGCCTTTCCCGGACCTGGCATCAAGCATCCTTGTCTAACACCAGTAGTGACCTGGAACTCCTCGAACAATCTTCCATCGTGAATATTCTGGACAGCAAACCCCTCATACAGTTGCTGGGTGATGTTAACACTCTTCTCTGGTACTTCATGGTGTTTCATAATATTCTATATTGATTGTTATTGTTGCTATCTTTCATTAATTTACACAAAAATTGTTATAAGCAACTTGCTGCTGGTTTACAGAGTAAGCAAAATTACAATTAATATTTTTAGACATGCACTGTTATTAAAATAGTAATTTTAGTTATAAACAATGTTACACATGTTTATATTTTGATTCAATAATTTGTTCATATTGTTTTTGTTCTCTGCTGTTTTTGTTTTTACTGACTGTAGAAACAATATTGTAGCCAATTTGAACAGTACAGATTTCAATAGACCAATATGTGAGGTCATGCTGAACCAGAAGTACTTCAGTGGCATTGGAAATTACCTTCGTGCAGAGATTCTTTTCAGGTGTTGTATCACTGGAATTTGTTGATGTTTTGTTTATTGTTCTGTCACTTGTATATATTGTTTTATTGTCTGTAAGGATATAAAGAGATGGTGTGTTATTTATTGTTGGAAGACTATAAAGTGCTGATGTTTTGTTTACATCAGAAATTGATAGATGAAACAACCATTAGCTCTGACCCAGTCAGTCTTAATGGTAGCATCTCAAAGAACCATTGATGCCTATCCCCAAGACTGGATATGTGTCTAAACTGACATATCTACATTTAAAACCATCATCAAAGCAGTTTAGGGAGTATAGATATATATACAGTACTCAGACAGATCATCCCACAAGCTGTTTAGTGCGTGCAGGGAAGTATGCTCCAATTATGAAACTGAAATTCCCGCGTTAGAAGCAGCTTTGTACCACCTGAAGACTGTTTTTGATGTCTTTCCATCAAAGGCACAAAACATTTTATTTACAGACTCAATGTCTGCCCTTCAAGCTTTAGAAGATGGTGGATATTGTAAATCTTAACTCTCCCAACTAGCCCTAGATATTGATCAACTTGTTACATCCTATGACCTCAAAATAACTACATCGTGGATCACTGGACATTCAAATACACCCAGAAATGATAAAACTGACAGGCTGGCTAAGATACGGTCAACACAAGTACAACCAATCACAGCAACAACCAATAGAGAAATTTGGCTATGGGAGATATGGAAAGAGAGGTTTACAGACACATGGCCAACCCAAACCCCACTGACACCAACCATCTTACAAGGACAGATCATAGCACCATTTTTAGACTTCAAACTCAATACATACCACTTAATAATCACATGAACAGAATTCAACCACAACACACTCAGAGTGAAAGATTTATGGACATCATGAAACTATTCACTATAACATCTTCAGGTGTCAAGCACTAGATGATGTCAGGAAGATTCCCCTTCCTCCAAAGCTAGATAAATGGAACACATTATACAGAACAACTTGCTAACACATGCAACCAGTACATAGCATTAGGCCAAAAGACAAGAGCCCAAGTGCCACTTTACTATTGAAGAAGATGATGCTTTGTTAATTATTTTATCTAAAAAATAAAGGTATAAAGGTGAAGCATTGACTTCATTGCACAGGATTTTACCATATACCTCCGTCCCTCCCGGCAGAAGTGGCAAACCACCTGCCAAGAGGGTTGCACAAGACATGAACTCTGTAGCTCCAGCAACAATACCAGTAATCTCTGGAAAAAATGCACATGTGAACAAAATGGTGCAATCCGGATTTGAACTCACAACTTTAGAATGCAATGCAAACGTCTTAACCTCTCACTCTAATTCTTTTATCACTCGTATATACTGTTTTATTTGTAAATATATAAATAGCTGGTGTGTTATTTATTATTTAAAAACTACTAAAGTATTGATATTTTATTAATCTTTCTAAAATGCTAGTGTTTTATTGATTATTATAAGACTATAAAGTGCTGGTGTTCTTACTATTTTTAAAAAAGTTTAGTAAGTGTTGTGTATTTCAGGTGTCTAGTTCCACCATTTGTAAAGACAAACTCTGTTCTACAACTCGCAGATGAAGCAAAACAGGATGTAAGTGATCATAATTTCAGATTCATTAATTTTCTTGTGAACTAAGTCTGCTGTAGCTAATTAGACCCCATTATTGTAACTGATTAATGCATACAAGCTGTAATAAAGAGAAATACAACCGAGCTATACTATAATTTTGTTAGTGAACCTGATGAGTCTATGTTCTTGTAGCTGGACTAGACCATTATCTGTGAAACGGATGATGTTGTGGTCTTGTAGCTAGACTAAAAATATATTTGCAAAATGGATGATGTTGTGGTCTTGTAGCTAGACTAAAAATATATGTGTAAAATGGATGATGTTGTGGTCTTGTAGCTATTATGGACATGTCCGATGAAGATGATCCTCAAATGAACAATCAAATACACCCAAAAAGGATCAAGCAGACAGGCTGGCTAAGTCAATATAACCAATCACAGTAGCAATTCACAAATCCTAACAACACCAAATAAAGAAATTTGGCTGAACAGATGAGCCATGGGTAGAGAGGTTTACAGATACATGGCCAACCCAAACCCCATTTGTAGCTAGACTAAAAATATATCTGTGAAATGGATGATGTTGTGGTCTTGTAGCTAGACTAAACATTTACCTGTGAAACAGATGATGTTGTGGTCTTGTAGCTAGACTATAAATATATTTGTAAAACGGATGATGTTGTGGTCTTGTAGCTAGACTAAACATTTACCTGTGAAACAGATGATGTTGTGGTCTTGTAGCTAGACTATAAATATATTTGTGAAACGGATGATGTTGTGGTCTTGTAGCTAAATTAGACATTTACCTGGGGTCAAAGGCGCAAGGAAGCGGCTTGTCAGGATTAGGGAGGTGGCTCTAATCCCCTGCTCTCACCTCCAAGTGGTGACCCTGGTAACAGATGGTAGTTCCGGTCTGGCTAAGAGGGCAGGTGCCATGGGAGAGCTACTCAGGGGCAAGTAGAGATGCAAAGGTAGTCATGCTTGATGGGATCCACTGCAACACAGACGAGCAAACTCGGACATTCTCTCTTGATGCACTTCTCTTGAGCCGATGAGCATGCTGGGTGATGAGTTCCGCCTACTTGTCTGCAAGATGGTCTACATGGGTCAAAAGTCTAGCCCTATCAAAAACGAATTAAAAAAACCATCGAAGGGACGTTGACCCGCGTGTGGCGAAAGTCGGAGCCCAAGCATGCTCTCTCTTGATCCGCCTCTCTAGAGCTGATGAGTATGATGGGCGCAAAGTTGAGTTGCACGTGGGCATCATAGGGTGAAACTCGGATTTTGCCCCCTCGAAGTCGGACAGCCCAGAAGGAATTGACGGAAATGGTGAGGTAGGCACCAGGGCAGAGCGAGTGAGCATACGGATGTTGCAAGGGTGGCACCACATGGGGCGAAACCCGTGACCCCATCTCATGGGTGGGAGACCGGGTTGAGTCACAGAAGGTGACAGCCCAGGCAAATGTGTGCATGACATGGAAGGCACGAAAAATGTGAGCACGGAAAAGTCGATGGTGACAGGGCATCAGGGCAGAGCTAGCACGCACGCTGGCAAAGTCATAGTGGGCCCCATCGAGGGGCAGGCCGGCATGGCATAGGGTGTGCGTCCCACCCACATGAGTAGAACTGGAAAGCCCAGCAGAGGCAAAACCAGAGCAAGCGTGGCAGGCGAGAGGGTGTACGTCCCACCCAAATGTGCAAAACAACTGGAAAGCCCAGCAGAGGTAAAGCCAGTGCTCGTTTCGCGCAGGGAACTACTGCTGCCTTGTAGTTGATTGAGGACAATCAAAGTCTAGCGGAGCAAACCGCAAACAAACCTGAACGGGCGGCAAACCAAGGAGTTCATTAAAACTACCAGTTTTGCTGGACAGATGGCGTTCATAAACCCGGGAGGGCAGGCCGTCTAAGGGTCGCTGCCCTGAAAGAAAATAGCAACCCACTCCCTTGTGGGTTACGGCTGAGGACAGTCAAAGGCTAGCGGAGAGCGAACCACACACAATAGCTGGCTGAAATCGAACGCCCCACCGAAGGATAAGCAACTGTGCTCAAATAGGTGCTGAAAGTTGGTGCACATACATTACGTTCTGATGTTTGACTGTTTATATATCACAATAGAATGATGAAAACTAGCCTAGAACGATCGAGGAAGAAGAAATTTACCTGTGAAACAGATGATGTGGTCTTGTAGCTAGACTATAAATATATGTGTAAAATGGATGATGTTGTGGTCTTGTATCTAGACTAGACATTTACCTGTGAAACAGATGATGTTGTAGTCTTGTAGCTAGATTATAAATATATGTGTAAAATGGATGATGTTCTGGTCTTGTAGCTAGACTAAATATATTTGTGAAACAGATGATGTTGTGGTCCTATAGCTAAACTAGACATTTACCTGTGAAAAGGATTGTCTGTGAACAATTGTCTGTGAAACAAAGGATGTGGTCTTATAGCTAGACTAGACGATTATCTGGAACATGGATGCTGTTGTGGTCTTGTAGCTAGACTAGATCTGTAAAACAGAGGATGTTGGAATCTTGTAACTAAACTAAACTGAATCTAGCTGTTTGGATTGTTAGATTTGTTACAAATACTAACCAAATTTTGCTTGTACAGTACTCAGTCATGTCATAAAACAAGTTTGTTATTTGTCTTCTCCCAGATCACACTCTCACAGAGTAGTGAACATATCAAAGAGGAAAAGTCTAAAACAAAGAAAGGACGGAGGAAAGCGGAAGGAAATGATGTGATTGAATTGAAACATGTGCACACAATTGCAGCACAGGATCAATCTGCAGAAAGTTCAGTAAAACATGAAGAGTTACCTGAACTGTTCAAGGAAAGTAAACCTACATTTGAGATGCTGACTTTGCAAGCACAAGAACTGCTCAAGTTATGTCACATGATTCCACTTGAAGTTGTTCACTTAGGTAAGTTTAATACCTCAGCACCTTACTTCTGTCTACTGATGTCTTTGAATATCAAGGGATGATTATCTAGCAAGTAGACTGCTCAAGTAGTTCATACCTAGTTTATAATTAAGACAGTACGTAGTACAGATCTAGTTCATTCTTCTTCTTCAATGATCCAGTGGCACTTGAGCTCTGCCCTTCGGCCGAATGCTATGTAGTGCTATCTACATGTGTTTGTAAGTTATTCTTTTGTCCGTATAATGTATTCCATTTATCTGGTCTTGAAGGAAGGAGGATCTTCCAGACATCATCTAGTGCTTGGCACCAGAAGAGGTGACAGTGAACGGTTTCAACCTAGTTCATTCAGAAATGTGTACCTCTAATTTTCTTATCAATCTTAAACCATACAAAGACCTTAATGCTTGTGTTAGGTATAGACAATAACGATATTAATAATTTCAATTATGAGATAAGCTAGGTACAATTCATAATTGACTTGTAATTTAAACTGACATCAGCGAGTTATTTTATTTCATTGTGTACTTTAGTTGTTGGATATTTCAGAACCATATTGATATCTAATAAATTAAGGAACATAAAATTGGACGAATACAGGAGAAGTGATGAAATCAGAGAAATGTGTGGTCAACCACTAGTAACAACTGTTATAAGAATAAGAAGATAGATAAATGTTGGACATACCTTGAGAAGAAATCATCAAAGAATTACAGTTGGAGGTAAAGGGTTCAAGAAATAGAGGATGCCCTAGGGAAACCCTGCTTTGCTGAGAGAGGAAAGAAATATTGAACTCAATTCCATGGAGAAGATTGAACGAGTTGCCCAGGACAGAACGGTATGGAGAAATATTTGCACTCCTTATATAAGATATAACGTACGAGAGGAATATATATATATATATATATATATATATATATATATATATATATATATATATATATATATATTGATATCTAAATGAGAAATTGTTGAGATAGCAGTGTAGACTAAGAAATTTTTTTAGTTTGACTGATTAAGTTCTAAACATTGTTAGATTTTGTTTGTCTTTCTGATACTGACAGTGTTGGGAAATTTGTTTAGTGATTGATATCCTCAGTTTTTATGATATTCTTGTTTCGTAGGGTCCAGCAAGTACACCTTATTTGATGAGGATGCAAAAAGTGATGGTCAGTCATTTGAAGCTTGGCTGCAATGCTACAATAAGCCAGGAATGTCCAGTCTAGCTGACCACAATAAAAGAACAATATGGTTTAGTGGACCTGCTGGTCCTTTGGTTCCTAAAGGTACAGAACCTGACCATTGCTATTAACTAGTACATGTAGTTATTAACTAGTACATGTAGTGTACATCAGCTCAAACTTACGTATGTATCAAATGATGCTATTAACTGTATAAAGTGTATCTCTGCTCAAACATGTGAATGTATCAAATGGAAGATGGGACAGGTGCAGGATAACAGGATAGTGATTAAATAGAATAGTACAGATTGAAATACTTCATGTGTTTGTGATATATTGATTTTGCTCTTTATATTTCTCATTCTTTATATTTGTGTTGTATTGTTTGTGGACCAATTCTCTAGTATATGTTTTCTCCTCTCAGACCAGAATTCAAGGAAAATTAAGAAAACCCAAAAGACAGGAGACTCTAGTCAAGAAAAGGCACAGGTAACAAAAGTTCTCATGCGATATTTCATGTTTAAAATATGTTTCAGAATACTATAAGATATAAATGACCATGGGGGGTCTCTGTGGCTGAGTGGTTAAGCCCTTTGCCTTGTGAGTCGAAGGTTGTGGGTTCGAATCCGGACCGCGCCGTTCTGTTCACGAGTGCAGTTTTTCCAGAGACCCTAGGATTGTTGCTGGAGTTACGGAGTTCGTGCTTTGTGCAATACTCTTGGCAGGTGGCGTGCCATTTCTGCGGAGAGGGACCGAGCCAGATGGGGTAAAACCTGGTGCAATGAAGTCAATCCTTCGGCTTTAAAACCCTTTTTTTATAAATGACCATTTAGGAGATTGGTTTTCAGAACAGTTTTTGCAAGTCAGGTAGTTAATGCTTAATGCTTTAGGTGATCTAGGTGTCTTTAATTTCCATCCAAGAGACATACAATAGGACACATCTCTTTCTGTGATACAGGTCACTTAACACAATACCTGCCCATGTGTTGCCAGGGCTTGCAAGGGAAGCAAAGAATAGTAACACTGCGGTCTACAAAGCATGCTGTAAGAGGCGACTGGGGTAGGGTCCTAGGAAAGCTACTCTGGTAAATAAAAATGTTCCAGAAATTGGATGTGCTGCCCTACTTGTAGATGCATAACTGGCACAGCGTACAATCACTCTTAGGCTCAGATCACACACAAATCACAAAGAGTGGCTTAACAAGTGATTGATATGGAGCATTCGGCAAAGAAGAAGAACACAATAGCAATATTAGAAATAGATTTGAAACATCTCCTGTAGGTTCTACTTCAGCAGTTTCTAGCACATCAAGATTCCAAACACTTAAAGTAGAGGTAATTTGGAGATACAAAATACAGTTTTTTGTTAATAGTTTTATTGAGAAAAATTTTACACAAATATTTGCCAAAGGTAATTAGTAATGAAAAGTTGTGGTATAGAACCACACAATGAACTGTTAACGAAGAAATCCACAGGAGAATATGGAGATGGATAAGTAAGACACATGGGGAAGAAATGAATTCACCCAATAATATTGCAAGGTGTGCACTGAAATCCATAGGGCAAATGGCAGACATGGAGACTAGGAACACATGGAGAAGATAACTTGACCATAACTTAACCTAAAAGAAAATGGGCGTCAATTGGGGAGGTATGGAGAGAGATGCCCAGAATAGGAATAGCTAGAGAACTATGGTTGCTAGTTTATGCTCCTGAGGATGATGTGGGCTGAAGGGCATAATATATAATTTGGCTACAAATATAAAATTTGGTACTGCTTTTTATTGTTGCTGATGTATAATGCTAAATGAACTAGAATGACAAAAGAAAAAAGGGGAACTAGACCTCAGCATAAAGAACATTTAGAAGAAGTCGGTGGAAAAATCATACTCCAGGTAGGGAATCAATCCAAGATAATCCACCTAAGAAGCAAGGCACTAACTGCTGTGTTTCTGTGACTCTCAATGACCTAATAAAATGTATAATATATGCCATGAAATAATTAACAACAGTTATAATAAATTATTATCTAAGGATTGTGAAATGATTTTCTTTTTAGTTTCTTTTCTGACATGAAAATAGACATCAAAATAAAATGTTAACTTGGTATTTCATTTAACTGAATATTCTCTTTTCACCCAGCTAATTAGTTGCTGCTATACTTATTTATTTTTGTTGGTTCCTTTCATGAGATTCTCTCCACTGTTCTCTAAATCTTAAAAGAATTGATTCTGTTTTCCAGCTTTTTGTTCATTGTCTATGTCTCTGCCCTATATAATAAGGCTGAGTAAATGCAACAATTGATCATTATCTTTTCTGTGTATTCATTATCTGCTTAGATATTAATATCTTTCTTTTGCTGGTAAACATATTTTTTCCATTCCACCATTTTATTCTCTTCTTAACCCAACGGGACTGCAGAGCCGATATATCGGTTCAGAGTAATGTTCATGATGTTGCAGAACCGATATATCGGCTTTTGGATGTCTGTTCACGGAAACGAATGTATCTTCAGAACCCTTTACTGAAGTTAAAAAAATCTTCAGAAACGGAAAGTACATTTATGTGGGTACAATACTATCTCCATTTAACAAAGATTTGAAAGAGAGAAAGCAGTGTATTATTGTGTTCAAGTCGAGACTTTTTTTTTAAACGTTAATGTTTCCGACGATGTTTACAGTGTAATCTTGAGTACTGTTAGATCAAATTATAACTTGTGATAGTAATGAAGAAGATGTAATTGATGGTAATAATGACATTTGATTGTTTATGAAATGCAGTATCGATAGTTGTAAGTCTAATGTAATAATTTCATCTAAAGAATGGGCGTTCCACATTCCGTTTATTGACGTGTCCGCACAAAAAAGTGAATATTATAAAAACTACTGCACCTAGTTAGATGAAACTTATAGAATATGTTCACACATGAATTATCTTCATTTACCTGCTACTTCTGGAAACATCTATGAATATTAAGATGTAATACAACCCGGAGAGTAAAACTATTTTTTTATTTTCGTTTTTCAAAATAGTCATGCTACAATAATCTAATTTTCTCAAACGTATATCACCTGATGTAAAATATTATTATATTAATGTATTCCACATCCAATTAGCAACAATTTAATATATAATATGTCCTACTTTAGAGAAACAGTACAAGAGTTATAAAGGATTAAACTAATTGACATTGAATGTTAAATTTGAATCGCAAAATAAATGCGTCCAGAGGTCAAAATAATACAGGGCGAAAGGGTTAACTTTCATTTAGCTTCTTCCATCTTCCATTATTGTATTTCCCAGATATACAAAGCTTTATATTTGTTCCTGTGAGAATGCAAAAGAAGAAGAATATTTGTTCCAGTATTTTACTCTCAATTTCTTTGTTGAGATTGTCCTTTTGTTTCGTTTTCTTTTTGGTTCTTTTGATATTGATGCCTATAGTGATCTAGTCTATAGATTCACTTGGTCTACCCATTCTTAGAAAGCTTGTTTGTTCTCAGTTAATATCAATGTCTCACCTGCATATCTTAGGTTGTGTATAATTCCTACAACTGATGTTTAACCCTGCTATTCCTTCCACTTGTTTGAAAATGTGTTCTGTATATAAATTAAATAGGCAAGGGGATTGAACACACTCCTGTCTCATTCCTCTCTATATATAAATTTATTATGCATAGTTTTCAACATATCCATTATTACATCTGTGTCAAAATCTCCAAACTAATTGATCACTTCCAAGTTATACCTACATGCAGTTTTATAGTGCTTTTAAAAAATTGTGTCTAAATTGTACATCAGGTGCCATGCCAGCAGGCATAGGCAATCATGGTTCTCCACAAATCTCTGTCTCTGGTGTTTGCTATCATCTCAGATGTTGACGTTCTTTCATGTCATGAAGTCAGGCTATCCAAAATTGTTTCTCTTTGTCTTTCTTTGTCTTGTTTCCCCTTGATTTTACCTGTTGTTACAGTGTGTTAAAATCTCCCTTTCTCATTATACGTCCGAAAAATGATGACTGCCTCTTTCTTATATTGATAATAAGGTTTCTCTGTGTCGTGACCTCATTCAGCACCTCAACATTAGTCATTTTAGCCATCTATGTGATTCTCATCATTCTTCTGAGAAAACCACATCTCTATGGCCCTTAGAGATTTTTCTATCGGTTTAAATTGTACTTTCATTAATTTTCTGCTTTTTTGTTAGTTTTATTCATATTGTATTCTTGTCATCATTGCAGGCTGTCACTAATAGCTCACAAGATTCAAGAGTAACTGAGCAGACAAATTGTGATAACACTTCCACAGAAAATGTTTTGATAGATAGTGCAAAGAGGATGGTACCTACAGGAAGTAAAACTAAGGCCAGAAGAACTAACAAAACTTTAACTATCTTTGAAGCTGTTGAAGATGATGCACATGGAAACAAAAGACCACGAAAGAATAAAGAAAGTGTGAAGGCAGTGAATAATAGGAAAACGACTATTCTAAAATCAGGAAAAGCTGTTTTAAGTACTCGTGTAACAAGGTCTAGTGTGGGAGGAACAGATGTATAGTGAAGTTGTGTTCTTGTTATGTGCTATCATATTTCTTGATGGGTGCTCTAATATTGTTGGGGGTGTTTGAATTTCTTGGTAGTGTTGTGATGTTTTGGTGGTGTTGTATCTCTTGAATGGAGATACTCTATTTCTTTATGATTGCTGTTATATCAGTTTGTTTTCTCAAATTGCAGCCAAGTGTGTGATGTTTACAAGATCATTATTATTTTTATTCTTCTTTGCGATTGGTTTCCTATGCTCGTCTAAACCATGAAAAGGGTTGCCTCTATGAACCTGCATGTCAGCTGGAATTCCTTGTCAGTTCTCCATAGCTTGCTCTGTAAGCTATGGGCATGAGGCCATGTTTCATTTCATTGGTGTATGCATGATGGACAGGACTGCAGGATGACATGCACACTGTGCATTCTGTGCAGGCAGTATGTCTTCCAGAGTCAAACATTTGCCTATTGCTTGCTCATACCAGGTTCAGGTAATGACATAATCCACTACTTTAATCAAATCAGTTATATGAGGACTATTATCATAGCAATCTGGATATGTATATAGGTGCTCCGAACCTTGCCTCAACAAATCTAGCACTTCAATGAATTAGAATTACTCACTGTTTAATGGTTCAGATGTGACCAACATTTTTGTTTCTCGCAAATATTTAAGATGTTCTTGATTTCCATGTCTAATAACGTTCTATTTTAATAAATTATTATGTTGTGCTATATAAAACGGTAATACATATTTTTTAATAGTTTCTTGAATCTTTTTTGCTCATTCTCTACATCATACATCAGCATTGTGGCAGTTTATACATCAGGGTTAATTTCTGATTTAAGATGGCAAGAGACCTTGCCATGTTTTGTGTGACTCCACTACTTTCTTGTATGGGAATAAATCTTACTGTAAGAGCCAAACATGAAAAGACTTAACTGGCATCAGCTTGGGTGCTGATGAGAACATGCTCAGAAAGCTATACCTGTAAGCTCTTACCCAAAGTAAGACCTGTTTAAATAGCATCATAGCTTGGTACACAGCAGCAAAATACAATTTTCGCAACTCAACTTCAAATGAGACAGTTAATGAAACTATTACTGGACTTCAGCCAGTGGAAGACATGTGAGAAAGCAGAATTGGACAAGCGAAGAAATTTTAGTGACTCTTAGGACACCAAATGGCCATTTAAAACAAAAACAAACCGCAATCTTAAGGCAAATTAAAATATTATAGAAACCAGACATATTGGCCAACAATTCCAAGCAAATCTTGTAGACAAGTATAGGCACTATTCCGATGATTCTGTTAGAAATAAAGTCACAAATAAGAGATATCCCATTCTTATAAAACTACAGACAGTAAATAGTAATCTCACATTAACAATTGCCACTGTGAGATACTGTCACAAATAGGAAGCAGAAAGCTAAATATAAAACACACACAGAGACACAAATGGTTTTATAGTGATCTCTTCATGTGCGCTAACTGACTCACAGGCACAGTTCCTCAACAAGCACATGCTTTAGTAGGAAAACCAGTCTATTGTAACATTCTATGAAAGTAAAATGCACAGAAACTAATCACAGTTTCAAGATTATCACAAAACATATGTGAACCTATTGTATCAGCTTTATAACAGCCGAACACATAATTACAGAAATGCCTCAATATAGGATGAGAGCTACAGTAATGTAGTTGTTAGTGATCTTGTTTCTTAGGTATGTTAAATTCCACAGTGAGCTTGTAATATTTTTTAGATCGTATCGGGTCGAGCGGCCTCAACTGGTTACCAGAAAAAGCACTGAAAAGTAAAGGCGGCCAGTTAGTTGACCGTGACGACGGTCAATAAAAATCCAGGCCTAACAACATATTCCTTAATAAACCTCGAGGTATGAAAAAGGGTTCCTTTACTTTTTTTTTATAATATAGGATAGTAAACAGAGAAGTCAAAGACTATGAAGAAACTATGACAGCCTACTCAAGACACGAGAGGAGACTTAACATCTTTCAACTTCGATGTCTCCGAAAGATTATGAACATTAGGTGGTACGACAAGATAACTAACTCTCAAGTACTTCTTCTTCCTCACCTGTCAACTCCCAATGGAGCACAGGTCTTCAACAAACTTCTTCCAGCTCTTCATCTCTCTTGCCATTCTTTCCATGTTTTACCTATCCTTTTAATATCAGCCTCCAGCTCTCTCTTTCTGGTCTGTCTAGGCCTTCCCCATCTCCTCTTTCTCTGCGGGTTCCAAAACAGTGCCTGTCTTGCAATGCTTCTGGTCGGTTTTCTCAATGTATGTCCTATCCTTCGCTAGCATCTCTTCCTGGGCTCTTTCTCCCCTGGTAGCTGCTTTGTTCATTTACGAAAGTCTGCAGTTTTCTAATGGTTTCTTTTGTTGTTTCCGAGCCATAGAACAGCATTGACTTCACATTTGATTGAAAGATTCTCAGCTTTGTGTTTGTTTTGATCTCCTTTGAGTTCCATATCTTACTCAATACAATAAAGTTTTCCCTTGCTTTTTGTATTCTTATCTTGACATCTTTGTTTGTTCCTCCTTCTGTGTCTATGTTGCTACCAAGGTATGTGTATGATTCTACATCTTGTAGAGCTTATTCCTCCAGCATAATCTGGTTTACATTTACTGAATTTATTCTCATGACCTTGGTCTTTCCCTGTGTATTTTCAAACCTAGTTGCTGAGACTTATTATTTAGGTTATTCATTTTTACTCTGAAATACTGAAACGTGCAAATTTACCCTTCATCATGGGCATGCTCAGCAGTAGAAGGTTAAGATGGCTAGTGCATGTGAGAAGAATGGACAATTGCCGCATACCAAAACAAATGTTCTGTGAACTTTCGGAGAGGAAGAGACACCAAAACAGACTACTGCTCAGATATAAGGATGTCTGCAAGGTCTCAATGAAGAAATTTTCTATCGGTCCCAGCTCATGGAAACAACTAGATGATAATAGAGTTGTGTGGAAAAGCGATATTGCGAAAGGGCGCAGTCTTTTGAGAAGAGACTTATGTATGAGCTGAACGACACGAGAGAAAAGCGAAAACTCAGAAGTTGTCATAGTAAAACATTTGCCAATTGGCCGTCTGTAAATACGAAAAAGGCCGTACATACACAACAAGAGCATGCATATTTACAGTGGCAACGTATGGGCGTGAAACATGGATATCTAACAAGTTAGTGGAAACACACACACATTGTATCACATATGTCTCGATCGTTTCTTTCGGGCTCGCAGCCACGTTAATCCATCCCATCTTTTTTCTCCCTCTCCCTCAAAACCTTTTCATCCACTTTCGTCCTCCCCGATTGGATGACATTATGATGCTACTATGTCCGCTGCAATACAATCTTGACGAAATCTATATTAATCCTTGGCTAGAAACTTCTTGACTTATTCCTTCCATGTCTCCTCCATAAAGCCTCTTGACTTCCAAGCTGTCCCGTTTCGTATATGACACTAGATTTTGGGTTGGGCACAGCTTTATGTCTTCTCCAATTACATTTCGACAATTCTTGAGTGTTGTGTGAGCCTATGGTTGTCTTTATCTTGAGCTGTAGTCACACCCACCCGTGTGTTCACACCCTCCTGCCGCGCCCCACCTAATCATCTTTTCCTCTGAACATAAATTATATGTCACCAATACTGAACTTCATCAAGAAACAACAAAATTAAACCAGACAACAGCGGTATCAGAAAGAAACGAGCGAGATATGTGATATACATATTCTCAAGGACCTCCTTTTCGTTGACGATGCTGCCTTAGTCGCCCACAGTGCTAGTGAGACTACACTGCAATGCCTAATCAATAATTTGTCAAAGGCATGCGACCTTTTTCTCTGACTATAAGTGTCTCCAAATAAAACAGTTGTTTTATGTCAAGAAGGTAACACAACAAATATCACTTTAAATGGCAACCATCTAACACCAGTTCACAAATTCTGCTATCTTGGGTCCATGGTCACTACCAGCCTTTCTCTTGATGAAGAAATCAACGCTCGTGTAGGGAGTGCGGCTACTACATTCCGCAAACTATCAAAGCGAGCGTTGGACAACACAAAACAGACGAAGATTCAAATATATCGAGCATGTGTGATTAGTTCTTTACTATATGGCTCAGAAACATGGACAGCCTACTCAAGACACGAGAAAAGACATTTTTCACCTTCGATGTCTCCGCAAGATTATGAACATCAGGTGGTACGACAAGATAACCAACTCTGAAGTACTGCAACGTGCAAACCTGCCTTCCATCATGGGCATGCTCCGCAGTAGACGACTAAGATGGCTGGGGCATGTGAGAAGAATGGAAACTTGTCGCATACCAAAATAAATGTTATTCTGTGAACTTTCGGAGGGGAAGAGGCACCAGGGCAGACCACTGCTCAGATATAAAGATGTCTGCAAAGCCTCAATGAAAAACTTTTCTATATGTCCCAGCACATGGGAAAAAATAGCAGATGACAGAGTTGTGTGGAAAGCGAAATTGCGAAAGGGCGCAGTCTTTTGAGAAGAGACATGTATGAGCTGAGCGACAAGAGAGAAAAGCGAAAACTCAGAAGTTGTCACAGTAAAACACTTGCGGATTGACCGTCTGTAAAGACGTAAAAGGCCATATATATATATATAAGATATATATATGTGTGTGTGTGTGTTTCCACTGCTTTGTTAGATATCCATGTTTCATGTCCATACATTCATGTTTCACGTTGCCACTGTATATATGCATGTTCTTGTTGTGTATGTATGGCCTTTTTCGTCTTTACAGACGGTCAATTGGCAAATGTTTTACAGTGACAACTTCTGAGTTTTCGCTTGTCTCTTTTGTCTTTCAGCTCATCCCTAAGCCTCTTCTCAAAAGATTGTGCAATGTCGCTTTCCACACAACTCTGTTATCATCTAGTTGTTCCCATGTGCTGGGACCGATAGAAAAATTCTTTATTGAGGCCTTTCTCATTATAGGTCACAATAGCGATATATACAGGCAAGTTGTCACTGCAGGGAGCATCAGCTTATAATCTGATACTGTCGAGGTTTTCTTTCAACTATCTATTTATGTCAAACCACAATTTATGCATTCCTTGCCAACAGTTTTTAAGAGTAATTATTGATTGATCTGACCATTATCATTTCGCTGGTGAAAAACCATATATGTGTGCTCCAATCTCCTCCGTACACTGGAAGATATCAGCTGTAGGGTGGAAACTCCGTAGCACCGGCGAGGGTTCCTGATGTAATTTTTAATATGGCAATTGGGCTCAAAGGTGCATAGGGACAACGTCGCGCCAGGATTAGTGAGCTGGCACTAATCAAGATCCCACCCCACCTCCACGTGGTGACCCTGGAAACAGACATTGGTTCCTGTCTGGCTAAGCGAGTTAGGGATCGAGGGATAGCTACTCTGGTATAAGTAGTGATGCAGACGTAGTCATGTTGGATGAGATCCACTCTTAACACAGACGAGCGGAATCCCAGAGTGACTATTAATGCACGTCTCTCCCGGCCGATGGGAAAAGCTAAACGGATAAACATCTAGGGATGAGGGGTGCATTCAGAGAAGAGACGTGAGCCCACGTGGGGCGAAGCTTGGAGCCCGTAGATGGGGCCCCTGAGTTGAGCTCCATGTCCGGACAGCCTAGAGGCATGGTGAAGTTGAGCACGGTGAGAGCTGATAGACACGGTGAGCAGGCACCAACGCAAGCGTAGGGGTGAGCGGCTACCCAAATGTGTAGGAAAACTGGAAAGTCCAGCAGAGGCTTGAATTCAGTGCGCGTTTCCGCTCGCAGGGAACTACTACTGCCTTGTAGTTAGATAGGGGATAATCAAAGGCTGGCGGAGCAAACCATACACAAAACTGGACGGTAGGCAAACCAAGTAGTCCAAAAAGACAGGTAACCTGGGCAGATGACGCTCAACAACCCGGGAGGGCAGGTCGTCTAAGGGTTCGCTACCCTAAAAGAAAATAGCAACCTGCTGCCTTGTAGGTCGGCTGGGGACAGCCAAAGGCTGACGGAGAGCGAACCCAGTAAACGCTGGTTGAAATCGGACACGTCCCCGAAGGACAAGCACCAGAGCTCCAAATGGTACTGAAGACGTGACGTAAAAAAGCGTTCTTGGCAAAGACTGTTTATATATCACAATAAGAATGATCAAAGTGGCCAAAATGAACGAGAGAGAGAGAGAGAGAGAGAGAGAAAGAGAGAATATGGCAACATTTATGTCTGAATTTTATTTTGCTTTCAAATTAATTTTGCACGGGCAGCAGCAAAACAGCAAACTCATCGATTTTTAACTACCAATGGTTCTTCTACGTGCTTAACTTGAACACAAAACACGTAATCACAAAGTACTGTAGTTTTATAAATTACAAAAACAATAACAAAATGCAGCAACGTTTCCACCAACAAGGCCTTTCTTGTAAAGCTACAGTACTTTGTGAGAGAGCCGCTGTAGCGTAGTTGTTAGTGAACTCGCTTCGCAAGGCTGGTGGTCTGGGTTCAGCTCCCGCAATGTGCGTTGAACTCTCAGGTCGACCCAGCCTCAACTGGGTACCAGACATGCTCTGGGAAAGTAAAGGCGGCCGGCGTGATGCTGACCACATCACCCATCGTGTGCCGACGGTCAATGAAAATACAGGTCTCATACCACGAGGTATGAAAGGGTTCCTTTACTTTTACAGTACTTTGTGATTACGTGTTTTGCCAATCAAAGAGTTTTACTGCAGTCTCCACTATATTGTGATTAACTTAAACACGCGACCTCGGTTTTATCGTCTGTCTCCGATAGGACTAGGAACTTGATCTTATCTACATTGAGATCAGGGATCTCTTAAAAAATACCCGATTGTACCACATGGGGAATGAACTGAATACCTTTCGAGCTAGAGGCGTGCGGCTTTACCTCTACACCACAGTGAAATTTAAATAATATATTTACAATCCTCATGACTCGGTGTACGATCAAACTATGAATTCACGAAGCTAACTTTTTTGGGGGAAAGTAATTTAGTTTCGTAATCGTATACTTCACTAATTTCAAAATGGAGAGTGAGAAAATGACGCTTTCTGTTTGGGGAGGTGACTGGGGGCTGCCGTCAGTAGATCCACATTGTCTGGCTGTTATGGTAAAGTGAGAAACACAATTTACGCAAAGTTTGCAGTCAACAAACCAGTTGCATGCTCACTTTCCATCATCTAAAACAGTAACACATCATAGACTCATTCCGATTCGCTTTCACTCATTCTCGAGTCAACGAACAAACATTAACTTAACACCGAACGCGAAACGTCAACACTTACTACTTACTCAAACCAGTTTCTGTTTAGAACACTATTCCATAATCTAGGGCTATATGGTCCCAAGTATCTTGTTGCTACGCAAGTCGAATTGATTGCCGTATTTGTATGGGTGCCCTGTGTGTCTATTATTGTCGTTTGGGTATATAAGTAATGTATAAATATATAATGTAAACAGTAATGTAGTATGTACTATTACCGTTCGTTGCGACTCTGAGTACAACTATTCATTCATTATTCATAGAATCAATCTCAGAGAATTCATAAAACATTATAACGCATATCTAATTAATATATATTGATCCATTCAAAATTTCATTGTCTTTTATAAAGCTGGAAACAAAGCAAGACAAGAAATTGAATTTTAAATGGCAATAATTATCACCATAATAAATAAATGTAGCGCAACTGTAAAGTTGGAGAAATGAGATGTTGACATTGAGGAATGTTAACAAAATGAATACAGCAAACATCAAGATAAATAATACCAACAATAAACAGACCAGCCAAGTAGAAATGGATGACAGGCAATTCAAAATTTGATGGACAAAGAATGGTCAAAAAAGGGTAACCAAATGAAATACAAGATATTGAATAAAGAAATAAGATAGAGGTATGACAGGTTGAAGGAAAAATTGTTGAATCAAAGTTGTAGAGAACTAGCAGAACAATACATATTTAATACAAGAAACATACAAGTAATATCAGTGAGAAGGACATATACAAGCAGAAGATGTGTGTAGTCAAAAAAAGAGGGAGTTTTTTTTGGTTTGCCTGTTATGAATTCAGGAATAGTAATGGAACCTCCGACTGATTTTTCATGAAGGCTTGCTTTCCTTATCACTAGTGCCCCTCGCCATTCAGGCGAGCCTTACTCTGATTTAGAGGTATAGGGGAGATAATAATGGAAAACAAATAAAGAGATAGAATACTTTAGTGAACTAAACAATGATGAAAGAACAGAACACACATTGTTCTCAGTGTTCACTGATAGCGGGTGGACCCAGTTATGGTTGAACATGTAAAAACTGAGTGTCGCCATCCTTTCGAATGAGAGCTGCTCAGAATCTGTTTAAATTTTTTTAGTTTCCTATTGGCTCTATGAAGGCTCACACCCTTTGGTGCGATCAAGTGGACACTATACTTTGATCTTGGCCAAAAGACAGAGGAAAAAGTTGCAGGATGGTTTGACATCACAGTTCGACAAGAGATTGGTATCAGAACTGATAAACTGCACTAAAAATAGAGAGAGCTGTGGAGAAATATGATGGCTTATTCCGATATGCAGGCACTTAATGATGATGATGGAGAATTAGGGGTTGATACTTTCACAATTTGTTTTTTCTTTAGTTAACATTTCATGAATCTGATATTCTTCTTCTTGTATTTATACTTTGTTGGCAGTGTTGTTTTAACTACCACAACTGAAGCAGCATATGCTTTGAAATGGGAAGTAATTAGTTAATAATGGCTGCAAAAACTTTGTATGCACATCACATGCATTTTATTTTCATTTTACTCTGCCAAACAAAATAATATAAGATAGTGATAAAACTGTCTATTACTGTCTGGATTCAGTTCGAAATATCATTATTGCACTCCAGACATGTCCATGCATGCTCCAATCTCCTTCGAAATAGTCCAACAGTATCCAGTGACTAACCATTCCAGTTCGATGTTGACTGATGAGCCTACTCATATACATGTTGTGCTGTTCTTTTCTTGCCACTCGAATTTTCAATCCTGCTTCTTGCAATCTAGCAGTTGATTTAGATTATTTTTAATGAAAAACCTCTTTGCGGCCACACTCTAGGAGAGTGTTCAGAATGTTAGCTCTATCCATTGACTGGCCCCCTGATATAATGGCAGAGTCAGCCAGCTTGTCTGCTCTCTCATTGCCAACGATACCCATAGGCCCCGAAATGAAGATGAATGTAATTCTGTGAATTAACTCTATTATCTTCTGTATGCGATTGAAATTGTTAGGAGTCATAGCAATGTCTCTTCTGGATTAGAAGATTGACTAGGTCATGGCATTGCATCCCTCACCACATCAAATCAAAACAGATTTCAGGGATTTGAAAGTAAACTCAGAAACCTACCCTATCAGAGGAGTTGCTAGGAGATCCATCAACCTGGAGTTGAAAATATAAACTCCACTACCTGGCACTTGGATCAATAGTGCGGACTAATACTTCTTTAGGAATCGAAACAACTAATATGTAACCTTTGAGCACTATTATTTTCCAGTCTTGCTGTTTGTAACTTTTTACAGGGTCAAAACGATATTTATTTTTGCTAGGCTTACTGCAAGTTCTCAGGTGTTCCAATTGATGTTCTCAAGACAGGAAATCCTTGGAACTCACCCACAGGTAATGTGGATCATCATCATGAAGTGTCATGTTGACTGATTATATAGAGTCATATCTCTCCACAACTCCCTTTCTTTATTATTATTTATCAGTTCTAGTCTTAACTTTTAACATGATGTTAAACTGTCTAAAATCTCACCCCTCTGTTTTCTTCTTTTTGCTATATATTTAGCATGTTACCACAATGTGTTCCTTCCTCCTTTTATGACATGCTCAGTAAATGTGGATCGTTGCTATCTGATGTGTGTAATAAGTTTTCTCAATGCATCCTCAATCTTCCTTTTTTTATTTGTTTTTGGAACAGAAAAAGCTATCATTGATTAACATACCATACATGTTAGTGTTGTTGGTAATACTGTTGTTAGTTTGACAGCTTGTTTAGTGCCCATGATTATATTTATTCCTTTCCTTATTCCTTTCCTTATTCAACTGGGAAAGAGGGTTCGGGGTTCAGTCCATTCCACTCATCATTCCACTCGTGAAGACATGAACTGACCCTCTTACCCACTGCACACTAAGTACTAGAAATGGAAAGTTACAGATACTTCATACCGTAAGGTCTGAAAAGGCGCTAAGAAATTTTTATTTTAAATAATAGTTTAAGAGTACAACATTTTGCAACATGTCTATCTTGTTTCATATTGTATAGATATCTGTTGTTGCATATAAAGGACTTATACTATATGAAGAACCATGGATTTAATAAGCTGTTTGAAGACATAATTTAGATCTTGGAGATGTGAACAAACAACAGAATAGACAACATTTTATTTACACAAAACAAACATATAAAGAAGTACTGGAAAGGTTGGGAATAGAAGAGAATTACTGAGAGAGATTTTTTTTCCCGATCCAGAAGCACTTGAGCTTTTCAGCTCTTCGGTTTGGTGCCATGGATATCGTAACCCTTTGGTTCGGTGCAATAAACACCGTAAATCTGGAGAACCTGTGGTTTTTACCAGCCCGCAAATTGAACCCGTACTCATAGAGGGCTTGTCACAGCGTCGTCCAATGCGCTATGAACACGGGCAGGCGGGCTACTGAGAGACATAAAGAAAAGCAAGCTCAATATTTTGACCACTTAAAACAAATATCACACTGTTGAAAACCCTACAAGATGTCAGCACTACGATTGGAAGGATATCAAAAGATTAATAAACAAACAGCAGTCTACCTAACTTTACCACCAGAGTGAGAGATATAGTGTGTTAGTGATTCATTTCAGTCAACCTTCATTATGGAGATGCACTTAATCGGATCTGAATATATATTAGATTGTCTGAGCTAGTTAGTTTCAAAGTACACAGCAGGAAAATTGTGTCACATCAAATTTATGAAATGTAGCTAAATTAAGGTTTGTTCTTGTCAGGAAATTTTCCAGTCCTGCGTTTCCGGGATGAGACCTATTCCAGAGTATCAGATATCTTCACTTTTTTGAGGAAAGAGGTAATTTAAAATACTTGTAGTATTTTACCGTCATGAGTGCAAGAATGTAACTGATATTGGTATGAATGAATGATGTCTATATATGTTTCCAACCTTCAAGCTTTTATGTGGAGCTACTGTCATGGACATACAGGAGTTCACCGTAATGAGAGAGCAGATATGTTTGCATCAACTACAGTAAGAATGTTGGAGATGAATAAGGCAGACATAATGCAGTTGCTTAGTAACCTTCTATTGTGATTAAGACATGACAGTTGATGATGCATTTATACTATAACTGTTGGAAAATATAATCATTTTTTTGCATTAGTGCGAATGTAGGGTCAGTTTAGTGTGTTTAACCAGCAAGTTACAGGAATCATTAGCATGCATACCGTAGACATCTGCTACAGGAGATTGCAGAATTACACCCATCTTCATTCCGGAGAAAACATGGGAGTCGATGTCAATGAGAGAGCAGACAGGCTGGCCGGCTCTGCCACCATATCAGGAGGTCAGCCAATGGATAGAGTTGACAATCTGAACACCCTCATAGGGTGTGGCTGCTAAGAGAATTTTCATCTAAACCAATTCATGTCAACTGCTAGATTGCAAGAACTTGGGTTGAAGGTTGGAGAAAAGAACAGCTCAACAGGTGTATGAGTAGACTCATCAATCAATATCGAACTGGTACGGTAAGTCACCGTACGCTGATGGAGATATTACAAAAGAGATCGGAGCACCTATGGACATGTTCAGAGTGCAATGAAGCTATTCCAAACTGAAACTCAACTAAACATTTAGACTCATCAGGAAGTCTGTGATGAGTCTAGTATTTTTCTAAATAAATTTCTAAATGTTTAAGCAATAGTGTCAGGCATTTCTCAGCAGATTTGAGTTTACCACTTGTTGTCTCTCTGTCAGAACTGGGGCAGTGACTTTGAGTTGTCTACCAAACAGAGTGCTGATAGTGTGGCTTTCTCAGCCATGTTGGAAGAAAAGTTACTGCCAGCATTGGTATGTTGTATGTTTTTCTGTATTGTTATCACTAGCTACCATTATCTTCTTAAACAGACTTTGTTTAATGTCTTTAGATGGCTTGATAGTAGTAAGCAATCAATAGAACAATTGTTATACAAGTATGATAGATGATGAAGTCGACTGTACCTAGGCTAGCAACATCATCATGTAACACAAACTACTATGGATAACACAGAAAATACTTTGCTGCTAGATGTCTAAAGACAAAGGATTGACATTATTGCACCTGGTTTTACCCCATATGGCTCTGTTCCTCTCCGCAGAAATGGCATGCCACCTAATGTGAGGATTTCACAAACTCCATAGCTCCAGCAACAATCCTAGGGATCCCTGGAAAAAATGTTCTTGTGAACAGAATGAAAAGGCCCAGGTTTGAGCCCATGATCTTTGGAACGTAAGACAACCAATTAGCCACAGAGAGTCCCAAATGGATGTCTTTACTGGGGCCAGATGCTGTAGTGGTTCCACAGAGAGTCCAAATGGATGTCTTTACTGGGGCCAGATGCTGTAGTGGTTCCATGCTCTTCAAGTAGTACAAAACAACAGGGACATAAAGGAATAAAAGTGCTCATTGTGTTATATTTTATTTGTAATGCTAACTCTATATATCTTGTCACATTCTGTGTTAGAAAACTATCAAAAATATGTCTTATAAACAAATAATACCACCAGAGTTTTTCCTGCAGATCTATAGTTTCTTTTCTTCTGGTATGTTTGTTTTAAAAATTATTTGGACATTTACTCTGTAGTGCCGTATCAGATGTACCCAGTTATATTGGAAACATGTAAAACTCAAGGGTCATCATCCTTTTGAATGAGAGCTGCTCAGAATGTGTTTAGTTTCGTTACCTATTGACTCTATAGAGGCTCCCACCCTTTAGCCGAGGTCAAGTGGGCACTACACTATGATCTTAGCCAAAAGGTAGAGAAGCAATAATATGCGCGAACAAAGAAAAACTAATTCTTAATCACATGTCATTTATCTGCCTGTTGATATTTATTCTTTACTGTCACATATTTATTTATTGTAGCTACATTTGTGGTGGATTGATGACCAAACATTTATTGATATCACACGGCCATGGTATGCCAAAGCTATCCCATTTCCTCTGAGTCTGTTCCACCCTCGACAGAAACAGAAGAGGGCAGAACTGAGAGTGTTGCTCACAAAGGGAGGTGATTACATTACAGACAGTGAGACAGAAGCAAAGGTAAGCTCTCTTCCCTGTTAGGTAAGAAGAGTTAAGAGCATGCTTTCTTACCATGAGATATATTGGGGGGGGATACAGTGTTAGGCTGATATTTTTTTTCTGGAACCAACATCAACAGTGACATGGTCAATATCATGCTGACTACTTTTCCTTCCCAGTACTCCTCTGGTATCCAGTTGAGACTGGGTCAACCTGAGAGCCATTTCGGTTGGAAACAAATCACACTCCTAAGTGGAAAATTTGATCCCTATATCACACGCTTACGAAGCAAGTGCACTAACCACTACACTATTGCGGATCTCCTAGCAGGTGTGAGGGAATTATTACGTGTATCAAGACAGCTGCTGCCGCCATACTGGGCAGCAAGATCACTTATGCTTCACTTAAACTATGTAGATAATGAGAAACAGCATTCAGATATGGAGTATCGGCTGTGATTTAAGCCAGTTTTACACTAGAAAAATACACAGTCGTTGACCAAATATTAATGCTTTCCTACCAGGATGTGGTGTGTTACACAGGTTGCACTGCTGCTAAAATTTTCTCTTGTCTTTTCCATTGACTTAACCATTTCTCACAATGTTTTTTAAACCTCCCTTTCTCATCACATGACCAAAAATCTTTCTTTTGTTGATAATAAGTTTTCTATGTGCTTGACCTCTCGACACATCAACATTAGTCAATTTAGGAGTCCATGGTATCTTGGCTTTCTTCTGTAAAACCACATATCTATGACTTTCAGAGATTTTGTTATCTGTTTAGTTATTGTCCATGAATAGCATCCATATATCAGTATTGGCTCTATGTAGCACTGAAGAACCCTTTTTCTGTCTTCACTAGACAATGACGACAATGACTTGTTGCATAAAATGCTTTTCAAACACTAGCTTAGCTAAATGTTACCAAACCAGCAGATATATGAGATTGCAACCAGCATCAAATGTTAACATATGAAACAAAAAGTTTAGCAAATATTCAGGAGCAAAATGTTGTCCTGCTTGTTCTCTGTTCATCATCATCAAGGTGCGTATCCTTTATAGGACGTTGCTCTCTTTGCAGCACATCTGAAATTCACTCTGTCTCTTGCCAGTTCACTTTGCCGATGGTCATGGTTTCTTTAATATCTTGTATCCATCTTCTTCTTGGTCTGCCTCTGCGTTCTGGGACCCTGCCTCTAGTATTGTTCTTTCCAGGCCATCGTGACGCTTGATGTGACCAAAGTATGTAATTTTTCTGTATAGTATGTTTAGTGTTTAGTTTAGTCGTCGGATCACCATCACTGCACGTCGAACAAATTAGTCCATAAGTGCTCTGATCTCTCCCTCAGTATGTCCCTCAGCATATGGCGACTAACGACACCGGTTCTTTGTTGGTTTACAATTCTTCTTTTCTGCCAGCATAGCGTTCTTGTCGAGCTACACCACACCTAACTTTGAGTTCTTGCAGTCTGGTTAGTGTTGTAGATTCACCGCTATTACGTGAATCATGTACACGTCCTCTCTCCCTTAAGGAATTTATAATATCAGCCTGGTCCATTGCTCGCCCGCTTTGTACAGCAGCCATACCTGCAAGCCTATCCGCACGTTCATTCCCCTTACACCTGCATGCCCTGGCACAAAAATAAAACTGATCTTTGTCAGCTTAGACCTCCCAGCGACTCCATCCAATGTCTCCTAGCCCATCCTGTATCAATCTTCCTGAGCATACTCATTGAGTCACTGAGAAAACATGCATGGATAAAAGTCTGTGATTCTAGCCAAATCTGTATAGTATGTTGTTTATCAGCCAGTTCTCTTTAACATGTTCTCTGTTAATGAAAATATATTTAGATGAAGCTTCATCTGTCTTATCTGACTTTCTTCAACTAGATTTACAAAGAAGCAAAGGAGTGTTTGAACCTCTTGTCTTACAAGCTTGGAGAGAAACCATTCATGTTTGGAAGGCTGTAAGTCACTTTACAGACAATGCCATATGTTATTTCAACACACACATGTACACAAGAAATATATATATGTAAATGGAGTGTGTGTACAGGTAGAATGCAGTTTTACACATAACTCAATTCTTGTTGTTTGGGACAAAAATGTGGATAATTATCCAACTGCTGGAAAACATAATTTCAGTTTGTAGATATACATAAGAGCTAGGAGAGTGTCATGAAGGTGGACAATTGTCAAGCTGATGGGAAACATAATTTAAGTTATCAATGATGTAGATATACAGGAGAGTGTCATGAAGGTGGACACTTGTCAAGCTGATGGGAAACATAATTTAAGTTATCAACGATGTAGATATACAGAAGAGTGTCATGAAGGTGGATAATTGTCAAGCTGGTGGAAAACATAATTTAAGTTATCAACAATGTAGATATACAGGAGAGTGTCATGAAGGTGGATAATTGTCAAGCTGATGGGAAACATAATTTAAGTTATCAACGATATAGATATGCAGAAAAGTCAGGAGAGTGTCATGAGGGAAACGGAAAATAATACAAGAAGCGATACAACACCTAGAACTTTAGAACTAGAGAATTATTCCAAGAAATAAAAGTTTGACATATATATATATATATATATATTATGTTGGACACGTTAAAAGAAAGACATGGCACATTGATGAAGTTCATATTTGAGAAAAAAGTTGGGTGCAGGAGAGCAAAGGAAGGGGAAGACATATAATAGAGAGAAGCATAAGAGGTGGACAGGTAGTAAACTGTTGGAGTGTACGATCAGACCATGGGACAGAATTTACTAGAAATCCATTAAATTTGCATACAGCACATGATGATGATGATTCTGCAGTAGTATGGACATATAATCAGGTCCTAAAGGGCTTGCTAAACCTATCTTCTAGCCTTGCTAAACCTATCCTCCAAGTAACTCATCTTGTAATGTGTACCTTGCAGAATGTCACTCATCTCAGTCCTAACAAACTCACGGTGTATACCAAGTTCTTTTATCTCTTCCAATATCATGTTAAATGTTTCTTAAATGCCATGTTGCCACCGTTGTTGTGGTTGTATCCTGTCTCGTCTTCAAGGAACCATGACTATTGCACATTGAACCATTCTGATTTTTCATAAGCTACTCTATCCAGTGCTTGTTCTTCATGATATAATATTTCTATTGGGTGGATCAAATGTGATGTACTTCTTATGTTGTTCTACAATTTCTAATGTTGTACATAGTCAGAGGCCTTGGTGTAATCTATAAAGCAGTTATGGAGATCCACATTGTATTCTCTGCATTTCTCGAACTTTGTTCTCACATTAAAAATGTGATCCTTGGTGCTGCTGCCATCTCTGAAGTACTTCTGAACACCATAACTGGCTTTCTATCTCCTTCATGATCATGCACAAAAGTATTTTACTGAAATAGCTTATTAGAGCAATAGTATGATAGTTCTTGTACAACTTGAAATTGCCATTCTTTGAGATGTGAATGTATAATGATATTTTCCATGTTTTACTGTATTTTAATTGTGTACTAACTGAGATATTTCATATTCTAACATAGACCATCATCTCTTGATGCCCTTGTGTTTGGATACCTAGCACCCATTCTGAAAGCACCATTGCCTAACAATCAATTGCGGAGTCACCTTGTACAGTGTGAGAATCTTTGCAGAATGTGCAATGACATCCTGACAACTTTTTTTCCAACAGACATTCATGGTAATTAATTTAACATGTCTTATCTGATCATCTAAGGACAACATGAGAACATTAATCTGGATCACAGGTTTTATTACTACTCTAATCCTGCAGAAGTGGGACATTCTCCTGTCCATGGTTGTCTAGAAATACCTTCATGGTCCTTGTGCTGAGTTATATTTATACATCTCACATTTTTTTTCATAATAAATCTTGTGACCAGACATTGCATTTCTATAATCTTCTTCTTACTTCTTTTCTTGAATCCTGTTATGCCTCACAGCGTCATGATAAGAAGAGATTTCTAAAACATGCTTTTGTGTGCACTTCATAAATAGTGTTTTTCACCGCCTCTGTTATCTCTGAGGTCCACCTTTTATGCGGGCGGCCTTTTGCTTTGTATCTACTATATTGGAGTAACATTGCTCTATGAGGCACACTGTCTGTTGGTAATCTGCTTTGTGGCCAAACCATCTATGTTGATAATGATTTTGATAGTCTGATGAATGGAAATATATTGAAAAATCCATCAGGGGTTCGTAATTGTTAAAGGTTAACCCTTGTTTACCAAAGGTTATAGGTCGAACCGCACAGAGCATCCCAAGAATTTTTCTGCATTTCTACCAACTTATTTGAAAATGTAATAACTGTTATTTTTGGAATATTTGTTTGAAATATCGTATTTTGAAATAAAATATGTATGTGTATGTTTTGATAATAAAAATGTGTGTTTGTACTGCTCTATGTACTAGTAGTACTTGATATTTGCTCAGTACTAGTACTTGCACAGGATCAGTTCTAGAACGCTTGCTTGGACGTAAATCACATTCTCGTCAGTATCACTATTTTCGTCATCAGTATCTCTCACCTGTACAGAATTTTCAGAATCTGAGTGAACAGATTCACTTAATGAGAATATATCATCATCTCCGCTATCTTCATCGTTAAATATGTCGTCAGCACCATATGACAACAACGCCAAGCTTTTTCTGTTGGTGTAATCGTTCTGGAAGATTTTCTACACGCCATTTTGCTTGAACTTCTTTTGACAAAGAGAAACACTCTTTCAAAGTTATAAATAACCTTCGATGGCTGAAAAATTGACCAATGACAATGTTTTATATAAGGAAGATATCCCCAATGCTATAGATAGTCTATTGTTGCAGTAGTTCCCAGTTTACTACACATATTTTGCCGATGAGTTTACTACGTGACCCTCACGTAGTGGGATATGGCCGACACCCATTTACTACGTTACCCTCACGTAGTGGATATGCCGACACCCATTTACTACGTTACCCTCACGTAGTGGTAAACAAGCGGTTAAGGAGCCCTTCTCTAGGGCATCCTGATTTGCTACAGAGTTTTTTTTTGGCCTCTAGACAATTATTTTTAGTTCGCCCCAAAAAGTGCACCGTAATTTGGCAAAACTAAACTATTGTTTCTAGATATGATTTACTTATTATACAGGGTGTTCAAGATTAAAGCAGCCCCATTGGCAAATCGAAAGTTGCCAGATAATCTATCCCGTTATGTTTATGTACTATTTAAACCGGTTCTGACTAGCTCGTTTACGTCACATTTGTTCATCGCCCCTTCCCGCACTACAATTACATACCGTCACATAACCTTGACCTATACTACGTCATAACTGAACCTTCTCATTTTCATACATATATGCCAGATTGACTCCATTCACAGGCTGCTATTATCTTGAACACCCTTTATATCAAATTGAAGACAAATGGATGTAGTTTCACAAAACATTTACTGTATTAGCAAATATAATGCTGTGTTAACTATGCAGGAAAAATATCAGCATTCATTAAAATCAAAAATTGAAATTGGAAGAACAAAAATCCAACTTAGAAAGGGTCTTGATGAACAATAGGTTGCATAAACAAGTCCGACTGCTCTCTTTATCCATTTATTCATTTATGAATACATAAAGATTTTAAAATATTGTGAATGGATGCATTGTTTATTAACTGTTTACAAACTAGCATCATGACCAGTCATGAGAAATCTCTAGTTTTTATTTGGTCACATTGTATCCTAGAATGAATGGTAAACTCTGTTTCACTTTTATTTCTAGCATAAGCCACAATGATTTGTATTCATTATTGTTTACACTTCACTTTTAATTAGTTTTCAGCTAATATAAAAGTTGAATATGAACAGAAAGTAATGGAAAAGCAACGAAATATATCCAATTTTTAAACTGATGATTCGTCCCTGCTTCCCAATTATTATAATTATTATGAACTGCCAGACTGACCGACTTTATTAATTGAAAGCATTAAGTCATCCTTGTTTGGTTTTATTCTTCTTTTCTCAGATTCTAGGGAGCAGGAAACTAAGAAAAAAGTGACCAGCTCATCTGACTTGCCAGAGTTTCCTAGCAGACGCAGGAACATGATTCTGGCCGCCATCTTTGCTATAACAACCATGGTTGGGTATGCTCTGCCACGGTTTGCTACAAATCACCATTTCTGACAGTGATCACAGCTTAAATTTTCAACCAGGTTCCAGGATAAGGAACAAAGGTCTCAAACAATAGACATTACTGGACGGTTTGAAAGAAGTATCTAATAGTTTATGATGGACATAAGAAATGTTATATATATATATGTATCATGACACTTATAAAGTGATGAGTGCTGCTGAGATCTGTGTGAAATTTATGTGTTCCAGTACTGTCTATGATTATGTATTCACTCACAATCTGTTATGAAAATATTTATTAACCAGATTATGGTTTGCACAAGTTATGTTATAATGACATTCATATATGTGCTGAGTAGCGCTGACAGTTAGGTGAAGTATGTGTTTGTCTGCAATAGTTTGGTCATGTAAGCATGGCTAAGAGTCAGGGATATAAACCTCCAGGAAGTCTTGGAGTATGATGAAGGAACAACATCAGACAGTACCTGAAGGATTGAGACTATGGCTGAAACTGAGAAGAGAAAGACAGCTAATAGGATGTGTGGCATTCTCTCTGGATGATCTCTACACCCCAGAGTAGAAATGGAACAAATAAGTCAGCATGTGTCAGGACTTTTCATGATCTTGTATTCATATACAATTTGTTATTAAAGCATTTATTAATCCAGATATAATTGATTTGATTATCTTACTCAAGTGACATGCTCGTATTAGGAAATCTCATATCAGCATAACTTTCTGTCTCTAGTATTGTTTCTCAGTTCTGTTGTTGACTCTTTACTCATGCTATTTTTCTTGTCACTGACTAAATGTTAATTTTATCCCTAAATGTGGAGTCCATGATAGCTTGGGCCACAAATTTTGGAAGTGCACATGGTACCAGGCTAAATTAAAGGAAATCCTGATCCTTTAAAATTGGGATCTTTCTTCTTCTGCTTTCTCACTAGATTGGGATTTCGGATTCTCTAATAAAGGCAGCAGTCTGTCTCAGATTATCATACAGTTACAAATACAGTTTGTCTTGGACGCTAGTGTAAGTGGGCCACCTCTTCTCAAGTTTGCATACTGGGGCAGTTCTGTAGGATATAATTCCTATGATTTCTGCTTCCCATTTGTGCTGACCTCTTCCTGCAGTAAGTTTTGGCCACCCTCGTGATTGTGGATCTGACATTCTTACTGTGTTGCTAAATCTCTGAGGCAGATTGGCGACCGTAGAACCGTTATCCCATTCCTCATTGTGAGAGGTCGCTGCACCATGTTATGCGCCTTATGGCCTGGTGCATCCGTTTTCTGCAAGCATTTGTTTCGGGTTAGCATTCCCTAGCAGACACATGCAACGGTATTCAGCCAAACCTCCTTAGTCGCCTCTTACAACATGCGAGGCAGGTAACAGTGGTTCTATTGTTTACACCCCAAATTTGGGCCCGGTAGCCACTTGGGCGAAATTGGAATCTAAATTACAAGTAACTATGAAGTCAGGATATGGCTTGCCTGAATGATTATTGTGATAAAGAAAGCATGTTTACACAAAAATCAGTAGGAGACACTATATTAAGTGACATGACTATGCCTGAATTCATAGCAGTGGGACCCAAACAAATTAATTACTAAAGATTGACTTCATTCACTAAATGCTAACTTCATAATTGAATGTTGAATGCATAACTAAATACTGAGTTCCAAACTAAATGTTCGAAATCACGGAGATGTCAGTTATTAGCTGCTCAGACCATCATGGCATGACAGATCTAACAGTGTTATCAGTCAATGGCTGCTCAGACAAACATGTCCTGAATGAGACATGTCCGTTTTTTCTCCCTGTAACTGACTGCTCAGATCAACATGTCATAACAGATATTCGTCACCACAAATTTCTGTTGATTTGTGACCAGCTTAGATCATCATAATAGGACAGAAATATCAGTGTTAGTCATTAACTGTTCAAACTAACAGGACAGAGACCTGTCAATCATAGCAAGTTTGTAGTTAGTTGAGGTCTATTAAGACCAGAATGTTTATGAGCCATGGATTTGACAATGAGTGAACGTTTATAGAGTTCCCAGTTGACCTTGGTCTGCAGGCTATCCTGCAACGTCTCCTCATCAGGGTATGGTTGAATGATTTCTGAGAATCTCTGCTTGTTGTGGTCATTGGTGTGTTTCATAAAGAATGCCTTAGATAACATAATGCATTCTGCCCCTAAGCTGACCTGTGGATATATGATATAAACAGAGTTGTCAGTCATGATATCAACAAATGGTCAGGTGTATTGTCAGTAAGTGTAGTACATGTGATAGTGGTGGCCTGTTCATCATGCAATACTTCTTCGAAGGCTCCATATCGACCACTTGTTAACCACACTTTGTGATTTGTATGTGCTCCGAGCCTAAGAGCAATTGTACATTTTGCCAGTTATGTGCCTGCCCGTAGGCCAGCACATCCGATTTCTGCAATGCTTTTTATTTACTAGGTAACTTCCCAGGCCCCTACCTCAGTTGTCTCTCAGGCGTTGTAGGTCACAGTGTTACTATTCTTTGCTACCCCTGTGTCCTGGAAACACACTGGAGATCGTGCAATACACAAATTGCTATACACAAATTTATCAATTGAAAATATCTCAAATCGCAAATCACTGTTTCTGGTACCACCGACCTACATGATAGTTATGTAGTTAAACAGTTCTATATGTCCTCTCCCATGGCTTCTTGTAGGAGGTATGTTCCATGTCATGATATTCAAGCGTCAGGATGGTTTATGCAGAATAAACAGCTGCAGGCGAAAGATCTGTCTTCATGACTATTCCCAGACAACTTGGTACCACAGCAAAGATTGTAATATAATAAAAAATGATAAGCCTTAAGAAGGATTAACTCTGTAATAAAGAGAACTATAAAGCATTCAATACTATGTTATTTTGTGTACAGTATAGTACACTATTATGAGCATTAAGTTACCTACCAGACTAACACTTGGTGGGTTAGAGTCGAGGTTGCTGTTAAAGTTAACTTGGTCAAGACCCTGAAAATAAGAAGAGGGAAACAGTGTACAATAGAGATTAGAACACATATATGCTTTTTGGAGACAAATCACAGTTTGTAAGGTCATCATAAGTAGTTCATTGACTGAAGTATATGTATATGTGCTGTCATTTTGTAATGTCATGTTCACCAGGGTTTTTAAATGTTTGGACAACCATTATCAGATCTTTCATTGAGAGAAGCAGCGCCTCACGCAACAAAGTATGGATATTCACCGATGCCCTGTCGGCCATCACGGCACTAAAAACCTCAGCCAGAACAGAGCTCAATGAGTTAAAAGCGATCCTTGGTGTACTAGCAAACTCACTCAAATGCACAGTCATACAGTGGATCCCATCACAGTGCAACATAAGCGGAAATGAAGAGGCAGACAGGCTAGCAAAGGCAGGAGGCGACTGCCGCAGACCGATTACGAGATCAGTTACGAGGAGGCCAAAACAACCATCGGATGGTGATATTGAGTAAAGTGGTCAAAAGACCACCCTCAACACAGCGTCAGAGATGGGTACTATGGTCTGTCCCGTAGCGAACAAGTTGTTATATTCTGCCTCCGTACCGACTCCGGGCCCACATGTTCAACAAATTTAAAATTGGCACAACTAGCCTGTGCCACTATGAAAAGGCGGACATGACGGCAGAGCACATACTGCAAGCTGCTAGCAGGCCTGAGAAACGAAACCTGGCCCGAAAATAACAAGTTCAATGAGAAGCTGTACGGAGGGACAGTCATTAAAAACAACAGCAGAATTCATGAGAAAGTATGGTACATCAGTCTAAGTGGGGATCGTGAGAGATCTTTCATTCACAAAGGAGACAACAAAACAAATACAGGCAATCAATAAACACTCTAGCAAATAACATGAGATTCAGTCAACAGAACAAGCTACAACATATCTGGATTCTTACAAATACATCTTTAGGTTTGAGTAGCTCAATCTGGACAAAGACCGGATGTTGTGGCTGTTGAGTTTGTTGTTTATGTTCACCTTGGGAATGATTTTGTGAAGGCTTGAGTCCTGTTTGTTTATGGTCATGTAGATTTCTAGACCTTATACCTGGTTCCTTGGTTGTAAAGAACATTAGAATAAGCAATTAAATAAAACAGGTATGTGCAACAATAGAAATAAATATACAGTAGATGGATTAATTTAAGGATTGATTAATGGATAGGAACAGCAGCATTATACTTCGGTGAGTAAACATGTTTGCTCCCATCTCTATCTTACATAGGAAGATCTCAGATGCAGTGCACAAATTCTGTAGCACCGGCGAGGGTCCCCTATGTAATATTGAAGATGGTGAAGATATTTTTGTAGGAATTTTATTTTTATCTTTTTATAATGAATTTTGCCCAGGCAGCGGCTTTCCAACCTGCTCTTCTCAATTTTGAACTGTCACGGGTTCTTTTATGTGCTCAACTTGAACACGGGACCTACATTTATCTTCAGTCTATGGTAGGACTAGAAACTTGATCACACTTACACTGAGATCTCTGGAAAAATATCCAGATGACTCCACAAGGGAGCAAACCTGGTACCTTTAGCACAAGAGATGAGCACCTAGCCTCTACGTCACAGAGACAATGTAGCAGATGGAGATAACTAAAACAGTATGAAATGTAACTGATAGAAGAACAAAGATCAGAATACTAAGAGCATGCATATTCCCAGTGACAATGTATAGGTGTGAAGCATGGACATTTATTTAACACGGCAGTGAAAAGAACATATATGTGCTTTTTAAATATAAGTGGTACAGAAGAGTCCTCCTTATATCATGGACAGAGAAGAGAACAAATAGATCTATCAAGAAAGAAATCAAAATCACAGAAAATTCACAGATGCTGCAAATAAGAAAGAGAAAGTTGAAGTATTTTGGACATATAAAAAGACAACGATTGGAGACCATTTTGAAAGGAGGCATCCCTGCAGAGAGGGGAAGAGAAAGACCACAGAGAAGATGGATTCAGAATGTAACTGATAATATGAGCATGATGACTGCAGAGGCAGAACATCTAGCCTATGAGAGAGAATTCCCAAAGGACTGTTGGGGTAACAAAGTTCTGCCCAGGACAAGCTATTTGGTGATTATTATAACATGTATAACTAAAATATGCTTCACTTATTCAAAATTTGCAAATAATTTATAGAATATGTAGAAAAATTGCACAATTTATTTTAGAAAAACAATTACTGCTATAAAAGAAAACAAGTTTAAGTACACACCTTTCCCCTTCCTTCCTCCTCCAGGTTTCTTTTATGTTAAATTTTACTGAACTAGTACTAGTAATAAAAAACAAACAGAAACTGACCTGTTCTGAAGTAGTGTTTTGTACATCACGAAATGCCTTTGACAACATTCTTTTCCGCAATACTTTAACTGTAGCCAACTTGGACTCTGTAGCAAAAAGCAAACTTGGCATGTAGTGTTAGCTTGCGCTTGTGATCAACTTACAATCTTGAATCTGTCTATGTATATATTGTTCTAATGGGGAGCACTACTACACAATCGCATAACACTACTTTACATAATTAAAGATTACATAATTATGTCAGTCAGTATAGACACCCAAAAATCAACAGCTAAGCAACAAATGATCATCAGCATTTTCATAACTACTTTGCGTTACCAGAGCCAAACATGAACAATGAGCAAAGGGCAGTCGCAAAAAATAACTACATGCGAAATACGGTGCCTGCGAAAAGTTATCAACAACACCAGAAAAGACAGTCACCAACATCAGCATAAGAAAGAAAGTTGTCACAGAACCTTGCTTGAATTACAATGAGAAACAATGAAGTGGTTTGGCCACTTAATAAGAATGCACCCAAACTCCACATTATACAGTCTTCTACAACAGAACATCAGGAAAGAAGGCGAGAGGAAGACCACGAAAAAGATGGTAAATGGCATAGTAGAATCCTGTCAAAGAGCAAAAATAACAATCACCATAACATCGCAAGACAGAAACAGAAAACCACGACACTGGGTAACAACCCGGTAGCAGTGTGACGACAAAATAGAAAGAAAGCAAAAGTCAGTAATCTTACCGCTAATCCAAGTTCCACTGAAATGCCTGTTTAATCTGCCTTCAGCTGTAACAGATTTACTTCTGGCCATTCCAAGATTTCCAGAAACTCCCTTCAGCTGCTTGAGTACTTGACACGATCCCTGTGTCAAAGAGTTACACTATGTTGAGATCTTACCAAGATGTCAAAGAGTTACACTATGTTTAGGTGTTACCAAGATGTCAAAGAGTTATACTATGTTGAGATGTTACCGAGATGGCATAGAGTTACTCTGTGTTCAAATGTTACCGAGATGTCATAGAGTTCTGGTCAGAGATGTTACATGATAATTTGATAATACCAACACATAATACAGATACTACAAATAATAACAACACATACTATATAATATTCATATATTTATCATAACAAATAAATATATGATAAATGTATCGTAGACAACGCCACAACGAATGATAAACTTGAGATATTACTACATACATAGAATTACAAACAGATATTAAAAGCTTAGAGACAATGTCCAACTTACCGACTTGACAACGTAAAACCATTCTGAGAGCTTGCTATCTTTGACAATCACCATGTTTCGTCTGATAACAAATTGATGTAAAAGTAGTCATTGAGATGTAATTGCAACTTGTATAATAGTAAATTCTTTTTATTCTCCGAACCCCAAGTAATAGTAAGTTTTCACTGTTTTTCCTATATAAGAGTAGGGAAGAGTATCCAACTTTTTTGAAGACCTAGATCAGAAGATTGCAACAACTCCAGTCGTGTAGTGCTATGTCTGCAACAACTCCAGTCGTGTAGTGCTATGTCTGCAACAACTCCAGTCGTGTAGTGCTATGTCTGCAACAACTCCAGTCGTGTAGTGCTATGTCTGCAACAACTCCAGTCGTGTAGTGCTATGTCTGCAACAACTCCAGTCGTGTAGTGCTATGTCTGCAACAACTCCAGTCGTGTAGTGCTATGTCTGCAACAACTCCAGTCGTGTAGTGCTATGTCTGCAACAACTCCAGTCGTGTAGTGCTATGCCTGCAACAACTTCAGTCGTGTAGTGCTATGTCTGCAACAACTCCAGTCATGTAGTGCTATGCCTGCAGTTGCGGAAGCTTCTACTCAAATAGCCTTTTGGTGCTCACTGCATTACACCCTCGATTCTAGAGTAGTAGGCGCTATAGAAACACCACTCATTGACCACACTAGGCAATCTGCATATGATTATAGTCCACAAACCCGATGATTATAGTCCACAAACCCGATGATTATAGTCCACAGAGCTACAGCGATTGCTCTAGAACATAGGTTCCCACCGGGGGCGCTACCGCTCAACGGGGGCGCTGAGAAGTCAGAATGATACGCTTTGTTTCCAATACATACTTGGGGCGGGGGGTTGAGGACATCCGCCGCCCTTCAGCTGAAGATTCAAGGTCATGCAAGCCCCTCTCGTACGCAACTATTAATAGTGCAGTAGACCTAATCTATGAATGTTGTGACAGGTTCGCTAAACCTTATTATAAGTTGTATATCAATACTTCCCAAATTGCTTCGGAATTTCTTCAGAACAAGTGCCAATGGGCGCAATAGTTGTTACAACATAGGTAAGAACGTATGTATTGCTGTTATTGTTTTGAATTCAATTGTAACAGATTACTGTTACAGTTCTCTCACTCCCCTTTTAGCGTTGAGTTTATCCTAGGGACTTAAGGAAACATAATCCGGAAATTGTCAAAGTTTAGATCAAAACCATGAATTGTATAATAACAGATAAAACACATCTAAGCAAACACATACTTCAAGTGTGAGCTAATCCTGTCATTAATGTCCTCATATGTACCTGCTGATTGACGACTGATCTTGGTTCCAAGGTATACAAGTTCCCCAAGATCTTCTATAACCATTCCCTAAAACAATAACGAGGGTCTTGCTGTATGTTGTTGCTTCGCAGTACTTTTGTATTCTCTTGGCTGATTTTAAGACCTACTCGCTGTGCCGTTTCTGCCAGGGCATCCATTTTTTCCTGCATATCTTGTAGTCTGTGTGAAAGCAATATCATTTACGAAGTCCAGGTCCTCTAATTTTGGCATTTAAAAAATAAGTAAAGGGAACCCTTTTGTAACACGTGGTATATTGGGTAATACCGTGTTGGGTCTGTATTTTTTATTGACCGTCGACACTCGATGGGTGATATGGTCAACATCACGCCGGCCGCCTTTACTTCTCAGTGTTTACCTAGTGTGGTCAACATCACGCCGGCCGCCTTTACTTCTCAGTGTTTTCCTGGTGACCAATTGAGGCTGGGTTGACCTGAGAATCCTGCGGAAAAAATTCCACGCCCATCTTGAATTGAACCCAGACCACTAGCCTAAGAAGCGGGTTCGCTAACAACTACGCTACTGCGGCTCTCTAATTTTGACATAAGTGTCCACTATATGCCTTTTTTGGACCCTGCATAAACCGCGCGTGGAACCCAATCAAGTAGCACCAAGAAGATGGGGTGGGGGTAGAAGTCATCGTTGTCTAACACAAGTAGTGACGTGTAACTCCTCGAACTCTTCCATATGGGATAACCTGGGATACATACCACTCGAGTAGTTGCCAGATGATGTCAACAGTCTTCCATGACACCCTATAGTTTCTCAGGATATTCTATATTGATTTCCTATCTATGCTATTAAATACCTTCTCGAAATCAACAAAACATACCTAGAGTGGAGTCTGCCATTCCATTGTTTGTTCTACAATGATTCCCAATGTGGCTATCTGGTCATTGCAAGATCTATCTTTCCTGAATCCAGCATGTTCATCTCTAAGTCTCTGTTTAATGGATTCTTTCATACTGTCCAGGATAAGTCTAGTGAGGACTTTGCTGGGAATGAAAAGCAGCACGATTCCTCTCCACTAGTCACATTGTGATAAATCCCCATTCTTTGGCAGTTTTGAGAGGAGGCCTTTCTGGTTGTGTCAAAGAGTGCCTTGGTGTCACCGTTACTGGCTGCTGCTTCTGCCTGTTCTACTTTATTTATGAAGGATCTTTTGTCCCCTCTGAGTTTTCTTTTCATATCTCTGGACATCGTGTTATATCTAATCGGTGCTGCTTGTTTTGTTATCGTATTCGAGCCTAGTTTACTTCCTGTTTCAACTTGGACATCGTGTTATATCTAATCGCTGCTGCTTGTTTTGTTATCGTATTCGAGCCTAGTTTACTTCCTGTTTCAACTTCTTCTCTTCTACCTTTTGTCATGTTTCATCTGTTGTATCCAGTGTGTCCTGTTTGATGATGGTCTTCCGGAGCTGCAAGCGCATATAGAATAAAGGGACAACGCCGAACCAGGTTCAGTGATCTGGCACTGATCATGACCCCATCCCACCTCCATGAGGTGTCCCTGGAAACAAAAAGAGGAGTCTGGCTAAGTGGGTAGGGATCGAGGGAAAGCTACAGGTATAGGTAGTAGTGCAAACACAGTCACGTTATACAGGTCCATAATTCTGAATGACTGCACTCATCTCCTGGGCGATGTTTAATGGGAAAGTTGCATAAATGCAAAGCGAAATAACAGGTTATCGCTCGAGACTCTCTCTGGCGAAAATCCCACACAGGTCACAAAGAGTGGTCAACGAGTGGTTGTCCTAGAGCATTCGTGGAAGGGGCTCTCTGGACTATAATCAAATGCTCACTGTGATCAATAAGTGACGTTTTTAGAGCTTCTACTGCGCTAGACATGGGAGAATACTTTAGTGATGACCAATAGACACTACCTGAGTAGGAGTCTCCGCAGAACTAAGCATAGCACTACACGCCTAGAGATGTTTGGAAGTTTCTGGGTCTGCAAGAAAGCCGGTACTCTCCCCAACGCACGATATAGGAAAAACGGTGAAAACTCATAATTCCTGGGGTTCAACAACAACACTATGATGGTCTTCCAAGTATCTCCTCACACACTCCAACAGTAGCTTGCTTTAAGGTGTTTCACGTTCTCTCCACACTATTCTCCTCTCCTGTATCTCCTCACACACTCCAACAGTAGCTTGCTGGTGTTTCACGTACTCTCCACACTATTCTCCTCTCCTGTATCTCCTCACACACTCCAACAGTAGCTTGCTTTAAGGTGTTTCACGTACTCTCCACACTATTCTCCTCTCCTGTATCTCCTCACACACTCCAACAGTAGCTTGCTGGTGTTTCACGTACTCTCCACACTATTCTCCTCTCCTGTATCTCCTCACCCCTCCAACAGTAGCTTGCTTTAAGGTGTTTCACGTACTCTCCATACTATTCTCCTCTCCTGTATCTCCTCACACACTCCAACAGTAGCTTGCTTTAAGATGTTCCACGTACTCTCCACACTATTCTCCTCTCCTGTATCTCCTCACACACTCCAACAGTAGCTTGCTGGTGTTTCACGTACTCTCCACACTATTCTCCTCTCCTGTATCTCCTCACACACTCCAACAGTAGCTTGCTGGTGTTCCACGTACTCTCCACACTATTCTCCTCTCCTGTACCTCCTCACACACTCCAACAGTAGCTTGCTGGTGTTTCACGTACTCTCCACACTATTCTCCTCTCCTGTATCTCCTCACACACTCCAACAGTAGCTTGCTGGTGTTCCACGTACTCTCCACACTATTCTCCTCTCCTGTACCTCCTCACACACTCCAACAGTAGCTTGCTGGTGTTTCACGTACTCTCCACACTATTTTCCTGTATCTCCTCACACACTCCAACAGTAGCTTGCTGGTGTTTCACGTACTCTCCACACTATTCTCCTGTATCTCCTCACACACTCCAACAGTAGCTTGCTTTAAGGTGTTCCACGTACTCTCCACACTATTCTCCTCTCCTGTACCTCCTCACACACTCCAACAGTAGCTTGCTTTAAGGTGTTCCACGTACTTCTCCATACTATTCTCCTCTCCTGTATCTCCTCACACACTCCAACAGTAGCTTGCTGGTGTTTCACGTACTCTCCACACTATTCTCCTCTCCTGTATCTCCTCACACACTCCAACAGTAGCTTGCTGGTGTTTCACGTACTCTCCATACTATTCTCCTCTCATGTATCTCCTCACACACTCCAACAGTAGCTTGCTTTAAGATGTTCCACGTACTTCTCCATACTATTCTCCTCTCCTGTCGTCTGTAGTGTCTCAAAACGATTCTTTAAAACGATCTGATAGACTTTCTTTGTGTTCTGTGATTGAAGTTTCCTGCCCTTCGACTTGGTTTGTGAACTCGGTGGCTTCTTCTTTGATGACAGTTTCCTCTTCAGTTTTACAACAACCAGATGGTAGTCAGATCATGTCTGCTCCTCTCTTTCCTAGTTTTCTTCTATCGTTCGATGTCAGCGTCCAGGTTTGGCACTGACAGCATAATGTTGGGAGAAAGATTGTATTTTAACAATGTTTTTTTTGTGTGCTCATGATGACATATGTGCATTTTTAAATTGACGCCATTTGTCCTATGATTTGATTTGCTTTATTGCATCTATGTTGGATTTCGTTAGTTATTCTTCCGTTTGCTGAAAAATGCTCACTGTGCATGTAAAGTCTTTGACTTGTTTTAATACGCGTTTGTCGATACGCGTTTGTCGATACGCGTTTGTCGATGAATTAATAAGATATGGATTAAGAAGAGGAACGTCTGACCGAATGGATTAGAGGGCGGCTACCATGCGGGAGACTCTGGTTCAATTCACTTTACGGTCAAGGACATTTTTTTTCCGTTGTGGACATAAATGAAAAATCCTAACCTAAATAAATTGTTTTTGTAATTTGTAAAACTACAGTACTTTGTTATTACGTGTTTCACCATTCTACATAGTTTTGCTGCAGTCTCTTCTATATTGTGAATAAATTCGCGGCGACTGCACTAGCCATGCGGTCATTATATTCCTCAGACACTCGTCCCATTTGTTCTACACCGCTCTAAAAAGCAGTACTACAGGCAGTAACGTTAGTATATTAATTTTTTTAAAGAACTGATATTAGATTCAAAGATTAGTAATATATAGATAAAAAAAAATGATGTTGACGTAGAGGGTTGATTCAATATAGAGAGAAAATAATATTTTAACAAAATATACTATTAATAATTGAAGATATAAAGTGTGTTTCACCTTAGCAATCCTCTTTTGTAACATTTCTACTGTCATTAAAGCGGAGCAGAAAGTTTCAGTTCAGAGTAAGAAGCAGTTATCCAACTTGTAAAATCTAATACAGACGACTGTCCACATATAAGTCAGCCTGGAATACCGTTTACCTGGTTCCGCTAACTGTTCACCAGATATATTGGTTATAAATCAGTTTTGAGACTCATTTTTCATGAATAATAAAAATGATCTTTTTTTTATTCCTTGAGTTCAATTATCATTCCGAATTGATCTCTTTATGTAAAGAGACATTGGAACCTAGAACCAAGGACAAAAATAAAGAAAGAAAAAAAAGGAACAAACTAGAAGCACAAAGAGAAATTTGGACGGTGGTCAAAGTTAGTCAGTCTATGAGGGGCCGAAAGAAGTGTCTTTAGTCAAGCTATGATAGAAGTGTCTTGTAAATGTCGAAAGTTAATGAAAGAAGTGTCGGGACTTGTCTTATGAAACAATGGAGGAATTGGGAAAGGGTCAAGTCGGCCGACAGCTAACAATATTTTATAGCAACCATCGAACGTCCGAGAAAGTGTAGATAGAAGACAGAGAAGATGGAGAATGTCCGAGAAAACTTTATACATATTGACGTACATTTGTAATGTAAGGAGAAACATGAACTATTAGAACTATAATTGACCGTTGTTTATGATCGAATGGGGCGTTCACCGACATACGAAGAATGTATCATCTCCTTTTGATTCAGAGATGTCTTTGCATATAATGTTGGTTACAATATATTTGAAATACCGATGTACCTAAGCGTTATGTTATATTAAACTAATAAAGTCTATTAGGATCGTGTATGTACTACAATGTGTGTGTTATATCTAGTCGATGTCGCTTGTTTTTTATGTAGTGTTCGCGCCTGGTTTACTTCCTATTTCAACGTCTTCCTCTCTTCTAACTTTTGCCAAGTTTCGTCAGTGATCCAGGAAGTCCTGTTTGATGATGGTCTTCCAAGTATCTCTTCACATACTCCGACAGTAGGTGTTCCACGTACTCTCCACTGCATCCTCATGTCGTCTGTAGTGTCTCAAAACGGTTCTTTAAACCGATCTGCAAGACTTCCTTTGTGTCCTGTGATTAGAGTTTCCTGACACCAAACTTGGTGCGTGGACTTTGTTGTTTATTTTTTGATGACAGTTTCATCTTCAGTTTTATAACAACCAGATAGTGGTCATATCCTATGTCTGCTCCTCTCCTTACTTTAACGTTGTGTGGTGATGTTCTCCATCGTTGGCGAATTGCCACAAGATCGATTTGGTTGTCAGTCCGATGATCTGGTAAGATTCATATTGTCTTATGACACCTTCGATGGGGGAAAGGTGTACCCCCAATGACAAACTCGTTGGAGACACACATCTGCAAAAAGCTCACCATTTTCATTCATGCTTCCAAGATCATTAGTTTCCCATCTCTCTCTCTCTCTCTCTATCTGTCTCTCTTTTGCCAGTATTATCGCTGTCCACCTTGGCGTTCAGGTCCCCCTTAAAAATCAGCATGTCATACATAATGATGTAGGGCTTCTGGAACCTAGCTTTAAATTTGACAATGATAATGCAGTCAGACACTGATTCGTATTCCATCAGACTTCTGGTCACTTTTTTGAGCAGCAGGAGGGTCACACCAGCTTCATAGAGATTATCTTCGTTTTCTTTGCCCAAGTAGAGCAGCGTTTCTCCCTTCTGGAGTCTTCTTTCACCAAATGCATTCTATCTTGTTTCAGTTAATCCCTGCATTGTGAGCTTGTAGTGATAAATCTTTTTTACCACTTGTGCACATCACCCGGTCTCTCGCAGCGTCCTCACATTTCACATCCCTATAAGGATTGACTTCTTCTGTGAAATCAACTTGTGAACCTCTAATGTTGTTGTCTGCGGCTAAACTAAGAGTCGTCAGCGCACCAGTTTCAGTTTCATTGCAGGTTTGACTGCTGCATGGTATGTGTCTCCCGCTGCATGGTATGTGTCTCCCGGCGCATGGTATGTGTCTCCCGCTGCATGGTGTGTGTCTCCCGCATGGAACCCTAGTCCGTCCGAGACTCAAAATATTACTATTGAACAGCATGTTTTTGTTTTCTGTAACTACGTTCTTTTTTAATTGGACGGATAGTTAGCCCATCTCACAACCCCCAACCTGGAAGACCAGGAGGCCACATTTAGTCTGATCTCTCTCCTATGACCTGTCGAGCTTGGGTAACCGGGATAAAAGTTGGGTCAATGATAATTTTATCAGTTTCCAAATATGTCTTCAATGGAAACAACTGATAACGACATTCTTGTTTATAGTCAGAATTTGGAACCACTGAAAGAAGATTTTCAAATAGGTTTCAGGATTTACTGAATAGGACCATTCCAGATTGCATCCTAGAACCTTTCTCAAACTTACAAACAACAGAAATATCACTGCACGAAGAGTTGTTAGAATTGTCAACAAATGAAGGGTTGACATTTAAATTAAAAATGGATATCAAGAATTTGGTTACAAAGTCAAATCCCAATATTATATCTAGTCTCATGGGCTGCAGCAAAGAAGTTTTGTATTGCATTCCCATCATAATATTTAGTCAAAAGAGGATTTCGCACGGTCACCAGTCTAAGATTATCAATAGAGGAAAGTGACGATTTAAGGTTATCGATGACAAAAAGGACACCAAATATCGAAAAATTAGTTTCATCACATCAAAGTTAGCTATGTCACTAATAATATTATATTCATTTTTAATAGCATATATTTTTTCAGTCATATTGTGAGCAAAACATCAATATTGATATTATCTTCTAATAAAATAACTGAAAAATGTGTCCATGTTTTTCAATATATAGTACGTACAATATGGTTTACCCACAGGGGCGCTATCGAATCATTCATTGAAAAAGTGGGCGCTCAAGGTTGGGAACTTATGCTCTAGAACAACCACTAACTGACCACTCTATGTGACCTTTCTGTGATTTGCTCCAGACGGAGTACTGGTCGACCGCCTGCACGGACAGAACGAAGATTTGCGTTCACTCGAGCGATCAATTTTCGGCTGTTTATTTTGGTGTAATTGACATGAGACAGGGAGCGTTCGAGCGCTGGGGACGTCATCCTATGCATGTGGAACAATCGAATCCTTAGTGTCTGCCTTAGGAATGTTTGGGTTTGTCATAGCTGATAATTCTTTACAGTTCTGGCCATACTTTTTTGGCTTCGGTGAGGTCATTCTGGCTTAGGAACATTCTCAACCACTCTTGGACACGTGTCGACACCAGGCAATTTGACATTTTTACTTTATTTTTCCTCTATGAGGAAGGGAAACATTAGGCTGAGAATGAATACAAGTAAACAAGAAGGTAAATTTCATTATGAGCTAGGACTCAACTGTTGATTTTGCGCTCGCCAACATTACCGACCCACAGTTATTTCATGGAGGGTAGGTTTGTTAAGCTCAAGAACACAGCATTAGATTTTGCGCAGGGCCAACATTACCCAACAAATTAACCTTCGCTTGGCCTCTGGTAATACAGAGTTTACTGCAGTCTTACATTGTGTCGATATTACATTGTCACATTGGTCACATTGTGATACATTACATTGGTCTAAACAAGTCTTGCCGAGATCTGGCAACTATGGTGCAACCATTAACTCTGGGTGACGTGAGTTTAGGCTTACCACTTATACCAATTATTTACAATTTCCTTACTCCGTTTTTCGGTCATTTGTTTTGAATTCGTGTCAGTTTTTCATCACTATACGTCGGCTAGGAGACACGTGTTGGTGCATCCACTCTGGGATTCTGATCGTCTATATTGCGAACAGATCACATAGTATTCGTGCCTGCACTTCACTACTACCTTACCGCATGGTAGTTCTCCCTCAATCCTCATCCACTTTGCCAAACTGCTGAGCCGCAGTCTGTTTCCAGGACCACCACATGGAGACTGGTAGAATCTTGGTCAGTGCCAGCTCACAGACCCTGGCACCTCTTTGTCACTTAGTTGTATTGAGCCTTCTGCAGTACAACAATTAAGCAGTCGGTCAGGTTAGTTGTAGTAATTGTGTAGGCTATGAATTATGCAATAAAGTTATTTAGTACCACTTTTTCGATTGTTAACAAATTGTTACATACGTGTTTGAAAACATTTAACTATTCGTATTTTGTCACTTATTTCTGCATAATCTTCACCAGCTTCAGTTTACCCACTGCATCAATTCAGACACAACAAACTGAGTCTTCACTGTAGTTCCAGTTTCCACGGAAAGCCATTTTGACTGCAAATTGCATTTAAATGCCTGGTTGTTATTAACTCTTAGTGGACCAGGGCAATAGCCATTATAAAGTTAAAACGACACTTGCTGTGGCTCCTGGTCCACAAGGAGTTAAGTTCGGTATAAAACAAACTCAGTACTAACATTACTTTAAATAAAGAAATGAGAAGGTTATAGTGTTTATAGAACCACTGATAGTCATTAAGTTTAAGAAATGAAATACTCAGACATAACAAGACACTACAAGAACAAACAAAGCAGTGGCTGAACAACTACAACTACATTCACACCAGTGTTCACGTTCTGAGAAGACTTTCCTAGACGGACTGACGTGAAGCGCTGACAGTTCAATAGTAATGCTCACTATCTAAGACAAGAGTGACTGTAATTATATAGTAATGTCCAAATACAGTAATTTTCAAAGTTCGGCTCATATCCCACGGCTGTGCAATATGAAATTTTTTTTGGAGAAAAGGTCAAATTCTTGAAATAAAATGTCAATTAAAATGAAGATGGGGATAAAATTGTGTATTATAGCGCGCTCGCACTTACTTAATGTTGATGAGTTGAGTATTATTCAGACCGGCTTGGCACTGAACAGAAATATGAATCAAATAATTTGAAACTTTAGATTCTTACTTGAAGAAGTGAAGCAGACACTGATCAGGGCGCTCTAGAAGTCTTTCCAGTGGCCAATCTTTCATAAATTCCAGTTGACTATATTTAACAAAGATAAGAAAACTAACTGGTTTAAGAAATAGATACTGACAATACAAAACAAATCATATCTCCTTAAATCGTTACATACCGTGAATATTACTGAGTTATGACCATAATTGTTTCATGATACCAGAATCAATAACAATATCAATAACAGATTCTGTGTTTACGTTGTTTGCAGTAGATATCACATTCTTCTTCTTCTTTCTCGAATCCTGTATGCCTCACAGCGTCAGGTCAGGAAGAGATTTCTAAAACGGGCCTAGTATGCGCTTCGTAGATAGTCTCTTTCGTCGCCTCTGTTATCTCTGAGGTCCATCTTTTGCGTGGCCGGCCTTTTGCTTTGTACCCATTGTATTGGAGCAGCATTGCTCTTTGTGGTGCACTGTCTGATGGTAATCTGCTTACGTGACCGAACCATTTAATTTGTTGTTTCTTGATGAAGTCTAGTACTGATGTTGTACCCACTTTTTCCTGATGTCTTCATTTCTCAACCGGTCTCTTCTTGTTACACCCAGCATTCTGCGTAGACACTTCATCTCTGTTGTGACTAGTTTTCTTCTATCGTTTGTTGTCAGCGTCCAGGTTTGGCACTGGTAACATAATGTGGGGAGAAAGATTGTGTTGAACATTGCTCTTTTTGTGTTCATGGTGACGTGTTTGCATCTTAAAATTGGCGCCATTTGCCCTATCATTTGATTTGCTTTGTTGCATCTGTGTTGAATTTCATTAGTTATTCTTCCATTTGCTGAAAAATGCTCCCTAGGTATGTGAAATCTTTTGCTTGATTTAGTAGATGATTATCGATGGAGATGTTGGTAGTGTTTTCCTCTCTGGTGAATGTCATTACTTCTGTTTTGTCGATGTTAATTCTCATGTTGTATTCGTTACATGCTAACTGGAGTCTGTTGATGTGTTGTTGTAGCTGTTCTTCTGTTGTTGATATGATTGCCTGATCGTCTGCAAAAAGAAATTCATTTAAGAGTTCTCCGAGGTTGTTTCCTTCGCTGGTGTTAGCTATTTTACAAATGTGGTCAATGTACGTGATGAATAGCAGCGGGGATAGTACGCAACCTTGTCTTACTCCTGACCCTACGTGAAACTTTTATGATAATCCTGTATTTGTTCTAATCGTACATTGGCTGTCAGTATAAATGTTCTTGCAAAGGTTGATTAGGTGTTCATTAACCCCATAGGTTGTTAGTATTTTCCACAACTTGTGCCTATCCACATTAATATGTATTATTCAATATATATATAATCCTCTTGTACCGTTATACGTTACACAAGGTCTGTGGGTAATTTTTCCATACCGCCCTGTCTTGGGTAACTCGCTCAATCTCTTCCATGGAATTGAATTCGATATTTCTCGCCTCTCCCAGCAAAGTTCGTTTCAGGGTTTTCCTAGGGTATTCTCTCTTTATTGAATCCTTTGCTTCCCACTTTAATGTCTGTTTTGTTATTCTGTGATCATTTTTTCTCAGAGTATGCCTAACACATCTCTATCTTCTCTTTTTTATATCAGTTGTTACTAGTTGTTGACCACACATTTCTCTGATTTCATAACTTCTCCTGAATTCGTCCCATTTAATGTTCATTATTTTTCGCCACCTTCTGTCCATTTTCTCTTATTCCACTTGCCGTTGTTCCGCTCTATCCCACAGTTCCCAGTTTGTGGCCCTGTCATTCCATCGCAGATGGAGTCTCCTACACATGCATCTATTGATGAATGTCTGCAACGTTTCTGGTGTTACCATTAGTTGTTCTCCGCTCCATACAGAAGGGCTTTTTACAACAACGTGTCTAACAACAACAACAACATCGGAAGCAACGAAGTGGCTTACCTGATAAACTGAATATGCTCAGGTATCTCGTCTTTTGTGTGGCCAGACATAAAAATATCAAAGAAGTCGTCTCTGCCCACAGACAGCAGCTGGACCGTGTCATGACTAGTGACTGTGGCTGTACGACGTGAATGATGTAAGAGTGCCAGCTCCTAGTGAATAAGCAAATAACGAGTTCTAAGAATTCAAGGGAAAGCACCGAGACCAAGGATCATGGTAAATAAGTAGACATTAGAAACGTATTTGATGGACCTGGAAAACAAACTATTACCAAACGCTGAATTGAACCGTTCTTCGCACGAGGAATAAAACTTTTATAGTTACATTTGTTATCCCTTTCCGCTGATCTTCCAAGTCGTTCCTCTTTAGTTTCCTCATTAATCGCCTTTACACTCCTCCGAAGCTTGTAGTCAAGCCTAATAATTAATCTTTCCTCCTCTGTCGGTCTGCATGTTTCTGGCCTTCATTTTTCTTTTCTTATCATTCTCCAACTGCATATTCTAACTTCGTTAGTTTCGATAAATCTATGAAATTGAATAATTTCCGAAAAGTTTTAGTCCCAAACAGTGCAAGACTGAGCATATTAAAGAAAATTGCGTCGTCCCCTCAAAATCAGCTAAAATAACAATTGGCAAATTGAATTTATTCAGAACTTATCGATGTGATTTTAAAAAAAACGTGGCCCGAGCGTGAATCGAAAGCATAGTCTACGGCATAGTAGAATGCACACTTTTGAATTAATCGCATATATTACGCAATGTGTTGAAATACGTTATAATAATGGTTGTAATTTATCGCTTTAACATGTGACCAGCAACTGAAAACAGGGCTTCTCCTTTTTCGGTTTTTCAGTTTTCATGCCCATTTCGTTACGTTATAATTTATATATAGAGACGAACCAATAATTCGGTGTTATAATTTTTACATCTTCCCATCTATGAAAGCTACTCTGTTGCCAAATTTTAAATCCGTATGATGCCCAGATATTTAGAAACAATGGGAACAGACATACATACAATTCAATCCAACTCATTTTTATACATATATAGATGAAATTTACAGATTGTAGTACTCCTTTTATCGGACCACGATACACCCCTGGTCACCACTATCAAACAACATTGCATGAATGTAACTTATTTACAATCCTCTTTGTTACTCACCCCAAAGCTAGTTCCTTTCCTCATGATCGCCGCCGTCTGAGGAGTAACCTCTCCCGGTTTATGGATGGTAACCACGGCTGTTAGAAACAGATGTGTTGATTTAGTGAGCTTGTGTAAAGTTCTCAAACTTTACAGATTGTGCAATTAGTCTCTTGCATGAGCAAATATGTTTGTTAATATTGTCATGTTTTTATACTTTAACATACTATATGAGTCTGTTAATATTGTCATGTTTTTATACTTTAACGTACTATATGAGTCTGTTAATATTGTCATGTTTTTATCCTTTAACATACCATATGAGTTTGCTATTACTGCAATTAACTAACTTATGGAAGGGAACTGACACAACATTAAAAATCAAGTGTTTAAGAGCCTGCGTTTTTCCCTTGGCAACATATGGTTGTGAGACATGGAACATTGATAAAGCGACGGAAAAGATCATTAATACCTTTGAATGCAAATGCTACAGAAGAGTACATAGAATATCATGAACAGAGAAAAGAACAAATGCTTCTTTTCTGCAACAGCTTGATATTAAAGAGAGTTGGCTATTAAAGAGCATACAATCAAGGACAATTAAATATTTCTGACACATCAAATGACATGAGTGTCTAGAGAAGATAATTTTGGAAGGAATGGTGCCTGGAAGAAGAATGAGAGAAAGACCTAGAAGACGATGGGTGCAAGATGTCATTGATAATCTGAGAATAACTGCTGCTGACGCCGGTCAACTTGCACAGAAAAGAGAGTTTTTCAGAACTGCTGTCCAGGGGGCCAGGTTCCGGAAGGGACAAGCTACTTGATGATGATGATGACTATTGCAATGTTTTTATACTTTAAACATACTTTATAAGTTTGTTAATTCTTTCCAAACCAGGAACGTGACTGAGTTCTGACAACAAGTGGCTTCATAGAACCACAACTTTCATCACACACACGTTTATGCTTACATTGTTTGCATTAGATCAGAGAAATCACATTCATTTTTGTCCCTGAGCACGCAGGAGTTAGGGGTAATGAAGGAGCTGATATATTGGCTGGCTTGGCTACAATATCAGAGGGAGCTGCTATGGATCGAAATGACATTCTTCACGCATTGACAGTCTTTCCGAACAGAGGAGTTTCAGGGCTGTGAATCCCACTCACTGACCAGACTAAGAGAGATGGGTGTCCTTATTGGTGCAGCCCGAAAGAACGACATACTAAATATGCAAAGAGATTGATTAATCAACATCGAACTGGCGTGTTGGGTCGCTGGACGCTGCTGGATTTGCTGAGGCGGAGATCGGAGCACCTATGGACATGTCCAGAGTGCTATGATGATAGTCCTCATATAACTGATAACTGTCTGCATTAGATATAACATTTAAGATATATATATATATATAATTGCATACACTATTTAGTTCAATATATTTGTTTTACTAGTTATAGCTACGATAACAACTTGGAGGACGGCTTAGTAAAAAAGTAAGATTAATTGATTTGATAGGGCTATCATCATTTCACTTCGGTGAGTAACCATGTGTGCTCCGATATCTTTCTTATACATGAAGATCTCAGCTGCAGTGCACAAACTCCGTAGAACCGGCGAGGGGCCCCGATGTAATTTTGAAGATGGTGAAGATATTTTTGTAGGAATTTCATTTTTAATTTGTTTCTAATGAATTTTGTTTGGGCAGCGGCTTTCCAGCCTGCTCCTCTCGATTTTGAACTGCCGGGGGATCTTTTGCGTGCTCAAATTGAACACGGGACTTACCTTTTATCGTCCATCTCCGATAATACTAGGACCTTGATCACACCTACACTGAGAGCAGGGATCTCTGGAAAAATATTCAGATGACTACGCGAGGGAGCGAACCGCGTACCTTTAGCACGAGAGACAAGCACTTAACCTTTACGCCACTGAGACCCTCAAAAAAGAAAGTGATCTATGTCAAATGTCACTATATTTGCTGGTGGTGAGATTGACGCTTGTGTGTAAGTCATTATAGTGGTTAATGGTAAGGACTGAGTTAATACTGTTATATCTTCATACATTAACATAAACTGAACACAAATGTATGTGTGTGTGTACGTGTGTGTGTGTGTACGCACTCGATAATATATACATTGAATTCTTACATGCAGAAGTTTCTCACAAATTAAAATCCATATTTATATATATATATATTCTCATATATATGCTCGTCTCCTCAATGCAGTTACGTCACCCAACATACAGACTCATCATCATCAAGGTGCGTATCCTTTATAGGACGTTGCTCTCTTTGCAGCACATTTGAAATTAACTCTCTCTCTTGCCAGTTCACCCACTTCGTCGATGGTCATGTTCATGGTTTCTTTAATATCTTGTAGCCATCTTCTTCTTGGTCTGCCTCTGCCTCTGTCCTGGGACCCTGCCCTCTAGAATTGTTCTTTCCAGGCCATTGTGACGCATGATGTGACCAAAGTATGTAATTTTCTGTATAGTATGTTGTTTATCAGCCAATTCTCTTTAACATTTAGTTCTTTCAGGACATCAGTGTTTTTCTTTTTTCTGTCCATGGTATTCGTAGGATCTTTCTGTAGCATTTAGTTTCGAAGCACTGGATTTTCGTTCTTAATTTTACATACAGACTAGTCTAGCTAAAACAAGTAAATCTCTTCACATATAACATGTCTTGTCACAGACATCCGTCTCAGTACATAAAAGTCTTATCACATACACATAGTCTCCCATACACATGTGGCACGGAGGTAAGGTGTACGAACCTCGCTTCAAATGTAATTGGTTTGTTTCCCTTATGAAGTGATCGAGATATTATTTCCAATAATTCTTGATCTCAATCTAAGTGAGTCCTAGTCCTATCGGAGACTGACGATAACACGTAGGCTCAATGCCAAGTTGAGCATATAAAAGAACCATTGGGAGTTGAAAATCGATAAAAATAGACTGCAAAGACGCTACTCAGGAAAAATTCCCGAAAAAAAGATAATAATTGAATTTTCTACAAAAAACAAAACCATCTTTACAATTAGATCGGAGGCCCTTGCCGGTGCTGCGGAGGATTACTACCGCTGATATCTTCCTATGTAAGAAAGAGATAGGAGCACACATGGTTAGTCACCGAAGTGAAATGATGATGCTCCTATTAATCAACCAATCAATGGCGTCCACATACATACATACATACAGGACTTCTTACATACAAATATATCTTCACACAAATAAACCATACACAAATAAACCATACACAAATAAACCATACACAAATAAACCATACACAAATAAACCATACACAAATAAACCATACACAAATAAACCATACACAAATAAACAATTATCTTCGCATTTAAACAAGATTCCTAACATCAAAACATAACTCCCCGTATTTTTGTTTTTCGATCCAGAAGCACTTGAGCTTTCAGTTCTTCGGCTCGGTACCATGGACATCGTAACCCTTCGGTTCGGTGCCACGAACACCGTAATCTGGAGAATATGTGGCTTTTCTACCAGCCCGCGGAATTGAAACGCACTCACAGGGGGCTTGTCACCTGTTGTCCAACGAGCTACGAACACACTGGGCTGGCGGGAAACCCCCCCCCTATACAGACCAAGTTGAAGTGAGTAAAACGAAGACAATACTGACATACACTGGTTACCTTGACCAGAGAGAATGAAATAGAAGTTCTCAGCAAAATGTCCTTGTCGTATAATTGTCCTCATTGGCGTCACTCTATGAAGGGATTTTGAGCAAACACTAAATGTGTGAGCAAGTCTATAACTGAGAGAACTAAATATGAGAGAGACTGTAACTAGGAGATATCAAGAGTAGGTACAGACAATGAAAGAGAATATCATCATCATCATCAAGTAGCTTCAGTTTCAGTTTGGAATGTCTTCATTGCACTCCGGACATGTCCATAGGTGCTCCGATCTCATTCGCAATATCTCCAACAGTGTTCAGTGACTGACCGTACCAGTACGATTTTGATTGATGAGCCTACTCATGTACCTGTTATGCTGTTCTTTTCTTGCTACTCCAATCTTCCAACCCAACTCCTGCAATCTAGTAGTTGACTAATGGAACCAATGAAAGTAGTTTGTCCCTTCCGAAACTTGGCTCCCATGACAGAAGTCCTGAGAAACTCTCTGTTCTGTGCAAGATGACCGGCGTCAGCAGTAGCCATTCTCAGATCGTCAATGACATCTTGCATCCATCGTCTTCTAGGTCTTCCTCTTTTTCTTCTTCCAGGCACCATTCCTTCCAAAATTATTTTCTTTATGCACTTATGTCGTTTGATGTGTCTGACATAATGATAAGACAGCTACCAAACTAAACTGAATACAAAGTCTTCTATACATCAGGAAAAAAGGCGAGAGGAGGACGACGAAAAAATATATAGATAGCATAGCAGAATCCTACCAAAAACAAATATAGCTATCACCCAAGCACTAGATCCCGTCAAGACATAAATAGAAAACCACGATACTGGGCAGCAACACGGTAACAGTGTGATGATAAAAGAAAAGAAGAAGAATGCAAGAATATAGAGAAGAGACAGATTGTCTGAATCTCTATCAGAATCAGAATATATCATGTTGTAAAGAGATTTTTGGAAGCAGAGTGAATTCACCGGAACCGTCAATGCTAGATGTTAAGAAACTATAGTGAAATGAGAATAGCTGACGATGAGACGGATTAGATTGTAGAAACTGTTAAACAGAATGTAGAACCGAGAGAGAGAGAGAGAGAAATAGAGAGAGCGAAAGAGAGACATCGAGAGAGAGTAAGAGAGAGAGCAAGAGAGAGAGAGCGAGAGAGAGAGAAAGTGAGAGAAAGTGAGAGAGAGCAAGAGAGAGAAAGCAAGATAGAGAAAGAAAGCAAGATAAAGCGAGAGAGAGCGGTAGAGAAAGAGAGAGAGAGAGCTGTTTATATGGAAGTATCGTTTTTTAAAATGAATGAACAATTTGAGAATAGAACGACAAGCAAACAGATCGATACATAATGTAGAATGTAGGTGGTCGCTGATAGAAGATCGACTAGAATATACAGAATATTGTGTAGCAATCACAAGAAGGGTATTCTTTTTACAATAAGTGGTGTTGAAGGGGGAGGGATAATGATGAAAGTACGATTGTCATGTGACCAATATTGTGAAGGTTATGAAGTATGTAAAGTGTGATGTCATTTGATGGTGAGTGACTTTGTTAAGACTGAGTGGACTGAGTGACATTGTTAAGGTTGAGTGACTTTGTTAAGGTTGAGTGACATTCTTAAGTTTGAGTGACTTTGTTAAGTTTGAGTGACATTGTTAAGTTTGAATGACATTGTTAAGTTTGAGTGACATTGTTAAGTTTGAGTGACATTGTTAAGTTTGAGTGACTTTGTTAAGCTCAGTGATTTTGTTAAGCTGAGTGACTTTGTTAAGCTCAGTGATTTTGTTGAGACAGCTTACATTTCATACCAAGCCACTTTGGTCAGTTTTTCCTGCATATGAAGCGGGTATTCGGCAAACGACGGTAGGCTCTGAAGTCCAAACATGGCCTGAAAGTAAATTTACAATGTCAAGTCTAGAAGTCAAGTTTGCAAGTAAAATGTAAACAAATTATGACTGCTGAAAGTTAGGTCAAGTTTAAGTTAGATGGTCAAGTCTGAAAATCTCAGTGAAATCTTAGCGTGAAATCTTAGATTTCAGAGTGGGATGTTAAATGAAATCTGCAGTAACAGTAAGGGATCACAGTGCTAGATATGATAGTGAAATCTGACAATCTAGTGTGGTATGTGAGATTGAAATCTGACAATCTAGTGTGGTATGTGAGATTGAAATCTGACAATTTAGTGTGGTATGTGAGATTTAAATCTGACAATCTAGTGTGGTATGTGAGATTGAAATCTGACAATCTAGTGTGGTATGTGAGATTGAAATCTGACAATTTAGTGTGGTATGTGAGATTGAAATCTGACAATTTAGTGTGGTATGTGAGATTGAAATCCTACAGTTGGGTCAGTGAAGATATCTTAGAAGCAATGTTGACACAAGTCTTATTGAGTACAGAACCATCCCAAGACTACAATATAACGTAAAGATTGTCAGTTTATCAAACATTGGAAGATATCCTCGAAATTCTTCTCCTGAGCATTATCTTATCTAGTTACAGTCAGACTTGAGCAACGTACATGACCTAATACTTCTGGTGGTGCCCTACATGCAGGGAACAAATTCTAAGAGAAAACAGTTTTGTGTCAAGGGACAATTACATCAATCTTGCAAAGATGACTACCAGATTTAGACCATCAAGTTTTCCTTTACTTGAGTATCTAAATTACAAGTACTTCTGAAGTCAGAGTAAGGCTCGCTTGTATGGCGAGTGACACTGGTGATAAGGAAAGCAAGTCAATTCAAAAATAATCAGTCAGAGGTGTCATATTAGAGTAGACGTGTCCGGTTACGTATATAATAATATACGTCTTCAACAAGTTTAAAATAGATTCACTAATCTAGATATCACCTTCATAGAAATAATGGCTCTGTTCCTGGGGTACTGCAGTAACCATCCATATCCAACTTCTGACACCAAAGCGGATCTCTGTGGTTAAGTAGTTAAGTCGTTGCCTTTAGTTCCGAAGATCGCGGGTTCGAATCCTGGCCACGCTGTTCTGTTCACGAGAGCATTATTTTTTCAGAGATACCTAGGATTATTGTCGTAGCTACGAAGTTTGTGCTTAGTGAAATACTCTTGGAAGATGGTATGTCATTTCTTCGAATAGGGACCGAGTCATATTGGATAAAACCCGGTACAATAGTCATTTGTTTGTTTGTTTTGTTTGTTATGTAGAGTATACGTAGAGAATCTTGAAGCTGAAGCACGCAATTTAACCTAATGATGAACTTTGTTTTGTTTGTTATGTAGAGTATACGTAGAGAATCTTGAAGCTGAAGCACGCAATTTAACCTAATGATGAACGTTGTTTTGTTTGTTATGTAGAGTATACGTAGAGAATCTTGAAGCTGAAGCATGCAATTTAACCTAATGATGAACGTTGTTTTGTTTGTTATGTAGAGTATACGTAGAGAATCTTGAAGCTGAAGCACGCAATTTAACCTAATGATGAACGTTGTTTTGTTTGTTATGTAGAGTATACGTAGAGAATCTTGAAGCTGAAGCACGCAATTTAACCTAATGATGAACGTTGTTTTGTTTGTTATGTAGAGTATACGTAGAGAATCTTGAAGCTGAAGCACGCAATTTAACCTAATGATGAACGTTGTTTTGTTTGTTATGTAGAGTATACGTAGAGAATCTTGAAGCTGAAGCATGCAATTTAACCTAATGACGAACTTTGTTTTGTTTGTTATGTAGAGTATACGTAGAGAATCTTGAAGCCGAAGCATGCAATTTAACCTAATGACGAACGTTGTTTTGTTTGTTATGTAGAGTATACGTAGAGAATCTTGAAGCTGAAGCATGCAATTTAACCTAATGATGAACGTTGTTTTGTTTGTTATGTAGAGTATACGTAGAGAATCTTGAAGCTGAAGCACGCAATTTAACCTAATGATGAACGTTGTTTTGTTTGTTATGTAGAGTATACGTAGAGAATCTTGAAGCTGAAGCACGCAATTTAACCTAATGATGAACGTTGTTTTGTTTGTTATGTAGAGTATACGTAGAGAATCTTGAAGCTGAAGCACGCAATTTAACCTAATGATGAACGTTGTTTTGTTTGTTATGTAGAGTATACGTAGAGAATCTTGAAGCTGAAGCATGCAATTTAACCTAATGACGAACGTTGTTTTGTTTGTTATGTAGGGTATACGTAGAGAATCTTGAAGCCGAAGCATGCAATTTAACCTAATGACGAACTTTGTTTTGTTTGTTATGTAGAGTATACGTAGAGAATCTTGAAGCTGAAGCATGCAATTTAACCTAATGACGAACGTTGTTTTGTTTGTTATGTAGAGTATACGTAGAGAATCTTGAAGCCGAAGCATGCAATTTAACCTAATGATGAACGTTGTTTTGTTTGTTATGTAGAGTATACGTAGAGAATCTTGAAGCTGAAGCACGCAATTTAACCTAATGATGAACGTTGTTTTGTTTGTTATGTAGAGTATACGTAGAGAATCTTGAAGCTGAAGCACGCAATTTAACCTAATGATGAACGTTGTTTTGTTTGTTATGTAGAGTATACGTAGAGAATCTTGAAGCTGAAGCATGCAATTTAACCTAATGACGAACGTTGTTTTGTTTGTTATGTAGGGTATACGTAGAGAATCTTGAAGCCGAAGCATGCAATTTAACCTAATGACGAACTTTGTTTTGTTTGTTATGTAGAGTATACGTAGAGAATCTTGAAGCTGAAGCATGCAATTTAACCTAATGACGAACGTTGTTTTGTTTGTTATGTAGAGTATACGTAGAGAATCTTGAAGCCGAAGCATGCAATTTAACCTAATGATGAACGTTGTTTTGTTTGTTATGTAGAGTATACGTAGAGAATCTTGAAGCTGAAGCATGCAATTTAACCTAATGACGAACGTTGTTTTGGTTATATCAGAGCGTGTATGCAAACAAACATGAACAATAAGAATTAAATTCTTACGGAGAAACCAATAGTTTACGCATCTTTCGATATTGCAATACCTCGGCTTTAAATTCTTATACCTCATTCGAGTAGGGGCCATCAACGTTCACATCATTGCTTAAACCGTCGAGAGTTTGGAAATTTCCTTCGTAGAAGTTCTCTAGAGAAACCATCCTCAGCTCTACATTAGTAAATAGTAACAAATCAAAACTCGTTATTCAGTAAGGCAGCCAACAAACAAGCAAAGATCTAAAAGCAATAGTTAAAGTAATTACTTAGATAACAGATTCTGATAGAGGAGAGAGAATTCGTAATAGTGAATAGATTGACGGTGATAGAAGAATTAGAAGAGAGAGATTGGAAAGATACAAAATAGAAACTTACAGTTTGAATCTGTTCTGGTGATCGATGACTAGGAGGTAATCGAAGAATACTTTTAACTTCGGTACTGATCGATATCTGGAGAAAAGAACAACAAAATGAGTTCAATAAATCATTCAATATCTGCCTGATATTTCTTGTACACTTCTCGCCTGACTAAACTTACAAGTGCAAAGTTGTGTCGGTAATACATCTGTTCAGGGTGAAAATGACCAAATCAATTCTGCAGCCGGCATATGCGCAGTTTGCAAACGATTATATAAGAATGTGAACTTTGTTTAAGCGGTTTAACCTGCACAGCTGAAATCTTCATGACCCTTACAATGTGGTGGCTAAGGGGGCTCTAGTTTGGAGGTCCGAAGTTAAGGAAAGGTCCTGCTAGTGGATCGGTCAAAAAGTGGCACGAACTGAAGACTGAGAGACTTAACAAAATAAAGATTTTTGTTTGTCTCCGTGTGCCAGTTTTGAGAACATTAAAAGGAAAGTCAATCACTTTTCCCCCCATCCCTAATAGTTGTTTCAGAATTTCTTTCTCTCATAGGTCAGACGCCTCGCTTATGCAGCCGGCATGCTCAAATCATCAGATGTTACTGTCGTTACTGGCTGTAATACCGCTTTTTTTAGCGCGGTGTGGGACAAAGGGAGGAGGGAGGGCATGAGTCTGTGGATTTTAATGGTTAGTGCTGTCGCCGTTAAACTGTTGAGTTCAGGATTGTTTTCTTTATGTCTCCGACAAAATAAAACTCCTTGGCCTTACCGGAGATTGAACTCGAGTCTACCTCATGGGAGCACGCGCTCTAATCCATTCATCTAGACACTCTATCCAGTTAATTCCTGAATCTCTCTCTCTCTTGCGTTCCCGAATTCCTGAATCTATTTGCTCCGTGGTCTTCATCTTCTCTCTTCGCCATGATGTCTCCTTCCATAATGGTCTTCTCCAAATCTTCATGTCTTTTATATGTACAGAATATCTCAGTTTTTTTTCATTCGTATTTGTAGTTTCTGCCAGTTTAATTCCATGGTAACTAATGAAATATTCCAGATTTAATATTAAGCAGTCAACTTTTATTCTAATTCGTCACGCGAGGTTACTGTGTAAAGGAGACACTTTTTAACGTAATTGTCCATGCTGGGCCGGACGAATGTGAACAGAAATCTTACTTGCGATGCTACAATCCAAGTCGGCATGTGGAAAGAAATCTTACTTGCGATGCTACAATCCAAGTCGGCATGTGGAAAGAAATCTTACTTGCGATGCTACAATCCAAGTCGGCATGTGGAAAGAAATCTTACTTGCGATGTTACAATCCAAGTCGGCATGTGGAAAGAAATCTTACTTGCGATGTTACAATCCAAGTCGGCATGTGGAAAGCTTGCTCGGTCAATAAACCTGACCTTTCTTTTCTCCAATCCTGTTTTGCCTCAAAGCGTCAGGATAAATGCATCGGTCAATAGATACACTGTCAAATCAAAGCGTCAGGATAAATGCATCGGTCAATAGATACACTGTCAAATCAAAGTGTCAGGATAAGTGCATCGGTCAATAGATACACTGTCAAATCAAAGCGTCAGGATAAATGCATCGGTCAATAGATACACTGTCAAATCAAAGGGTGTGTGACCGAAGGAAAGAAAATAGTGCATTTGTGTTCATTTATTTTGTTGTTATCTGCTTCTGCAGATTTCAAGGCGTGAGTGCTTCTTTGACCGAGAGTGTGGTTGAACGTGTGTGTAAATGTATGTCCAAGCAGGTCTAAAGACCTAAAATGTATGTCCACGGGGGTCTCTGTGGCTGAGTGGTTAAGCCCTTTGCCTTGCGAGTCGAAGGTCGACCGAAGGTTCGAATCCGGACCGCGGCCTTCTGTTCACGAGTGCAGTTTTTTCCAGAGACCCTAGGATTGTTGCAGGAGCTACGGAGTTCGTGCTTTGTGCAATACTCTCAGCAGGTGGCATGTCATTTCTGCGAAGAGGGGCCGAGCCATATGGGGTAAAACCCGGTGCAATGAAGTCAATCCTTCGGCTTTTAAACCCTTTTTAAGTCTAAAGAACAATTATAGAGACTATTCATGCTGACCTCTTTGTTAGCCCGGTAGTAGGACGGGTCAAAATGCAAACCGTAGTTCTTCATGTTCTCAGAATGGTCCTCATTTTCTGGTTCCGGTTCACGTGACAGAGCGGTGAATGTCTTCAGTAGTGCACTTGGGCTGTCTGTTCTGTAGGAAGAGTCAGAACAAATGAATGAAGTCACCAAGGGTAAACTAAAAAGACTGTAAACTTCAAGGAAATATTCAGTTAACTGTAACTGTAAATGGCTGTTAAGTCAAGTGACTGGGGGTTAACTGAGAATGGCTGTTAAAGTCAAGTGACTGCTGGATTTAATGATAATGACCGATAGAGTCATGTGACAATCAGTCTAATTGAAAACAACTGTTAAAGTCAAGTGACTGCTGCATTAACTGAGAATGACTATTAGGGACAAGGAACTTCTGAGCTAACTGATAATGACTGTTAAAGTTAAGTGACTGCCAGGCTAACTCAGATTGACTGCTATAGTTAAATAACTGTTAATCTAATTGAAAACGACTGTTAGAGTCAAGTGACTGCTGAATTATTTGAGAATAACTATTAGAGTCAAGTGAAAAAATTAACGTGTTAGAGTCGACGTCTTGACACTCAAGACGTCGTCATAGGTACTCAATATCTTTACGCAGGTTGTTGAATGTGACAGCAATAAAACATTAACATTGCAATTTTAGAGACGTTATCGAATTATCTATAACTGAAAAAGCTCAGGTACCTATTTTTAGTAGGGTCACTTTGGAATCGCATGTACCTGGAATTGAACACTTCACATTGATAATCAAATCCAACTCTATCAATGAACTAACGAAAGTTACCATTGTTTGGATATATTTTATTCTACATACTAAGTGTTCTGCGCCATTTCTCTACATTCTCCTCTTCGCATTATATGCCAGAAGAACTTTGATTGTCTCTTATTCTTTGGATACGGTTTCTTTGTATGCAGGCCTGTTTTAAAACCTCATCATTTGTTTTCTTAGCTGTCCATGAAATTTTCAGCGTCCTTTCTGCAAAACAACATCTCTGTGACTTCCAGCGACCTAACTGATTATAAACTAATACTTGATCATAATATGACTTAACGCGCTAGAACAACAAATAGACTACGTTCTACGTCTGGATGAGACTGCAGTAAAACTATTTGATTGGCAAAACACGTAATCACACAGTACTGTAGTTTTACAAATTACAAAAACAATGACAAAATACAGCAACGTGGTCGAAACGTTGCTGTATTTTGTCATTGTTTTGTAATTTGTAAAACTACAGTACTTTGTGAATACGTGTTTGACGTCTGGATGATAGAGTTACCTACCGCTTGATCATAGCTTTAGCCAGTTTGAGAACGTTCACTACAGTAGCAGCCACTCGTCTCAACCTGTGCAGGAACTGAAATTTGTCATTCAACATTAATAATTATCACATCATATAACAGCTGCTCGTACTATTCTGTATGTATTATTTAAAATAAAAATATGTATCATGTTATCAAGTCTTTGTTGTTTAATCTGCGTACTTGTCACGTTTACTAAAACTAGTTTAAGTTTAGTCACGTACTAATAATAGTCTAGGTTTCGTCACATTTACCGAGCTTAGTCGGTGTTTCCTAACTTGTATTGAGTTTAGTCGGTGTTTCCTAACTTGTATTGAGTTTAGTCGGTGTCTCCTAACTTGTATTGAGTTTAGTCGGTGTCTCCTAACTTGTATTGAGCATAGTCGGTGTCTCCTAACTTGTATTGAGCTTAGTCGGTGTCTCCTAGAATTTAGCTTAATATGTGTCGTGTCTCGTTTACTAAGTCTGTTTTGTCAAATTTTAATGAGCTAAATCTGAGCTTCGTCACGGTTACTGAACTTTTTCTAGCCACGTTTACTGAATATACTGTGTTTCGTCCCATTTATTGAACTTTGTATTTCGTTACGTTTACACAGTTTTGTATGTGCTTTGTCATTCTTACTGAAATTTATTTTGTCTCGTCACGTCAACTGAGTTGAGTATGTGTTTCGCTAAGTATTATCTATATCCACCAAGCAGTAATAAATATCGTTGAAGGTAAAGACACATCTAAATGTTTAAATACAACAGAACAAAAACAATGATAAATTGTCTCTGTAAAACAAAATAATAACGAGAATGACACTACAGACTAATGGATGGACTAACAGTAGTGATTGCTTACAATATTAGAAGTATAAAGAGAATGACATGTTACAATATTAGAAGATATAAGAGAATGACATGTTACAATATTAGAAGATATTAGAGAATGACTTGTTACAATATTAGACGATATTAGAGAAGTGCATATGTTGCAATATTAGAAGATATAAAGAAGTGACATGTTGCAATATTAGAAGATATAAGAGAATGACATGTTACAATATTAGATATATAGAGAATGACATGTTGCAATATTAGAAGATATTAAGAGAATGACATGTTGCAATATTAGAAGATATAAGGAGTGACATGTTGCAATATTAGACGATATTAGAGAATGACATGTTCAATATTAGAAGATATTAGAGAATGACTGTTGCAATATTAGACGATATTAGAGAGTGACATGTTGCAATATTAGAAGATATTGGAGAGTGACATGTTCAATATAGACGATATTAGAAGTGACATGTTGCAATATTAGAAGATATAAAGAGTGACATGTTACAATATAAGAAGATATTAGAGAATGACTCGTTACAATATTAGAAGATATAAAAAGTGACATGTTACAATATAAGAAGATATTAGGAATGACTCGTTACAATATTAGAAGATATAAGAGAATGACATGTTGCAATATTAGAAGATATAAGAGAGTAACACGTTACAATATTAGAAGATATTAGAGAGTGGCATGTTGCAATATTAGAAGATATAAGAGAGTAACACGTTACAATATTAGAAGATATTAGAGAGTAACATGTTACAATATTAGAAGATATAAGAGAGTAACACGTTACAATATTAGAAGATATAAGAGAATGACACGTTACAATATTAGAAGATATAAGAGAATGACACGTTACAATATTAGAAGATATAAGAGAATGACACGTTACAATATTAGAAGATATAAGAGAGTGACACGTTACAATATTAGAAGATATAAGAGAATGACACGTTACAATATTAGAAGATAAAAGAGAGTTACATGTTGCAATATTAGAAGATATAAGAGAGTTACATGTTACAATATTAGAAGATATAAAAGTGACATGTTACAATATATGAAGATATTAGAAGGACTCGTTACAATATTAGAAGATATAAGATAGTGACATGTTACAATATATGAAGATATTAGAGAGTAACATGTTACAATATTAGAAGATATAAGAGAGTGACATGTTGCAATATTAGAAGATATAAGAGTCACATGTTACAATATTAGAAGATACTAGAGAGTAACATGTTACAATATAAGAAGATATAAGAGAGTGACTCGTTACAATATAAGAAGATACTAGAGAGTAACATGTTACAATATTAGAAGATATAAGAGAGTGACATATTACAATATAAGAAGATATAAGAGTCACATGTTACAATATAAGAAGATACTAGAGAGTAACATGTTACAATATTAGAAGATATAAAGAAGTAACATGTTACAATATTAGAAGATATTAGAGAATGACATGTTACAATATAAGAAGATATAAGAGAATGACATGTTACAATATAAGAAGATACTAGAGAGTCACATGTTACAATATTAGAAGATATTAGAGAATGACATGTTACAATATAAGAAGATATAAGAGAGTAACATGTTACAATATAAGAAGATATAAGAGTTACATGTTACAATATTAGAAGATATAAGAGAGTCACATGTTACAATATTAGAAGTAAACCTTTTCTTTGACGTCGTTTTGTGACTTTTTGAGAGTGATCTTTGACGCTGAGGTGAAGCTGTAGTTGCTCTGTGTAGCCATATCAGCTAGATCGTGTATTTCCACTTTAGTTGTAACCAAATTGTCTTTGTCGTTAGGTCGTTCGTTGTTATTTTCTTTTAGATTGTCTACCCTTATAGAAGAGGGATCACAGGTGGCGCTGTTTGTAATGTTGACAGATTGTGCGCTTTGTAAAGGTTCATTCATTTCTGCTTTCACTACTTCTTCTGTAATTTCAATGTCGATGTAACCTGGCACAGACAAGTCTATCCAATCTATTGGCAGGACATGATGATCCCATTGTCGGAAGAAATGACTACGTGGGCTAAGACTTGCTAAATTGATGCTACTGTTGAGAACGTCATCTCTTTTATAATAGACGTGTCCTCTACGAGTTTTGACTTTGTTGATAATTTTAGAACCAGAATTTGTTAAGTTCAGAGTTTTGACTTCTGGATTCTTATGTTTGTTGTCATTTTGGCTCCAGTCTTCACGTGCCTGTTTACCTGAGACCAGACTTTGGTTCTCACTGCGACCTAAATTTTGAGCAAGACCAGGAAAAGTGACGTGTCTAACATCTCCATGCTTGGTAAGCGCATTGTCGTGTCCATATTCTGATGGTTCACTGACCAGGTCAGGTTCTAGGGCATACTCGGTCAGTTTTGGAAAGTGAACAAAATTCATGATTTCTGATTTAAGTAACTTGCAGACTAAGATGTCATTTATTTACCAGCTCACACTTTCTAAAAACGAAATGTCATATATTTACCAGCTCACACTTTCTAAAAACGAAATGTCATATATTTGCCAGCTCACAATTTCTAAAAACGAAATATCATATATTTACCAGCGCACACTTTCTAAAAACGAAATATCATATATTTACCAGCGCACACTTTCTAAAAACGAAATGTCATATATTTACCAGCGCACACTTTCTAAAAACGAAATGTCATATATTTACCAGCTCGAACACTTTCTAAAAACGAATTGCCAAATATTTACCAGCTCACACTTTCTAAAAACAAAATATCATATATTTACCAGCTCACACTTTCTAAAAACGAAATGTCATATATTTACCAGCTCACACTTTCTAAAAACGAAATGTCATATATTTGCCAGCTCACAATTTCTAAAAACGAAATATCATATATTTACCAGCGCACACTTTCTAAAAACGAAATATCATATATTTACCAGCGCACACTTTCTAAAAACGAAATGTCATATATTTACCAGCGCACACTTTCTAAAAACGAAATGTCATATATTTACCAGCTCGAACACTTTCTAAAAACGAATTGCCAAATATTTACCAGCTCACACTTTCTAAAAACAAAATATCATATATTTACCAGCTCACACTTTCTAAAAACGAAATGTCATATATTTACCAGCTCGCACTTTCTAAAAACGAATTGCCAAATATTTACCAGCTCACACTTTCTAAAAACGAAATATCATATATTTACCAGCTCACACTTTCTAAAAACGAATTGCCAAATATTTACCAGCTCACACTTTCTAAAAACGAAATATCATATATTTACCAGCTCACACTTTCTAAAAACGAATTGCCAAATATTTACCAGCTCACACTTTCTAAAAACAAAATATCATATATTTACCAGCTCACACTTTCTAAAAACGAATTGCCAAATATTTACCAGCTCACACTTTCTAAAAACGAAATATCATATATTTACCTGCCAATACTTTCTAAACTGAAATGTCATATATTTACCACATCAAACTTTTAAAATTTGAATAAGAATTTTAATATTTAAAGACGTTGCGTATGGCTTTAACAACTGTTCTTCTCTATTCTCAGTCTTTGACCGTTTTGTTAATGGCATCTCATGATAATCCAACATTATTCAGTTCCTATAAAAAAAAACTCCCTTTTCGGTTTGTTCTTCTTCTTCTTCCTCGAACGCTTCATATCGATCACTTGTTAACCACTCGGTGTGATTTGTATGTGATCTGAGCCTAAGAGCGATTGTACATTATGCCAGTTATGCACCTACAAGTAGGCCAACACATCCGATTTCTGCGATGTTTTTATTTACTAGGGTAGCTTCCCTAGACCCCTACATCAGTCGCCTCTTATGACATGCCTTGTAGGTCGCAGTGGTACTATTATATGCTTCCCTTGCGGACACCGGTACCACACCGTCGTCAGGTCTGTTAAAACCGTCTAAAGATATTTATTGCGAGAATCTAATTGTGTAAGTAATGATGCATACACGGTAGTAGGTTCCAGGAATATCTGCAGGTGACCGACTCAACTTTAGAAACCTATAATATGGCCCATATATGCCGATCTACTGGCTCGCTGTAGTTTTTAAAAAAAGGCAAAGCCAGTATACTGTCTAGTTTGGTATGAAATGAAAATCGTGGCATATCCCAAAGGACGTAGCCATCAACCACAGTAAACGAGTCGTTGATTTTCTAGGCACCACTTATACGTTCAGTAGTCGTTGATTTTCTAGGCACCACTTATACGTTCAGTAGTGTGCCATTGCTTTCTGAACGGTGAGGTCTATTTTTACCTTCTGTAAAAATCCCACGGAAGCGAATTTGCTTCCAAACTTGCCCGCCGTGGGGTTTGAACCAGGTACGCTTGGGTTTGTGATCGAGCTCACTACCGCTTGAGCTACAGACGCTCGTTTGTATACTCGTTTGTATAATTTGGTATACATTGCAATATAAATGCGTTCAGAGGGAGGTGAAATAGATTACGGAGTTAAATGGTTAAATGAAATCACACTGAATGATAGTGATCATGAATGATGAAACACAATTTATCACTTTTACTCAAGTCAATAAAATGGAAAGACACCGAATCTGTGATACTAAAACACAAGTTCTCATGTCACAGATAACACATTTCTAATCTTCCATCCTCACAGCTTGAAGTTACTGATTTTTAGATCATGACTACATAACAGTTAAGTTGCAAATTCTGACGCAAATTCTCAAAAATCGTTCGGGTGTTCGAAGGTTTGTACCGAGTTGTTTCTCGGTGTTCAATTAATTGAGAAGTGATGTAGCTTCATTAGCGTATCGAAGTCAGTTAATATCGATCTACCCTAGAGAATCGTTGATAACATTGTAAATCGTTAGCTCGTAAATCGCTACATTCGGCACAGATGCGTTAATTCGGTCCATTGCAATTGAGAACCCAGCACTTCAGTTTATGTGAGCAATATATTGCGCACAACCTCCGATTTGATAGTTGCCTTATACATTATTGATTTCCCCGCCCTCAAACCAATAACATCGATCATAAATCGCTTTAAGATGCAGAAATGCTCTGCCAGGTCAAATGGACTGTTTGTAACAATGATTAATCAAGTCCAATCAAAGGAGTCAGACTTCATACATGCCAGATTAGATTTATACAAAATACATTTAGCCACTATTAAATCAGAGACAAACAAGAAATTACAAAAAAATCTGACTTTGATACAGACTCTAATAGAGTGTCTCTAATTCAGACCGGAAGTATGTAGTTCAAAGAACATATTATCACAATTTTGTTTGCATGTAGATTTGGTTTATTTATTTATTTGTGTGAATATTTCACTGTCTTCTGTATTGTTTTTTGTCAAAGAGAACAGAATGTCTAGAGGTTGCAAAAAAATCCCCACAAAAAACCAAAGGTAAATACGTTTGTATAGTTTGTAGAGATTGTAAAAAAAACCCACCAAAAGTAAACACAAGGGCATAGTTTGGATAGACTGCAAAAAAAGGTAAACACGGGGGCATCGTTTGTAAATATTCCGCAAAAAACAAATATAAACTCGAGGGCGTAGTTTGGAGAGGCTTGCAAAAAACGACAAATGTAAACACGTTGGCGTAGTTTGTGGAAACTGCAGAAACGGTAAACACGGGGGCATAATTTGTAGAGACTGCGAAAAACAAAGGTAAACACGAGATTTTGATTGATTTTTACGTGAAGGCTTACTTTCCTTATCACCGATGTCCCTTGCCATTCAGATGAGTGTTGCTCCGACTTCAGAGGTATTCTGTATACTAATACCATGTATATTACCAGTGACAATCGAGTGACGATGGATACAAGATATAATAGATTCTTGAACATAACTGCAACAAAGGTAGAATGTCCTTGTGTACACACACTCTCTCTCTCTCTCTCTCGCGATCGCCCTTAGACTGATGTACCAGATTTCCCTATAAATCTCATTCATGTGGGAAATCTGATTCGTGAAGCCTTAACAGGAGTGTGTTTTCGTCACATCTTCAGCGCCATTTGGAGCTCTGGTGCTTATCCTTCGGTGATGTGTCCGGTTTCAGCCAGCGTTTACTGGGTTCGCTCTCCGTCAGCCTATGGCTGTTCCCAGCCAACCTGCAAGGCAGCATGTTGCTATTTTCTTTTAGGTCCTTGTGTACTTAGAGTGAAAGTCTTAGGGTGGCTTTAGAAAAACAATATAAAACTAAACAAAGCTGGTTATTGTCTTCAAGTAGCAATACTTACCATTGCCCGTCTGACTTCTTTTGTCAGATGATTTTGTTTATGTTTTGTAGAACTGAAACTCGCAGTTCCAAGACTTCGTCTTCTTGAAGATGTGCTAGATCTGGTTAAACTTATCATGGAAGATCGACTGACAACATCCGGGGATGTTTCTTGGAAATATGCAAATATCGTCTCATCTGTTTGACCTAAATTTAGGTCAGAGTCTGGACCTCCAGCAGTACCTTAATACGATTTAAAAAGTGAAAGAAAAATCTATTTCATACAAATTACTACAGACAAATTAAATATTACGTTTGCTACAGAAAATATCTAAACATGGAAACGTAATATGATGTAAGTTGATATAGATTATTGCTATAGTTTCATCTTGTGAAACAAAGTCAGGATGGATTGACTGTCATGCAAGTTATACTGGAAATGCACGTATGTACGTACGTGTTCTTCATGGCGATAACCATATATAACTTTCTAAATAATAAAAATCATATATAACTTTCTACATAACAATAAATACAAATTACTTTCAACACAACAATTGATATACGGGAAGAATGTAGTCAAACTATGTAGCAAAGACGACACATGTAACAACGAAGTAAGGTAGGTTACCAAAAACAAGATACAGCAAAGTTTCGATCAAAAGGTTTTGTATCAAGCAAAGAATACAAAACAAACGACGAAATGGAAACAATGTTCCTAAACACTACACATCACAGATAGAGTCAGATGATAAAATCCCTAACTGCCCTAAAAAGAAAATATGTGACTAAAAAAACGAAATAAAAGTGAAAATCTAGAAAGTGAAAAAAACAAACCAAGATAAAACAATTATAATCAAATAAATACATACAATGTATACATTTAGCATATACATAGTGATTATGGCGTAGGAGAAGAGACAGTATCAAGAAGCATAGCAATTTAATGCGTTGAGTCCAAGAGGTCGCAAGGTACCATATAAAAATATACAAAGATCATGTTCATATTGATGATGGAAGTCGATTTGCTCTAGAAATAGTTTAATATCTTTAAATAGTACCTTGCGACATTTTGGACTCAACACACTACATTCCTAAGTTTCTTAATAATGCGATGTACGACAATCTACACATCTGATGTGGTCAGACCGGATCAGATCAGATCTGGAAAACCTAGGGGAGGCTGCGGTAATATGTGTATATACAGTATTACATGAGCAATGAAAAATTAATTATTAAATTTGAAAATCTAAGTGGTTAAACTCTTTGCCTTGTGAGTTGAAGGTCGTGTGTTCGAGTCCGGACCGCGCCATTCTGTTCACGAGTGCAGTTTTCTCCAGAGACCCCTAGGATTGTTACTGGAGCTACGGAGTTCGAGCTTTGTGCAATACTCTCGTCAGGTGGCGTGCCATTTCTGCGGAGAGGACCGAGCCGTACGGGATAAAACCCGGTGCAATGAAGTCGATCCTTCGGCTTTAAAACCCTTTTTGTTTAAGGCAAGGCATAACAACTTAGCTACCGAGACCCCCTTGTACTTTGTAAATTTACCTTACTTCCGTTTTACGTGTTTCGGCTTCACAAAACAATAGCTAAGTATTACTTTCTACATAATAATGACATACATTTCCTACTCTATACACACATTCATTTCTGGACACTAATAAACACACACATGGCTTTATACAGAATTTGAAATATATTTGTCTTCATACCTTTTGTGTCCATGTGGAAACCGCTGTGACAATCTATAATTTCGTCGTCATTAGACAATGTACTTTTCTGCTTCTGTTGAAGTTCCACAAACGACTCAAAGTCACTGTGTAGTCGGCTTCCATATCCACTTTCTGACCTGGTTTCGTCTTGTGTCTTCTCTGAGATACATGACTCCATTGACGAGCTATCTTGTCTGTGTATATCATCACGCGCACAAAACTGCTTTTGAATGTTGTGTTGCATTTGAGCTTGCTCATATTGTATCATGTTGTCGTCCTCAAAATAATTCGTATTTCTTGGTCGTTCTGTAGTAGTTGCCAATTTCCTAGAAACGTCTACCTTGCTTATACTTGGTGTCTCTTCCTGGTCGTCATCTGATGAGCACGAGGGAGATACATCACAAAACTCCGGTGGAAGAATATGTCGATATCGCCGAAATAAACTTCGTTGTGCGCTGTTTGTTTTCATTTTCTTGTGGACTGTTTTCTCTTTGGTTTCCTCCTTGTTTTTAGCAGCCAGAAACCTGTGAACATGACATAGAAACGTTACATTGTCTCTAATGGCACAATACATGAAAATATTAAACAGAAATTTGACATTGTCTCTAGCGACTATGAACTTTTGAGCATTGGACAGAAAATTTACGTTGTCACTAGTGACATATGAGCGTGGGATAGCACATAGGTTCCCAACCTTTTTTGAATTAGTTCCGGGTTTTCAGTGAATAATGCGTATTTACCTATGTAATAATAATAATTCCTCTCGTACCGTTATACATTACATAGGGCCTGCAAGTAATTTCTCCATACCACTCTATCCTGGGCAACTCGCTCAGTCTCCTCCATGGAACTGAGACCGATATTTCCTGATATTTACCTATGTGGTAACAATTATTCCGCCAATTTAAACTTGCTCTGAAGAAATTCCGAAACTAATTTGGTAAGTATTGTTACACAAATTTTGACGTATTTATAATAATGTTCACGTTAGATATTTCACATTAATGTTACACACTTAGATAAATCCTCTGTTTCAGAAATACTGGGGTTTTTACGATTGAGGATTATTAGGCCTCAGATCAACCGACCATAGCAAGTACGAAGAAAACACCTTTCATCTTGAAATCGGAACCGGAAAACCGGAAACTGGAGTGATTTCGTTTCTAACAACACAGTGAGAGATAGAACACACCAACAACCCGTATCAAATATTATAAGGAAACGTGGAAATATTTAGGTCATGTTCTTAGATCAGACGAAAAGAGACTAAATCGACAAGTCCTTATGTGGTCACCAGTTGGGAAAAGAAAACGTGGAAGACCAAAGACCACTCCTCGAAGAACCATCCAACAAGAAAGTAAACTATTGGGATGTAAAACATTCAAGATCTCCAACTGCTAGCAACGAACCGCATCACATGGAGATCTAAAACCTCTGCCCTATGTGCCGCCTTTGGCACGAAAGGAACAAACTAACTAACTAACTATAATAATGTTCAACGAACATGTCACAAGTTAGATAACTTTGTCAACTGCACTATTAATAGTTGCGTGCGAGGGGGATCTACATGTCCGTGAGATTTTAGCTCAACACCCCTTCAATATGACTTGGAAACAAAATACCTCCCTCTGACTTCTCAGCGCCACCCGGTGGGTGATAGTGCCCCCTCCCTGGGAACACAATGCATAGAATCATACTTTCTACAACTTTAGAATTTAGTAGATATGTGTTATAAAAGGCGGGAATATAATAAAATCTGAAAATCTTTTTAAAATATCGTCAACAATTAGAATATATGTTAGCCTAAGTCCAAAATGAGAGCAACGGAAATGTTTATTGCGTGTCTCGTCTTCATCATTGCGAATCACACACACACAAATACTGGTATATAATAACATAAAAAATATATATAAAGGGTCATGATTTAACGTTTTTGTTGTATTACAACGCTTAAATCGAATGTGAAAGTGAATGTAACTGTGGTATATCTAAAGCTATGAAGAGTGTATGAGCACTTCTGTGACATTACTAAAACTATGAAGAGTGTATGAGCACTTCTGTGACATTACTAAATCTATGAAGAGTGTATGAACACTTCTGTGACATTACTGAAACTATGGAGAATGTGAGCATGCATATGACATTGGTAAAGCTATGGAGAGTGTATATGAGCACTTCTGTGACATTACTAAAACTATGGAGAATGTGAGCATGTATGTGACATTACTAAAACTATGAAGAATGTGAGCATGTATGTGACATTACTAAATCTATGAAGAATGTGAGCATGTATGTGACATTACTAAATCTATGAAGAATGTGAGCATGTATGTGACATTACTAAAACTATGGAGAATGTGAGCATGTATGTGACATTACTAAAACTATGAAGAATGTGAGCATGTATGTGACATTACTAAATCTATGAAGAATGTGAGCATGTATGTGACATTACTAAAACTATGGAGAATGTGAGCATGTATGTGACATTACTAAAACTATGGAGAATGTAAGCATGTATGTGACATTACTAAAACTATGGAGAATGTAAGCATGTATGTGACATTGATATAGTTATGAAGAGTATGTGAGCACGTCTGTGTGTGTCATTTATAATGCTATGAGAACTATGTGCGCATATGTATGTTTAAAAGACAGTGCAAGTAGATTGGGTGACCACTAGTGTGTACTGTGTATGATGCTGTTCATGATTTGAAAGTTGATGTAGTTGTATGCGTATATAAGACAGCTTGTATTACGCTTGTCATAAACGCACACTGATCCTTCAATTTATAATTTCCTTTCTTCTTCTCATTATTATGAATATTAATCTGTTCACGTGAGTTAGCAGACTTTTGAAGGTAGTTCTTATTTTTTTCAAATCTACCAGTTAGGTTTTACTTACTTCCCCTTAATGTTGCAAAATGTATATTTTCATGCTTTCTTCTGTTTGAGGTGTCTTGAGAAAGTTATTACAAGATGTAAGACGACGTACTAACCGTCTTGGTCTGGTGATCATTTCAAATTGTTATTTGCTTATTTCAGTTGTTATACGTTGTGAATTTTAGCTTTAAGTGTGATAGTTGAACTTGGAGACGCGCTTAATACATTCTTATATCATTTCATTGTGTGCGTGCCTGTGCTTACATTTATGTGTATGTGCGTTCACATGTACACACCACACACATATTACACATATCAATACACACGTACACGTACATTAATTGCTCGCTCATCAATGGCGACGAATACCATTCTGTAATTACACATTTTTTAGGAATAATGTTGAGCTTGTCGGTGGGAACGAGGTGAACTACTAAAACATTTTTTGTGGCAGCCGGTGGTCTTGCCTGTGGGTTTTGAGAATGCCCAGAGAATCTATGGCTTCGTCAGAATAGAATCAATACTAAAGATGCTAGCTATTTCAAGATCAGAAATCTTGTCTGACCATTTAATGTTCCTCGTCTTTCTAAGAAAGAAAGTGGGAAAGTGATTCATCTTCTTTACGTGATGGCTGCATACAGTCTGGGATTCACATGCATGGCTAGAGTAGAATTTCAAGCATAACAATTCTGTACACCTTCAGCCTTGCCAGAAGACGAATATTATTTGATTCCAAATGTTGGTGTAAAGTCTGTCAAATGTGTTGATATATCTACCTAGATCCTGGTGTACACCTTATCATCGATGTCAACATACTGGAATAGTGTACTACTAGCATAGTATTGAATCTGATAACAACTTTTAGTATTTCACCATCTTTCTTGGAGATTTTTAATTGTGCTATTATCTAATTACTATACATTTTGTGTTTGGTTTCTCCGTGTTGATAGTAGGCATATCATAACATATGACATCTCACAGCACATAACCTGTTATAATATGTGGCCTCTCATAGCACATAGTACATAACCTCTCATATCACAACATATGACCTCTTATAGCACATAGTATATAGCCTCTCATAGCACATAGCATATGACCTCTCATAGCATATAGCATATGGCCTTCCATAGCATATATCATATGACCTCTCATAGCATATATCATATGACCTCTCATAGCATATATCATATGACCTCTCATAGCATATATCATATGCCCTCTCATAGCATATATCTTATGCCCTCCCATAGCATATATATTATGCCCTCTCATAGCATATATCTTATGGCCTCTCATAGCATATATATTATGCCCTCTCATAGCATATATCATATAAAATGATCTGTCAAAGCTCATGGCCTCTCATAGCGTACCCCCACTCATAGTATACAGTCTCTCATACCCACACCCACTTACAGCATACATCCATTCATGCATGCACCCAATTCTAGCACACATATACGCTTACATACACTCACATATAGCAGCCATACGCTCCTGCAGAATCGGCCTCTTGGTATCATAAGACAATAGGTTTTGCTTCAAGTAGTGTTCTTCTTGTGTAATGTAATAGAACAATCACACACAAGATCACTACATTTTCCCGCCAGCACTTCTATAAAGAAGTCAATAGTGGAAGAGAAAAAGAAGAAGAATGTTATGTTCCGAGTCACTTATACCACAGCCAACTATAAACTTATGGGCCTTCGGACTCAGGTAAGAATTATGGGAAATCAGACCACAACTGCACCACGTGACCTCGTATTCCACTATTGGTGTATATAGACGAATTCATTTTAAAATCAACACAAAATGCAAAATCGAAGTTATATTATGCAACAAGTTAAGTTTAACAATAAGGAATATCAATATTATGAATGTTTTTTACCAATAAATAACCATAGACTCACAAAATTGAGCAAAATTGCAAAAAAAGCGTGCAGTGTTCTATCAGACATCTGTAATTTCCAGCCCCATTCATACCCATAGACGCTCATATACGTCCACCCCTCATACACATCAACTCACATACCTATGCATTACCTCATCTATTCACACACATACCCACTCTTTCACATACATACACACACACACACACACGCGTGCATACCTGGTAAACGTTTCCAGGTTGCTGCCCCTGTAGTTCTCAGGTCGAGCATAGTACTCAAGATCAGTTTCTGGTGGGTCTTCTCTTCTCTCTCTGTGCTCCATTACTCTACCACTTTTCAGTGGAGCTTATGCTAACAAATGATACATGCATACATGATCAAACATAATGAGAACAGAAGGACATAGCAAGAACCATATTGAGAACAGAAGGACATAGCAAGAACCATAATGAAAACAGAAGGACATTGCAAGAACTATAATGAGAACAGAAGGACATAGCAAGAACTATAATGATAACAGAAGGACATAGCAATAACTATAATGAGAACAGAATAGCAAGAACCATAATGAGAACAGAAGGACATAGTAAGAACTATAATGAGAACAGAAGGACATAGCAAGAACTATAATGAGAACAGAAGGACATAGCAAGAACTATAATGAGAACAGAAAGACATAGCAAGAACTTTATTGAGAACAGAAAGATATAGCAAGAACTATAATGAGAACAGAAGGACGTAGAAAACGATAATGAGAACAGAAAGATATAGCAAGAACTATAATGAGAACAGAAGGACATAGCAAGAACCATAATGAGAACAGAAGAACATTGCAAGAACCATATTGAGAACAGAAGGGCATAGCAAGAACTATATTGAGAACAGAAGAACATAGCAAGAACCATAATGAGAACAGACGAACATAGCAAGAACCATATTGAGAACAGAAGAACATAGCAAGAACTATAATGAGAACAGAAGGACATAGCAAGAACTATAATGAGAACAGAAGGACATAGCAAGAACAAACAAAGAAAACTAGAATAGACGTTAAGTGGTGACTAAATTAAAGCCGTTAGGAATTTATTGTTGTATTATATATGCAATGTGCTGGGAAAGAAGTGAAATACTTCACTTCTGTTGTATCCTTTGATTGATAAAGGCCTTTTAGTCGAAACGTTGCTGTTTGTTGTTATTGTTTTTGTATTTTGTAAAACTGCAGTACTTTGTTTTTATGTGTTTCGCAATGACTAAAAGATAAGACAGTGGATTCATGTCAAGAACTTCAACAAAGTTGATATGTGATTGCCAACATTTTCATGCATATGCTGTTATGTCTTGGTACTTCTAGGTGTTATTTTATTAGTAAGTACTTCACGCGTTGACGTTGTAGAGAAAATTTATGTTACTATAGTTTTTGGTATAACCAATAATAATAATAATAATAATAATGCCTCTCGTACCGTTATACGTTACATAGGATATGCAAGTAATTTCTCCATACCGCTCTATCCTGGGCAACTCGCTCAATCTCCTCAATGGAACTGAGATATTTCATGTCTCTCTCAGCAAAGTCTCCTTAGGTCGTCCTCTCTTTCTTAAAGCCTTTGCATTCCACTTCAATGCCTGCTTTGATGTTCTTTGATCAGGTCTTCTCAAGGTGTGTCTAACATATCTCCATCTTCTGCCTCTTATAACAGTTGTTACTAGTGGTATAACAATGCCACCAATTAAACAGTGTTCCACATGTTCCTCCAATCAAGCATTGATTCGCCCGAGTGGTTACCGGGGCCCAAATTTGGGGTGTAAAGAATATAACCACTGTTACCTGCCACGTATGTCGTAAGAGGCGACTAAGGAGGTTTGGCTGAAATCGGATGCACATGTCCTAAACATGTAGAAGTCTATGTGCTTAGGGGTCTACCAAACCAATGTACAACGTATACAGGTTCTTGTCAAAGATCAAACATATCAGAAAGAGTGATTAAATTTGGTCGTAAAGAACGAACACAAAGAAGAAGAAGGAGCATTGATTAACTGTTGTTTTAGATTGAGAAAATAATTAAAGGAAGAGAAGGTAGATTGCAGAAGAGCAAGTATAAACAAAAATATTATTAGGAGGGAAACATCAGAAAAGTGAGCAGACAAAAGTCTGGCAGAGTGTAATTTTTGAACAAGAGACAGAACTTGTTGGAAAGCTATTACAGCTAATCTAATCCAATGTCAAACAAATGAGACAAAAAAACAAAAACCCAGAAGCACACAAACAAGCGGCAAACAAGTCAAAGAAATAAGCATGCAAACAAACATAGAACACAATAAACAAACATGCAAACAACCATCAAACAAAATAAACAAACATGCAAACAACCATCAAACAAAATAAACAAACATGCAAACATCCATCAAACAAAATAAACAAACATGCAAACAAACATCAAACAAAATAAACAAACATGCAAACAACCATCAAACAAAATAAACAAACATGCAAACAAGCATCAAACAAAATAAACAAGCATGCAAACAAACATAGAACAAAATAAACAAACATGCAAACAAGCATCAAACAAAATAAACAAACATGCAAACAAGCATCAAACAATATAAACAAACATGCAAACAAGCATCAAACAAAATAAACAAGCATGCAAACAAACATCAAACAAAATAAACAAGCATGCAAACAACCATCAAACGAAATAAACAAACATGCAAACAACCATCAAACAAAATAAGCAAACATGCAAACAAGCATCAAACAAAATAAACAAACATGCAAACAACCATCAAACAAAATAAACAAACATGCAAACAAGCATCAAACAAAATAAACAAGCATGCAAACAAGCATCAAACAAAATAAACAAACATGCAAACAAGCATCAAACAAAATAAACAAACATGCAAACAAACATCAAACAAAATAAACAAACATGCAAACAAGCATCAAACAAAATAAACAAACATGCAAACAAGCATCAAACAAAATAAACAAACATGCAAACAACCATCAAACAAAATAAACAAACATGCAAACAACCATCAAACAAAATAAACAAACATGCAAACATCCATCAAACAAAATAAACAAACATGCAAACAAACATCAAACAAAATAAACAAACATGCAAACAACCATCAAACAAAATAAACAAACATGCAAACAAGCATCAAACAAAATAAACAAGCATGCAAACAAACATAGAACAAAATAAACAAACATGCAAACAAGCATCAAACAAAATAAACAAACATGCAAACAACCATCAAACAATAAAAAAAAAATGCAAACAAGCATCAAACAAAATAAACAAGCATGCAAACAAACATCAAACAAAATAAACAAGCATGCAAACAACCATGAAACGAAATAAACAAACATGCAAACAACCATCAAACAAAATAAACAAACATGCAAACAAGCATCAAACAAAATAAACAAACATGCAAACAAACATAGAACAAAATAAACAAACATGCAAACAAGCATCAAACAAAATAAACAAGCATGCAAACAAGCATCAAACAAAATAAACAAACATGCAAACAAGCATCAAACAAAATAAACAAACATGCAAACAAGCATCAAACAAAATAAACAAACATGCAAACAAACATCAAACAAAATAAACAAGCATGCAAACAAGCATCAAACAAAATAAACAAACATGCAAACAAGCATCAAACAAAATAAACAAACATACAAACAACCATCAAACAAAATAAACAAACATGCAAACATCCATCAAACAAAATAAACAAGCATGCAAACAAGCATCAAACAAAATAAACAAACATGCAAACAAGCATCAAACAAAATAAACAAACATGCAAACAACCATCAAACAAAATAAACAAACATGCAAACAACCATCAAACAAAATAAACAAACATGCAAACAACCATCAAACAAAATAAAGAAACATGCAAACAAACATCAAACAAAATAAACAAACATGCAAACAAGCATCAAACAAAATAAACAAGCATGCAAACAAACATCAAACAAAATAAACAAACATGCAAACAAACATCAAACGAAATAAACAAACATGCAAACAACCATCAAACGAAATAAACAAACATGCAAACAACCATCAAACAAAATAAACAAACATGCAAACAACCATCAAACAAAATAAACAAGCATGCAAACAAACATCAAACAAAATAAACAAACATGCAAACAACCATCAAACGAAATAAACAAACATGCAAACAACCATCAAACAAAATAAACAAACATGCAAACAAACATCAAACAAAATAAACAAACATGCAAACAAACAAACAACCCAGATGTTTGTTCAACAATAAAACATACACAAAACTTCAAGTAGACAAACTTTATTTCCTTTCTCCAATCACGTTTTGCCTCACATCGTCAGGTCAAGAAGAGATTTGTCTCACAGTGTCAGGTCAAGAAGAGATTTGTCTCACAGCATCAGGTCAAGAAGAGATTTGTCTCACAGCGTCAGGTCAAGAAGAGATTTGTCTCACAGCGTTAGGTCAAGAAAAGATTTGCCTCACAGCGTCAGGTCAAGAAGAGTTTTCTCAAACAGGCCTTTGTACAATTGTGTGCGCTTCGTAGATAGTGTCTTTCGTCGCCTCTGTTATCTCTGAGGTCTATCTTTTGCTTGGCCGGCCTTTTGCTTTGTACCCATTGTATCGGAATAGTATTGCTCTTTGGGGTGCACTGTCTATTGGTAGTCTGCTTACGTGGCCGAACCATTTAGTTTGTTGTTTCCTTGTGAAGTCTAGTACTGATGTTGTACACACTTTTTTCCTGATGTCTTTATTTCTCAACCGGTCTCTTCTTGTTACTCCCAGCATTCTGCGTAGACACTTCATCTCTGTCTTGACTAGTTTTCTTCTATCATTTGTTGTCAGCGTTTAGGTTTGGCATTGATAGCATAATGTAGACAAACAAATACACAAAATAATAGAAGAAAAAAACGAACCAACAAACAGAAAACTCAACAAAATAGTGCAATAAATGTGACGGACACACAAATAAAGCATAAATAATACAACTATATGAGACATAACCAACCTGATAGTTCTGTATGTTTCTACTTCAGATAAAACAAACATAAAATATATACATTCAATGTTTCCTAGTCAAGAATACAACTGAAATCAAGAACAGTTCTGGACTGTCAGATTGTCTATCCTTCACCTTTTCTCTTTATCGTATAGCTGTTCAAACAAAGCGCAACATTTACTCCAATGTAAACGGTGCTATCTGTGTTATTTATCTGATCTGCAGACATTCATTATCGAGTTCTGTTAGAAAATCTATGTTCTTGAGTTGGATGCAGCATGAATAAACAAACTCAATAAAACAGTTGGTGTCTGACAATAATATATTTCTTTGTGGTAAATCAACGATTGCCACATTACACCGACTTAGAGATATTAACCGTCAGGTTACTTCTTGTGGCAGGTTATAATATACTTAACATAATATTTCTTTCTCAAACCGAGACAATTTCGAGAGTTGGCTTCAAATAGAAAGTGAACGATTTCTATGCGATTTTTGGAAGAAAGAAGTATATTCAGTTACTTACGAGTGATTCAAAAAGGATAAGAAAAGGGATTAGTTAAAAAAAAGCCCACAGTTATATAGTAATACTTTTTAATTACTCTTAACTGAGCAGAACTTATTATTAAATAATAATAATCCCTCTCGTACCGTAATACGTTACATTGGGCCTGTAAGCAATGTCTCCATACCGCTCTATTCTGGGCAACTCGCTCAATCTCTTCCATGGCACTGAGACCAATATTTATTGCCTCTCTCAGCAAAGTTCGTTTCAGGGTCTCCTTAGGTGGTCCTCTCTTTCTTGAACACCTGCATCCCACTTCAATTCCTGCTTTGATATTCTTTGATCATTTCTTCTCAATGTGTGTCCAACATATCTCCATCTTCTCCTTCTTACAACAGTTGTTACTAGTGGTTGATCAGACATTTCTCTGATTTCATCACTTCTCCTGAATTCGTTCCATATTATGTTCATTATTATTAAAACGTTAATAATATTTCTCACTAGAGTGAACTTTCTTTTTAAAATTCTTTGTTATTTTTTATCGCGTCGAAAAATCCACTATAATTTTGTTCACAATTAACTTTGCAGAGCAATATTTTAATAAAGTTGTTACAGTTGATTAAGTCATTCTACCTCTTTCTTCAGACCACATGTTATTTATTAATGCGAATATTCTTTCAACCGGTGCAGATGTGCTTGGCACAATAAAAATGTATTCTATATATGGACAAAATTAGGCAACGAAACGTTCATTTCTTTGAAATTCACTCAATAGTTGTATTCATTTTTCTTCGCAACTTGTAGTTTTTCAATATCAAAATTTGCAGACCAAAAAAAACCCGGCTTTTTCGGCACATTACATTTTTTCGAAATAATCGGGACAAAAGGACAATCTGTCCGGGACGACACCGTCTAGCTGGGACAGTGCTAGTCTAACCAGAACGTATCGTAAGCACAGGCTATAAAACAAACGATGTCTTGTGCTTGTTTGAGGGCGAATGAGGTGGTTTTATTTAGATCAGTGGTTCACAAACTGTGTTTCACGACTCACATGTGTGTAATAGGGTTTGTTCTTCGGTGTCGACTGCAAATATTTGAATAACGCACCATGTTAATGAGCCGCTCTATTGTGACCCTAAAGGAAGCAGGGATTGCTGTTAAATATATCATCATATTCTGATAGTATCTTTTCTTAACCACATTTGCCGTGAAGCAGCGTGGGGAGAGTTAGTTTCTATCTTGTGCCAGGTGTGTTGCGCTTGACGTTGTCAGTCCATGCTTTCGCAGGGACACTGAGATGTTATTTATCCATCATGTTCTTGGCCTGCCTCGTGCTCTACGCCCTGAGTGTCGATTGTTGTAGGCACGTGATGGTAGTAAATGTGGTTTCATTCTCATTAGATGACCGAACCACTTGTTTCTATGCTTCTTGATGTACTGTATGCATGGTATAGTACCAACGATGCTTCTGATATTCTCGTTTCTCACTCTATCTCTCCTTGTAACGTTGACAGCTTTTCGTAGACATCTCATTTCACATGTTGTAATCTTTCTTTCTTGTGTCTTAGTCAGGGGCTATGTTTGGCACTGATAGTAGAGAGTTGGAATAAATATACAGTTTATCAGTTGTCGTTTGACTGCCATGTTAATGCTTGGATGTTTTAATAGTGGTGACAGTTGGTATGTCACTTCGTTTGCCTTCTGGCAACTAGTCTCGATTTCTCTGTCCATATTTCCATCTGCGGTGAACATACTCGAGAGATATTTGAATTCTGAAGTCTGTTGTATTTTGACATTATTCTGATAGTAATATATATAAAATAAGTCTTTTACTTTTTCTGAAGTTTCTTTTCTATTGTCATATTTATTGTAATATATGTTTCAGTGGTGCCACGATTATTTTGTTTCTGAGATTATTAAAGTTGTAGATTACAAAGTTGTCAAGTCTCTGATTTCGACTATTAGTTGTTGTTATATTGTAAATGTCTACTCAATTCTAAGTGACCCAGCTTGAAATGGGTACCAAGAAAAACACTGTGAAATAAAGATAGCCGGCGTGATGTTGACCACATCAACCATCCTGTGCTGACAAGCAATGAAAAAATAAGTGCCTAGCACCGTATTATCCTATATACCACGTGGTATAAAAAGTGTTCCGTTACTTTTTTTGTACTTACTCATTTCTGCTTCCCTTATAATTAAAGATAAATATATTAGTTATCATCATGAGCTTTTATTAAGTCTGAACGTGAAATCTGGCAGCGATATCACATATTTCCGTTGATGGTTCACTACAGTTCACTTCTTCTGATCAATGTCCTCGCACATTGGACAAGTCTATTCATGCTCCGTTCTCCAATATAACATCATTCTCAATGTTCCAACACGCACTGTACCCAAGTAATGTTGGTTGGCATATCTTCTTTCCTTACTCTGCATACAGCACCGGCGTGATGGCCAGCACTTAACCTTTACTTCAATCAGATGATTCAATATCTCTGATTATGTTTCCACATATTTCAAACAACGGATATTTATGATGTATGCTCTGTATATACTTCTCCCACTTGCAATGGATGTTGCAGCTCCAGCTATTGTAACTTCCCTTTCCTTGTCCCTTTCATGTTCAGATGTGTAAAATCATTACCATTTCTTGAGGCAGAACTGCTCAATTTTGATTACTCATTACTGGCGAAGCTTATCTCTATCGATTGTCTTAAGCATGTACATCGTGTCTGTAACTGTCATTGCAAGGATCGCTTTTTATTCTACCAGTCACACATTCGTCATAGAAACAGCAGCTGCTTTCTTTGTCATGCTTGAAGTAGTTGCATTGAATGCATAATTTTCCTCCTGTACTGTACTTCCATTCATTTGCATCGCATAAGTAATTTAGGAAAGCAAGCCTTGAATCAAAAATCCACCCGTATAAAACACGATATCAACAGAGGGTGTATGTCTTTCAATTGAGTTTTTGTTCTCTGTATCTCTAGCTGTCTTGAACGACTCCCTGCATTATCTGTTCACGATGACTATCACCTCGATATGTTCACATAACTTTACTGGAGTGTTAATCTATTTGTCTCCACTATTATGACAGAGTGGGCAGATCTGAGATACAGTATCCTCTGCTGCCGCAATCCAAGACAGTTCCCCTCTGCAGTCTTCTGCCTTTGTGATCTTATAGACATCCGTGTAGTGGCTGCCATCTTCAGCAGAAACAAGTAAGTATGCCTTCCTTTGGGAAATCTCATGTCTTTTAGACATATCTGCTAAACATATAACGCATATCTTGGCATAAAGTATATCTTGTGTACCAAAGGATCAATCGCATAGTTTAATTATGTAGTCTAATCTTAACTCAATACGTTAACCCTACTCTTCAATTTGGTTTAACTGATTGTCGAGAAACTTAGTTCATAGTCAATTACTTGGAGCACCAGTCCGTGATACCGTGAGATCACTAGTCTTAGTTTAAGATTGTCAACTGTCAATTCTTTAAGCTATCTTGCATTTCCCTGCCTTGATGATGATGTCATCAACATTATTTCGATATGACCGTCCGTGTAGTGCCGGGGCCCGCAAGGAAAGCAAAGAATAGCACCACTGCGACTTGCAAGATATGGCGTAAGAGACGACTGATGTAGAACCTAGGAGCTACCCTAGTAAAAAAAAAGCATCCCAGAAATCGGATGTTCTGGCTTACTTGTAGACGAATAACTGGCACAACGCACAATCGCTCTTAGGCTCAGATCAAAAACAAATCACACAGAGGGCTTAACAAGTGGTCGATATGGAGCGTTCGAAGAAGAAGAAGAAGAAGAATTTCGAAATGACAGACTTCTAACAAAACTAAGATATGATCTTGTTTCAATCTCCTGTCAGCACATGCTGACAAACGACGTAGGTCTGTTGACGATTGGGTTATTTAACGAGAACTACATCACATATGCTTTGACTGAATTAATTTTCGTTTCTGATGTCTAACACCACGCAATTAATATATCTTCAAATTCTCATAGTAACACGCACCCACATTTCAACCTTAAACAATAATAGTACCACATAAATAAACATACGAATAATTGCATGTTGTCAGACCGGAGACCTGTGCCTTCTTCTTCTTCTTCTCTTCCACCATTTACTTTATAGAAGTGTTGGGGGTGAAACGTAGTGATCTTGTGTGTGCTTGTTTTAAGGAACTTTGTAAGCTGATATTGCTGTTCTTGATGCCGTCGCTCCATCTTTTGCGTGGTCTTCCTCTTGCTTTGTACTCATTATACTTTTTCTGTGTGGCTCTCTGTGGTAGGCGATACCAGGGCATTCTGGTCAGGTGTCCAAACCATTTAATCTATTGTTCTTTTATGAATTGCATGACTGGTTTCTCCTTCTGATTTCTTCATTTCTAATTTTGTCTCTTATTGTCACGCCTGCAGCTCTTCTAAGGCACCTCATCTCTGTCGTTATGATTTTCCGCTCATTAGCTGCTGTTATTAGCCATGTTTGACACTGGTAACATAGTGTTGGCCAGAAAATCGTTCTTATGAGATTTGCTTTAGTTGTTAGCGGTATCTCTTTATGTGACAACAGTAGTGTTAACTGTCCCAGTACTTGATTAGCTTTTGTGCAACGATTGCTGATTTCGCTATCGATACTTCCATCTGCTGTGAAAATTGCTCCCAAGTGCCTGAACGACTAAAACAGTACTTGCTATTCACTAAAATAAGTCTGAGCGTCTATAACACGTTCTGATAGAGAATTATGGACATTTGCTAATACAAGATTCGCTATATTAAACCAAATAAGCAATAACAGTCGTCGCAGAGTTTGTGGACATTACAAAGTATCTATTTGTGGTTTGTTGACACAGTGTCAACTTACGGATACATCAACTGATATCTGACACGCATGCGCGTCACTATTTAATATCTGTCAAACACAAGAACACTTTTACTGTGGTGATAAATGGGCTGTTATCATATTCAATAAAAGTAAAAATCAATATGTTCGATTGTGTTAACTTGTTTTATGGTCGCAAAAAAACAACAAAAAACGATAAGAGAACCTGTCTCAACATCCTCGTGGATTATTTTGTACTATAAGTGGTAAGACGTGAGATAAATTGATTTGTTCGTGTCTCTCTGTCTGATTTATATATTGATATAAGTACCCATACGTTTTTGACTTTGAACTGGAATGTAACTGGGTAAACCACGTAATATTGGGACAACTTTCTTAACAGACTTCACTTAAGATGAATTTGTCCAAATTAGGATTGACCTGCCCTACATGCCGTAGGGGCTTCTTTGCTTGTTATGTAGGGGATTCAATCCACTTAGTCGATGTACGTCCCTTTCAGTCTAGGGCGAGCCCTTTTCTCTGGATATATCAGAGCGGTAGGTCAACAAACATGAAAAATAAATAACTCATTTTTTTGCTTGATGTGGAATTAAAGCCTCTTTCAGCCGAGGTATGTTCTTTCAACCTAAGGTGGACATCGTTTTGGTTATATCAGAGCGTGAAGGTCAACAAACATTAAAAATAAGAATGAACTTCTTGCGGAGAATCCAAGATTAACATTTTTTTAAATTTTTTTAATTTTTTCTTTTCCTTCCTGTGTTCGTTCTTTACGACCAATTTTAATCACTTCTTGTGATATGTTTGATCTTTGCCAAGAACGTGTATACGTTGCACATTGGTTTGGTAAACCCCTAAACGCATAGATGATAGACTTCTACATGTTTAGGACACGTGCATCCGATTTCAGCCAAACCTCCTTAGTCGCCTCTTACGACATGCATGGCAGATAACAGTAGTTCTATTCTTTACACCCCAAATTTGGGCCCCGGTAACCACTCAGATATTTTTTCAGGTTCGTTTTGGTTATATCAGAGCATGAAGGTTAACAAACATTAAAAATAAGAATGAACTTCTTGCGGAGAATGCAAGATTAAAATTAAAAAAAATTTTTTTTTAACTGATCCAGAAGCACTTGATCTTTCAGCTCTTCGGCTCGGTGCCGTGGACATCGTAACCCTTCGTTTCGGTGCCACGAGCACCGTGAATCTGGTGAACCTGTGGCTTTTCTGCCAGCCCGCGGAATTGAACCCGCGCTCACAGTGAGCTTGTCACCCGTAGTCCAACGCGCTACAAACACGCTGGGCAGACGGGCAAGTTTATAAATAAGAGCTAAACTCGGGTGCAACGTACTTATGTTCTCGACGTGAACCACACAAATCACAAGGAGTGGTTAACTTGGTTGATGAGAATGAACGCAAACAGCACTCGAGATGAAAACAATTTAAAACAGCTGGAAATATATTTACAGAAAATGTAGATTAAACGCCGCATACACATCAAATGTTGATTGCATTAGATCTTCAATACAGTCTGTCCCTTGTCAAGCTGGTAAACTGACAAATTGATGTTCTTTCATTTTTTGATAGTAGCTTCCTCATTTATGTCTTCCTTTTTCCCGTCCTTCTTCAAATCCTTCATACAGCTTTCAGTAGTGTTTCTGACTTTAATGATACCATTATTGCTTTACGAAAATAAAATGTGAGAAATTAGTCAACAAGAGAGTCCCAAGCTATTGCCTTCAAGAAACAACACAAAATCTTGCATATGTATCTAGAATATTAGCACAAAAGTCCTTCAGTGATACTACACTTCAGTGATACAACACTTTAGTGATACTGCCCTTTAGTGATACAACACTTTAGTGATACTACACTTCAGTGATATCACATTTCAATGACATCACACTTCAATGATACCACACTTCAATGATACCACACTTCAATGATATCACACTTCAGTGATATCACACTTCAATGATACCACACTTCAATGATATCATACTTCAGTGATATCGCACTTCAGTGATATCACACTTCAATGATACCATACTTCAGTGATATCATACTTCAATGATACCACACTTCAATGATATCACACTTCGATGATAGCACACTTCAATGATATCACACTTCAATGATACAAATAAATCTGAATACACTTGAACATAATTTTTTTCTAAATTTTCCCGCCTTGCAATATGTGTTACCGTCTTTATTTCAAATGCCAACTCGTGATTTGTCTCAACTTACAATGACTGATTTTGAAAATTCAGACAACTTTATGATGAGTCTGATTTCCGATACTACAGGGGACGGTGGCGGGAAGGGGGTAGTAGCTAGAGAACGGAATATAAGTCAGACTGAGACTAAAAGCCATGGCATTCTTTCCGCTTATCTTAGACACCACAATAAATCTTTTTTTTAAATGACAGGTCATTTTCTATATCTCTCGTTCTTGAAAATCAAACGGGGATGTTTACAGTATGTATCGTATATTGTGTTTAAAAGATGTCTAATGTTTTGTGCCGATGATGTGTACACGATGTTTCGCTTTTGTGGTGAGGTTGTGTACATTATGACTTATATTTTGTACTGAATATATGTACTCAAATATGGTGGATATTGATCTGTACTTCTTCTTTTTCTTCTTGAGTTCGCCCGCTATGAATTCAGGTTAACCAGAGCGCCTGGTAATACGCTTCTTCCTGATTTTTGCCAGAAGGCTTGCTTTCCTTATTATCAGTGTCTCAGCCTTCTCTGACCTCAGAGCTACTTGAAGTTTAGATCCTCAAGTATTGATCTGTGGTCACGAAACCTATAGTCCAAACTACTTGCCATTAGCTTACAGAAAGTTCCTGGTTCAAGTCTCTTCTACAAGTGACAAGTAGTTAAGATTCAACTTCTCTATAGGATTTTCCTCGGCTTTCTGCCTGTGGTAAGGTCGTTCCTGATAAGGAACATTCTCTACCATTTTGGAACAAGTGCACTTGTTTTGGTTTGCCTATGCTGACAATTGACAACCACTAGTGACAACTGTTATAAGAAAGAGAAGATGGAGATATGTTGGACACATCTTGAGGAGAAATGATCAGCGAATATCAAAGCAGGCATTGAAGTAGGATGCAAAGGGTTCAAGAAAGAGAGGATGACCTAAGGAGACCCTGAAACGAACCTTGCTGAGAGAGGCAAGAAATATCAGTCTCAGTACCATGGAGGAGATTGAGCGAGTTGCCCAGGACAGAGCGGTATGGAGAGTTTAATTGCAGGCCCTATGTGACGTATAATGGTACGAGAGGAATTATTATTTTTATTATTATGCTGACAGTTTCTAATTTTTGTGTTTTTTCGTGAACAACACTCTTTGATCATCTTTAGCATATTTTTGCATCATGAGGTATTGTCTACGCCAAGAAATTTGTTCATTTTGTGACTTTTGTTGAGATCGTTCCGGTTTAGGAACATTCTCAACTGCTTAGGGACACGTGTCGTTTTGTCGTCATCAGGTAATTTGGAGTTTCTTCTTTGTATTTTCCCTTCAAAAGAAGCAGAAACATTGGGCTACGGCTGAGAAAAGGCAGTTAGGGAGGTCAGTTTCATTACGCACTAAAGCGCAAATTTTATTTTTGTGCTCCGCCTATAACAGCTACCATGGTTCTCCGATAGGGCAAACCTTTGATTTTGCGCACAGTCAACATAACCAGCCCCGGTCTTCCATGGAAAGTAGTTTTGTTAGGCTCTGGAACACAACCTTTAATTTTGCGCTCAGTCAACTTTGCCAACCTCGTTACATGCGCTTGGCTTCTGTACAAAGTTAACTGCAGTCTTCCTTGGTCGACACGACACAGACAGATATTCAGGACTTGCCTATAGCTGGCAGCTTTCGCACGACCACTGACTTTGCATACTGTGAGTTAAGGTTTATAACTTTGCTGCATTTTGGAGGGTAATTGTACTATACTTGTGTCTGCAATGTATCTTGAGATGTCAGCCAGGAGATGTGTGGAAGTAATCTTTCTGTGATTCCATTCATCTGTGTTGCGAACAGATCACATAGTATTCGTGATTGCATCTACACTAATACCTTTAAGCTTGGTAGCTCTCCCTTGATTCCCATCCACTTTGCCAGACTTGGTCTGTTTCCATGGCCACCGCATGGAGATGTGGTAGGGTCTTGATTAGTGCCAGCTCACTGACCCTGACACATCGTCACTTTATTTAATTGCGCCTGTGGCTCCAAATCTGTACTCAAATATAAGGGATATGAAACTGTGTGCACACATGATAAATATGGATCTGCGTGCACACATGATGGATATGGAACTGCGTGCACACATGATAGATATGGAACTGCGTGCACACATGATAGATATGGAACTGTGTGCACACATGATAGATTTGGATCTGCGTGCACACATGATGGATATGGAACTGTGTGCACACATGATAGATATGGATCTGTGTGCACACATGATAGATATGGATCTGTGTGCACACATGATAGATATGAAACTGTGTGCACACATGATAGATATGGATCTGTGTGCACACATGATAGATATGGATAGATGGTTAAAGAATGATGGGTACAAATATGTGATCAAATATCCTGGACACAATGGAAACTAATAAAGATTAATCAAAGTGACAAATGTCATATTTATTTTTCATCTGAAATCACACACACTTTACTTATTTGTTTATATAGTATAATTTCACTGCACAATTTTATTGGATACAAAAATGTTTACACTTATGTCAGCAAAATATTATTTCAATCATTGTTGTGTTCACACATAGGTTATGTTTCTTACAGTTATACATCAACCACTACATGCTACACACCTGTAATTGTCTGTCACACGTCAGTTAATGTCTCTCACAGTTACACATAAGCAATTACATGCTAGGTCTGTTAACGTCTGTCACACGCCAGTTAATGTCTCTCACAGTTACACATAAGCAATTACATGCTAGGTCTGTTAACGCCTGTCACACGCCAGTTAATGTCTCTCACAGTTACAAATTAACTAAAGTCTCTCACAGTTACAAGTTAACTAAAATCTCTCACAGTTACAAGTTAAGTAAAGTCTCTCATAGTTACAAGTTAACTAAAATTTCTCACAGTTACCTGTTAATTAAAGTCTCACACAGTTACAAGTTAACTAAAGTTTCTCACAGTTACAAGTTAACTAAAATTTCTCACAGTTACAAGTTAACTAAAGTTTCCACAGTTACAAGTCTCACACAGTTATATGTTAACTAAAGTTTCTCACAGTTACAAGTCTCTCACAGTTACAAGTTAACTAAAGTTTCTCACAGTTACAAGTTAACTAAAGTCTCTCACAGTTACAAGTTAAGTAAAGTCTCTCACAGTTACAAGATAACTAAAGTTTCTCATAGTTACAAGTTAACTAAAATTTCTCAGTTACCTGTTAATTAAAGTCTCACACAGTTACAAGATAACTAAAGTTTCTCACAGTTACAAGTTAACTAAAGTCTCTCACAGTTACAAGTTAACTAAAGTTTCTCACAGTTACAAGTTAACTAAAGTTTTTCACAGTTACAAGTTAACTAAAGTCTCTCACAGTTACAAGTTAACTAAAGTTTCTCACAGTTACAAGATAACTAAAGTTTCACACAGTTACAAGTTAACTAAAATTTCTCACAGTTACCTGTTAATTAAAGTCTCACACAGTTACAAGATAACTAAAGTTTCTCACAGTTACAAGATAACTAAAGTTTCACACAGTTACAAGTTAATCATCTGATGAATAACTAACTAACATAACTGAACACAAACAAACATACATACACACACACATCACAGACTAACATAACATCATCAACTTATCTCACACATGTCACACACTCCCAATAATTGCATGCACATACATACTTCCCAGAACATACATTATATTACACACACACACACACAACACACATGTCCCTAGAAAAAACAATAACACACTCACCACACCAACACATACATAACAGATAAGTCATAATATAAACATGTGAGCAGCACACGAACACACATTTCACAAAAACACGCACATCATAAGTGAAAATAATCAACATCCATTTCTCATTTTTAGACCAGACTAAACTGACAGAAAGATGTTACAGATATCTAATCTCATCTATACATCTTGACTAGGACCGCTTTGTGACCTTGACCCAGATTTCATCAAGGGGATGAGTGACCAGACCATAAACTGGCTGTACCACTTGATCATCCAACAAGCTGATCTCAAACCTAACAAAATACAGATTCAATAAAAATAAAACAAATTACACGTTAGATACAACCAATTTTACGAGCTTTCAATAAATATAAGCGTCAATAAAAACAAAATTGTAAAACATGAAAATTATTGAAGAAAATAAAATAAATATAATAAATAACTACATATTTTTGATTGATTGATTGATAGCTACATATGTACACCAAACAATAAAGTGTAATGTAAATGTAAACAAAAGAAAAAAGTAAAAATGTAAACTAAAATGAAATTGAAATCATGTCATATCCTTTACTATAGGAAGTCACCATCAACCATAGTAAACGAGCTGTCAATTTTCTAGGCACCACTTATATGTTCTGTAGTTTGCCATTGCTTTCTGAACGCTGAGGTATATTTTTACTGTTTGTTACCATCAGAACAAATTACCATTCCAAACTACCCACTGCAGAGTTTGAACCAGGTACAATTGGGTTGTGATTGAACTCACTACTGCTTAACCTACAGATGTCAAAACTAGAATAAAAAGTAAAAATACAGACTAAACATGTGAGAGCATATTGTTGGTAGCATAAAGCTGACTGCTACCTGTGTCAGAGTTATTGAAGTCTAAAGAGTGATTGAAGAAGAAAATAGTAACAAATATGGAGCAAAACATGTTTGCTAAAGAAATGAAGCAACACGAATATAAGAGAAATAGAAAAAGTTTTGCACAAATTTAAGATACAAGATGCTTTATGTCTAAACTAATCCATAAACCAAAGAAAATGTAAGAAAACATTTAATCTATACCAAAACCAAATACAATCTAAATAAAAGAAGCAACACCAAAATATAAACTGAAGAAAAGGATTGTATCAAATATAAACTAAACCAAAAATAAACTATACAAAATAAAAACGAATTAAAAACTACCACATACAAATTAAATAGTGCTTTGTTTTTATCTGTTTCACCAAATACAAATTAAACCAAAAGAAAATGTCAAATAAAAACTAAACCAAAAATAAGCACTACCAAACAAAAAATAAAACCAAAAACAACTATCTCAAATAGCAACAACACCAAAAACAATTATACCAAATATCAACTAAACCAAAACATACTTGATCAAATATTATCTCATGAACATCCCTAGTGTAGTGTAATAAAATTTCTAAGAACAAGCGCTAAACTGCCATTGATAGTTGGAATGAAAAATTGAGATAATATACAAGCAGCACAGAAAAAAGGAAAATAAAGACAACCTCTAACCTTCTGATGAGGTCAGTAACAAGAACAGCAGCCTCACTGTAAGCAAACTTGTATCCTGGGCATTTTCGTTTTCCAGCAAACCCAAAGGGAACAAACTCATACGTTCCTCTGTCCTTGCTGTTCTCAGGGCTAAACCTGTCAGGATCAAATCTGCCAGAAAATATGTCCAACATACATGAATGAGGTCTGTCTGTGTTTGAGTATACAGAAAATATGTCCAACATATATGAATGAGGTCTGTCTGTGTTTGAGTATACAGAAAATATGTCCAACATATATGAATGAGGTCTGTCTGTGTTTGAGTATACAGAAAATATGTCAAAACATACATGAATGAGGTCTGTCTGTATTTGAGTATACAGAAAATATGTCCAACATATATGAATGAGGTCTGTCTGTGTTTGAGTATACAGAAAATATGTCAAAACATACATGAATGAGGTCTGTCTGTATTTGAGTATACAGAAAATATGTCCAACATATATGAACGACGTCTGTCTGTGTTTGAGTATACAGAAAATATGTCCAACATATATGAATGAGGTCTGTCTGTATTTGAGTATACAGAAAATATGTCCAACATACATGAACGAGGTCTGTCTGTGTTTGAGTATACAGAAAATATGTCCAACATATATGAATGAGGTCTGTCTGTATTTGAGTATACAGAAAATATGTCCAACATATATGAACGACGTCTGTCTGTGTTTGAGTATACAGAAAATATGTCCAACATACATGAATGAGGTCTGTCTGTGTTTGAGTATACAGAAAATATATCCAACATATATGAATGAGGTCTGTCTGTATTTGAGTATACAGAAAATATGTCCAACATACATGAACGAGGTCTGTCTGTGTTTGAGTATACAGGAAATATGTCCAACATACATGAATGAGGTCTGTCTGTGTTTGAGTATACAGAAAATATGTCCAACATACATGAATGAGGTCTGTCTGTGTTTGAGTATACAGAAAATATGTCCAACATACATGAATGAGGTCTGTCTGTGTTTGAGTATACAGAAAATATGTCCAACATACATGAATGAGGTCTGTCTGTGTTTGAGTATACAGGAAATATGCCAACATACATGAATGAGGTCTATCTGTGTTTGAGTATACAGAAAATATGTCCAACATACATGAATGAGGTCTGTCTGTGTTTGAGTATACAGAAAATATGTCCAACATACATGAACGACGTCTGTCTGTGTTTGAGTATACAGAAAATATATCAAAATACAAGACATTTTTCTGTTTAAGTATATCTAATATGTTGTCATGTCTTGTTAGGTAACATGTTACTCAACTATTTTGTAAGACTTCAGATGTATTTAATTCAGTGATATAAATGTAGCCATAGATGTCAAATTTAGAGCATCCTTCTGAATTGTTGCTTAACATTGTTGCTTAAGTTAATTGATCTAAATCTAAATTAATTTTACCAAGTGTGATGTGTTCACTATAAACAAAAATACAATTGTGAAATTAAACTTTAATTCAAAGTAAAACATGAAATCCAAATTAATTTGACCAAGTGTGACATGTTCAATGTACACAAAAATATAATTGTGACAGTAAAACTTTTGTTCATAGCAGACTTAAATCTAAATTAAGTACAATGTTACTATTAATACAAATATAATTGTGACAAGAAACTTTCATAAATTCAAATTCATTTTTTGAATTATGATGGGTTTGCTATAAGCAAAAATATAATTGTGGTATGAAATTGCTTTCGCATTCAATGATTTATGCTCACCAGAAGACAACACTACTCTTAGAGTTTGGAGTAAGGATTAGGTGTTATGATAACCAGGTGGACAACCTTCATATTTTCTAGATTTCTAAGATTATACTGTCAGTCTGTCCCAACAAATTGTTAATGGTTACTGAACCGACATCATAGCTGGCAGACCAATAGGTGATCAGACTCCCCCAGCAGATGTCAAAGGATATTTATGCTGTTGTTTCCCATGACTCGTCGTTAAAACACTTGTAATTCTGTCCCCTTAGGTACTAAGTTCTATTTATATGATACTTGATTCCAAATATCTTCCAACAATGTATACATTTGTCATCAACTTCTATGTTCTTATTCAAATGGTGGATGATAAACACTTGAACACTTCACCTTATTATTATGATATTATGATATATATATATATATATATATATATATATATATATATATATATATATATATATATATATATATATATATATATATATATATATATATATATATATATTGAGGAGCATCTGGCAGAATGGATTAGAGCGCTGGCTCCAATTCGGAGAATTGAGTTCGATCCGCATAAATGTAAAAAGTTTTTATATTGGGGGCATAAAGAAAAATCATAACCTGAGCAATTTCAGCGGTGACTGCACTAGCCTTGTGGCCATTAAATTCCTCAGGCTCATGTTCCCGCCTTGTCCTACACCACCCTAAAAAGCGGTATTACACAAGCAGTAAAGAGAGGTTGTTTTAAATGATATATATTATTATGATATATATATATATTATGATATTAGATTTTTATGATGACTGTACATGTAAAGAGAGGTTGTTTTAAATGATATATATTATTATGATATATATATATATTATGATATTAGATTTTTATGATGACGACATGTTGTGTCATTCTGTCATGACATACTATTAATAGTATTAATAATATTAATATATTATAATGACATGTTCTGATATTATTCTGTTATGAGATTGTTAAGATGAAAGATTGTTGTTGATCTGTCATAACAGATTGTTATGATGACGATTGATTGACAAAACCATTATCAATTCACTTCCGTAAATAGCAATCCAATCACAACAGCAGTTCACAAGCTCTGCAACACTAGCGAGGGTTTCCTGATGTAGTTTTGGGAATGATGAATATTTGTCAGAACTGTTTTTTAAAATTGGCATTAATTAATTTAGGCCAAACAGTGATTTTCCTGATTAATCTTAATGATTTTCAGCTGCCAAGTTAAGGGTTCTTTAATGTGTTCAACTTAAACATGAGACTTACATTTTATCGCTTGTCTCCGATACGACTAAGAACTTCATTTTCACCTACATTGAGATTGCAGATAACCGGAAAATAGCCAAATTTCACCTCACGGGATTTGAACTGAGCACTTTTGAAGAGTGAGGCGAGCATCGCATCGAAATGTCACACAGACTACACTCACCTTCGATGACAGATTATGCTGACAGTCTATCATGACAGAATCATGTGCCTGTTATCATGATAAATAATAACTGTTACAATACATAGGAAACTTACTTGTTAGGTAGCGGCCAGAGAGTTTCATCCTGAAGTACCACACCAAACGCATGAATAACTGGTGTCTGTCAACAAATACAAGACAAGAACAGTTGATTATGTCCGGTATGTTGATACTATCATAACATATACGTAACAATCATACTTATGTTAATCATATTGTCAAACAAGAAACTATCGTGTACATACATATGTCTCAAGTACATAAACTATTTGTATAATCAATAACTGTTGTCAAATAAACGAAAGTTTAGTCTTGTGGAACTTTCATTTCTCAAAACATCATAAACCAGATCACAAACCTGACACAAGTCTGTTATATTATTTTAATATTATGTACATTGAGATTCTTCTTCTTACTCCTCTCTGCTTCTCATGGAGCAAAGGACCTCAACTGATGTCCTTCATCTTCCTCAATCTCTTTTGTTTACCCTCTGGTGTCTATCTCAGTGGAGGTTTTGTGTCGGAGTTAGTCTCTATGCATATCACATGTCTAATTCATCTCCAGCATCACTTTTTGATGATGGTGTTCATATTCTTTTGGATGAGGTGTGCATATTCTCTTGCTGACACTGAAAGACATTATCAGGGCTGGGTTATTTCATAGCTTTCAATATTGTTAAACATATGTGACACAATGTTGATTGAAACCCGTTTAACCCAACGTGACTGCAGAGCCGATATATCGGTTCAGAGTAATGTTCATGATGTCGCAGAACCGATATATCGGCTTTTGGATGTCTGTTCACGGAAACAAATGTATCTTCCCAACCCCTTTACTAAAGTTAAAAAATCGTCAGATAAGGAAAGTATATACATGTAGGTACATTACTATCTCCATTTAACAAAGATTTGAAAAAGGGAAAGCAGTGTATTATTGTGTTCAAGTTGAGACTATTTTTTTTAAACGTTAATGATTCTGACGATGTTTACAGTGTAATCTTGAGTACTGTTAGATCAAATTATAACTTGTGATAGTAATGAAGAAGATTTAATTGATGGTAATAATGACATTTGATTGTTTATGAAATGCAGTATCGATAGTTGTAAGTCTAATGTAATAATTAGTAATATAAAAAATGGGCGTTCCACATTCCATTTATTGACGTGTCAGCACTAAAAAGTGAATATTATAAAAACTACTTCACCTAGTTAGATGAAACTTATAGCATAAGTTCGCACATGAATTATCTTCATTTAACTGTTACTTCTATGAATATTAAGATGTAATACAAACCCGAGAGTAAAAATATTTTTTTGTTTTTTCAAAACAGTCATGCTACATTAATCTAATTTTCTCAAATGTATATCACCTGATGTAAAATATTATTATATTAATGTATTCCACACCTTCAATTATCAACAATTTAATATATAATATGTCATACTTCAGAGAAACAGTACCAGAGTTATAAAGGTTTAAATTAATTGACATAGAATGTTAAATTTGAATCGCAAAATAAATGCATCCAGAGGTCAAAATAATACAGAGCGAAAGGGTTAAAGAGTAAAATTGTGTCTGTTATAAAACAATATGCGGAAGCTACAATTCTATGTGTTTCAATCTCTTCTGTGCTTATGCTACTTACACCTTTAGGTATTTTATGTCCTGCCAGTTCTGAGTCAAAGTCTTGGTATCTAGCTCCCCAGGGAGCAACCACAGCACAGCGAAATGTTTCATCAAACACCTGAGTCATGTAACTAGAAATATAAACAAAACAGATGCTATAACACTGACAACAAAAATGAAAAACATGTTCACCATTTTGGTTACTACAGCAGTGTTAACTATGTAAGAGTTGGTCTTTAGTGTATGTATATTGCTTCATGATGTTAGCAATATGTTAGTTTGATCAAATTCATAGATAAAAAAGCTTGACTGAACTTTATATAGAATTTAAGTGTCGAGATCTACTGAACTAGATGTAGAATTCAAGTGTGGAGATCTACTGAATTCTACACAGAATTTAGTGCGAAGATTGACTGAACTCAACACATAATTTAAGTGCGGAGCTCAACTGAACTCAATAGAGAATTTAAATGCTGGCAATCATTGCATGGCCATTATAATTTTTGCAGACAATGGTTTCTCTGAATGTAAGCAGCTGATTTTATAAGTTATTATCTAGCATATTTGATAAGTGTTCCATAAATGGGTAAGAGGTAATTGACTTTAACAAGGACAAGATATTGTTGTTGAACACACAACATAAAAAAGGAAACAGGTATCAGAAAGAAATTATCTGAAATAGGTATTCATAAGATATTACCTGAAACAGATGTCAGGAAAAATCTATGGAGATGAAATAACTTAAAACATGTTTCATGCCTCCCAGTCAGTGACTCTTCACTACACACAACAATTATTCTCAAGCTAAGAAAGTTCAAAACAAGTGCCAAGAAACTCATTTCAGGAATGTATGAGTTTAGACAAAAACATATAGATGACACTACCTCAACTGTCCACAGTTTTCTTGACTGACAGAAGTGTTATCACCCAACACTTGAATGATCTCCTTGTACACCTTGTCCTGAACATCCTTGTGAGTGGCCAAGAAGTAGAAGCACCAAGTGAGTACTGAAAAGATGTTACATTTGAGTTCATTTTAACTCGTCAAATCAAGGTCTGTGTCTCTGCAACTAATTACAAGTTATTTCAACAGTAGAAAATGTCCATTTATTCTCACCAAATCTTGTCTCTAAAACTGTTTATACATAAAGAAGAATGTGTACATAATCTATATCTTTGGTAATACAAACAACAATATTAGGTGGAAAAACAGACTAACAGTGGAAGCAACATCATAGGAATATACATCAATTCCTTTCGTTCCTTACAATTTGTTTATATATTCAACATTGTCTCTAGTATAAGCTCAATGTCTTTTGTAGCTCACACAGAAGTCTGTGTAGTTTTTCTGTTGTGTTGTTTCACTAGGCCAGTGAGTTTGCCTCAGTACGTCATATTCAGGTCACTCTGCAGTCAGGGATACCTGTCCAAATGTACACATGGCTAGTTGCCAATTTCAAATTTTGTATACATGTGGCTGTAGAGTCAATTGTGTCTTGTTCTGATGCGCAGAATGAAAACTTGATAATTTTACCTGTGAACCAAATGATTACCTTTTGCAGATGACCAAAGTTCTAATCTATGAAGATGAAGATCAGCTACAACATCACATCAGTTCATTGCTAATAGCATGTAGGAAGTACAACATGAAAATCAATAAACAAAAGACCGAGACCATGAAAATCAGCAGAACACCAAGCCAAGCAAACATACAAATAGACAACACCAGAGTGAAGCAAGTTTCTGAATTCAAATATTTAGGCAGCATTTTCACAGAGGACAGAAAACTCGATAGAGAAATAGAGGAAAGGTGTCAAAAAGCAAATGCAGTGACCTACCAGCTGGCACCATTACTACAACACCCAAAGATCAAGATGTAAGTGAAAAGACAGATGATAAAAGTATTTTCTTACCAACACTTTGTTACCAGTGCCAAACTTGGTCTCTTACAGCAACACAACACATAAAGCTTACCACATGTGAAATGAAATGCTTGAGGAAGGCAGTGGAGTCACCAGGAAAGATCAACTATGAAATGAGGATATCAGAAGCAGAGCGGGCATAACTTCATGCACCGAATACAACAAATGCAGTGGTTTGGACATTTAATGAGAATGAAATACAACCAACCACCAATAACAGCATACAATAAAAAAAGATTGGGTACTAGAGCTAAGGGAAGACCAAGAAAGAGATGGATAGATAATATCAAGACCACACTACATAAACACAGATATAACACAACAAGGGTGACTCATCTGGCCCTAGAACGCAAATTAAAGCTCCCATCCCTACGCTAACGGCAAGAGTGGACAGCCAACTACATCTTCCACCTGGGAACAGACAATAGACCAAATGAGACATGAAATGTACTCACAATTTGCTGTTGTGTGGAAAGCACCAATCAGGTATGTCAATGTGTCACTGATGACAACATCCTGACTGGAGCTTAACTCAATGATATCATCAACCAGAAGCTGACCCAGCTGCTTCTTTTCCTGTCGATGTTTGACCACTTTTCCAATTGTTGTCTGCAGGTACTTGACCGCTGAATATATCAATGAATACATCAGAGAATATAACAGAGATGATGACAAAAACATATTTAAAGTACTTGACTTGTATTAGAAGTTTTACAGTACAAACATAACTGCATTTAGAAGTTTAAAAAATTATCTGGTGCAAAAGGGTTGAAAGACAATATATGCGGATGTACATGGTGCTACTTGCTGTATCTTCCAGTAAAATGTTAATTGCAATAAATAATCCCATAATGAACACTTATTAAGTACAAGAACAGCAAATACCCTCTGTGAACTGTGTCATTCTAGGACTGTTATCAGCAGGCAGGGTAGGGTCTGACAAACGGTGCTCCATATCACTCCAGGCCTGTATAAAATATGAAGTTATATCAATTCTTTGGGTAACTTTGTCAATGTTAATATCTAGATAATAGTGTTAATGTTGACAGTGTAGATATGTGTGTGTCCTATTCGATGTGTTAACATATTAGTCCACAAATACACATTGTATTGCTGTTGTTGTTTTGATCTTTAAGAGAAGTACAAGCTTGTACTCTTGTTCCAGGGAATGGAGATTGTAATTTTGTCTCCAGGTTGGTGGTTCTCCTGGTAACTCTGAAGATGGAGTAGATTTCTAGACCTTACTTTAAAACCTAAGAAAGCTGATTGACTTGATGTGACAAAAGGTGCAATGTCTAGAGCTGGGCATTCTTCTACTCTAGAAGGGGCATTACTGTGGCTCTCTTACAACCTCACAGACATGCAGAAAATAAAAAGGTTGGTTCCTCTAAATAGACCAGGCATTAGTCTCCAGCAGGCTTCATCTCAATGTTAAAGCAGTTCTGCTGTGTGGGTCAGAAACATGGCGGGTGACTAAAATAATAACGCATAAATTGCAAACATTCATCAATTGGTGTCTGCATAGAATAGAGGGATGATATGGTATGATAGGGTCACAAATGTTGAGCTTACGGAGAGAACATAGATTCCAGGGAACCAAGAGGTTAAAAAAGACGCTGGTGCTGGATAGGATACACTTTGAGAAAACTAGAGAGGAATATAACAAATAGGGTCCCTTCCTGGAACCCACAGGGACAGCGAAAGAAAGGGAGGCCTAGAAATACATGGAGACGAGATTTGAAAGGCAGAGATCAACAATATAGAGAAAAGCTGGAGGAAGCTGCAGGAGATAGCTAGAGATAGGAAGACTTGGCATAAGTTGGTTGAGGGCCTATGCCTCAATCCGGGTTAAAAAGGCAGAGAGAGAGGTTTCATCCCAGAAAAGATTATGTTGATCCTTGCTTAATGTGCCAGTCAAATTTGTATCCTTGATGCACTATGAGGAAGTGAAACAATGTCTTGACTTGTGTGTGTACTGATCCTGAGTCCTCATGCAAAGCAAAAGCCATATCAGTGTCTCTGTACACATACAAATACTGTTGCACTATGTCCATGTGTGAATTGTGCGTGTGCATAGAGTCATAATAGTAAGACTGTATCAACACTTGGTATGTATACAGGAATATCATTATAGGACAGACTTACAAGTGTGCTCTAATGGCATATGTTTCAATAATTCGTTACTAGATACCATGTCAATGTTTAGTTATTATACATCTGAGCTAATGTTAGGCTATTAAGAGAAGCAACAGAGAAAAGGATGAGTGAGACAGAAAGTTAGAAGTGACAGAGAGACAGAAAGTTAGAAGTGACAGAGAGACAGAAAGTTAGAAGTGACTGAGACACAGAAAGTTAGAAGTGACAGAGAAACAGATGCGACAGAAAGTTAGAAGTGACAGAGAAACAGATGAGTGAGACAGAAAGTTAGAAGTGACAGTGACACAGATGAACATCAAAAGCAAGAAAGAAATGACAGAGACAGAAATATAGAAGTGACAGAGAGACAGATAAAAGTCAGAAGCATGAAAGTGATAAAGTGTGAGAAGCAACACAAAGTCTGAAAATAAATTCAAAGACACAAAGTCAGTAATACCCACTTTATCATAAGCATTTTTAAAACTCAAGACCAGCTTGTCATCCGTGAAACTCTCCCCAAGGAGCGTCAGAAGAGCAGCTTTGATAGCATAGGCAAACATATGTTCTGATAAGGGAACATGATCTTCACTGCTCTTCTCAAGCCATTTCTTACTCACAGAAGCAGCCACCTGAAGAGAGAGTGATTTCATATTCAGATGTTGACTTCTTCTTTGTCTTTTAATACTTCATATCGACCACTTGTTAAACCACTCTTTGTAATCTCTATGTGATCCAAGCCTGAGTGATATTACGTTGTGCCAGTTATATGCTTACAAGTAGGCCAGCACATCTGATTTCTGCTAGGTAGCTTCCTAGGTCCCTACCTCTGTCGCCTCTTATGACATGTCTTGTATGTCGCAGTGTTACTATTCTTTTCTCCTCTTGCTGTCCCCGACAACATACGAGCGCGGATGTTGACTAACTTTCAAGCAAACAACACAACAGTGGACTACGTCATGAGGTCTATGGACAAGTGGACCATTTAATTTAAGATAAGCTACAGGTCAAGTCTTGTTATCTGTATTAAAGACAACAACATGTTTACAAGCATAGTCATGAGACACAATGTCAGTCATGTGAGTTGTCAATCAAGTGAATTGTCAATCATGTGAGCTGTCAATCATGTCTGATGTCAATCATGTCAGATGTCAATAATGTGAGTTGTCAATTATGTTAGATATCAATTATATGAGCTGTCAATCATGTCAGATATCAATTATATGAGCAGTCAGTTATGTGACTGTCAATCACATGAGCTGTCACTTATGTGAGCTGTCACTTATGTTAAGAGATAATGGTATATGAAAAAATTGTAGTCTCACAATCAGCCATAACAAAACCACTGTGATGGCCCAGGGCACAGAACTTCTATGCATAAACATCTGTGGCTACAAAGTGGGAGTCATAAATCAGTTCTTATCTTGGAACCGTCATCACTAACAACCTCTCACTAGATGGTAAACTATTATAGATATAAGGGAAGTCTGATAAAAGCCTTTTGGCAAAACGTCACTGTATATTGTTTTTGCACTTTGTAAAACTATAGTACTTTGTTTTTAATGTGCTTCGCCAAAGATGGGAAATTGCACATGAAGATCAGCATGGCCTGATCAACCTTAGCCAGGCTATCACAGACAAGCCAGGCTATCACAGACAGTGTGGAGAAATAACATGCTGACCATCAACACCAAAGTTACTGTGTACAAAGCCTGTGTGCTGAGCACGCTACTCTATGTCAGCAAATCATGGTCCCTACTCACGTTGCAGGAGAAAAGGATGAATGTGCTGCTTGAAGCATATACTCAGGGTCTCCAGCAGTGACATCAACAAATAAAGAGATGGAATATGCTGAAATTCCTAGCATAGTTGCTCTTATCTACCAATGTTACCTAAAATGGCTGGGTCACCAGACCCGGATGGATGGCAGTTAGATGCTCAAGGACACTATATACAAGGAGCTGGCTACAGACAAAAGTGCTTTTGGATGATCTTTATTTCCTTGCAATGATATATGTAAGCGTAACTTGAAGGTGCTAGACATGAATACACAATACTGGGAGAAGTTCATTCAGAATAGGTTCAGCTGGAGACAATCTCTTAAAATGGGTCTGGGAACTGGTTGAAAACAAACTCAGACAACTTGATGACAAAACGTGGAAGGAGAAAGCAGAAATAAAATCTACCATGGAGGCTACATTCATCGTCTCCCTAAAATCAGTCTGAAGGCGAAGGATTGACTTCATTGTGCCGGGATTTGCACCATCTGGCTCGGTCCCCTCTCTGCGGAAATGGCAAGCAATCTGCCAAAAGTATTGCACAAAGCACAAACTCCTTAGCTCCTGACACAATCCTAGGTGTCTCTGCAAAAAATGCACTCATTGTCTCTCCAGACCAATATGCTGTCATCATCATCATCATCATCATCATCATCATATGCTAATGGTTACTTAACAAACTGTCATTTATGTGAACTTAGTATACAACAAACACATATCTTTTTCTTTCTCTCCTCGTTCTTCTAATAGCCAATGACCAAATAGTAAGTACCTTTTGGAATTTGTCATAGTAAATGGGAAATTTTTCATGAGCAAATGCACGATCATATTGTTGTCGTCTCTGCGCCATCTGCGCCATTGGCAAACTGTATGGAATCTGCCCCAATAAGAGGTTCAAAAGTTTTAAACAGTTCCGCTGAAAAAGAATATAAAAGGATATCAGATCAAAAATATATTTTTACTTTAAATTCTATACAATTAATCCATATACTACAGATAAAAAACTAATCTCTCAGGGTGAAACCCCATTTCAAGAGATAGAATCAGACACATACTTGGGCAGCAATGTACACAAAGAGGGAGGAATAGATAGAGAAGTCAGATTAAGAATTTAGTAGCCAAGAAAAGCTTCCATCACGCTAAAAAATCTATAGGTCTAAAGAAATCAAATCTAAAACCAAAAATTAGAATATTGAACTCCATTGTTAAATCAGTTCTGCTGTATAGTCAAAAACATGGAGAATGAATAAAACAATAAAGTATAAACTGAAAAAAATCATCAACTGGTGTCCACACAGAATAGAATGACTGAGATAGTATGATAGGATACAAATGAGGAGCTTATGGAGAGTACAAGACATATCACAGTGAACTAAGAGGTGAAGAAAAGATGTTGGCGTTAGATATGATACACCTTGAGAAAATCTGATCGGAATATAACAAGGACTCTTTCCTGGAACCCACAGGGAAAGCAAAAAAGGGAAGTCAAGACATACATGGAGAAGAGATATAGCGGCAGAGATTAATGACATATGGAAGATCTTGAAGGAACTGCAAGGGATAGCTTAAGATAGAAGGACTTGGCATGAGTTGGTTGAGGGCCTATGCTCCAAGTGGGGTTCAAAAGACACAAAAGACTTTGTCTTCTGGTCTACATAGGACATCCCTTTTTCATTTTCCTTGCAGGTCCCACTCAAGTGCTTGTCTAGTGACACTTGACTGTCTTCCACAGGGTCTCTAGTGCAAAGTGATTAAGACATTTGCCTGTTATTGTCCCATGTGCAATTTTTTCATGAGATCCCTAGGACTGATGCTAGAGCTAAAAGTCCATGTTTTATGCAACACTTTCAGCATTTCTACCGACAGGGATGGAACCATATGGGAAAACCCTGTGAAATCCCCTTCCCCTTTAGACTCTTTTTTCCTCAGGGTATGCCGACCTATCACCATTTTCTCCTCTTAACCTTGGTCATCATAGGTTCCTGTTCTGTAAAGGTAATATAATGATGTTAAAATATTAAGACATATCAAATTAATAGAAAATGCAGAATGCATTCATATTCTCACCAGGTCTATCAAACACAGCTGAATGCTGCTTGAAAAGCTGGGGGGATGCAATGCTGACCACATATGTTTGACCCCACCAGAAACCTGTGATAGGTCCAAATCTGGCATGTATTTCTTGCAGAAACTTGTGCAAGCTGCCAGCACGGTTGATGTCGCTCCAGTTACCATCTCTGAAACACACAGTCTGAAATTATATTCACTGTAGCACATGTGTTAAAAGTTTATGTACAAATATTATGCCCACAGACACACTATGTGTGTACCTTCCCCTTCTTGTAACAAGTCCCAGAAACTGTGGACTGATATGTACAAGAAAATTTCTTTGCATACTAATCCATCATAGGACAAACTCGTTAGATATCATTACTTTAGTTATCATGAATCTATTAATATCCTTCTATAAAATCATGTTTCTGTAGTCTACAATGATTTTTGTCAGTTTAGTTATTGTCCACGGCTCCTCACTTTCCTGTGACAAATTTGATTATATTTAACACAGAAGAGATTTGGCTATATATAAAACAGAGGATGTTTGACTATATATAGCAGATAAGTACTTTTGTCATTTCTAATGAGAAATACTAGTTGCAGGTGATTTTTTTATATTCCAGAATGCTTTTTTGCTTGGGTTTTTTGTTTTGTTGTTTTGTGCGTGTGTGTGAGCCCGTTTAATTTGATGTTATTAATGTACCAAGATGTTTCACTTTACATATTCATTTCAGTATTTTACTTTAACACTAAATTCTTTGGAATTCTACTTCTTAGAGATAACGATCACTTATATGAACATAGTGACAGAATATCAAGTATACATCACATCTTCTCAATGAAAATATTTCTAATGAGCCAATAACTAAAGTCATTCTAAACATTTTCTATGCACTCACATTGTGATCACAACATTGGGATAATACCAGGTCCGTTTTCCACGACAACATAACCAATGCATGAAACAGGAGAACAAGTAGTCACTGTTAGAGGTGTTTGACTAGCATAGCTTTAAGAACTATGGGACCTCCCTTACAGTATTGTATCACTTGTTTAACATAATTTTTGCAAAAATAAAGATGTGATCAAATGTTATCTTCAGATAGTAGTCTGTCCTCCCTATCTATCAAAGGTGACTGTGGATAGATCAGTCTTGACTATGAAGTTTTTCACAAAGAGCACCACAACATGCACACCTTCTCAGAATTGACATGGGAGAAGGACTCCTTGCACCCACAGGAGATGGCATGTAATATTGTTTGAATGTCAGACCATTTGTTATCTATCCAATCCAGTTCTGTATATTTCAATGTCATCAGCAAATGTCAATGTTGACCCAGCACAGACAAATTAATTTTAGCTACCTTTGTTGTGTAAATGTTGAACATCCTGTGTGATAGGAATCCTGGGGTATTTCATGCATATGAGTGCAAGGTATCCACATCTATATCATGGTGCCATGATCCTCTTCATCAGAGAAGCGGCTATCCAGTTCCTGATCCAAGGATTAACTTCCCATTTCCGTAAAGAAATTATCATGGTCAAAATGTCAACTTTGTTACACACATCTGGACAAACCAGGCTTCATGCTGAAATATAGAAATATTTACATTCTGCTGTCGGATATATCATCATGGTGTTGCTTTTATAGCTACAACCAAAAAGGAGAGAACCCCACCCTTTATTCGGCTGGCACCTAAATCTGCAGAAGACTCTTTACTTTGTTCTGACAACAAGCTTGATAATCAAGAATGACAAATAATCTGAATGCAAACAAAAATGAATATAATCAAAATAAAATACTTACTCTTTGGTTGATGGATCAAGTCCAGGAATTGTGGTTACCCTCTTGGAACTCTGGTAAGGAAAACAACCAATGAGACATTGATTATATATTAAAATGTCCATTACTATGCTCATCAAGTTCTAATTAGATTTCTGAAACAATACTAACTAAATTAGAATCTAAAGTATAATCCTGTCAAAGAGCAAAAATAACAATGACCCAAGCCACCAGAACAGCGCAAGATAAAAATAGAAAACCATGACACTCTGCAACAACCCGGTAACAGTGTGACGACAAAAGAAGACACTAACTAAGCAAGTTCTATGTTTGAGCCAGATCTATGTCTGTGTGTTCTATCAGAATTTCCAGAAATATGATGCAAACATCGCTAACTGCTGCAGTTTATCACAAGGCATAGTTCCTCTGCAGAACAAAACCCCATTTTAAAATAATTGTTTTCATCAATTTTTTTGCTGTAAATGCCATTTCATGATATATAGAAGTGTGTTCACAATTTTTTTTAAAGCTGATTCATAGTGTACATCTTCAGTTTTCTAGAATGGCATATGATAATACTATTATAGCTTCTCAAAACATAACATAGATATCAATATTTGTGATAGTTTATCACAAAACATAGTTTCTCTCGCCAAGAAAACAATTTTTGAGAGAGGGTTTTAAAACTATTTTTATCATATTTTAATATGATAAAAATAGTTTTAAAAAACACCCTCTCTGTGTGTTTAGATTTATTTTTTACTTGTATGAACAATTAAATATCTGAAACATATATTATCATGTACACATTTTATATTCTTTTTCAGACTTTAAAAAAATCTTAATTTAACTAACTAGAAAAAAACAAGTGTATATGTAAACACAAAATCTATACAACACTGCTACAGGTGTAGCTACATAATGCTACAGATGTAGCAATACAACAGTGCTACAGACATAGCTACACATCACAACAGTGCTAGAGATTTTTTTTTTTTTCCGATCCAGAAGCACTTGAGCTTTTCAGCTCTTCGGCTCGGTGCCATGGACATCGTAACCCTTCGGTTCGGTGCCACGAACACCGTAAATCTGGGGAATCTGTGGCTTTTTCTGCCATCCGCGGAATTGAACCCACACACACAGAGGGATAGTCACCCGTAGTCCAACGCGCTACGAACACGCTGGGCAGACGGGCACAGTGCTAGAGATATAACTCCACAACAGTGCTACATACATAGCTACACATCTTCACAATAATGCTAGAGATATAGCTACATGTCCATACAATACAACAGTGCTGTAGATATAGCAATACAACAGTGTTACATATACAGCTACATGACTACAAAACAGTGCTAAACTATTTGACATACTGTAAAGTATGGGGGAAAGTGCAGGTAAACTTTCATCACTGATGATGCACCAACACTATTGCATTACCATCTGTAACAATTGTGAGATCATATAGAGAAGCAGTCTTGTGTACCACCCATGTAGCAGTCTGTGTGACTTTTTAAACTTGCAATGCCATGACAGTAAAGCACAAGATAAAAACAATGATATGTGTAATTGTTGCACTGACAAAACGACAACTGATCATCATTTACACAAGTCAATTGTTTATAAAGACCAAGAAACAAAATACATGATGGTCACTAGTACCATTCTAGGGCATGCTCTATGGAGACTTTAACAAGTTGAACACTGATGTCTTTTAAAATATTCTAAATCATCTGTATGAAAGTTCAAGAGAATAAGAGTGTCCTGTAGAGACAAAGTTAAGAAATTTGCCATATTTTCTGGACAGGCAATGAACTGATCACTATTGGTGATAATGATATCAAATTTGTTTTGTAAAGTGTAAGTAATTTGACATTTGTGTGTAACTGAAGATGGGAGTAGATAATGATTAAGGTGGGGTATCTGTGGCATGAAGGTATGGTGCGTGACTCTCGCTCCAAAAGTATTTGGTTCGCTTGCCACATGAAGTGATCAGGGTTTTATTTCCAGTGATCCATGATCTCAATGTAGCATGATTGAGTTCCTATCGAAGATGAACGACAAACCATAGGTCCTATTTTAAATTGAGCATGTAACTTTTGGCACTTAAAAATCGATCAGAATAGGTGGTAAAGCCAATGCCAAACAAAATTTATTACTGACTAAAATAAAGTTTTTACAAATTTTCACCATCCTCAAAATTATATCACTGACTGAGACTCTTTTACTTTGTAAAGCTTGTGCACTGCTGTTGAGATCTGTGTGTGTAAGAAAGAAATCGGAACACAAATGGTTATTCATCGAAGTGCAATCATGTTGGTCATTATTAATCTCGCATGTGCCTACTGCTACAGTACTTCAAACCCGTTTGTCCAAACACAACAATAATAAATAGAACATATTTTACATATATTTCCCTGCAGACTACAATCTTACCGGATACAACCAAATGATGGCGACAAGAAGCACGGTAAGAAAGGTTACGGCAAATATTGCAAAGTCGAGCATCTCTTGCTGCTGTCTTTATACGACTGATGTTGAGGTATAGTCTGAGTGCTATCTGCGGTATTTAACAAAATTGTTAATATCCTCCACTTTTTGGGGGTTCCAATACATTTGTCGCCAAAGATGCAGAAACCTATATTTGCTTTAAGAGAGTAACCGTTCTTTGTTTACGTGGCTCTTTACGGCCGTGACCCACAAAATTGACTCTTTACGGCCTTGACCCATGGTATTAAAAACCAACAATAATCGCTGCACAGTAGTTAGTGAGTCATAATCTAACACCAAAAGGAGATGTGTTCAAATCAGTCAACATCTCTAGCCTACCAATCTAACATTGAGTATCCGGTTTTCTCATGGAAAATTTATGAACCATCACCGGAGCTACTGTGCAAGCGTTCTGCTGACGCAGATTCTCAGAAATCTGAAAGGGACTGCGCTTCTAACTCCGTACAAATAGCAGTGTCATAGCATGTGTACCTGGAGTATAGAAATGACAGGTGAACAGCTTTACATTAGAGAAATCGAACAATGAGAGTTTACTTTTATTGGTTAGTAGTGAAACACGTACAAACAAAGTACTATAGTTTTACAAAATACATAAACAGTGACGATAAACAGCAACGGTTCGACCAACAAGGCCTTTATCAAGCAAACGAACAAACAGGAGTGACAAATTAAAATGAAACACAAATGGACGACCAAATACCAACGTATCTAAGGAAAATCTGGAATAAAAACGAATAACGAAATAAATGTAACACAAAAACACACATAAAAACTAGAAATAGAAAAGAAACAATGAAACATCTAGTAAATATATAACTTGAATACATGCAACATATACCCATATAGATTATAAAGCATGGGAAGAGAAAGTACTAAGAAGCATAAGAATGTAATACGTTGAGCCCGCGTGGTCGCAAGGTACCATACAAAGAAATCAACCGATTCTCCAGAGCAAATCGACTACGATCATCAGAGGAACATGATCGGATGGCTGTGACCTGGACATCGCAAGCTCCTGAATGGCCAGTATCATTGAAATGGGTAGCTACAGGGGTCACAGAGCATTGGCGTATATCGCGCAAGTGTTGGGCGAATCGGTCACTGAGTCTCCTGCCGGTTTCCCAATATAGGCCTTGTTGCACCGCTTGCAGATAATGGCATAGATAATATTACGGGACTCGCACGTGAAACTGTCTTCAACAACGAACGTGGCTTTGGAAAAGACACCGTGCGGGTCTGTATTACATAAGCACAAGTGTTACAGCGCCGACGGCCACACTGGATGGTGCCAAAATGACTCTGGATGTTAGGCTTGAGGCGACTGTGAACTAACATATCCTTAAGGCTTCTGTCCCGTCTGTACGCCACCAAAGGATAGTGTTGGAAGATTGAACGTGTATCAGGATCAGACTGAAGAATGGAGAGATGACGGAATAAGACTTTCTTCACAAGGGAACTATGAGGGTGGAAAGTTAAGACAAGTTTCACCCTGTCAGAATTGGAAGTTCTATGCTGGTTAGAGAGAGCCTCCTGGCGAGAAATTTGCTGAACGCGCCGCATAGCAGAAGCAAGCACCTTATCCGGGTATAAGCGCTTACGAAAGAAATCCAGCATCTCGTGAGCTCTATCGAGGAAATCGTCGTCCTCGCTACAGAGATTTATTGGTTAGCATCACTTTATCCTCACTTCCAGCAGACAAATATGTGCCTAGTTGCGTTCAAACATCAGGAAGCAGGAGACTGTAGTAAAGTGTACATCCTGGGATTGAGCGTTCGAGAAGGGGGTGTGGCACTTGCGGCCATCTAGAAAGTGCCTAAATGGGTTTTTAGTGTCATGAGTTTAATCATCTAATATTCTGCTACATCCATATATATGGCCTTTTCCGTCTTTACAGACGGTCAATTGGCAAGTGTTTTACTGTGACAACTTCTGAGTTTTCGCTTGTCTCTCTCGTCTTTCAGCTCATCACTAAGTCTCTTTTCAAAAGATTCTGAACCTTTGCGTAATGTTGTTTTCCATAAAACTCGATCATCAGCTTGTTTTTCCCATTTGCTGGGACCGATAGAAAAGTTATTCATTCATACATCCATATATTCTTCAAGCATACACGCGCTTACAATAGAAATTCTGCTGAAAATAAGTTACGAATAATTCCAATGTTGTATTTATTAGTCCTAACATACGTATGTCAGCGAGCGTTGAAAACTGAATAAATATATAGAAAGTAAACTTTATGCATTTGAGAATAGGTGCCTGGCAAAAGATCAGTTTCCTATGCTCAGAGGTCTAAACAGCGAGATTGGGTGCCCCACAATTTCTCTTTCAGATTAGTCTCACATGGCCATATTTGAGGCCTCAAATCATTGAGAAGGGGGCAGGTTTGAATAATGTGTTCAGAAGTCTGGGGGCCCTTTTGGCATGTGCATTGGTCAGTTTTAGGCAGCTTTCAGTTTATGGAGATGGGCGTACAGTCTACAGTGTCCTGTGCGGAGCCTAAAAATAGTGGTTTGTTGGTTTCTGTCTAACTTTAAGATGGGGTCTTGTGGGTAATTGATATCTGTTCTATAACTCCATGCATATTTGTATTTCCCTTCGATAAGTGTTTTTGCTTTCCTCAGTGAGATTCTCTGATGGAATTGATCATTTTTTGGTACCTGATCATGCAAACCTGTTAGCTGCCTCGTTACCTGCAATGATACAGTGTGCTGGAATCCATTGCAGCGATACTTTATTGTTGGCAGACAGCTGATTTAGATGTTCAATAGTTGTTCTTGTAAGAGATACTCATGTTCTTTTTCTGAGAGTCTGCAAGAGCTGACATAAAAACTTGATAGAGTCACACAGTAAGACTTTATGTGATCCTTTAAGTCTTTGTTTTTTCAGTATCTTAGTGGCCTCTATAACTGCATTTAGTTCTGCACTGTAGACCTAGTTTGTTGAGAGTTCTCCAGTAAATTGAACATTCGATTTTATGGCTATTTTGCCTTTGTATATGTATCCCAGTTTATCTATTACTTACTGCTTCCTCTGAAGATCTGTCGGTGACGGCATGAATACACTGTAAGGTTGGGAATTGTTTGTTGATATGATCCAGTGTTTTAGTTTTCACAACTTTTGGAGCTTCTTCCATTCTGATCTTGATGTCTAGGGATTGTGTTGTTACAGTGTACCACAAACTGCTCCTATTCGATTTTATTTAGACCACACCTTTATTGGCGATCATCATTTTCTTTGATAGATGGTTGAAGCTTGTTCTTTTCAGTCGGTTCGAGGTAAGTTTTCCGATTTTTTTCATGCATGAAACGTTGTTGTAGGTGTCTGAATTTTAATGTACTGGTGACGACTTTCTCATCTCTGCGCTACCCTAGCTTTTGTAGTCTGATTTTGCTTTCGTTGTTGTTTTTGGGGAGCTCCTTAGTCCTCCCGTAATAATTCGGAGTCCTGCATATTGAATTTTGTCCAGCTTTTTAAGAGTACGTACGCATTCCTTATTCCTACGTGGGACTGATATGTCCTATATAGACTTATTTCGACTTATAGGACCTATATATGCTGACCTTACCAGTTCGATGTTGAATGGTGAGCCTACTCATATACCTGCTGGGCTGTTCTCCTCTTGCTACTTCAGTCTTCAATTCTAGTTCTTGCAATCAAAAACATCGACGGGGATTTGGTTAAATGAAAACCCTCTTTGCTGCTACACTGTATGAGTGGGTTCAGAATGTCAGCCCTATCCATTGACATAGGTACCATGATATAGGTACAGAGCCAGCCATCTTGTCTATTCTCTCATCGCAAACGACACACATGTGCCCCGGAACGAAGATAAGAGTAATTCTGAAAATTGTTGATGAAGCTTGTAGTGATTCAGTCCATTGCCTGCGCATCGAACCAGCTTCCACCTTTTGGATCATACTCAATGAATGGCTCAGAATGCACGCATGATTGTAGTGTTGTGACTCTAACCAGAGTAGCGCCTTAGTCACCGTCAGTACTTCCATTGTCCTGCTGCTTGTTGTCATACTAAATGCACCAATGGCTTCCTTGACCTTTCTGCCGTATAAGATTGTCATGCAGACTTTTTGGGGCGAACTACCGATCCATCCGTGTAAATCATAACGTCACCCACATTAGTTTTCATTAATGATGGCCGTAAAGGTGTTCCCGTAAAGTTAAGAGACCGGTTTCCATTCTTCCCCGTGGTCGATATTTGTGATCCCGAATACCAGCTGCAGTTATATAAAAACACTATGTTAACAGATTTACTTTGTCGATTAGAATTTTGAAAATGACCAAGAAAGACGTTCACAGACTGTCTACTGTTCATCTCTCACGTCTATGGGGTATACAACAAATTGTTTAGCTAAACTTCTATTAAACACCAGTTTAGACAGCATGAGTAATGTCTTTAAGGGGGATTCTGGTCGGGAAATTTGTAGTAATTTGTTACTAAAATTACTAACATTCAAATCGTCAAGGCTAGGCTCTGAGAATAGACATGATCTACAAATTGTGTATGCTGATTCTGTATATATCTATCTACAAAATTGAACATCAAATGGCAGGATATGATCCCAGACACAGAGATCCTAAAAAGAGCCGCTCTCCCCAGCATCTATACAATTTTGATGCAGTCCCAGACACGATGGGCAGGACATGTGGCTCGAACAGCGGATTGCAGAATACGCAAACGACTCTTTTGTGGTGAGGTGCATAGCGGTAAACGCTCACAGGGTAGTCAGAAAAAGCGATTCAAAGACACACTCAAGAACTCGATGAAATCCTTTGGCATAGATGTCCACAATTGGAAGAATTTTGCTCAGGACAGATCAGCCTGGCGCACACTTCTTCGACACATTCTTCGACCTGCGAGGCAGGTAGAACAACACGAATGGAACAACAACGTCAAAATAGAAAGGCAGTAAAACTTCCCACAAGTGCAAGTATACCTTGCCACACTGTACAAGAACATTCCAAGCCCGTATCGGGCTCACTAGTCATCTACGCACACACAGACAAACACAACGCAACTACATTTCCTTGGATGAAAATTGTGTGGTCACCCGTGATGGACGAGCATCATCTAAAAAATTACACAGGCTTTCTTTCTATAGAAATAATGTATAATTTATGTTTTAGATCAGTTTAAAGCTTTTTATGACCTAATTTTGGGGGGTGTGTTCACCCAAAAATTTATTTAAAATGTAATATTTAATATATCCTAAAAGCATGTGCAATATTTTATATATTACAATTGCGCACCTTAGAGTGAAAACAGAATTCATTTACATTCATTAGGTTCAGAGCCTTAAGGATTTGAAATTATTTTGTTTGGCGGCCATTTTATATTGTTTCCATGGTAACATATTGATATATTTTTGTAAACTAAACTTTTTCTACTCTGTAAGTCATAATCTCTCAAAATTGTTATACAAATTCTATATTAATATAAAAACAACGAAAGAAATTCCCGACAAGAGTCCTCCCGAAAAGGAAATGGTTATGAGGAGAATGGCATATCTGCGCGAACACCTATCATTTAGACACATGAAGGAAGAAAATGGAAAGGAAGACCAAGGAAAACTTAGAGAAATGGATTGAAAAAGAGAGATACACTGATTATCTGACATGAAGCACTGATGTGAGAGCAGTACAGGACAAGGCGGCAAAAAATCCTTGTAGGAGACTCATGAACCACATTGAATTACGACAATTAAGTAATATGTAATATCCGTTTTATATAGTTTTACAGTAAATATGTATATGCGTGCGTGTGAATGTGCGCATGTGTGGTGTGTGTGTGTGCGTGCGTACGTGTGATGCCAGTGCTGTGTACAGTTTTGCTAGATTTATTAATGTTTTACTGTAAGTATAACAAATTATATCGAAGGCTCATGGCTACTTTCTTTTAAATAGTTCAGAAAACATGATACGATAGGTCCCTGGAAAGTTATTTCCTACCCGCTTGGTAGACGTTACATTTGTAGGACATTCTCACATGAGATGCGTGTGTGTCATCATGTTTTAATAAACCACGTGTTTCTCCAACCAGGACACGAAGGAAGCTGCACACTAATCGTTAGGTGCCTCTGACTGGTCTCCATTGACATATTCATAAATATTTCTCTAAGTTTAGTCCGAATTGACGTCAATAAGGACATCAGGTTCCGACATGCAATAATGAAATGGTATGTGACCTTCACATTGAAAACTCGCATTGAGATAGTTCACTTTCATTACGTGTTCAGTATATAATCTGTTTCTGAAATACTTGAATGACGAGAAGTAAAGGGGAAGATTGAAGGATATGTACTGGAGAGTTAGAATAGGAGGGGACATGAATTGAAGAGTTAGAATTTGAGGGGACGTGTATTGGAGAGTTAGAATTTGAGGGGACGTGTATTAGAGAGTTAGAAATTGAGGGGACGTGTATTGGAGAGTTAGAATTTGAGGGGACGTGTATTAGAGAGTTAGAATAGGAGGGGACATGTATTGGAGAGTTAGAAATGGAGGGGACATGTATTAGAGAGTTGGAATTGGTGAGACAAATATCTAATGTAGAAGTTAATGGGACACATATCAGAGAGTTAGAATGGTTGGCCAGACATGGGAGTGGGGGACGAATGGACATATTGCTAGCTGGTGGTGAAGGGATATGTACCAGAGAATTAGAAATGGAGGGAGAGATGAGTGGGTGCTAAAAGGACATATATCTGTTCGCCAGCGGCGTGCCGCCCTATGGACTAGTAGGACTAGCCTATTCCCCAAGCGCGAAGACATTATAGTTATTCTAATTTGAATTAAATTTCCATTTAATTTAATTTCATCTAATTTAAAGCATAAAATAAAAATACTTATTAAACAGCATTAAAATTTCTCAAAATTTGCATCGCACTACTGCAACGATATTTTCTGCTAATTGAGATACCAAAGACTCCACTTAGACATCGGTAGCGCTCGTTTTTTTTTTTTTACCAGAGGGTCATGGTTTAATCGGCTCTTTCCGTTACAGGGACCAGCTGACGATACAATAGCCCTGTGTAATTTTCTGTGTGTATATATTATAACTGCTAACTCTTGGCGTTCTGTCGCAAGCAAATTTATTTGTCATTTTTATCTTCTGAGGGGTAATTCTTTCGTTAGTAACCATATTTAATTATTCCAGTTAATGAAAGGGATCTGGGGAGGTGTTCAAGTGTTCGATTGTTAGTATAGTTTGACAATGCTTCAAAGTATAAAATATAGAAAAGGAATTTGTTTTGAAATCTAGTCCCTCACTACAGAGCGTAGAGTATACATACATGTGACGTAATAAAAGTAGATAAGCGAGATACTGCATGAAGTGTCGTTGGCCTGTCACGTGTTGTATTCGCGAATGATTAGATTATTCACAGCATCATCTGGAGGTCTCAGTTTTGAAGAAATGCATCAAGTAAAAACGAAAGGTAGACCAAGCACAAACATTTCGGTTAGAACAAAAGTGAAAGACTATATGCGCCTTTTCAAGACGGACTATTACATTGGTACAAAATGGTTAACTAAATGAAAATCAAGAAGCAGATTGTATCAATTGTTGGCCTTGCGTGCTGTTCGAAACAGATCAGGTAGTATGGAGTAATAATATTTTGTGATATCAATAATTTTCACAAAGCCAATATGCGACACGAAAAGATTCATTATCCACAATAACTACATTACAAACGCAATAACTACATTACAAACGCAATAACTACATTACAAACGCAATAACTACATGACAAACTTTCGAAGAAACTATAATATATTGGCAATGCTTCTTCTTTTGTTGTCACATTGTTACCGGGTAATTGCCCAGTGTCATGGTTTTCTGTCTTTCTATTAAGTGAACATAAACGTTTTGATTCTTTAGAACAGTGGTGGCCAACCTTTTCAGCCGGCTGGCCAAATTTCAGAAATAATATTTCCTGCCGGGCCATGCACTTATTTAAAAAACAGCCCGTCTGCCCAGCGTGTTCGTACGCGTTGACTGCGGTGACTAGTCCTCTGTGTGTGCGGGTTCAATTCCGCGGACTGGCAGAAAAGTCACAGGTTCCCTAGATTCACGGTGTTCGTAGCACCGAACCGAAGGGTTACGATGTCTATGGCACCGAGCCGAAGAGCTGAAAGCTCAAGTGCTTCTGGATCGGGAAAACAACAACAACAAAAACAATTAAAGTAAACAAGCAAGCGCGCTACAGCTTCTACCACATCGTCGCTTCCCAGTAGGTGAGATCGTGGTCAAACGCTTGCCTGGTTTAATGTAAAAAAAAAAGCAGGAAATATTAATTTTTGTTTTTAAAGAAAATAAAACATAACTGAGAATCAAACATATTAATTACACAATTTAATAAAAGTGAGACATCTGACTTTGTTTTGCAGAACTAAGTGTATAAAAATTGATCTCGATTGATGTTGTCGCTACAACACGCCAACACTTTTTCCAAATGAACATCAGTAATTCGTGTTCTCACTTGTGATTTGATGTGGTTCATGCGACTAAAAAGCTGTTCACATGCATAAGTGTTTCCAAATAGCGAAACCATCTACAGAGCATGTTTGTAAAACACAGGATTTTATCATTGTACAAATACGTTTTATAGAACTCTTCCAAACCAACTTGATGGAATTTCTCCTTTAACTATGTATCACAACACATTTCACCATGTTCCATTTGTAATTTTCCTGGTAATAAATTCACGTCTATGAATGGCGTTGCAAATGCACAAAAAGCACATGATAGACCATATATTCCCAAACTTTTTTGGCCCGCCACCCACCTTGCACAACATAAACTTTGTAACGCCCCCTCCGCTTTATACCAGTTTGACAACGTCCCTCACCCCATCCCAAATATATACATGCTCTATTTTCTCCTTGACATAGCAAATTGATATATATTTTTGTCGTGCTTGGTCAATTTTTAAATGATTATATGCATGAAGTAGAAAATTGATGAAAATATGGATCGTGCAAGACGGGCATTAGATGAAGGAAGTAAAATTGCAGAATTCAAATTTTAAATGATTATTCAATCGCAAAATCATGAAAATAATTTATTTTAAAATATTTATTATTAATTTCTTCTTTAAGGAGCCACCGAACAATAATAGCCTGAACTACCCCCACATTCTTCTAAACCCACAATCGCCCCCTTAGAACGCTTCAGCGCACACTGGAGGGAGGCGGTACCCTGACTTTGGGACATGCTGCACTAGACGAACAGAAAACTAAAATGTGAAGCTTTGTAACGAATGACATCCATCGTAAAGGCGTTCTGACTCAGAACGTGATTAGGTCGAAGTACGGGTGCGACTGTTCTACATGCCGTATGGGAATAACGGGAAAGAAACATACTTGCGTTCTCTACGCAAATCAGACAAGATCACAAAGAGTGAAAGAAAAACACAAGCAGCAAAAAACATTTAGAAACATGCCTACAGTATAGTAAAACTTGGCATGACCTGCAGACAATCTGCTGCGTGTAATGATCGCAGTGAACCCTACCTTGGCTTCTGTACCACTGAGCAGTACAGAGAACTTCCTAGTCCGTTAGTGATAGTACTGTCAAATTCTAACTAAACCGAACACTAACCATTCAACCAAATAACTTGTTAAGAAAATAGAAAAGAAAGACGAAGCTCATAAAAACATAACTATCAAATAAATGTAGTCCTAATGTAAACCAATAGTCAAATAAGCATAATAACAGAACAACTAATAATTATAAAAATCAAACAACTGACAAATTAATCAACTTCCTATACAATGAAAGAATTACACACAAAAATCAATCAAAAATATAAATAAAATACACTGCTAAATATAGCAGTTATCAAGAAATAACCTACTTGAAAACATCGTAAGAAAAAGTAGGCGAAAAACGACCATCAGCCACACCCCTACCATCACAAAACCCTACTCCTAGGCCTAAATTTAATCTCATTCAAACCTCAACTTAACTCGAGAAAAAAATTGACCATGAAACTACTGTGAGATTTGAACTATTAACCTTCAGATCGCCAAGCAAATGTCAGAGCGACCTCGCCAGCTAAAAATGAAAAGAATTCACAAAAACAAAAACAACTTAAAACTATGTGGACAAAGCGAGAAACAAAGACCACATTAATAAGTATCACCACTACCACCACCACAACAACAACGACAACAATAACCACCACCACCACCACCACCACCACCACCACCACCACCCACCACCCACCACCCACCACCCACCAAGAACCTTGTTTGAATTACATTGAGAAACAAAGAATGAAGTGGTTTGGCCACTTACTTAGAATGCATCCAAACTCCACAGTATACAGAGTCTTCTACAGCAGAACATCAAGAAAGAAGGTGTGAGGAAGACCACGAAAAAGATGGTTAGATGGCATAGCATAATCCTGTCGAAAAGCAAAAATAACAATCACACAAGCCACCTGAACAGCACAAGACAAAAACAAAAAAACCACGACACTTTGCAAAAACCCGGTAGCAGTGTGACGACAAAAGAAGAAGAATTTAAAATTTTGCGCAACGCTTTTCTATATTGGTCTATGTTATTCCGATACATTGGCTGTCGCTCTAGACCAGGGGTGGCCAACCTTTTCAGCACGCTTTTACAAATTTCAGAAATGATATTTCCTGTACTTTAAAAAAAAAAAAATTAAACAAGCAAGCGCGCTACAGCTTCGACCACATCGTCCATTTGATCTAGTTCCACGGGCTCAACATGACGCCCGGCGGGCCGTATGCATCACACGGGCCTCGTGTTGGCCACCCCTGCTTTAGAACATAACTCATTGGTGGATTCAAACCAGGAACTAATGGGGTGATTAATCGATGTGTGCTGTGCTTTGGCTAAACAAGAGTTGCCATTCACAACGAACGGCAAGATTCCCTTAACCGGGAAAACTACAACGAACGGCAAGATTCCCTTAACCGGGAAACTACAATGAACGGCAAGATTCCCTTAACTGGGGAAACTACAACGAACGGCAAGATTCCCTTAACCGGGAAACTACAATGAACGGCAAGATTCCCTTAACTGGGGAAACTACAACGAACGGCAAGATTCCCTTAACCGGGAAACTACAATGAACGGCAAGATTCCCTTAACCGGGGAAACTACAATGAACGGCAAGATTCCCTTAACCGGGAAAACTACAACGAACGGCAAGATTCCCTTAACCGGGGAAACTACAACGAACGGCAAGATTCCCTTAACCGGGAAACTACAATGAACGGCAAGATTCCCTTAACCGGGGAAACTACAATGAACGGCAAGATTCCCTTAACCGGGAAAACTACAACGAACGGCAAGATTCCTTAACCGGGAAACTACAACGAACGGCAAGATTCCCTAACCGGGGAAACTACAATGAACGGCAAGATTCCCTTAACCGGGAAAACTACAACGAACAGCAAGATTCCCTTAACCGGGGAAATTACAACGAACGCAAGATTCCCTTAACCGGGGAAACTACAACGAACGGCAAGATTCCTTTAACCGGGGAAACTACAACGAACGGCAAGATTCCCTTAACCGGGGAAACTACAACGAACGGCAAGATTCCCTTAACCGGGGAAACTACAACGAACGGCAAGATTCCTTTAACCGGGGAAACTACAACGAACGGCAAGATTCCCTTAACCGGGAAACTACAATGAACGGCAAGATTCCCTTAACCTGGGAAACTACAACGAACGGCAAGATTCCCTTAACTGGGGAAACTACAACGAACGGCAAGATTCCCTTAACTGGGGAAACTACAACGAACGGCAAGATTCCCTTAACCGGGAAACTACAATGAACGGCAAGATTCCCTTAACCGGGGAAACTACAACGAACGGCAAGATTCCCTTAACCGGGAAACTACAATGAACGGCAAGATTCCCTTAACCTGGGAAACTACAACGAACGGCAAGATTCCCTTAACCTGGGAAACTACAACGAACGGCAAGATTCCCTTAACCTGGGAAACTACAACGAACGGCAAGATTCCCTTAACTGGGGAAACTACAACGAACGGCAAGATTCCCTTAACTGGGGAAACTACAACGAACGGCAAGATTCCCTTAACTGGGGAAACTACAACGAACGGCAAGATTCCCTTAACCTGGGAAACTACAATGAACGGCAAGATTCCCTTAACTGGGGAAACTACAACGAACGGCAAGATTCCCTTAACTGGGGAAACTACAATGAACGGCAAGATTCCTTAACTGGGAAACTACAATGAACAAATGCATCGTCCGTGTAGTGTCGGGATCCGCAGGGAAGCAACGAATAGTACCACTGTTACCTAAAGGCAGTTCATAAGAGGCAACTGATGTAGGATCTAGGAAGGCTACGATAGTAAATAAAAAGCATCTCAGAAGTCGTATGTGCTAACTTTTTGTAAGCGTATAACGGGTACAACGTTCAACCAGTCGTAGGCTAAGATCACATACAAATCACACAGAGTGGTTAACAAGTAGTCACTGTGGAGCGTGTGAAGGAGAACACATGCATCAAATCACACAGAGTGGTTAACAAGTAGTCACTGTGGAGCGTGTGAAGGAGAACACATGCATCAAATCACACAGAGTGGTTAACAAGTAGTCACTGTGGAGCGTGTGAAGGAGAACACATGCATCAAATCACACAGAGTGGTTAACAAGTAGTCACTGTGGAGCGTGTGAAGGAGAACACATGCATGTATTATATGTGGGGTCTCTGTGGCTAAGCGGTTATGCCCTTGCCTTGCGAGTCGAAGGTCGTGGGTTCGTATCCGGACAGTGTTGTCTGTTCACGAGTGCATTTATTTCCCAGAGAACACTAGCATTGTTGCCGGAGCTACGGAGCCCATGCTTTGAGCAATGCACTCTGCAGGAGGCGTGTCTTTTCTGCATAGAGTCGAGCCATATGGGGTAAAACCTGGTGCAATGAAGTCAATCCTTTGGCTGAAAAACCTTTACGTACTTTATAAATATGATAGTAATTTGGAGTTTTATCTTCAGAGTTGGGGTGGGTGGGGGAGGGGGTTAAAAGAGCCTCCAACATAATTCAAATCTATATCATTGAATGTGTTGATGATGGCATTCTGGATGAGGTTGAGTCAGAACTTAATAATGCATTTTTTTTTCTAGCAATAATGTTAGACGAAACTATGGACATTGCAAAGCTCTCTCGAAATAGGTAATCTGTGAACGGTAAAAGTGTCTTTGCCAAATTGCCTTGTTTCTTAACCTACTCCCCTTTGACAAAAGTCACGGCACGCCACTGCTTTTCGCGAATGTGAAGGGACATATATCTGCTAGACTGCTAGCGAAAGGTAAAGTCACATTAGCTAAATACTTCCGCCTGAATTGGCAGCAGGTGAACGAAAACATTTATCTGGGATACAAATATTTGGGAGTATGAGATAATAGAAGAGATGTGTGAGAGTGGAATGTTGCAGATGCTGTACAATTGTGATCTACGTAATATGTCTTTCTACTTTATTAGACAACTGTGTTGATTTGTCATAGCAGAGTCACATCTTTTTATCGGTTCCTTCATCTAAAGGTTAATGTCTCTCATATTCCGTGCTGTTATAACACAACAGTTTTGTCTTCCTTTTTTCTGAACCGTATCTGCCTTCTCTACTAATGTCAGTTGTCTGTCTCTTGTTTCATCTATAATTGTCTGTCTCTTGTTTTTCTATAAATTGTTTTGTTAAGAATTGTTTCCACGTTTATTTTTATTTCCCCCATTATTTTCCAGTTGTTTTACTTGGAAATATTTCCTTCTTGAGTTACATGGAATTAGCTAGAAATATAGCGGAAGTAACAATGAGAGATAAGAGCAAAACGAGACTATTAGAAACTTGGTAGGAACAACACCAGTGCTAGAGTATATAAAGGAAAAACAAACCAAATGGTTCGTCTATGTAACACGATTACCGTCTAACAGTAACACCGCAATGAGCACTTCTATTCAGATGTACAATGTACAATGGTTTCAAGGCCAAAGGTCGTCCACGCAAATGATGATCTTCAGAAGTAGCAGAGGCAGTACAAACATATACGAGGCGCACTCGATGGTACTTACAAGAACTGAACGTTGAAAGTCACAACAGCAGTAGAAAATAGATACTATAGATATAATAGATCTATTTTATTCTTCACTGATTTACTAATATACTGTATGCCGTTTTTCTCATGTCACTGTAATTATTTATATTCTGCTCATATTTATTCTTACTACCTGGAGGTTTCAGTTGTCTAGCGGGTAGTAAAGTCGCACAAAAGTGGTGACGGAGCTTAACTTGTACATAGATCTCGTATTTGTTGTTCATCCTTCTGCATTTATTCTGTTGACGCTACGCATTATGTTTTATGTGAGAAATATGCATTCAATGTTTGAAAGTAGGCTAAAGTATACAAACGTCATGACCACAGTCAACATCCGCCTGACCAAACATGTCCAGAGACGTTTCAACTGATAAACTAATGAAACTAATAACAAACGTAATGTCTGATCGTCATCTTTAAAACGATTTTCAAATGTTTCAAGTATCATCTTCTACAATACGTTCAGTCATAGACAATCATGTGTCTGCATGTGTGATCGCCAAAACACGTGACCACCGGTAAAGCAGGCTATAGGTTGATCCAAAAGTCTTTCCAAAATGCAGTAATATATAAAGTCTCCTCCTATACCTAGTTTTCCAGAGAGTAGCTGAAAGACATAAATAAACTTGGACACAAACAAAGAGAGATTCCATCATGTTTATGTGCGTGCTTTTAACGATTATTGCAACAGTTTTGTTCTATTATTTCTACAGGTAATGTAAGCAAACTGGTCATTGTATGATGTGTCTCAGACATGATCTGTCATGCCTTGTCAGTCAATGTTGCAAATCAATTTTGCAAATCAATATTGGGAAGCATAAAGTTGCGTTATTTGGCTAAATGTGTGACAGTGGTTATTCTAAGCTTATGTTAACGTTATATTGTTTTAATGTTGTCATCTGCATTGGCATTCACATAATATTTTCAAGAGGTGAGGAGGATTTGTATGTGATCTGAGCCCAAGAGCGATTGTGTGTTGTGCCAGTTATGCGCCTACAAATAGGCCAGCACATCCGATTTATCGATGCTTTTTATTTACTAGGGTAGCTTCCCTATGCCCTACATCAGTTGCCTCTTACGGCATGCCTTGTAGGTCGCAGTGGTACTATTCTTTGCTTCCCATGCGGGCATCGACAACACACTGGCCATGTCAGTATTTTATAAAGATCTGATATTGTCTTATGTTCTTTTCATTTAGATCTCCTACTAACCACACGGAGTCCCCTTAATCCCTGATGTGCAGGCAAGGGCTCTGCCAGCCTCCATTCCCTTGTGGATAACCATGTTCCACAATACTGTATTTCATCATATCTATTTATGTTTAGGGGATCTCTATGGCAAAGTTGTTAAGACGTTTGCCTGTTATTCTGGAAGTCGTGAGTTCGAATCCCGACAGAGTCACATATCCAATTTTTCATGAGATCCCTAGGATTGTTGCTGAAGCCACATAGTTCGACCTTTATGCAACACTCTCGATAGATGGGGGTTCTGCCAACATCGACGAGGTTATATGGTGAAACCTGGTGTCATGAAATCAGTTCTTCGCCTTTAGACTCATTATGTGTCTGTTACATTTTTTACTTATATAATACCTTATTCAATAATTTGTATCTCTTCTCAATGTTTTCCCTGGTTTGTTTTACATAGGTACATCTCATTCCTGCACGATATAAATTATGTGTACTATTTAACGTGACGTGAATGTTTAGAAAACTATATTAAATCTTTCAACTGCACACACCCACTCGAACAAACCCACGTACACACACATCCACAATTATGCCCATACGTAGACATATATAAGCACCCACAACTGTGTGTATAGTATGCAACAATAAACAGCTGACAACATTTTGTCTGTCTGTTATGTAGGATGAGAAAAGAAAAGATGACCGTTTTCAAAAAGATGGGAGTTCCTGGTCCAGAACCCAATTTTCTGTTTGGCAACCTCCTGGCCTTCAAGAATACGGTAAGACCCCACTATATGTTGTCTAGTGTGAATAGGTTGTATGTGTGTTATATAAGTATACGCTTAGCTTTGATGTGGTATAGGAAGATTTGTAGTACGGTAGTCCCCTCTTCACCAAAACTAGTTGGTTTGCGTCAAGTGAATAAGAGTTTCAAGAACACCAAGGGACGCACCACAGTTATGAACATGGTAAATAAATAGACAGTTTAAAAAAGTATTAAGGAAATTTTTTTACCAAACACAAGATTCAAACCACAATCCGTTATTTCTTACAGCCTCCATTGTCTAGCCCTGCAAACGAGCATTTTTTTAGCACTACCAGCTAGCTCTCCAGCGTGGAGTCTTCTGTATATTTTCTAGTGATTCCTTATCTCATTGTAGGTGAGATCATGTTCCTAGTCCCATCGAAGGCAAACAATCAAACGTAGGTTCCGTGTTCGTTCAAGTTACGAACGTAAAAGAATAATTTACGCATTCACCGTTGAAAATCGGTAAGAGTAGGCTGGAAAGATTCAGTCCGGGCGAAACTGCAAAGTTTCCTTATCCTCAAAGTTACATCGGGGACGCTTGCTAGTTGATGCCGAGTTGATGCATTTTCTATACATATAGAAGTTGTCTTTCATCATAGGTATGCTCATAGTAGAAGACTAAGAAGCTGTCTTTCATCATAGGTATGCTCATAGTAGAAGACTAAGAAGCTGTCTTTCATCATAGGTATGCTCATAGTAGAAGACTAAGAAGCTGTCTTTCATCATAGGTATGCTCATAGTAGAAGACTAAGAAAGCTAGGGCATGTGAGAAGAATGGACAATAACAGCATACCAAAGCAAGTGTTGTTCTGTGAATTTTCGAAAAGGAAAAGGCACCAAGGCAGACCACTGCTCAGATATAAGAATGCCTGCAAGGTCTCAATTATGAACTTTTCTGTCGGTCTCAATAAATAGGAAAAACTAGCTGATGACCGAGTTCTGTGGAAAACATCATTACGCAAAGGTACAGAATATTTTGACCGTCTGTAAAGAAGAAAACTGCCATATGTAAATGATCTAACCGGTTTGTCTTAACATGACTGGATAATGTTTGTTGTACATATTTCCTGTTTGTTCTTTTAGCCGCTGTTCAGAAAGCATCAGGAATGGAGACAAGAGTTTGGAGATACATTTGGGTGAGTATGCTGGTGTTAATAAACATTCATTGCAGATGTTATATTTTTTCTGGACAAAATAAATTGGAATCTCTTGACTGCGTCTTTGTCATTTCTGTTGTATTGTCTGCTGTAGCAGTGTCCAAACATTGACATTCCGCCTGAAACCTTAAGTTTTCTTCAAGATAACGTCATCCATGTTTATTTTCTTTAATATTATTTCTACAATAAAGCGATTACATCGAGATTCTCTCTCAGTTCTCTTCCTCGTTTATATATATATATATATATATATGGTAAAAGATATATACATATGGGACAATAAAAATTAAAGTTAGTAGTCGCTGTGTATCGTTGACTAATTAGTTGATATGTTAGTGTTTTTTATATGTGATTTTTAAACAAGCTAAACTGTTACAATGTAGCTGTTTCTGAATTGTCACTGATGCGCATGTTTAAAACTATTATGTTAGTTGCATTAAATATTGATAAGAGACACATGTTAGAGAAATTGAGAGAAAAATAAAATATCTTATAGTTCATTTCCTCATCATTGTATCTTGATGATGATGCTCTTAGTAGTCTGATCTTTGTTCCTATATCATTTGTATTCCATGCTGTTTTTATTTGTTTACATTTTTGGAATGCCATGTTTATTCTTCTTTTGGTACCCTTCATTCCATTTCCATCTCTTGTTAGCAGTGAACCGAGTTATTCAAAACCATTCACATTTTCTATTTTCTCTCCCTTGATACAAAAATATCATTAATTGCATACAGTTGTCAAATAAGTCACATGTTCATACATTTCTTTATGAGAGGGTATGGGTGATGTTCTCTTAGTCTCTGAGCCAGGAAGTGAAGTCTGTATTTTCGACTCCAGGTTGGCCTTTGTACTGTCATTTATTACTGACGGCGGATCGACTTTCATGAGTTTTCTTTCAAATCCCAGAGGACTGCCTCGCTCAATTTGGCGAAAGGACAGTGTCACGAGTTGGCTAGTCTTCTACTTTGGGTGGAACTGTTGTAACTCCTAGACAGTATGCTGAAGGCAAAGGGATTGATTCTCTCCCATTCTCAACAGAAATGCAGATATCTAACAGTGAATTTTGTTGATCCATAAATATCGAAACATACGTTGTTGTTTAAGTAGTAATAGTTGTAGTTGTATTGATGATGATGATGATGTGATGCTTGCAGATACTACGAAGGACCTACTCCTGTCCTAGTGTCATCTGATGTGAAACTTGTGCAGGAAGTTTTCATCAAACAGTTCAACACATTTCATGCCAGAAAGGTAGGTGTGTCGTCTTGGATCGAAAGGGAGACGAGTGATTGTGATAAAGAAAGAAAGATTAAAAGAGCCTGATTGATTGATAAGATATGTCGGAGAGATATGTTTAAGGAAAAAGATGATTTACCGAATTCTAGTAATATTTCTTCTACTTCGAACGCTCCATATCGACCACTTGTTAACCACTCTGTGTGATTTGTATGTGATCTGAGCCTAAGAGCTTCTTCTACTTCGAACGCTCCATATCGACCACTTGTTAACCACTCTTTGTGATTTGTTTGGGTTCTGAGCCTAAGAGCGATTGTACGTTCTGCCAGTTATGCGCCTACAAGTAGGCCAGTACATCCGATTTCTGCGATACTTTTTTTTAAACTGGGGTAGCTTCCCTAGATCCTACATGTCGCCTCTTACGACATGTCGTGTAGGTCGCAGTAGTGATATTCTTTGCTTCCAACGGGTCTCGGCACCACACCGACGTAGTAATATTTCAAGTGACAACACTGGACAATCATCGGATAGAAAGAATGTACTAGTCAAGTACTGTTAGTAATCTTCAGATAGAAAGAATGTACTAGACAAGTACTGTCAGTAATCTTCCGATATAAAGAATATACTAGACAAGTACTGTCAGTAATCTTCCGATAGAACAGGAAACACTAGATAAATATTGCAAGTAATCTCCAAAAAGAAAAAAATGAATTGGACAATGAGTAATGTCATTAATCTCCTAAGACTGAGGTCGACAACTTTTATATGCTAGTTTATATGCTAGTTTATATGCTAGTTTATATGCTAGTTGATATGCTAGACTGAACTATTTGAGAATGCAGAGGTACTGATACTCTTACACATTGAACACCTGAGGTCTTCTTCCTTTTGTCGTCACACTGTCAACGTGTTGTTGCCTAGTGTCGTAGTTTCCTGTTTTTGTCTAGCGCTGCTCCAGTTGCTTGGGTGGTGGTTATTTTTGCCTTCTATGTATGCTTTATTTACATGCCCAAGCTAATATAATGTAGAAATCGTATTACTGAAGAAAACTAGAGGACGGGAATTAGAGATAGATAGATAGAGAGAGAGATAGAGAGAGATAGATATATATATATATATATATATATATATATATATATATATATATAGATAGAGAGATAGAGAGAGATAGAGAGAGAGTATGAAGAATGAAAATATAATGAGAGAACAATAAATGGACAATAAATTATAAATGAATAGTTTACAAATGGGGCTTTGAAATGGAATCCGGGAAGCAACTAGGATAGGGCTCGACCTAGAGAGACTTGGAGACGAACTGTAGATAAAGAAAGAGAAGAGGCAAGAAAGTCCTGGAATTAACTAATCTGGCTTGCTCAAGACAGATCTGGTTGGAGAAAATTTGTTGATGCTTTATGCTCCAAAAGGAGTTCAGAGAAGAAGAAGAAGCTTACAGATTTCTGAGAAGATTCTGTTTGAACAATGATGCCGTCAAAGTTGACTCACGTCCAGTCAGTTAAACAGTTGCGATAAATCTGATGGTGCATTTAAAATTCTTATCCTAAAAATCTATCTGCTAGTCGTAGATGAACTATTGAACGGTCTCGGAATCTGGATAAAATCAGCTATGGCAGTTTCTAGACGTGCAAGAACTGTTGAACTGTCTCGAAATCTGGGTAAAATCAGCTATGATAGCTTCTAGACGTGCAAGAACTGTTCAGCTGTCTCAGAATCTGGGTAAAATCAGCTATGATAGCTTCTAGACGTGCAAGAACTGTTCAGCTGTCTCGGAATCTGGGTAAAATCAACTATGATAGCTTCTAGATTTGCAAGAACTGTTGAGCTGTCTCGGAATCTGGACAACGTCAGCTATGATAGCTTCTAGACGTGCAAGAACTGTTGAACTGTCTCGGAATCTGGGTAAAATTAGCTATGATAGCTTCTAGATTTGCAAGACTGCTGAACGGTCTCAGAATCTGGGTAAAATCAGCTATGACAGCTTCTAGATGTGCAAGAACTTTGGAACTGTCTCAGAATCTGGGTAAAATCAGCTATGACAGCTTCTAGATGTGCAAGAACTTTGGAACTGTCTCGGAATCTGGGTAAAATCAGCTATGATAGCTTCTAGACGTGCAAGAACTGTTGAACTGTATTGGAATTTGAGTAACGTCAACTATGATAACTTCTAGAAGCGTAAGACTGCTGAACGGTCTCAGAATCTGGGTAACATCAGATATGACAGCTTCTTTAAGTAAAGTAACCGCGGAACAGTCTCGGAATCCGCACAGCCAACACAAATACACTAATGTGTTACTTTCATTATTTGTTTAAAGGAGAAACAAACATATACGAAGAAAAGTACAACAATAATGTATTTCTTTCAGCTGTGGCCAGTCCAGGTTGATCCAGACAAAGATGAGGATGTACACATGTTTTTTGCCAGAGGTCGAAGATGGAAGAGACTTAGACTGGTTGTCAACCCAGCGTTCTCTGCTGCTAAGATAAGAAAGGTAACACACTGTGTTAACATCTGACAGATAAATCAGTTTCTATAAATCACAGCTCATCCACTGTGTCATCTTTTGACATATAACGCTTTGTTCCAACTTCTGATAAGTAGCTCACTGTCTCAACCTTCAACAGGTAAACTCATTGTCTCAACCTCCGACAAGCAAACTCACTCTCTCAACCTCCGACAGGTAACTCACTGTCTCAACCTCCGACAGGTAATTCACTGCCTCAACCTTCGACAGGTAAACTCACTGTCTCAACCTCTTACAAGCAAACTCATTGTCTCAACCTCCGACAGGTAGCTCACTATCTCAACCTCCGACAGGTAATTCACTGTCTCAACCTCCGACATGTAATTCACTGCCTCAACCTTCGACAGGTAAACTCACTGTCTCAACCTTCGACAGGTAAATTCACTGTCTCAACCTCGACAGGTAAACTCACTGTCTCTCATCGTCTCAACCTTTCACGCGCATTTCCCTGTCAACTTGTAATAGGTAACTCACTGTCTCAACCTATGACAGATGCCTCATTGCCTACTTTATCTCTTTCTTCGTTCACTATCAGACTTCGACTTAAATTTTATCAAAGGAAGCAGTGGTCATCCTCATATTATTGGGATCTCTGAAGAGCTTGTTATACAACGACACTGGTGACGGCCACATCATTCTTCACTACTATTGTATAGATCTGAACAATACAGAGCAACAGAAAAGGAAACATCTAGACCATAGATTCCCAAACTTTTCGGCCCACCGCCCACTTTGCATAACATAAACTTTGTAACGCCTCCCCCTTCCCACATTATAAGTTTGGCAACGCCCCCAAATATATACATGTTGGAGGGAATGGCTATGCCAGGGGCATACAGCCATGTCCCCTGCGCAGAGAGCCTCATACAGACAAGTAGCCCTAGTTTAGAGTAGTTGGTAAGATATATTATATTAGTTGAGACTATGTGTTGCACTCTCTAAGCAGAAGCGCAACACATAACAACGAGACATGACGTAGAAACAAAGATAGGTAGTTAGGAAGTGACGGAAAAAGGAGAGACAAGATGGGTGCATTCATTGTGTGTCAAGTAATAATAATAAAGGTAAATGAACGATTCCACCTTGTTGGTTGTTATATTCGTGTGTCAAACCCTTAGAAAGTACTGCCCTACTACATACATGCTCTATTTTCTCTTTGACATAGAAAATTGATATATATTTATTTATGTCAGTTCAATTTTAAAATGATTATATGCACGAAATAGAAAATTGATGAAAAAATGGATCGTGTAAGATGGACATAAGATTAATTAAAATGCAGAATTTAAATTTTAAATGAATATTCAATCACAAAATCACAAAAATATTTTATTTTAAAATATATCATTAATTGCTTCTTTAAGGAATCACCGACCCCTAATCGCCTGAACACCCCCCCCAAATTCTTCTGAACCCACTTTCGCCCTCGTCTTCAGTGCCCACTGGGGGTTAGCGTACCGCCAACAGTGGGAAACGCTGATCTAGACTGTCAGCATTCAATAGAAACTGCTTGGGGAAAACAAGAATATTTTGGCTAGACAAAATCAATAACCAAGAACTGCTGAACACGTGCAATCAGGAGAAAATTACACAATTATGAAAAAACAGACACTGGAAATGGATAGTACATGCGCTCAGAAGCGATCCAGAGATCATCATTAGAACTGTCATTCGGTGGACAACGGAGGGAAGACGAAAGAGTAATCGACCAAACATAACCTGATGTAGAACAGTTGGGAAAGAGATACAAAGTGTGAGGCAGTCTTAAGATTTTCTGCGAAGGATGACCACAGATCTAGCATGATGAAGAAATTGTGTTATTTCTTTACAAGATATGTTGGACATTGCTTTGTTAGTCAGTTCCAAGGAGAAGGAGAATAATGAGATTACAAATTGCAAAGGAGATGACATATTATACTGAGATTATTACCGATATAACTGAAGACTGCAGTAAAACTATGTAGCAAATGTGAAACACGTCAAAGTGAAGTAAATAACATTATATAAAGTACAACAACAATATACAGCAACGTGTTGACGAAAATGCCTTTATCAAACAAAGAATACAGAACAAACTACGGAATTGAAACTATTGTAGCGCAATGGATAACGCGTCTGACTACGGATCAGAAGATTCCAGGTTCGAATCCTGGTAGGCTCGATGTATTTTTTTTGCCCGCCTGCTCAGCGTGTTTGTAGCGCGTTGGACTACGGGTGACAAGTCCTCTGTGAGTGCGGGTTCAACTCCGCGGACTGGCAGAAAAGCCACAGATTCCCCAGATTTACGGTGTTCGTGGCACCGAACCGAAGGGTTACGATGTCCATGACAGCGAGCCGAAGAGCTTTCAGCTCAAGTGCTTCTGGATCGAAAAAAATTTTAAAAATGCACTAGACGTCATAGACACAGTCACATAAATCTCTAACTGCCATAAAATGAAAATATGTGACTAGAAACCCAAATATGTTAATAAATATATATATATATAGTGTCATGAAGACAGAACGTAGATTAAAGTGGTTTTTTTTTAATTTATTGTTAATTTAGTCCTGATTCTTATTTCTCAAACCGGATACAGATGGCCCCCACGGTCAACGAATGTATCAACCATCTACTAGACGTGATTAGAGATACATCTAACATGGCTTCAAACAAAACAATTGAACTCATGGAGTAAGTAAAGCTGTGTAGTGAGAGAAATTGTCCAACAAATAAAGTGGTGCAGTAAGTAAATTTATGTAGTTAGTGAGGAGCGGTAAGTTAACTAACCAATCCTAGCCATGTCTTTCCCTTGAGCTATTAACTGACCAATCCTAGCGATGTCTTTTCCTTGAGCTATTAACTAACCAATCCTAGCGATGTCTTTTCCTTGAGATATTAACTAACCAATCCTAGCGATGTCTTTTCCTTGAGCTATTAACTAACCAATCCTAGCGATGTCTTTTCCTTGAGATATTAACTAACCAATCCTAGCGATGTCTTTCCCTTGAGCTATTAACTAACCAATCCTAGCGATGTCTTTTCCTTGAGCTATTAACTAACCAATCCTAGCGATGTCTTTTCCTTGAGCTATTAACTAACCAATCCTAGCCATGTCTTTCCCTTGAGCTATTAACTGACCAATCCTAGCGATGTCTTTTCCTTGAGCTATTAACTGACCAATCCTAGCCATGTCTTTCCCTTGAGCTATTAACTGACCAATCCTAGCGATGTCTTTTCCTTGAGCTATTAACTAACCAATCCTAGCCATGTCTTTCCCTTGAGCTATTAACTAACCAATCCTAGCGACGTCTTTCCCTTGAGATATTAACAATCATCCAGTTTACAGCATTCTCATATTATTATTATTTTTTTCCATCCAGAAGCACTTGAGCTTTCAGCTCTTCGGCTCGGTGCCATGGACATCGTAACCCTTCGGCTCGGTGCCACGAACACCGTAAATCTGGAGAACCTGTGGCTTTTTCTGCCAGCCCGCGGAATTTAACCCGCACTCACGGAGGGCTTGTCACACCGTCGTCCAACGCACTACGAGCACGCTGGGCAGGCGGGATTACTACTATTTATTTAAAACTAGTTATATACACCAATATATAGATATAAGGGGATCTTTGTGGAGAAGTGGCTAAGACGTTTGTCTTGCGTTCTGATGGTTGTAGGCTCCAATCCGAATCACGTCGCTCAGTTTACATGTGTAATTTATCAAGAGATCCTTATGATTGTTACTGGAGCCACGGAGTTTGCACTTTGTGCAACACACTCAGCAGGTGGCTTACCATTTCTATCGAGAGGGACGGACATGGGGAACATAGGGAAACCCGGTACAATAAAGTCAAGTCATCGCCTTGAGACACCAATATAAATTCTGAACTTTTTTAATGTAAAAATAAAAAACTATCACTAATGGAACTGCTCTCTCTATCGCGCTTGTGATTGCAATCATATCTAATTCTTCTTCTCTTCCACTATTTACTTCTTTATAGAAGCATTGAGGGAAGGTGAATGTAGTGATGTTGTGTGTGCTTGTTCTGATGTACTTTGTAAGCTGTTGTTTATTTTCTTAAGCTGTTATTGATGCCGTCGCTCCATCTTTTGCGTGGTCTTCCTCTTGCTCTGTACTTGTTACACTTTTTCAGTGCAGCTATCTGTCGTAGACGATACCAGGGCATTCTTATCAGGTGTTCAAACCATTTAATCTGTTGTTCTTTTATGAATTGCATGACTGGTTTCCCATCCAGTCTTCTGATTTCATTTCTAATTTTGTCTCTTATTGTCACACCTGCAGCTCTTCTACGGCATCTTATCTCCGTCGTTATCTTCTTCTTCTCTCGATCGTTCTTTTCGGCCGTTTTTATCAGTCTACTGTGATATATAAACAGCCAAACACCAAGAACCGGTGTACGTTCACAACCTTCACTACCATTTGGAGCTCTACTACTTATTCTTCGGAGGTGTGTTCGGTTTCAACCTGCTGTTTATTTACAAGCCCTATACGATCCATTCTGTCGTATATTTTGGCCCGGATCTACGCCTTTTCGATCATCTTTTTGCTGTAGCATTTATCTAATCTGAGCCATGGTGTATGGACGTCATCTCACTCTGTGATGGATGATTGGCGTCTGAAAAGTATTACCCTTAGTCAATGTTTGAGTCAATCCTTTGCATTATCAGCTTTACTTTTCTATCCACGATGAGTTTATCCAGAGTAGGAATATTATCAGCTTTATTTTTCTATATCCAAGATGAGTTTATCCTGAGTAGGAGTATTTTCAGATGTTTCGAGGCACGTGTCTGCACTTGATAATTTGCAAGTGTTTACTCTGTATTTTCCTGTTCCGGAATCAATAGACTGGGACTGCGTACAGATATTCTAGAAGGTAGTTTCAATCGGCGCTAGCAACGCAACTGAAATTTTGCGCTCGCCAACATCACCCACCTCAGTTCTTTCGGGGATGTTAGTTGTAAATGCAACAGTACCTTGCCCGGTTGTCCCAGGGAGGGCAGTTTCGTTAGACACTAAAACGCAACTTTAGAGTTTGAGCTCGACCCCAACTTTACCCAATAGGTTTCTCTACGCTTTGCCTCATGTACGGATTTTACCGCAATCTTCCCATGTATCGACACGATGCGTTAGAGTGTTTTCCAGAGACACTTATTGAGACCTTTGTTTTGTACTGGGTTTAAAACCTCTGCTGTGCTTTCCAATTTTCACCTACTCATCTGGGTTGTCCTTATCCGCTCACCCTTACGTTTACCACGCCTTCCTGTTGCACCATCGACATTGCGTGTCTGCCCTGTCTTTGGACTCAGCCGAGACTATTGATTTGTTTCGCATCGTTCTTTTTTATTTTTGCCCCACAGCTGGCAATTTGCTTGCGACCCTTTACTCCGGAGAAGTTGGGATTCCTTCACAGACGACTAGTTTCTTACGCTTCTATTGTTTCTTACCGTGCACACCTTCACATTGCCTCTAGCTTGTCCGGAGACAGAGCTAAATTCGTGCCTCCTCCACGCCATATGCGCCGTGCACGTTTGCCTCCACTCGTGCATTGTCCGCATTTGTGCTCGCTCTGCCCTGGTACCTGCCTCACCCTCTCCGTCAATTCCCACCGTGCTCACATTTGTCTCAGGGCTGCCGAACCTTGGACTTAACATCTCTGTCGTTATGATTCATGCTCATTAGCTGCTGTTATTGGCCATGTTTGACACTGATAAAGTGTTGGTCAAAAAATCGTTCTTATAAGATTTACTTTAGTTTTTAGCGGTTAATTTATTTCTTGTTGGTTCAAATTCTAGCACATTCTTAAATTATATTCCGCAGACTCTTCAGACGTCTCACGCTGGACACAATCCTCAGATGTGAGGTCGGACTAGATCAGAACTCTGTCAAGAATCCAGACGATCCATTTTTGAAACACTGCAAATGTGTCATTGATGACACTACCAAAATGCCGTGGTTATATTTACTGGGATGTGAGTTTTTAGATACTTAAGAGTACCTTTTCCAAAACACTGTCCTGGTCAACGAGCAAAATGTATTAAAACGCCAAGATTCTTCCAAAACGCACTTCTTCATCATTCCATTTTTTCGTCATATAATTATGAACAACCGTTAATATTGTCACGTCTACTAGATTGTTTTTTCAAGTAAAGGAACCCTTTTTCATACCCCGAGGTATATTGGGTAACACGGTGTTAGACATGTATTTTTCATTGACCGTCGGCAGACAAAGGGTGGTGTGGTAAACATCAAGTGGTTCGCCTTTACTTCCCAGTGCTTTCCTGGTACCCGATTCAGGCTGGGTCGACCTGAGAGCCGTTACGGTCGGAAAAATATTCCACGTCCATTGTGGAATTAAACGCGGACCACGCGCCTAAGACTCGAGCTCACTAACAACTGCGCTACTACAGCTCTCCTGCTATTAGATTACCTTGTACATAAATTAGCTCTTCTATCTGACCATCAGATCTGGCACTATGTTAAAGTATAATTCAGTAGATGTGATGCCATACAGTTTGATTATAGTTTCCTAATATCGCATCAGTAACCCATATGTATTTTTACAAAAGGACGATGGCACCACCCGTTCAGAAAGCAATGGCAAACTATTGAATGTAATAATGCCTAGAAAAATCACAAACAGTGTTTAAACAGCTGGGGTTGATTCGCAAAGTCCTGTAAAGGATATGCAATTAACCAACCCATATGTACAAATAGGTTTCCTTTTCGACAATATTCCTCTATTTATCAGAGATTAGGTTAAGACTAGCATTCTAATTCAATCTTAACAAAATATTTTGTTGCAGACACAACAATAAAAAATGAACATGTTGTTAGGAATAATTTCAGTAATATGTTCGTTTAGGAACGATGAAATAAAATAAAAATAATATAAATGTTGGTGATAGGTCCCAGCCATATGTTCCATTCAATGTTAGTGGTGAACCCTAGCCATGTGTTCCATTGATACAAGACATGAAAAGGAGAGAGAGAGAGAGAGAGAGAGAGAGAGAGAGAGAGAGAAGTAGCTGAACTCTATTATTAATATAGGCACATGTGATGTACGTTTGGAAAGAAATATTTTGTCTGGATAAAATATGTTTGAAATATGTATGAATGTGTGCTATTGTGTCCATACACAAGTGTCCTATCAGTGTGAATACACATATTCTATCAGTGTGGATACACATCTTCTATCAGTGCTGAAACACGTGTCCTATCAGCATTGATACATATGTACTATCAGTGAAGGTACATATGTCCTATCAGTGTGATATAATGCCCTATCAGTGAAGGTACACATGTCCTATCAGTGTGATATACATGCCCTATCAGTGCGGATACACATGCACTATCAGTGAACACACACATATTATATGAGTGTTGATACAAATGTCCTATCAGTACAGATACACATGTCCTATCAGTGTTGATACACATGTCCTATCAGTATGATATACCTGTCCTATCAGTGTTGATACACATGTCCTATCTGTGTGATATACCTGTCTTATCAGTGTTGATACACATGTCCTATCAGTGTGATATACCTGTCTTATCAGTGTTGATACACATGTCCTATCAGTGTAGATACACATGTCCTATTAGTGCAGATACACATGTCATATCAGTGTAATATATTGTCTAATCGGCACAGATACACATGTCCTATCAGTGTTGATACACATGTCCTATCAGTGTGATATACCTGTCTTATCAGTGTTGATACACATGTCCTATCAGTGTGATATACCTGTCTTATCAGTGTTGATACACATGTCCTATCAGTGTAGATACACATGTCCTATTAGTGCAGATACACATATCATATCAGTGTAATATATTGTCTAATCGGCACAGATACACATGTCCTATTAGTGCAGATACACATGTCCTATTAGTGCAGATACACATATCATATCAGTGTAATATATTGTCTAATCGGCACAGATACACATGTCCTATTAGTGCAGATACACATATCATATCAGTGTAATATATTGTCTAATCGGCACAGATACACATGTCCTATTAGTGCAGATACACATGTCCTATTAGTGCAGATACACATGTCCTATTAGTGCAGATACACATGTCCTATTAGTGCAGATACACATGTCCTATTAGTGCAGATACACATGTCCTATTAGTGCAGATACACATGTCCTATTAGTGCAGATACACATATCATATCAGTGTAATATATTGTCTAATCGGCACAGATACACATGTCCTATTAGCTTTATACACATATCCTAGCAATAGGAATGCACGTACTTGTTTATTATGGGGGCACGTGTGTTATCAGTCCGATACGTATCTCTCTTCTCTCTCTTCTCTTGAACCTTTTTCATACCACATAGTATATAGGGTAATACGGTGTTAGACCCGCATTTTTCATTGACCGTCGGCACACGATGGATGATGTTGTCAACATCACGCCGCCTGCCTTTACTTCCCAGTGTATTTTCTGGTATCCAATTGAGGCTTGGTTGACCTGAGAGCCGTTACGGTCGGAAAAAATGCCACACCTACCTGGGAAATTGAACCTGGACCACTAGCCTTAGAAGCGAGTTCACTAACAACTACACTACTTCGGCTGTCAGTCTGATAGGTATGCTCCAATAATAAACCTCTGGTCATTTTTTGTTGTTGTGTAAACAAATTGCCGATATTTGATCAACACTTACCGACAATCACCAATAATGATATTTATAACTCATAGTTCTGTTTCCCAACCTACACTGTGTCTGGATCGCCATCTACAAATTTCTACACAACATCAAGTTCAATCCTGTCTTCTGGTTGGAAGCCCGGATGCGAGACGTGGTTGTCATGCGAAGAAATATCCATACGGTAAGAAGCGTCCTATATCTTAAATGTTTGTGTTATTAATAAAATGTGAATATACTTTCTACATAGCTTTTACTAGGGAAAAGTCAAATATACTATCTACTTCCAACATTCTGCTATGTGCGTCTGTGACTTAGCGGTAGTAAGCGCGAACCCTAGAGAAATTAGTTCAAACTCTGCGGCGGACAGTTTTTCTTCAAAGAAATTTGTTCTAGTAGATCATTCCTGAAAATGAGAAACATTATCTGCAACAAGTCCTTGTCAATCCCAGTCAGAATGCAAGTTATTCAGTGCTACATAGAACCAATACTGACATACGGATGCGAGTCATGGACAATGAACAAAAAAAAAAAAAAATCTCTGAGGGCCACAGAAATGTGGTTTTATAGAAGAATGATGAGAATCCCATGGACAGATAAAAGGACTAATGTTGAGGTGCTGAATGAGATCAAGACACAGAGAAAGCTTATCATCAATATAAGAAAGAGACAGTCAATATTTTTCGGGCATGTGATGAGGAGGGGAGGTCTAGAACACATTGTGACAACCGGTAAAATCGAGGGTAGACGAGACAGGGAAGACAGAGAGAAAATGTTGGATGGCCTGACTTCATGGCACGGTAGAGCGTCAACATCTGAGTTGATAGCAAACACCAACGACAGAGATTTGTGGAGATCCATGATCGTCTACGCCAGCCAGCACGGCACCTGATGATGATGAGATTTTTATGAACTGTAAAAATAGGCCTCAACGTTCAGAAAGCAATGGCAAATTACTGAACTTATAAGTGGTGCATATTGGTTATTGGTTATTAAACTAACGCCATTACACTCCAGGCAGACCCATAGGTGCTCAGTCTCCCACAACAGATATCGAAGAGGTACATATAAAATCAACGATTCGTTTACTGTGGTTGATGGCAAGGTCATGTAGACGATATGTCACGATTTTCACACAAATTGATGAAACAAAGAAAGCAGTCAAATTCAAACAGAAAAGAGAATAATTATAGAACAAACAATGTATAACGTTAATATTATATTCATCTCGTACATTATACATTACACAGCGGACGCAAGAAATTTCTCCATAACGCTCTATCCTGGGCAACTCGTTTAATTTATTCTATGAAATTGAATCCAATATTGTTCGCCTCTATCAGTAATGTTTGTTTTATGGTGTATTTTATTGCTTGAACCCTTTGCCTCTCACTTAAATGCTTTATGATTCTTTAACCATTTATTCTCAGAGTATGCTCAGAGTATTCTCAGAATATATTTCTATCTTCTCTTTCTTATATCAGTTGTTACTAGTGGTTGACCAGACATTTCTAGGAAGTCATCACTTCTCTTGAATTTTTCCCATTTTATACTCATTATTTTTTGACTACCTTCCAAGATAATGCATAGAAAACCCTAACAGTAATATGGAATACAACATAATAAAAACTACAAAGGACTGGAAATTCCGAAGGACTGTTGGGGTGGCAAAGTTATGCTCAGAACAAGCTATTTGATGATGATGATGATAATGTAGTGTAAGAAATGTGTTGTAAGATGTAATGACAAGGAATGTTTCTGATGATTTATACATAATGTCTGTGCATTCAGAACCGTCGAGCTGACCTCATGCAGCAGATGTTGGATGCCCAGTTCTCTACCGATAGCGTCCAGGATATAGAGAATGAGGAATCAAAGCTGAACACCACAAGCCCGAAAACTTTGAGGTCCATGACAAACGAGGTAGTCTTTATGATACGTGTACTTTTTTTGTATCCAATCATTATATCATCATTTTACGTGGCTTTGGTATCTGTCTATATATGTTGACATCAGACGCATTGTTATGTTTCTTTCTTGTCGGGGTAATGTTTTATTACGTCAAATAATACCTTCTGTCCGCATCCTGATATCAACATTACCTTGTTTCTTCGACAGGAAATCGTCTCACATGCTCTACTGTTTCTGCTGGCCGGATATGAAACGACTAGTACTACACTGTCCTACATTTTCTTCGAGTTGTCCCAGAATCCTCAAGTCCAGCATCGATTACGTCACGAGGTCATGAATGTTCTTTCTCGTGGCTATAATAAAATCGACTACGATGACCTGAAGAAGCTGACCTACCTAGACTACGTCATTTGGGAAACCCTGCGAAAATACCCACTAGCAAGCACGTGAGAAAAATAACTTTTAGTAACTTGAATACTTGATTATAATTTGATCACACTAGTCATCTTGTAATTGTATTATTTACAAACTTGTAAGAAAGAAAGAAAGAAAGTTGACACTGAACCTTCCTTGAATTACATTGAGAAACAAAGAATAAAGTGGTTTGGCCACTTAAAAAGAATGCATCCAAACTCTACAGTATACAGTCCTCTACAACAGAACAAAAGCACATAAGGAAAGAAGGCGAGAGGAAGACCACGAAAAAGATGGTTAGATAGAATCCTGTCAAGGTGCAAAAATAACAATCACACAAGCCACCAGAACAGCGCAAGACAAAAACAGAAAACCACGACACTGGGCAACATCCCGATAGCAGTGTGACGACAAAAGAAGAAGACAAGCTTGTACGTCCGGTTTTCAATTGGTTCATCATCCAATAGTTATCATGAGCAGAACTTTGCCAACCTAACAGTCCTTCGGAATTTATCTCTCTGATATGTCAGGTGTTCTTCATCCGCTGTCGTAACGCCCAAATCATGTATCACATCCCGAACCTATCTTCTACGTAGTCTATCTTCTCTTATTTGCCGGGATACCTTCCTCCATAATTGTCCTCTCCGGCCCTTCATGTCTTTTTATGTGTCCAAAATACTTCAATGTTCTTATATTCTTTTGTAGCACAAATCAGTTTTTGTTTGGTTTTGAGATCTTGTTTGATGTACCTATTTGTTCTCTTCTATGTCCGTGCATAAGGAGGACTCTTCTGTTAATAATAACTACTGAATTCTCCGAAAGAAGTTAATTCTTATTTTTCATGTTTGTTGGCCTACACGCTCTGATAAAACCAATAAAAGGTTCGCCTTAGGTTGAAAGGGCGTGCCTCGGCTTAAAGAGGCTTTAATCCCCTACTAAACAAACAAACAAATTGAAAAGCATTTTTTTTAACACTGCCTTATTAAATGTCTATTACCTATATATTGATACTGGGTAGATGCATGCTTTTAGCACTACAATCTTTGTTGTTATATCAGCTCCATTCCATACTGTTTTAGTTAAGTTTGATTAGTTAGTGAGTCGATATCATAGCACTCTGGACAGTCTAACAAGTGCCCAGTCTTCCCCAGCAGATACTATGTGCCATCTCCACATCAAAAAAAATGTGCCCAGTATCCCCATAAAAAAATATGTCCCCAGTCTCTCCAGAAGAGAATATTTGTTTAGTCTCCCTCAGCAGATGTAGAAGAGTGTGCATGCTGATGGTTCTTATGACTTCCTCGTTTAACATACTCGCTAAGCTGTGATGCACGTGGCTAGTAATATTCTTGCAAAGTGTGATTTCAAATTCCCTAGATGGCAGTATGGATGCTTCTGTAGTTGTCGTATCCTCATCCAACAGGAGGTTGGTAAGCAACTGAAAGATGCCCACATTTGCTATCTTCAACACTAAAGTCTGCGTGTGTTATTTTAATACAAGATCTTTCTTCTTCGAACGCCCTATATTGACCACTTGTTAACCACTCTGTGTGATTTTGATGTGATCTGAGCCTAAGAGCGAGTGTTCGTTGTGCCAGTTATGCGCCTACAAGTAGACCAGCACATCCGATTTCTGCGATGCTTTTTATTTACTAGGTAGCTTCCTAGGCCCTACAACAGTCGCCTTTTACGACATGCTTTGTAGGTCACAGTGTCAATATTCTTTGCTCCTCCTGTTGGCATCGGCAACACACGGGTGGTGCAAGACCAGACTGCTTTCTCATTACAGCACAAACACTTGCATTTGCATGAACAATAGATACGTAAATTAATTACAATATGTCCCCTGAAACATGTTCAGAATGAGTGTTTAGTGTGTAGTGTTTTTTTGTTTGGTTTTTTTCGATCCAGAAGCACTTGAGCTTTTCAGCTCTTCGGCTCGGTACCATGGACATCGTAACCCTTCGGTTCGGTACCACGAACACCGTAAATCTGGGGAATCTGTGGTTTTTTCTGCCATCCCGCGGAATTGAACCCGCACACACAGAGGGATAGTCACCCGTAGTCCAAACGAACACGCTGGGCAGACGGGCATGTGTGTAGTGTAAAGCAGCGCTGTCCAACGTGGTACCGCGGCGCCATTGCGATCTCTTATACATTTATGGCGCTCTATTTTACACTAAAATGATAAAAATAACAGAGCAGTTCACCTATTTAGGTAGCAATTTTGATTGCACAGGAAATGTTAAAAAGAAATTATGATACGAATTAGCAAAGCAACATCAGCTTTGAAAAGTCTAAATAAAATATGGAACTGCAAATTATATAGTACTAGCTAATTAACCCGGCTCCGCACGGGTGAAAGTTGTTATTAATCCTTGATGAGGAATTGGGTAAGCCTTTCCAAATGATGTCATCTAAATAGCATGAATTGTATTTTCTGATATTTTTTAAAGAAGTGGTTTGAACGCGGTATGTCGTCGTTAAACGATTTTAGCGGTTCGAGTTGTTCTTGTAATGCTTCACGTCTAATCAAAGTAGCGTCTTCGCATTCTTTTTAATTATTTTAAAATTTCTATGTGTAGTTTGAAACATAAAAGTGAAGCTGTAATGACACAGAAACGCAACGAAACTAAGGGATGTAATCCATGCCTATGTTGTAGAGGCCATCTGGCAATTTTTTGATTATATCCCTTTGACCGTTAAGCTTTCTTAACCGCATTAATAAAATGGCTGACTTAAAGTTGATAGACATTATAAATTGATTTAAATTTAATTGTAAAGCTAATATTGATCCTATTTCGACACAGTTTCTTGTGCTAATCAAAACTTTTGAAGATACAATTTTGTGGGAAAAATGGTGAATATTGGATATAAACTGAAGGTTTCTATAGGCGGGCACACATCGAGACATTCCCCTTTATATTATTAGATTAAAACTAAATTACAAATTTTCAATTCAAATGTTATATCAATCCTAACATATGCCAGCGAGAGTTGGAAAATGACTAAAGATATAGAAAGCAAGTTGAATGCATTTGAAAAAGATGTCTGCGAAAAATAATGAATATAAAATAGAACGAATTCGGGAGAAATGATGAAATCAGAGACATGTCTGGTCAACCACTAGTGACAACTGTTATAAGAGAGAGAAGATGAAGATATTGTTGGACACACCTTGAGGAGAAAAAATCAACGAATATCAAAGCAGGCATTGAAGTGGGATGAAAATGGTTTAAGAAAGAGAGGTCGACCTAAGGTCGGCCCTGAAACGAACTTTGCTGAGAGAGGCAAGAGGTATCGGTCTCAGTTCCATGGAGGAGATTGGGCGAGTTGCCCAGGATAGAGCAGTATGAAGAAGTTACTCGCAGGCCCTATGTAACGTATAACGGTGCGAGAGGAATTATTATTATTATTATTATTATTTTACACTGCCGGCTTTAACATTATTCAGATTTCTCAAGAAAATATTATTTTTGTTGGTGTTTTTTTTGTATCACTCCTATGAACATGATCTTCCCGCTTTTGCAATCTTGATTTCTTTTGTACCTGTTCTACTATCTCTTAGCCCCACCCTTTGCTTTTTTTTCACCGTAGAAAGCGTCTGTATCTTAACTATATTAACATTACCCTTGTTTCTTTTAGTAGTAGCAGTAGTATTGTAATCATTACATGGCGCCCACATTTCCACAACCGTCAGATGCGTCTCAATATATAAAAACTTTGGACAGTACTGGTCTAAAGACTAAGGATTGACTTCATTGCACCTGGGTTTTCCCCATATGGGACAGTCCCTGTCCACAGAAATGACATACCACCTGCTGAGCGCATTGCACAAAGCCCAACTCTGTTTTCATGTTGTCTTCATATTGTTATATTTGATGCATATTGTTCAACTGTATTCATATTGTCTTCATATTGTTATACTTGATGCATATTGTTCAACTGTATTCATATTGTCTTCATATTGTTATATTTGATGTATATTGTTCAACTGTATTCATATTGTTATATTTGATGTATATTGTTCAACTGTATTCATATTATTATATTTGATGTATATTGTTCAACTGTATTCATATTATTATATTTGATGTATATTGTTCAACTGTATTCATATTATTATATTTGATGTATATTGTTCAACTATATTCATATTGTTATATTTGATGCATATTGTTCAACTGTATTCATATTATTATATTTGATGCATATTGTTCAACTGTATTCATATTGTTATATTTGATGTGTATTGTTCAACTGTATTCATATTGTTATATTTGATGCATATTGTTCAACTGTATTCATATTGTTATATTTTATGCATATTGTTCAACTGTATTCATGTTGTCTTCATATTGTTATATTTGATGCATATTGTTCAACTGTATTCATATTGTTATATTTTATGCATATTGTTCAACTGTATTCATGTTGTCTTCATATTGTTATATTTGATGCATATTGTTCAACTGTATTCATATTGTCTTCATATTGTTATATTTGATGCATATTGTTCAACTGTATTCATATTGTGTTCATATTGTTATATTTGATGCATATTGTTCAACTGTATTCATATTGTCTTCATATTGTTATATTTGATGCATATTGTTCAACTGTATTCATATTGTCTTCACCCGTGTATTGCTGAGGCTCGCAAGGAGAGCAAAGAATTGTAACACTACGACCAACAAGGCATGTCGTAAGGGTGACTGAGGTAGGGGATCTAGGAAAACTACCCTAGTAAATAAAAAGCGCGAGAAATCGGATGTGCTGGCCTACATGTAGGCGCATAACTGGCACAATGAACACTCGCTCTTAGGCTCAGATCACATACAAATCACGCAGAGTGGTTAAGTGGTCGATATAGGGCGTTCGAAGAAGAATAAGATATTGCATGCATATTATTCAACTGTATTTATGTTGTCTTCACATTGTTATATTACATGCAAATGCATAGCATAATTGCTCTCTACATATATAATTTGCAAAACCTTGTAACATGTAGGTATACGTTACAGGGTGACTGCTAGACGGTGTATGAATGACTGTACCATTGGAGGATTGAACATTCCAGCCGGGATGTTGGTACATGCAAACATGTGGGATATTCATTACGATCCTAGACATTGGGGCCAGGACCTCACAAATTGATCCTCTAAGGTACTGTTCATATTCTGAATTCATCAGTAGTTATGCATTAAACAAAACAGATATTATTATTGTTCTAGATATAACCTTTAACCTGTTCAACATAGCATATTTAATCTTTTCTATACAGCATCTTCAACCCTTTCAATTAGCGAATATTTTACATGATTAATAGACTCTACCTTGCATTTTGTTCTATACCAACATAGTCTTGTTGGTTACTGAACTGATATCACAGCACTCCGGGCAGACCCATAGGTCCTCAACCTTCCCCGACATTGAATATTGCATGCATAATGATGGTTCCCTTGGCTCACTGGTTAAACACTCGCCTCTCTCTCTCTGCCCCTCAAGCATCCAGTTCTACTTATCCAACATGTAATTCCAAACTCCTTAAATCACTGAGTTGATTCAACATCAATTTTAGTGCAAGAAGTGAGAAAGGTACTAATTGAATATCAACATGAAAATTAAATGTATATTTCTTATGCATGTCTTAACATCTGGAATCATATACAGTTCTAGTGACATAACTTATACTTTGATTTTTTCCACAGATTCACCCCAGAAAGACGAAAGCAGAGACACCCAAGTGCATGGATGCCCTTTGGAAGCGGTCCCAGATCCTGCGCAGGACTGAGATTTGCATTGCTCCAGCTCAAAATGGTAGTAGCCAAAGTGTTGAGAGACTTTGACTTTCATCCCTCAGAATGCCAGACACTGGAGCTAAAGGAGGGCGCTACAATTTTACCAGCTGATGGTGTCCGTCTAGCTACCATGAGAAGACGCTCAGCTATGACAGAAGCAGGTTTAAGACGGGGATCACTAATGACTGGAATTCCCTTATCTGAATGGACGAGTATGAGACGGGCATCGATGAGAGTACAAGATTCTGTTGATGATGTTTATACAGCAGGGGAAGAAATTGGAGAAATTATAACAACTACAACTAAAGAAGAATCTCTGCCTGAAATGTTCAGTCATCATGATCTTGGACTCAATGCCATAAGAAGAAACTCTAATAGGGATAAGTGCTCTGTTCGCAAGAATTCCATCCTAGAGAATGAGCTTATGAGCGAGGGCATCGAGTTGATGAATGGAGTTTCAGTTAGGCAAGGCCGCGACCTGATTACTTTGGAATCTCTCAATAAGGGAATCGGCTTTCTTCGTAGAGCTTCCATGTGTGACAGTAAGAACCCATCTGATGGAAAAGATTTTCACAGTCTTAACTTTTCTCAGAAGAATAAATTACCAAGAACAATAGTGGCATCACACGAGAATGAACTTGACATCACAATGGGACTGTCCACCATGCCGGAAGATATTCTAGGAGAGATGCCACATCTGAAATCCAGTCAGACTTTAAGAAGAGGCTCAGCAATCCCGGAACTTCAGTCTGTGAAAGAAATGGTCCCCATTGAGATATTCAAGACCAGAAGCTATAACCACAGTCCTAACTACACAGCCGATGTACTGAATGAAGAGTATTTCAAGGAAGGGATTGATGTCAAGACAAATAAACTTCGCCAAAGACGTGGCTCTGGCTAGGACCACAAGAAATCCAGGATCTTCTGGTCATGATTTACCAAGCAAATATGCAACAATTGCAACACAACACTTTTACACAATATTCCACCACAAAAACTTGTTAATATCAAACTAATCAATAATTAAATCGTAATGCTTGAAATTTGTGTGAATACACACTGCTTCCAGTCTACTGCACGCTTGGTTTCAGTTTAAATCCATCATGTTCCCAAGTGACAAGAGGTCGAAGTTAAAATGAAGTTCACATATAGGACATATACAAGAAGTATCTATATCTCTGTGTTCGATTGATTGATTTGATTTATTGGACCATCATCACTGCACTTCGGGGAATAACCATGTGTGCTTCGATCTCTTTCGTACATAGGAAGATTTCCACGACAGTGCACAAACTCTGTAGCACAGGTGAGGGTTCCCTGATAACTTAAACTAAAAGGAAACTTCTATCAATTTATTTTTAAAAGGTCACATCTCTGTTATGGAAGTTTATTAAAAAGATATCCACATCTGTTATGGAAGTTTATTTAAAAAGGTATTCACATCTATTATGGAATTTTATAAAAAGTATTCACATCTATTATGGAATTTTATAAAAAGTATCCACATCTGTTATGGAATTTTATAAAAAGTATCCACATCTGTTATGGAATTTTATAAAAAGAATTCACATCTATTATGGAATTTTATAAAAAGTATTCCCGTCTATTATGGAATTTTATAAAAAGTATTCACATCTCTGTTATGGAATTTTATAAAAAGTATTCACATCTATTATAGAATTTTATAAAATGTATCCACATCTGTTATGGAATTTTATAAAAAGTATTCACGTCTATTATGGAATTTTATAAAAAGTATCCACATCTGTTATGGAATTTTATAAAAAGTATTCACATCTGTTATGGAAGTTTATAAAAAGTATTCACATCTCTGTTATGAAATTTTATTAAAAAAGTATCCACATCTGTTATGGAAGTTTATTAAAAAAGTATTCACATCTCTGTTATGGAATTTTATTTTAAAAGTATTCACATCTGTTATGGAAGTTTATTTAAAAAAGTATTCATATCTTTGTTATGGAAGTTTATTTAAAAAAGTATTCACATCTCTGTTATGGAATTTTATTTAAAATGTATTCACATCTCTGTTATGAAATTTTATAAAAAGTATTCACATCTGTTATGGAATTTTATAAAAAGTATTCACATCTGTTATGGAAGTTTATAAAAAGTATTCATATCTCTCTATACAGTGTTCACATCTCCTTACAATATTTTCATGTAGATGGAAATTGTAATAAATGTTATCAGTCCAATTTTATATCAATGACTGACCTATGGTATTGCATCTATGTGTATTTACCAGATATTTGGAGATGGTTGGAGTCCATCTGCTTGTAAATTTCATAATGAGATAGAAATACTGTGTGCGAACTTCATTCCGAAATGTAGACACAGCTTGTAAACTTCATACAGAAATGTAGACACAGCTTGTAAACTTCATACAGAAATGTAGACACAGCTTGTAAACTTCATACAGAAATGTAGACACAGCTTGTAACCTTCATACAGAAAAGTAGACAGCTTGTAAACTTCATACAAAAATGTAGACACAGCTTGTAACCTTCATACAGAAATGTAGACAGCTTGTAAAATTCATACAGAAATGTAGACAGCTTGTAAACTTCATACAGAAAAGTAGACACAGCTTGTAAACTTCATACAGAAATGTAGACACAGATTGTAAACTTCATACAGAAAAGTAGATACAGCTTGTAAACTTCATACAGAAATGTAGACAGCTTGTAAACTTCATACAGAAAAGTAGACAGCTTGTAAACTTCATACAGAAAAGTAGACAGCTTGTAAACTTCATACAAAAATGTAGACACAGATTGTAAACTTCATACAGAAATGTAGACACAGATTGTAAACTTCATACAGAAAAGTAGACAGCTTGTAAACTTCATACAAAAATGTAGACACAGCTTGTAAACTTCATACAAAAATGTAGACACAGCTTGTAAACTTCATACAGAAATGTAGGCACAGCTTGTAAACTTCATACAGAAATGTAGACACAGCTTGTAAACTTCATACAGAAATGTAGACACAGCTTGTAAACTTCATACAGAAAAGTAGACACAGCTTGTAAACTTCATACAGAAAAGTAGACACAGCTTGTAAACTTCATACAGAAATGTAGACACAGCTTGTAAACTTCATACAGAAATGTAGACACAGATTGTAAACTTCATACAGAAAAGTAGATACAGCTTGTAAACTTCATACATAAATGTAGACATTACTAGTTTAGGACAAATGTCAGTCTTTCAGTTTTTGTATACAATATTAGATTTATGGCTTGTATCACTTGGTATGTCATTGTGTGCAGAATGACTGGAGTTATCTTGATTACTGTTACTTAAAATATTGTTTTCTTCTAGATAAGACATATTTTATTACACGTTTACAACTTACCTGTTGAAAACTTACTTTTTGAAAATATACCTGTAAAAAAAGATACCTGTGAATACTAAAGCACATTTTATAAGAAATATTTTTTTGTCAAATTATGCTTTACATGTCAAACATGGTCTCCACAGCAGCTAATGAGATGAAAATCGTCACAATAAAGATTAGATGTCTTCGAAAATCTGCAAGAATAACAATGAGAAATAAAATTAGAAATGAAGAAACTTTTTTTTTCTTTTTCTTCGTCTGCTATGAATTCACTGTGAATTCAGGCATAATATTGCACCTAATATGGCTGCTTGATTTTTGTGTGACAGTTTGCTTTCACAAGTGTCCCTTGCCATTCGGGCAAGCATTAATCCGACTTCAGACGTAATGAAGAAATTATAAGATGTCTAAAAATGAAACCTATCATACAATTCATCACAGAACAAGGGATTAAATGGTTTGGTCACCTGACAAGAATGCCCTGGAATCTTCCACAGAGAGCTACATACAAAAACATTATGAATACAGAAAAAGAGGAAACCAAGCAAAAGATGGAATATGGAATGCTCCCAATGGATGATCTCAAAGCAAAAGTTATACACAAACATGCAAAAGTGGCCATCCAACATGTCAGTAACAAAAGGATAAAGAAGGTTAAGATAACAACCGAAAGAAACCTTAAAGTAGAGCAAATTAAACGACTAATACCAAACAAATTGAGGCATCAGTTCTAAACCTCTTTTATTACCCCAGACAAACATCTTAGTTGCCATGGACGCCAAAATATGAAAATATATGAAGATATCCAGGAATTAATTATCTGTGTGTTGACAATAGTAAACAATATCTGCAATTGTATAATTTAGTGCAAATGTCTGGTTAATAAACAAGAAATAATAATATGAAAATAACATGTTCTCTTACTGCCAAATTTGAATAAATCTGCAACTCAGAAAATTAATTTATTTTCATTAAATATCAATAATTACCCAATCTAGAGAAGTATCATCAGTTGTTAACACAAATAACATTTTAATAAAAGTTGATAGCGTTCATAAAGTGAGAGTGAGGCAAGGCCAACTAACATTCATTTTAATGATATTTATTCAATATATTATCTTCTATGACATGATCAACCAGGTTACTCACTGGCTCCAACCACAAGAAACTTCTATCTATCTTCATTCTGTCCAGTCAAGTATTTAGACTGTTTGGTCTGCATCCTTTGATATTTAACTCAGTGGTCAGTTCACTAGTGTTTTCAGAAGTATGTAATCACAAATGTCAGTCCAGTTTTGATGTCCAGTCACTTGCATGACCCGCTTAAATTCCCACCAAGACGCCTGTTTAATCAGAATTTATCTAACAGTATAAACATTGTCTAAAATAACTTGTGCAGTATTTGCCCTGTTTCTGTCTTTCTATTTTTAATATCTTTCTATTGATCATGTTTATTTTAAATATAAAAGCTCATATTTCTTCCCGCCTTTGTGGACCCCTTAACGAAGCTTATAGACCCACAAAAAAGCCTTGTGGACAGCCTGAGATAACCTTGCGGATGGCCTGAGATAACCTCACGGACCTCAGTGTCCACAGACCACAAGTTAAGAGCCGCTGACTAGGTATTTTTTTTTAAAACACAATTCAATATTGCAGGTCTGGGACTTGTGACCAACATAGGAATTAAAAAAGTGTTCCTTCTTTGTGTATGACTTCACCGACTTTTCACAACATTTTGAGCTGGAGTCACGAGTTTTAGTTTCCTTACTAAGCATATCTTCCTGCCACCAAAAGTATTCAGAGCACCCATGCTTCAAGATTTTAGTTAGTAGGATGTAGGTGGGGCACTACAATGTTAATAGCTTTGCATCCCTACCACATAGAGATGAGAAAGAATGTATTTCAAATCTGATATATGAGACAATCATCATCATCATTGGCCTCTTTGTCTCAGGAGACAATAGGTGTTGCGTCACGTAGTATGAGACAATAATGTTACAGAAAGCTGGTAAAGATATGCTGTGGACAAGAGAGGCCCAATACAGATTATGTTTTACTTGATGTTAGCTTTAAAAAAAAACAACGATGTCCATTCTAACACTTTAGCAATATTTTGTTATTGTTGCATTGTCAAACACCAAATAAAACAACAGGTCATGGATTAAACTGTAATTAAAACACCTGATTTTGTTATATTGTTAGTATTTCAGAGTCTGACAACAATTATGTGACACGTTGGATTAGTCCAGATGATGCACTTCTAGTCCATTCCTATGATGGAACAATTATGTCAATTGGACACCGCCAAATCACAGGTAACATTCAAATACGAGGAATTCAAAAGTAATGCACCACATCGGTTTTTCTCAGCTAATAATAAAGATAGAAGTAGGAAATTATGCACAATTCAAATATGGCGTATACCAATTGTGTGTACCACATTGCACTGCAATTCGTTAAATATTAATTTATTGCTGTAGAGAAGGAAACTGTTGTGAACATTCACAAGCGTCTATATGATGTGTATGGAAACCTTGCAACTGACATAAGTACCGTAAGTTGCTGGGTACAGATAATAAAAGAATCAGGAAGTGGAGATACGGAACTACATGATCTGTTGCATTGTGGATCCATGGACGTCCTGCCAAAGCCACCAAATCAGAAATGGTGAAATGCGCTGAGAGCATTTTTAAAAATGATAGGCAAATCACTACTCAACAATTAGCCTTACAACTGTCAGTCTGCAATGGTATCGAAAATGTGGTTATAAAAAGACTTGGATTCTCTATGGTTTATGCAAGATGGGTTCTTCAAAATCTCACAATTGGCCACTGAATGCAAAGGAAAGCAATTTGTTCTGAGTTTTGGGTGAATTTCAATGCTGAATGGAGATAATTTTTGGCTAAGATCATTATATTTGATGAAACCTGGGCCTATCATTTTGAACCTGAGACAAAACGACAATAACCATGAAGAAAGGAATTCAGGACAACTCCTTTTGCCTAAAAAGTCATATCACTATCTTTTGTGACATTGAAGGTGTGATTCGCGTGGATGTTATGCCAAGAGGAGAGACAATTCGCAAGCTTACATTAACATAGTGAAAAAGCTAAATAGGAGTTTCAGCAGAGTTCGGCGGCACAAGAATCCAGCAGACCAGCTTCTTCTTCATGACGACACATGCCTTTACACAAGTCTGGCGACACATGAAGCAATCACCAAATTTGATTGGACTGTACTACCCCATCCACCCTATAGTCTTGATTTGGCACCATCTCATTTTCAACTGTTTGGTCCACTTAAAGATGCAGTCCGTGGGACACGGTTTGAAGATGATGAGAGAGTAATTCAAACAGCAAAGACAAGGTTACATTATGAAAACAAAATCTGGTACATGCTAGATATACATGCCCTCGTTTCGTGCTGACACAAAGCTGTACAAATTGATGGAGATTATGTTGAATAATGAAAAAAAAATGAAAATCGTGGCATCTCCTTTAGTCATCAACCGTAGTATACGAGTAGATTTTCTAGGCCTGTTTATGTGTTCAGTAGTTTGCTATTGCTTTCTGAAAGGTGAGGTCTATTTTTACCATTCTTTTACATGGGAACGAATTTGCTTCCAAACTGCCCACCGCAGAGTTTGAACCAGTTACACTTGGGCTGTGATAGAGCTCACTACTAATTAAGCTACAAAAGACTTGCTCATGTATATTGTGAATAAATTTCATGCTTTTTGCTTAAACAGTTCGTGAGAAAACCAATGTGGCGCAATACTTTCTGAATACCTCTGGTCATCAGACCAGTCATCGAATGGCAGCCCCCACATACAAATGATCCTCTTATTGTTGATAGAAGCACAGTTTAAGACTACTCAATATCAGAAGCTATCTAAACATACAAAGATATCCTGAAGTCAATGAGACATCAATGACTCTTAACAAGTTTAGTATCAATGGACAGATAAGAAAACTCTTAAACTATAGGCCACATTTCAATTGAACATTAAATTGTTCAATAAATTATCATCACCACGTGTGTGCAGGCTGGGCTAGAGGATTATGAATCTCCAGAAAAGTCTGCCCGAAATACTCAATTCCAATGTTTTTATTTTTCGTGTCATGAAGTTAGAATTTGTCTCTTCTTGTCATCCTTTGTCTTGTCTACCATTGATTTTGTTGGTTGTCATAATGTTAGAAACCTTTCATCATGATTGACATTTTCTATTATTGATAATGAGTTTCTGTAGGAGTAGCCCCAGGGGCAGACAGCGGATGACAAGTAACTCAGTTTATAGAATACATAAATAACTTAGTAGACTATGTGTTGAACTCTCTAAACAGAAGGGCAACACATGACAACAAGACATCTACGTAGGAAAAACCAAATGACGTAAGGTAGTGACAGCTTAGGAACGGAGGTTAGCGGAGAAAACAATAACACTGGACACAAACAGACGTGGTTGTATGATTTCTGCAATAAAAGCTGTAATATGAAGTCTCAAAGAATAGTCTGTCTTTTATAAATCGTCATGTGGTTGACAGTACAATGTGGTACAAACCTTCAAGTCATATGTTCTCATACAACCCATCGATGTGATCAATCATAAATGTCATCATAGACGTTTACAATGTATTGCATGTTTGTCAGTTGTCAACTAGCCAATGTCGTGAGCGTACATGCCGCCACCAGATACCTCAGTACATAAACATCATTATTAAAGACAAGTAGTTACCAGCGATCATCAACAACCCCCAGCAGCAATCGTCAACATTTCCTTTATGCATTAACATATTTCAGGTCACATTTAATCTGAACATTATACTGTTCATTTTGAAGCTATGTAGTTATTGGTTAATCACAGCATGCAGGGCAGATCATTAGGTGCAGAATTATATTTTCTTATGTTGATATTGAGTTCATTTATGCATTAACATATTTTAGGTCATATTTAATCTGAACATTATACAATTCATTCTCTCTCTCGCGATCACCCTTAGACTGATGTACCAGATTTCCCATAAATCAAATTCACGTGGAAACTTGATTCATACAGCCTTAGCATGGGTGGAGTTCGTCACATCTTCAGCGCCATTTGGAGCTCTGGTGCTTATCCTTCGGTGATTTGTCCGGTTTCAGCCAGCGTTTAATGGGTTCGCTCTCCATCAGCCTTTGGCTGTTCCCAGCCTACCTGCAAGGCAGCAGGTTGTACTGTTCATTCTGAAACTATACAGAGAACTTGCTTAAATATAAACCCTGAAACATTGCTTCGATGCCAGAAATACACATTAATTGGCAGACATAGCATTTTATTTTATTTTTTCACTGGTTATGAAAGCACATAATATCGCACATCTGACTGATTTTTGCATGAAAGCTAGCTGTCCTTACCATCAGTGTCCTTCACCATTCAGGCGAGCCTTACTTGAACTTTTGAGATACTTGTAATTTAGATTCTCAAGTTACCGATCAGATTACATGTAGTCCAACGGCATACCATGTGCTCCTAAACATTTTTGTGTGCCCAAGTTAGCTTTGAGCCAACATGGCATGTAGTTACTAGCAAAGCATGTTATTGACTCTGCTATCGGTGCCCAACACAGCATTTGAAAGAAAGTTACTTGGCTGGTCAGTCAATAGAAGACTTGAATCCCTACATCGGATAAACCATTTTTTTTTAATTGGAAGGAACTGTGTTAGTGCTAAACATATGTGTATGAGCAGTTGTTGAATCAGTGTTGGTTCTATATGTGTTTGGTAGAAACTATGAGAGTGGGTGTCAAACAGAATATGAGCATGTTAAATGTCTAGATAGTATGGGCGTATGTAAAATATGACATGATAGACTTGCCACCATATGGTGTACAACAGACTTGATGCTATAAGGCACAGAACATAGACTTAGAAACAATATGACACACAGAGTATGAAGGAACAAAGTAAAGGCACCCTTTTATACCACATGGTATATATAGAGTAATACGGTGTAATGCACATATTTTTCATTGACTGTCGGCACACGATGAGTGATGTGGTCAACATCATGCTGGCCACCTTTACTTCCCAGTGATTTTCCTGGGAATCAATTGAGGCTGGGTCGATCTGAGAACTGTTAATGTCAGAAAAAATTCCAATCTAACTGTGGAATTAAACCCAGAACACTAGCTTCAGAAGCGAGTTAACTAACAACTATTCTATTGTGGCCATCACATAGAGGATATACTTGACACTATATGGCACAGAACATAGACCATACAATATACAACAGAAATTTGACACAATATGATACAGAACACATAATACACATAGAATAAAGACTTCATACTGTATGGCACAGAACAGAGACATGACACAATACATAACAATAACATTGACATGACGCAAAATGACATAGACCATAGACAAGAAAACTACTTGCAGATCCAAACATAGTTCATCTAGCTTCAATAGAGACCATCACAGGTCATGATATATCTTTATTCATTGCATTGTCCTTTTATTTACTTCTGTATACATTCAAAATCATGAAGAGAAAAAGGTGCATGAGAATGTATGTGAAACAAATTATGTATGCACAATTCTAAAGCAGCATAGAAAAAAATGTGTAAAATAACTCCCAACTTTCTATTCACTCTGTATGGAATAGACAGAGAATTCATTTCTCAATCTGATTCTGTTAATCACATATAAACAGCTAGCATCTACATTCTGTGCAACAAATGTCATTACAATCCACTCTGTGGATCAGAGACAATAAATTACCATTCACTCGGTGGATTACAGGCTGACAACATTTCCCAGTGAATTACAAGACAAACTTCCCATGCTCTCTCTCTGTTGATCACAGACAGACACTTCCCACCCTCTCTCGCTGTTGATCACAGACAGACACTTCACATCCTCTCTCTGCTGACCACAGAAAAGACAAATTTCCCATCCTCTCTCCCTGGACCACAGACAGATTTCCCATCCTCTCTCCCTGGACCACAGACAGACAAAATTCCCATCCTCTCTCCCTGGACCACAGACAGACAAATTTCCCATCCTCTCTCTCTGGACCACAGACAAATTCTCCATCCTCTCTCTGTTGACCACAAACAAACTTCCCATTCTCTCTTTCTGGACCACAGACACATTTCCCATCCTCACTGATTTTGGATCACAAACAAACTTCCCATCCTCTCTTTCTCTGTGGATCATATTCAATGTACATATTTACAATCCACTCATGCCAGCTTCATAAATGAGACCAAAAATAAAAAATAGCTTATGAATGTGGATAGTAAACATGGGGATAGATCGTGATCCAGTCACAGATCCGTACTGGCACATTTAACATAATAAATGTAAGCAAGTATGTCTCTTATGTCCCTACACAAAAATATCAGAAATATAAACTCTGTTTTAGCATATAAGCTAAGTTTCTACTACAGATGTCCCACAATTCCAAGCATTTAATATGTAGTCAAACTCTGTTATAACGATTGCCACAGGATTGTTTAGTTTTGCTCTTTATTGCTGGTGATTGTAATATCCATGAAGACAAAAGCATGCATGCGTATGGAAAATTAACTAATAAATTTTCATTAAACATAAATAATCATATAAAAAGTACTCACAGCTGCACCAGAATAGCTTAATCACTTCCAATTATACAAAAATTAGTCAAAAGTAGACTGTGCCACAGATTTCCCGTTGACTCCTCTCAAGATTTCTCTTATTGCACTTACTGCACTAAAAACATCAGGAATGTCAACGTTTACAAAAACAAAACAATCCTCCATTACTTTATATTTTTAATGCAACAAGTTATTTTTCAGACTTGCCAATAGCAAAAAAAGTGATGTGCTTTTGTTAACCATTTCACTCCGCAATATTTTTTTTTACCTTTAGATGCACTTATATTGTAATGTAAACGGAATTAGCAGACGTCTGTAGCTTAAGCAGGCTCGATCACAACCTAAGCGTACCTAGTTCAAACTCCACGGTGGACAGTTTGGAAGCAAATTCGTTCCCGTGAAATTTTACGAATGGTAAAATAGACCTCACCGTTCAGAAAGCAATGGCAAACTACTGAAAGTATAAGTAGTGCCTAGAAAATTGACTCCTCATTTACTGTGGTTGATGGCTAAGTTCTGTAAAAGGATATGCCACGATTTTTATTTTATACTGAATTAGCCAGTATACTGTCTTTGGGTCATCTTAACAAATACCCCGAGCCAGTATATCGACTCAGAAGAAAGATGGGTTTACGTCCTATTGGTGTATGTGCACGATTAAACTGTTAAATGATACATTGATCTTTTGCCATCAACACACAGATTTTTTAACAATGTTCTAACTCTCCAATAATATCTACCGTTAGATGACTAGATATTCACTTTCTTTTATGTACCAACATGTTCTAGTTCAAAAACAAAATCTAAACTAACTGAAGAGCTTAGAGAAGAGAACTTGTGGTTACATGTTAGCATCACTGTGATGATTGAAGCAGAACTATGCTGTGTTACTGTCGAAGTTAGAGAAGGCATGCCTGTATGGTGGGGGGCGTGGAAGGGAGAGGCGCGCTGTTAAAAAGGCAAGCATGCCTTCACGCAAAAATCAATCAGAAGCACCATACCAGGTGTCTTGACTACACCTGAATTCATAGTAGGCGAAAGCAAGTAGAAGTTAGATGTATTCAAAGTTAGTTTGATATATCTGTTAAGTATATTTGTTGTTCTCAGTATATACATGAAATATTTGTATGTGAATGCTAGCAAATTTATCTTGGAGACAACATTGTCTCATTATTGCTGTGACCTTGTTCTTGTTCTAACAGAGACTTACTGTATACAACCAAGTGTTACATCCAGAGAGACTCAAACATACGCAGCTCTTCATATATTTTCTGTATCGCAATCCACTGATATCATGAAAGACATATTACGGTACAAATTACACATTTAACTTTATCAAACAGAAAAAGGTCAATCAATGTACAGTTCAGATGGTATCTTGCAGCTGAATGAGGTTATCTCTTGTTTTTTTGATAAGCATAAAACTAACATCCTTAAGTGATTTCCATATTTCTTTTCCACTGTGAACACCAAAATGTCAGATCATGCACAAATATCAACCAAATTAAGGAAACTAGTTAGAAGCAACAATATATTACACAATGAATTTAGTTACGTTGTAACATAGTCCCAGCAGCCAAAGATAAAAATAGACGTCACAGAAGGTGTGAGTAAAACTAACAACAGAAATAATATCATAGCTAGGATATTTTGTTTCAAAATCACAGACACACCTGACAAGGTGACATCTGAATTGCAAATAGCACAGATGGTATTCTATATGAAACATAAAGTATGAACATCTATTCAGTGACAAAATAAACAGGTTACAGAACAACATAGAAACACTGATTTCACATGAATATACAGAACAACATAGAAACACTGATTACACATGAATATACAGAACAACATAGAAACACTAATTTCACATGATTATACAGAAGAACATAGAAACACTGATTTCATATGAATATACAGAACAGCATAGAAACACTGATTACACATGAATATACAGAACAGCATAGAAACATTGATTACACATGAATATACAGAACAACATAGAAACACTGATTTCACATGAATATACAGAACAGCATAGAAACACTAATTACACATGAATATACAGAACAACATAGAAACTGATTACACATGAATATAACTGCTGCTTATTGCATGTAATGATATTACCCTTCAGATATCATGACGCAAATGTTGACGCTAATCACACAAGAACAAAATGTTTTCTTTCCCTGAGGAAAGTTTTACATTGCAAGAAGTCAGAAAAATATATAAATATTTGATCAAGTGCTCAGCAATTGGGTAATGAAGCTATGAAAATGAAAGGTGCATCATCATCATAAAGGCCAGTAACTGATACAAGGCATATCACAATAGAAAAATAAATTCATCTGAAAATTTATTTAGCATGTAGAAGACAAGTTTGGAATTTGGCAAAATATGTATATAATTTCAGAAATATAACTACATTCACTAGCCATGTATGGATGATGTATTTGTCTTTAAAATCCTCACAGATATAAACCACAAAAAAAAAAACATCTTGTCAAAAATAATTTCTATGTGAGACATGATATCACCAAACTTGTCATAACGTCTATAGAAAAATATGACACTACATGACTAGACAATAATTTCTGTAGTTCATATAAACATTCTCATCAAATGTTCAAGTTTGCACTATCATCATCATCATCATGTTTAGTGTTGTTTATTATAAAAAAAATTTCTTTTCACAAAAGTCATCTGATTATCTCCACATTTCACATTCAGGGTATCTTATGTATCTAAATACTGCTTAAATTGTGCAGAATTTGCAAAGCAGATATACTAATAATATAATATAATTTGGATTTCAAGTGATTGCTGAATAGCTGTAAGCTTGTGCTGACGAAAGAACAGAACACAGATAACATATTGTAAATAAAGCTCAATTTTACAACTAGCTATTTAGTGCTAGTACACAATGGAAATCGCACAAAGCAATCAGAAAAAGGATTACAACCATGGTCACTACAAGCAAAATACAATTGTGAAATCAGTATCATATTAGCACCCTGGGCAGTTATCCAGCGGCCCAAGATTCTAGTTATGAACTTATATAACCTTAGATTACATGTCCAGGAATAAGATTATAACTTAGCTGCTGACTTTGGGATCATGTATTTCAAAAGTTTCTCTACCAAAGAACAATGAAAGCAGGTTAGACATTTGTATAGCAAGTGATTCACTGTAGACACATAGACAAGTATTTCAACAAAGGGACAGAAGATGAAATAGTGAATGGATCTCTCAAAATCACAACTGCAGAAAGTTAGTTATGTATGAATAGTTACAAAGATATCTATAGAAAAAGTTGACACTGCTTAACATTATCTATAGAAAATGTTGACACTGCTTTTCCTGGACAGATATTCTGTTTCAGAGGTTTAGATTTTGTCCAGTCTATAATTTAAGATGGTCCTGCATGAGATTTGTTAATGGTTAAATATAGGGTCTTTCTTTATTTTTCTTTTCTCCAATCCTGTTTGCCTCACAGAGTCAGGTCAAGAAGAGATTCTAAAACAGGCCCTTGCGTGCGCTTCGTAGATAGTGTCTTTTGTCGCCTCTGTTATCTCTGAGGTCCATCTTTTGCGTGGCCGGGAATTGCTTTGTACATATTGAATCGGAGCAGCATTGCACTTTGATGTGCACTGTCTGTTGGTAATCTGCTTATGTGGCAGAATGATTTAATTTGTTGTTTCTTGATGAAGTCTAGTACTGATGTTGTACCCACTTTTTCCTGATGCCTTCATTTCTCAACCGGTCTCTTCTTGTTACACCCAGCATTCTGTGTCGACACTTCATCTCTGTCGTGACTAGTTTTCTTCTATCCTTTGTTGTCAGTGACCAGGTTTGGCACTGGTAGCATAATGTGGGGAGAAAGATTGTGTTGAACATTGCTCTTTTTGTGTTCATGGTGACATGTTTGCATTTTAAAATTGGCGCCATTTGTCCTATCATGGGGTAAAGTTACTAAAACTTACAACACAGCAGTCAGGATAAAGTCTTTAACATAGCAGTTAAAGTTGATTCTAATCAGTTTTTAAACAAATTCGAGTCAGGTGCCCCATTAAAGATTAGTTGAATGGAGCATAAATAAAACCCAAATCTTATTAAAGAATGCTTGGGCTGAGAAATCTAACCATTCAGGTAAAGACAAGGAGATATAACACAAAACATACATAAGATTTAAATTAGGGACAACAAAGCGCCCAAGTGGTTACCGGGGCCCAATTTGGAGTGTAAAGAATAGAACCACTGTTACCTGCCACGCATGCCGTAAGAGGCAACTAAGGAGGTTTGGCTGAAATCGGATGCACGTGTCCTAAACATGTAAAAGTCTATGCGTTTAGGGGCCTACCAAACCAATGTGCAACGTACACGTTCTTGGCAAAGATCAAGCATATCACAAAGAGTGATTAAAATTGGTCATAAAGAACGAACGCAAAGAAGAAATAAGAGGAAGGAGAGGGACAACAAAGACAGTTGACAATGTTTCAAGAAACTAGTGGTAAAGTTCAAATAAGTCACAAAACTATATTCATAATTTGTCCAAGCTGCAGTAAGTTAACGTTAGAAAAAAAGCTAAGTTTGAAATAATGCTAAACCAATTTTGTTATCTGTGTTATAAGCTAAAGGACTGCATCCAATTTCCATAAATTTTCTTTGTTACATAGTTTCTAGAAAATACATTCTATACAAGCAGCTAGTTCATTTTTCATGCTTTTTTTCTTGATCTCTTTAGATACTCTCAAAATTAAATAATAACATTCAAAAGGGTTTTAAAGCCAAGGATTGACTTCATTGCACCGGGTTTTACCCCATATGGCTCGGTCCCTCTCCGCAGAAATGGCACGCCACCTGCCAAGAGTATTGCACAAAGCACGAACTCCATAGCTCCGGCAACAATCCTAGGGTCTCTGGAAAAAACTGCACTCATTAACAGAAGGCCGCGGTCCGGATTCGAACCCATGACCTTCGACTCGCAAGGCAAAGGGCTTAACCACTCAGCCACAGAGATCCCCATAATAACATTCAAGAATGGTCTTAAGTTTTGGTCAGACATTTCAGGTTAACATAACTTTCAGCACAGACATTCAAAGTTGATTGTACTTCAAGTACAGACATTTAAAGTTGATATTACTTCCTGAACAGACGTTCTGTGTTGACCTTACTTCCTGGACAGATGTTCTGTGTTGACATTACTTCCTGGTTAAACATTCAATGTTGATATTACTTAAAGGACAGACGTTCAAAGTTGATTGTACAGGGTGTTCAAGATAATTGCAGCCCGTGAATGGAGCTAATCTGGCATATATGTATGGAAATGGGAAGGTTCAGTTACGATGTAGTATAGGTCAAGGTTGTGTGACTGTGTGCAATTGTAGTGCGGGAAGGGAAGATGAACAAATGTGACGTAGGACGAGCTAGTCAGAACCGGTTTAAATAGTAAATAAACACAACTCAATTTGTACCTGGCAACTTTCGAATTGTCAATGGGGCTGAAATTATTTTGAACACCCTGTACTTCAAGTATAAACATTTCCAGTTGATATTACTTCCTGGACAGACGTTCTGCACTGACCTTACTTACTGGACAGAGGTTTAGTGTTGATATTACTTAAAGGACAGACATTCAAGGTTGATCTTATTTCCTGTCCAGTAGGTCAAGGTTGGTCTTACTTTTAAATACAGACCATTCAAGATTAATCTCATTTCCAATACAGACATTCAAAGTTAATCTTACTTCTAGTAGAAACATTCAAATGTGAACCTTTACAGGCTTTCAACACTGATCTTTTTTTCCTGGACAGACATTTAAGTTTGCTGTCAATCAGCCATAGATAAATATATGTACACTCTGGTCCCAGATCTTTCAACCTGTGCTAAGAGTTACCAGTATGAAGATCTTTAAAGAAATTGTGGACAGCATGAAAGCCCCGTTTTTCAATGTTCATTTTCACAGTCTCTATCTCCTTAAACAGCTGATCAGCACTGACATCCTCAGGGAGCTTGGTGAGGAACTGCGCTGCGTGAATAAAGTCCATTTTCAACAAGACGCTCTCATGTATCTTGAGAATGGCTGGGGAAAGTTATAACTGTAGTTAAGATACTTCAAATTAACTAATGACATTGTTTCTCTATGTTTAATGGCACAATAATAGTCTCACATGTAATAATGATTCATAGGTATATCTACCAACTACCAACTAACATAACATAAAGATGTCAATGCACTCAAAGCATAATAGTTTTCTAATTATTTCCCTCAATATACTGTGTGGTATTAAAACAGTATCTTTGCCTTTATTATTACAAACACAATGAAACAAAAATTGCATTAATGGCTGTCTCAGAAACGTTGTACTTACCAAGAGCAGTGCGGAATAAAAACTCTTCTCCATCTCTGAAGTAGACATCCCAAACTCTGCAAGCAACATCCAATGGAAGGGACTTACTGTATATCAGGAACACCCTGAGGAAATAAGAATACAAGATGATCCTCAGCAAACATGACTACAACAGTGGTTTCCATCATATTTTTTCATGACCACCGAACACAACAAACTTGATCAAATACCAACACATATCCACGAAAGGTTAGCTACTAAAACTATAATAATAATAGCCGTCCATCGCAAGCGATGATGACAACAATCTCAGACGTGTACTGTTGCACCTCTCTGGTGTGTGCGGAGGTGACTGTAGAGTCCAATCCTAGAACAGAATCCCGACCACAGGTGGGGCATACATGATCAAGGTTAGACATGTGCGTGTTGTGTGCTCTGTCTTTTCGCGCTGCTCGTTTTCTCTGTGACTCAACAATACGATGATTCTCAGCTATTCGGGTTCCTCTTTGTTGTTACAGCGCCACATTTGGCAATCTTGCGCAAGGGATTCCCAGCACGTATTGTCTATATCGAAGCATTTCAGAGACACTTTAAGAGTGTCTTTAAAGCATTTTTCTGTCCACCAGCTAAACGTCTGCCCCTTCAAGCTCGCCATACATCAACTGTTTTGGGATGCTTTTATCAGGCATTCGAGCAACGTGACCGACCCATCTCAGTTGGGCCTTCTGCAACAGGGTGTTGACGCTGGGATCTTTGCTCTTGTGAGGACTTCGCTGTCTGGAATTTTGTCCTGCCAGTTTATTTTTAGTATTCTGCGCAGACAGCTTGTGTGGAAATGGTTTAATTTTCTTGCGTGTCTGCTATACACTGTCCATGTCTCGCTTGCGTACAGCAGCGTGGTTAGCACTATGGCCTGGTAAACTTTCAGCTTTGTGACTATGCTTATCCCCTTCCGTTCCCACACAGTGACATGTAACCTTCCGAACGCAGCACTGGCTTTGGATATCCTATTGTGGACCTCAGAATCTATGTTTGCCGATCTGGATAGGAGGCTGACTAAAACTATATATATTGAAGAAAAGGCAAGAATAACAGTTGATGGACAAAATATGAACAATCTAAGATATGCTGATGACACAATTATCATGGCGACAAATGAACAAGATCTACAATATTTGATAATCATAATAGTGAGAGCAATTGAAAAGAAAGGATTAAGCATGAATATAAAAAAAATAGAGGTAATAGTTATTTCTAAGAAACAGGAAACACCACAATGCAATTACAAAATAAACAACACAACACTGAAACAAGTTCATCGATTCAAATATCTGAGAACATTCATAACATCAGATGGAAGGTGTACAAGAGAGATAAGGAGTAGAATAGCTCAAGCAAAGGCAGCTTTTATGAAGAAACAAAAACATTGTGAGTGAATTCACTGCCAACGATACTGAGGAAAAGAGTACTCCAGTGCTACGAGCCAATGCTTATGTATGACAATGAATCATGGACAATAAACAAGCAATCAATAAGATTGCTGGAAATCACAGAGATGTGGTTTTACAGAAGAATGCTGAAAATTTCATGGACAGTAAAGAAAACAAATGATTAGGTTTAAAAGAGGTCAACACACAAAGAAACCTGATCAAAAGAAAAAGAATCAGGCAATCAATGTTCTTCGACATATAATGCAAAGTGACTTGGAACATTTGGTGACAACTGGTAAAATACAGGGAAGGTGAGATTGTGGAAAGCAGAGGGAGATGTTGGATGGTCTGACATGGTTTGACAAAAGATTGATGTTAAACTGATTAACAGCACCAGGGAGAGAGGGTTGTGGAGAGACATGATCGACTACGCCAGCAGGCATGGCACTCAGTTGATTCACTAAACTGATACTTGGCAGAAAAGGAATCATAAATAGAATTGATGATTCAGGACAGACTACTTGGCAAATACTGATCTAGTACATGGAAAATGTCATGATTGATGTCACATGTCAATACAAGTTGCTGATGTGCACATATGATTGTAACATTGTACAAATATGTGATCTACCCACCACTCTATAAGATATGTTCAAATGTGTGATCTGGTTACCACTCGATGTGATATTAATGTGACAGAGATCTACTTACCACTCCATGAGATATAAATTTGGAGTAACACTCTGTGAGATGAAATGAGCGCACAGTTTGGGAAGACTGTCTTTAAAGAACTCTTCAAATGTTCTGTAATAGGCTGTCATCTGTGGAGAGTAAGTACCAATATTACCTGACTACCAACATACACACATATAACCCCAGGCATGTCTATTAGAATGCAATGTTTAAGTGAGAAACATAAAATCTCATTTTGTTGAAATAGCAACAGCAAGCATTTCTGTGTGTGACAATACAGTCAATATTACATACATGGACTAGCTTTGTGACAATAAATCAAATGTCAATATTTAATAGACAAACGAATTAACTGTGTGACAATAACAAATTTAATAATTTAACCAACAGACTAACTCTGTGAATATAAATTGTCAAATTTCACAGAAGTCAGACTGTGGTCCTTCATTAAGTGACATTTAATCAAAAGCTACTGTCAAAGCAATAAGCCAATATACCAAATGTTCATCCATGCGAAAGAATGCCAACTGACATGGACGGTTGAGCAAGTTAGCAAAGCAAACAAAAGCATCTGCTACATCCATGTTGAGTAGCAATATGGCTGCGATGAAGGACATGCCTTGCACCTGTAGATGTGAATAGAACATTCTGAAGCTCAAACAACACTTCTGAACAACTTAAATTACTAACTACATGAGAAACATTGAAGATAACAACTATCTGCAGAAATTTAAAATATTTGATTTCTTCCGTCTTTTTCTTCATTTGAAATATGATTTAAGTATTCTTCTTCGAACACTTCAAATCAATCTCTTGTTAAACTACTTTTTGTGATTTGTATGTGATCTGAGCCTAAAAGCAATTGTACATTATACCAGTTATGCGCCTACAAGTAGGCCAGCATATCTGATTTTTAGATGGTTTTATTTACTAGGCAGCTTCCTAGGCCTTTACCTCAGTCGCCTCTTATGGCATGCCTTGCAGGTCGTAGTGTTACTATTCTGTGCTCCCCTTGTGAGCCCCAGCAACATACAGGCATTCTATGTATTCAATATTGTTTCTTGTAAAAACCTATGGTCTTTTGTAACTCTCACAAAGATCTATGTAGTTTTATTTTCAGTGTCGTATCACTGGGCTAGTAAGTTTGTCTCAGTATATCATATTTGGGGCAGTCTTGAAATGTGTACTCTGCAGTTTGGGGATATATAACAGCCTGGACAACAGGCATACATCAACAGCAATGATCGTCAAAGAGTTGATGCTGGATGTTCTTCTGTCTCTTGGCAACCACATTTTGGATAATACACTAAAATTGTTGTTGAATCTATCCAGCGATGTAAGAAATTTGGAATTACACCCTGTACTAGTAGAACTGGATGCTTGAGGAGCAGAGTGAGGAGTGTGTTTAACCAGAGAGCCATGGTAACCATCAGTATGCATACCCTTCAACATCTGTTGGGGAAGACTGAACACCTACTGTTCTGCACAGAGTGCTATGTCGGTTCAGTAACCAATAACTTTTGGTCTATCCTATGTACCCTGCCAGGAAGGCAGATGTGGCAGGTCAGCCCCTTACTGACTAATTTAAGATGGGCTACTCCCACCATCAAATCAGCTTGTGCAAACCACCTCTTTGCCAATTTGGTAAACCTGTAACTTCCCTTTCCCTGTTGTGGCAAAGATAAAGTGTCCTCTTCATTTATGTTTGCTTGCCTAGCCTTGGCAACTGATAAAAGAAATTTTCTTGCCAATTTTGCACAAACCCTCTCTCAATCATATTTACCTCCAAAGGAAAAAAAACTATACATTTGGAGTTAAGCAGGATTTGCAGGGAACGCAAGAAGATGGAGTGTACATATCTAACCATCAACTGCCTCAGGGTCCGTCCCTCTGGATTTGTGGTTAAAGATTACTCCTATAGCGTTCTGCATAACCGTGCTGACTTACAAGACAGTGGGAATTCTCTATCAGGATTTACTCCCCTAGTCGTTAGGTCTTCCGACTCCCCCACAGGGCAGTGGGTTTGACATTTGAAGATAGTACTGTCTACTGCCATAGCAAGTGAATCATTTTTTATGACTACATATATAGTAAAGAGATAGAAGTGATGGTCACAACTAAGACTTAAGATTACTTAGGGACACCATATTCCTTAATATACTAAATGATATGAAAATGTGTTTCTTCTATTTATCATCCTGATACCATACAAGCAAGGTATGTGCCACCTAACCACAGAACAAACTGTTTCACAACTGCAACTTCCCTGCATGCTTGTATCAGTACACATGTCTTCATCCGTCAGGTTAATGTGTACAAAGATCAAGAACTTGACAAAATTCATAAAAAACTAGATATACAAAGTGCTACAAGATTTACACATTAAAAAACAGTAATAACAAATAAACAGCATTGTCGCTGTGTGTGTACTCAGTACTCACATATCCCACATCAGGTCTGTAGCAGGCGTAAGCTCCCAGCAAGTTGTGTAGTAGGTCATAAAATGGACCACCCTGCATGAACAACACATAATTAACAATTATACACATTTTCTAACAAATATGGAATATAGATGGTGCAAAGTTCTATAGCTCAGTTTCTGATGGTTGCTGAAAAGACATAGACTAGACTTACATACAGGTCTTTTGAAATAATATAAAGGTACATTTATTAAGAACTGAACATTCTTAACACATTGAGAGAGTCTTACCAAACAGAGAAGTTTCAGGGTTGTGAATCCCAGTCGCTGACCAGATTGAGAGAGATAGGTGTTGTTGATAATGGTACAGCCCAAAAAGAATGACATCCAAATATGCAAAACGATTGATTAATCAACATCGAACTGGTATGTTGGCCACTGGATTTGTTGAGGCAGAGATCTGAGCACATATGGACATGTCCGGAGCACTATGATGATAGTCTTCAGATAACTGATAACGGTGTAATGTCTGTACACACAATAAACTATTAGTGTTCTTTATGCCCAAGTGGTTATCGAGGCCCAAATTTGGGGTGTAAAGAATAGAACCACTGTTACCTGTCACGCATGTCGTAAGAGGCGACTAAGGAGGTTTGGATGCAATCGGATGCAAGTGTCCTAAACATGTAGAAGTCTATGCGCTTAGGGGCCTACCTAACCAATGTGCAACATATACATGTTCTTGGCAAAGATCAAACATATCACAAAGAGTGATTCAAATTGGTCGTAAAGAACGAACGCAAAGAAGAAGAGTGTTCTTTAGACTAGATACCCAACAATATGAGAGTCGCCATCTACAAGTAATATGTGAAAACAGTAAAATTGGGGTCATTAATTATCAGTTTTATGAGGACTATAGTCATAGCACTCCGGACATGCAGTAGGTGTTCCGATCCCCGTCTCAACAAATCCAGCTGCTTTAATTGGTGTTCTTCACACGAAATATCCATGAAAGTTTTCTAAAAATTAGATGTACAAACAGTAAACAATTGGTGTACCTTCTGGAATATGCAGAGATGAGGGAATGTTCTAGACACATCAAGTTTGATGACTTTAACACTGGATTCTTTGTTACTTGGTTCATGCTGACCAGCAGCACCTATTGAAACATAACAGCAAGTGATTTCAGTACAACAGCATCTTACTGATCAAGTCACATAACTTGACTGCAATAATGACATTGATGTTATATTTAACTAGTTCAACAATGGTGGGCGTCTGTGACTTAGCGATAGTGTGTTCAATCATAACCCAAGAGTACCTGGTTCAAACTTAGCGCTGAGCAGTTTGGAAGCAAATTTGTTCCTGTGGATTTGTACGAGTGGTAAAATTAGACCTCACCGCTCAGAAAGCAATGGAAAACTACTCTTCTTCTTCTTCTTTGCGTTCGTTCTTTACAGCCAACTTTTATCACTCTTTGTGATATGTTTGATCTTTGCTAAGAACGTGTATACGTTGCACATTGGTTTGGTAGGCCCCTAAACACATAGACTTGTACACGTTTAGGATATGTGCATCCGATTTCAGCCTAACCTCCTTAGTCGCCTCTTACGACATGCATGGCAGGTAACAGTGGTTCTATTCTTTACACCCCAAATTTGGGCCCGTAACCACTGGGCGGAAAACTACTAAACGTATAAGTGGTGCCTAGAAAATCAACGACTCGTTACTGTGGTTGATGTTGACGTCCTGTAAAAGACATGCCACGATTTTCATTCATTTTCAGTTCAACAACTGTAATAATAATACTTGAAACTCATAGAAATTTCTTGTCTAGCTCTGAGTAGGCAGATGTTTTATTAAGTCTTCTTCTGTCATCTCTGGTGATGCGCTTAATCCACTATGGACCACAAACTGGGCAGTCAGCTTTAGGTCTGCCAGGTTTCCCCAAAACCTAGTTTTCAGATTGACTGGGCTGTTTTTCAGCTCCACCAGAAGAGGGCAGTCTTGCAAGACATGCTCAGGTGTCTGTTCCGCCTGCTGACACTTGCAAAGAGCTGTTTGACTTATTCCTAATCGGTGTATGTGTTCACTGAATCAACAATATCTATCTAATACATAGGCAAAATACAGGGTGTTCAACTTAAAAGCAGCTCCATTGACAATTCGAAAGTTGTCAGGTACAAATTGAGTTGTGTTTATTTACTATTTAAACTGGTTCTGACTAGCTCGTCCTACGTCACATTTGTTCATCGCCCTTCCCGCACTACAATTACACACCGTCACACAACCTTGACCTATACTACGTCATAACTGAACCTTCTCATTTCCATACATATATGCCAGATTAGCTCTATTCACAGGCTGCTTTTAAGTTGAACACCCTGTATAATGACTTGTTCTGTTGTGCAGAGGTCTTTGAAAAAGTCTTCTCTATAATCATGCCCAGCATTTCTCTTCCAGAGGTTTTGATATCTTGTAGAGACAGTGGTTGGTATGTTGGTTCTTGGTATTGCCTTTTTCTAAAGTAATATTTTGGACCATCTGATCTAAGAAAGTTGTAGCTCATCTTTACTTGTGTTCTATGTAGACATGTCAACATACATTTTGATTGTACACTGCGATTTTGATTTTAATAGATATGATTTTGATGGTCCTACAACTTTTGTCCATGAAACAGGCTTGTTTTATAACTCAAATAGCATCATGTTTTCTGTCCCCTTTTTATTGTGTTGATAACTAAGGTTTTTAAGTATATGTATTATTTGTTTACTTTAAGTGATGTGTCTTCTAACCATCATCTTTTGTTCGGTGCAAGTTAATTTATTTGATACTTACCATCTGGTTTCCTTCTGAGTATTGTCTACTAACCAAGAAGTCTTCTGGCTTTGAAGATAGTTATAGGAGAGCAAAATCAAAATGAGAGAAGAAGAGTAAAGTCATGTTTTCTTTGGGGAATGTAAGAAGAAGAATAAATCGACCTTACAAGATTAAGTGTGGTCAAAAGAAAAGCATGGCCAATAATCTATTTACTGGACTTGACTCCAAATTGAATGAATGAAAATCATGGTATATCCTTTACAGGACACCTCCATCAACCAAAGTAAACGAATTGTTGATTTTTCTAGGCACACATTATATGTTCAGTATTTTGTCATTACTTTCTGAATGGTGAGGTCTATTTTTACTGTTTGTAAAAATCCATGGGAACGAATTTGCTTCCAAACTGGTCGCAGCAGAGTTTGAACCAGGTACGCTTGGAAATATGATATAGCTGACTACCGCTTACGCTACAGATGTCCCCTGATTCATCCTATTTTAATACATGATTATCTGTTATAAAAGCTAAACCACAGAGCATTATGAGCATGTCCACATTTCTTCATAGGGAAACAAAATAAAATTTATAGAAAGATCTATAGATACTTCTTTCTCGGTTTTGCCTCACAGCATCAAGATAAGAAGAAATTTATAGAAAGAGCTCTTGCGTACATAATTTATTTCACTGCCTGTTATTTCTGTAGTATACATTGATGACCAATTTAGCCTTGTATCTACAGTATCTGAGAAGCATTGTGCTTTCAGTCTTGGTAATCTACGTATGTGGCCGAAAAATTCAATTGGTTGTTTCTTGATGAATTCAGTACTGAAGCTGTACTCACTTTTTTCCTGATGTCTTCATTTCTAAACCAGTCTTTTGTTAGTACTCCAACCAATCTGTGTAGACACTTCATCTCTGTTGTGACTAGTTTTATTCTTCTTCTGCATTCTGACTAGATTGGGATTTCGGATTCTCTAATAAACACAGTCGTCTGCCTCAGACTATCAGCCACGCCATACAGTTTGCCTTGGACGCTGGTGTAAGTGGGCCACATCTTTCTTCTGAGGTCTGCATACTGGGGCAGTTCTGTAGGATATAATTCCTATGATTTCTGCTTCCCGTTTGTGTCGACCTCTTCCAGCAGTAAGTTTTGGCCACCCTTGTGATGGTAGGTCTGACATTCTTACTGCGAGGCTAAATCTCTAAGGCAGATTGGCGACCGTAGAATCCGTTATCCCATTCCTCATTGTGAGGGTCGTTGCACCATGTTATGCGCCTTACGGCCTGGTGCATCCGTTTTCTGCAAGCATTTGTTTCAGGTTAGCATTCCCTAATGGACACGTGCATCCGATTTCAGCCAAACCTCTTTAGTCGCCTCTATGACATGCGTGGCAGATAACAGTGGTTCTATTCTTTACACCCCAAATTTGGGCCCGGTAACTCCTCGGGCAAGTTTTCTTCTATCGCTTGATATCAACGGCCTGGTGTAACACTGATAGCGTACTGGCGGCAGAAAGATTGTGTTGTAAAATGCTCTTTTAGTGTTCATGGTGACATGTTTGCATTTTAAAATTGGTGAGATTTGTCCCACAGATACAAGCAGTTAATATTCAAAATGAATACTCATAATCTGTATTTTTCTGCCTTACCTTCTGAGCTTGTATGTCCGAGCACAACGCCTTCTTCTTGAACAAATTTGATTCGCTCCTCTGCTCGCTCATGGCAAATATTATATAGAGCTGTTAGAGAATATATTAATACAATTATGCGGAACTGGAAGAAAATGTTAAGAATCATTAACAGGACAAAAAAATTATAAGTATTACATAAAACAGAATAAAAATTATGTAACTAGAAGTAAATATGACAATTAAATGGAGAATAAAAAAAAGATTGTTAAATGTATATCAATATCTAGAGCTGACAGACATGATGGACTAGTTTCTACAAGAGGTAAACACTCAATGACAATGTTTAACACTAATATCAAAACTGCTGGCATAACAATATGGGTCAATTACCATGTGTTATATTTAGATCATTGCCAATTGCCAACTGCCACACTCTGCCTCGGACATTTGGAGGTAGACCCATCCACCAGAGATCCCGAGTCTTCTTAGCGTTTCTCCTTTTGAAAGAGAAAACACAGCATTTCTATTTTACAAGTCTTTCATCAGCTTCTAGTAATATTTTACTTCAGCCGTTAATATTAAAATTTAGTTAGTTTATTGATTAGTTAACAGATCCACAGGTGCTCTATCACTTTCAGCTGATGGTGAAGAATATGCATGCTGATAGTTCCCATAGCTTTTTAGTTATATCTGTTTCATCCATACTTTTTGGAGTCCCTACTGACCCAAGTTACATTTGATGTTAAATTACGCCAGTTTATAAATTCCCTCCTCATCATTGACAAGGCCATCATCATAAATAATAACACTCCTGATGAGACCTCAGTATATTTCCACAACAGGCATTTTCGAAGCCAGCTCTTTCATCATTATGGTGAAGCACAGCATGTAAAGTACAACAGATACACACAAAACCCTTGAGGCTCTATAGCTGCCATTCACTCCTATCAATAACAAAAATATGACCTTCAATAACATTAATTTAGAGCCTGAGACAATAACAATCTTGTTCCTCATGCTGGAGGTTGTTGTCCTAATGGATTTCTTTGCAACAATTTATACAAAAATGTCCTACAAAAAAGAACTATGACATCACAATTTCACAAACAAACCATGTCAGATAAACAAATGATACGTATAAAGTACAACTATTTTGGGGGCTGTCCGCCATGAACTCAGGTGTAGCCTTTAAAAGAATGATTTTTGCATTGAGGCTTACTTTCCTTATCTCCAGTTTCCCTAACCATTCAGGCAACCTTACTCCACCTTCAGAGGCAGTAATAATTTAGATCTCCAAGTAAAAGATCAGGGTTGGATTCTGTAATACAAAAGCATACTGTGTGCACGACACAAATGTTGGTTCAAGATGACCTCAAACCCCAAAATTTCTACAGCATGTGATCACTAGCTTAGTGACGGTCATATGCATTGATGCGGTGCAGGTTGCTTTTTGTGGCGGTACACGGTTGTTTCATTCTGGAATTAGTTCACACAGGAGACATTTCACAGTTATAAGCATTTCGTGTGATTTTCGTTGGCACAAGAACGGAGCAATTATGGGGTGACCCGTTGCAGTGAAGTTGGAACCATACTTATGAACTATGAAGCAGAACTATGATCAAAAAAGTTGCACAAACAAGTCAAGGTACTCAGGCAATGTATCACAAATGTAAGAACTATGTATGCTACCTACATTGATTCCCAGCTGGGTAAAATTTCAGCATCCCATACTCTGGCAGCTGCCATCATCTGATCCTCTAACTTTCGTTGCTGCTGAAGATGTTTCTTCTTTAACTTAATGTCCTTCAGTTCTGAGAGACAGAAAGAGATTTTCCAAGACTAGAAAATACAACCAGTCTGACATACTGAAGCACAGAAAACACCAACTTCTAAGTGAAAATGTTTTAATTTATGTTATTTTTAAATTAAAGAGCTATTCCAAAACTTTCATTTCAAATAAATTTGGTGTAGATGTCCTTTTTTAATTCTTTTTGGAATTTATAGAAGTTAACAATATAGTATTTTCTGGGTCTGAATGTGTTGAAATTTTAGTAAATTTAGTGGACCGGAAAGAAAGTTGTGGGTTGGATCTGACTCAGAGCCGGGTGTTGTCCACCCAATTCTAATATGAGATCTGAATGCTCTTCATTAGACAGATAATACATGCCGTTATTAATTCTCTCTGTATGCAGTTATTTCCTCAGTTTTACACAGTTAATTCAAGAAAGGCCAAAAAAAAAGCAATTTACAACCAAAAAAATCATTACCCGTCAATAAATAAACATATATATATATATCTTATTATATACTAATTTGAATAAAACTGGACAACCTATTAGAATAACAAGGTTAAAAGTAGTAGAAGTAAAACTAGAAGACTGGTATAAATGAAACGGCTCGAATGGAGCAGTGTGCTGCGAATGGTGTTCAACGGAATATGCTGTGGCGGAGTGATTAGCGTGGAAAGAGTTAATGTTAAAAAAGTGACAGCAAATAGTTCATACTATGACAGCAAATATGATCATCTGGTATCAACATAATCGTCTTCAAGTTCACAGGTGACTACAAACAATGCTCTTGCTTTCTTAATTAATGTACATGTTACTCTTATATTAGAGTATATAACACACTTGTTGAGTGCAACACCATGTCCTGTTACATGCTGTGTTACAAGATTGATTTATTCTAACAAAATACACAAGAATTGTTGTGTAACATGTTTATGTAATTGCTTCTATTATCATAAGTAAACAAACATGGTTTTACAATAAATTTAACTAAAAACAGTATGGAATGGACTGATAGGAAACCAAAATCTAACAGCATGCATATTCCCAGTGGCAACAAATAGGTGTGAGGGCATGGACATTTAAGAAGGCAGTGGAAAAACATTTTCAAGTGCTTTTGAATATGAGTGTTACAAAAGAGTCCTCCATATATCTTGGACAGAGAAGAGAACAAATAGATCTATCTAGAAAGAACCCAAAATCAAAGAAAATTGTCTGATGCTACGAATAAGAAAATTTCAGTATTTTGGGCATATAAAGAGACACGTAGGGCTGGAGACGACCATCATGGAAGAAGGCATCCTGGCAAAGAGGAGAAGCAGAAAACCATGAAGATGGATTCAGGACGTAACTGACGGTTTGAGCATGACTGCTGCGGAAGTGGGACATTGAGCATATGAGATAGAGAAATTCTGAAGGACTGTTAGGGTGACAAAGCTCTGCTCAGGACAAGCTATCTGATGATGATGAAAACATACACCAAATACAGAAACATTCACCACCATACCTTTCCTTTTTGCTGCTTCTACCATTTCTTCATACTGCTGCCTGTGTTTCTCTGTTTCCTCTGGCTTCTTTGAAGGTAGATTTCTGATTACACAGGTATGAAACAAATTTACAAAACCACAAAAATATATACAAGTATTTGTCTGTCTACTTCAAACGCTTCATATCGACCACTTGTTAACCACTCTGTGATTTGTATGTGATCCGAGCCTAAGGGTGATTGTACATTGTGCCAGTTATACGCCTACAAGTACGCCAGAACATTCAATTTCAGCGATGCATTTTATTTACTAGGTAGCTTCCTAGACCCCCACCTCAGTCGCCTCTTACGACGTGCTTTGTAGGTGGCAGTTGTTACTATTCTTTGATCCCCTTACAGGCCCCACAACAAATGGGCGCTTGTGATAAGTAAGATAAAGAGAGCTTTAATATCCATTTATTTCATCATCAATACAAACGTTATAAGTGTAAAAAAATTTGCAAAATTAGAAGTCGTAATTAGATGATGCATTCTAAATGCTAACTTACATAATATACACAACTGCAAAAGTGAATATATCTGCTAGAAGTTTGAACAAAGTAAAGTGTACTAACAGAACCTATGCTACAACGATCAAACTTCAATTATAAATTGTGTAACCTACGTGGGTCGATTCTCCAAAATGAGTGCAGTTGTGGACATAACTTCTGACCCGTGTTTCTTATATGCCGCAGAAGAAACTGGTTTCTCCACGTTTTGCTGACGTGTTTGAAACTCAGAAGTTATCTCATGAGCATCTCTATGTGACACTGGTTTCGGTGGGACTCTGCCAAATAATTTCCAGCCTGGGGGACTGTCTTCTTTGGCCTTTTTTGTAAACAGGTTCCTGCGGATAAAATAAATTGTGATAAATCATTTTAGTTTGATAATTTACACAGAGCTGTATTATGGTATAGTCACAATATTAATGAAGAGATTTTAAAAAATATTACAAAGAGCCTACATCAAAAATAAACATTCACTGATCATAGAGTGATCCATAAGCAAAAAATAGATTTACCAACAAGAACATAGTTGAAGAAAAGTGGTTGAGAAAAATAAGATTAAGGAAAGCAAAGCTTTTTAGACACAAAAGCAACAAGGTTTGGAAATGATGATTATGGCGGGAAACATCAAGAGAAAGGGGATATCAGGAAAACCAGTGTCCATAGATACAGGAAATGATCAGATGACATGAACATGACAGCAACAGAGGCCTATGATATGAGCAACAACAGGTCTATGATAGGAACAAACTATGTGTAGACTTGAAAGAACCATACAAGTGTCCTACAGCTATCTCATGCACCAACTTATCAAACTCCACATGCAACCTCTATTCATAAGATGTATAGTTACTGTGCTGTTCAAAACAATAGTGGTGGTTGGTTATCTGAGCCGGTGACTGTATATTTAGGCATGCCACAAGGCTCTCCTAATTCACCAGTCCTATTCAATATATACACTGTGACAATCACTGAACAACAACTTGATGGAAGAGGTAGAACACTGTCATTTGCTGATGACATTCTGATGTATAGACAGGGGAAAGACAGGAATGAGATTGTCAGTGAGATAAAGGGGGAACTTAACCCAATCACAGACTGGTGTGATGTCGTTCCAGGACACATGGGTGTCGATGGCAATGAGAGAGCAGGCAGGATGGCTAGTTCTGCCACCATATCAGAGGGTCAGCCAATGGATAGAGCTGACATTTTGAACGCCCTCATAGAATGTAGCAGCAAAGAGGAGTTTCATTTAAACCAATCCAGGTCAACTACTAGATTGCAAGATGCTTGAATTGAAGACTGGAGTAGCCAGAAAAGAACAGCACAACAGGCGTATGAGTAGGCTAATCAATCAACATCAAACTGGTATGGTTAGTCGATGAACTCTATTGGGAGATATTTCGAAGGAGATCGGAGCACTTACGAACATGTCCGGAGTGCAATAAAGATATTCCTAACTTAAATTAAAATTACGAAAGACTGTTATGATGACAAAGTTCTGCACAGGACAAGCTACTAGGTAATAAATTTATACTTAAGAGACTATACAACTACTGACATCCTTGCTGAATGATAACTAAACAAAACTGATGTAATAAAAGATTCAGACAATATGAGCTTTATAAAAGAAAATAAAGAAATGAGAGCTCACTTGAGACCAGTAAATGATTTCTTCCTTGCTGCCTGAAATGAGGGTGGCTTTTTATCTCCATAGCCACTATCAAGAGATGAGGAGTTATAACCTTTATCAAATGAGTTTCTAGAGTGCAGGTTGACATCCACAAATGCAGCTTCATCTGTGGCATCATATGACAAACTTTTCGACTCTGCAGTAAAGTCATTCTCGCTGATGGAAATTGCAGAAACTGAGAAATCTGTACCTGTGCTGACACTTGACAGACTAGAATTATCAGCAAACAATTGAGAACTTGGCTCAAAGGTGTTATGAAACACTGGACAGCTGTCTGTGCTATGTACAGTTAGTCTATCACTATCTGTGTACTTTCCAATATAGTGAAACTCTTGAGCGCTGTGTGCCTTGTGCATTGGTGAATGTGGGTTTAAAAGGTCACTAGATGACAGATCTAAGGTAGAACTTGCAGATTCTGAACCATTGCATGAATAATCTCTTTCTGACATGTACAACATATTCAGATCCCTCTGTGTGCCAGCTGACTCTCCAGGGTAAGTCACATCCAATGTGCCATCACCTCCACCTGTCACAAGCTGTCTTGTGGTTGGTATATACAACAAAGGTAGTGAAATGTTTTCTAAAACCTTAGAAAATCGTGCACTAGAACCAACATCTACTTTCAAATCGTCTGTGAAGACAACAGAAGGCACCATTTTAATATAGCTAGAAGTCTCTGCTTGTGACCTTCTGTCAGGTAATGAAGATGAAATTGATCTATGACTACCATTTTTCTTTCCTTCCATATCTAGAGATAAACTGCCAAGTTTGCTGCCCTCCTGTGTCTTCAGGTAGACGTCACTTGACTCTGACTCTAAGGTTGTATCACTGGAAACCGACATTGTGGAAACAGCATCATCGGGTGACAACTCTTTCAACTTCTCTGTACATTTAGAAAAGTTGTCTCTACTTTCTATATATACTTGAAATGCAGAACTATTCCCTGAATAATCATCATCTAAGCTGACTCCCCCTGCATCCTTCTCACCACAATTATCACTCAACTGAGCCTGTGTTGTGCTTGTTCTGATTCTAGTTTTTAAGTCATCCACATCTTTGCAATTGATGACCGAAGTTACAGTCACACTGTCTGCATCTCTGTTGCAGTGTTCAGACTCAGGTGAAATTTTAGTATGATTATTCATAACTTGAACTTTCATGGTGGTGTCTAACAGAAAGTAACATTGTAGAAATATAAGCGATAGCCCCATGACCAGTCCCAGTGAAACTCCACATGATACAATGTTAATCACTAAATCGATTTAAGGCATATTCATTTGCACAATCTGCATTCTCAGTACAACTTCAGACACAAATATTCACATGATAGCTTCATGTTAAATCTGCCAGACTGGTAGTGTTCCTGTAGGATGATATATAACAAAGTATAGATACAGGAATAGGTAGTGACATTTAACAAATGATATTACACACTTTCAGGCATTTAAATTTGAATGTAAGAGAGGAAGAGAAACAATTACAGTGCAGTTTCAGAATGACAACAAAAATGATTATTTTCATGTTTATGTGTGAATGGAGATGACAGAACATACACTGCAATATCACTATTCTGATCTGATATCAAGCTCCAGTATAACTCCAGATGTCTTACTTTAAAGTGGATTTTTCCTGCTTGTAAAATCTTACATGTCTGTACAAATTTGTGTCCTGTTGGATAATAAGCATACTACTTTGGCAAAAATATGGGCGTGCCTGTTCTAAATGTGATGAGCATAAAATTCCAAGTGTCAACACCCTGTTGCAGAAGGTCCAAGTGAGATAGGTCAGTCACGTTTTTCAGATGCCCGATAAATGCATCCCAAAAACAGTTGATGTATGGCAAGCTTAAATAGGGCAGACATTCTGCTGGTGGACAGAAAAAACGCTTTAAAGACACTCTTAAAGTGTATCTGAAATGTTTCGATATAAACACCATGCGCTGGGAATCCATGGCGCAAGATCACCAAATGTGGCACTGTAACAACACAAGAGGAACCTGCATAGCTGCGAATCATCATGCTGTTGAGGCACAGAGAAAATGAGCTGCGCAAAAAGACATAACACCCACATGTCTAACTTTGATCATCCCACCTGTGGTAGGGGATTGTGTTCTAGGATTGATCTGCACACACCAGAGAGGTGCAGCAGCACATGTCTGACGCTGTTAGCATCGATGGCGAAGGATGGCTATTATCAAGAGCCTGATGGGGGTGCAATATACTCACATTCTTGGAGCAAACCACACAGATCGCAAAGAGTGTTTAACTTGGTTGATAAGAATGATCGCAAACAAAAAATATCATTGCTAGCTCATCATAATTGATATGCTACGTGGTTCATCGCATCCATCAAGTTAGTTAAATAAGTTTTCATTTATTCTAAGTATTGTTTTTTATTAATAAAAGACTTATTTTTCATCATTGCCGATACAATAGTGTTGCTGTTGGTTATTTTTCTCCACGACACGGTAATAATTTAGATGGTGCAATATTTTTATTAAATACTAGTAAAAAAAAAATTACCATTACAACTGACAAATGTGGTTTGAGTGCTTGCTTTTAGTTTCGCAAATGAAAGAGACAAGAGTTCAGTTTCTGGAAGGAAGTTTTAGCAGCCATTTGTCTGGTATTCTGTCACAATATACATAAAGGGTTTTCCTGGTTACTGTGACATAAGCAGTGGATGGCAGGTGTTGATGTTAAGTGATTTCAAATGGGAAGAGATCAACTGGAAGACCCCAAATGCAATATAAGTATGTCTGTAAGCATAATTTGAAGATGACATAAACACATGCACATGGGAAACAGTCGCCAAAGACTGTACCTGGAGAAAGAGGATGTGGAGAGGACTGCTGCATTATGATTGATCAAACAAGCAAAGGAAAAGTGGCTTTACTCTAGGATGCAATCCCATCTCAAGAGACCTGTCCGATCATTTAGATGTGAGAATTGTGACAAAGAATCCTGCATCAGACTTAAGACAGCAATGAAGCTGCAAAATACTTATCCAGCGTCACCATTCTATGGTCCCTCGGGATTGAAAGGGGCCTACTATTAATAATTTTCAAAATCTATAATCTAGATGAATTAAGATCTAACACAGATGATGATCTCTACTGCTCTCTCCCTTTGCTTCCTGGAATATCTAAGAAGTGCAGGAAAGTGGCCATCTTCCAAGCATTCTCTTTCTTTCCAAGGGGAGAAGAATTACTTAGTGCAAAACAACGTCAACAGAAAAGTGACCTTAAATAATTAATAATAGGTATCGATAAAATAGGTTTGATTGCAGAACACATGATCTTGAAGTATAGAAATTGTAATGAAATGTAATCTTGAACTAGTTCTGAATCCTTCAGTGTGAGCCAACTTGAGAGCTGTTTAACAGACAGGGTGAATGACAAATGAAAGTACTTATATGTTGTGGGGGGTATCTGAATGGTCTAAAACTTTAGTACTCTACATTGTTTTAGCATTTAATTTCTGTAATGCAGTCTTGACATTTAAATTAAAACACTTTCAAACAGAATGTCTTCTTCTTTGAACGCTCCATATCAACCACTTTTTAACCACTCTGTGTGATTTGTATGTGATCTGATCCTAAGAGAGATTGTACATTGTGCCAGTTATGCACCTACAAGTAGACAAGCACATTTGATTTTTACAATCCTTTTTATTTACTAGGGTAGTTTCCCAAGGTTCTACATCAGTCGCCTCTTACTCTGTAGGTCACAGTGATACTATTCTTTGCTTCCCTTGCGGACCCCGGGCAGCATACGGGCGAAAAGAATGACTATTAAGTTCTTAGTGGATGTATGCTAACAGATATACATTTCGCCATGTGGTACAGGGGCCCAAAAGGGAAGCAAAGAATAGTACCATTGTGACCTACAAGGCATGTCGTAGGAGGAGACCGATGTAAGGCCAAATGAAGCTACTCTAGTAAATAAAAATCAAACTAGAAGGTAAAACCCTCCGAGATACAACCGCATTCACATACCTTGGAAGTGTTATTAGCAATGAAGGAGGTGCTGGATCTGACATTAAAAACAGACTGAGTAAGGCATGAAGTGCATTCATGACCCTTCAGACCGCCTGAAAATCTGCCCAATACAGCCTCAGAACCAAGACTAGTATCTATAACAGCTGTGTGCTGTCAACATTGCTGTATGGATCGGAATGCTGGAGAATGACAGAACAGGATATGTCCAGACTCTCCGCCTTTCATACAACTTGTCTGCGAAAAATCTTAGACGTGTACTGGCCGACTACTATCTCGAATCAAGAATTGCTTGAACGATGCCAACAAGAGAATATGGGCACTATCATCCGAAGACGACGCTGGAGATGGATTGGACATGTGATGCGCATGGAGACTGGCTCCGACATGAAAACTGCACTGAGATGGACTCCAGAGGGTAGGCGAAAGCGTGGAAGACCCAAGACGACCTGGAGGAGAACGATAGAGCAAGAGCTGAAGGAAATGAATCATAGCTGGAACACAATACAGAGGAAGGCCATGAACAGGGAAGAATGGTGTACGTTTGTTGCTGCCCTAAACGCCAAGGGCGTAACAGGCTAAAGAGAGAGAGAGAGAGAGTAAATAAAAGCATCACAGATCTCGGATGTGCTGGTCTACGTGTAGGCGCATAGCATACAATCGCATACAAATCCCACAGAGTGGTTAATAAGTGGTCGATATGGAGCGTTCGAAGAAGATATACATTTATGATTCACGTCAAACTAAAAATGTCATCAGTTTGACTGGTTCTAATGACCCGTAATGGCGGTATGTTGAGGCAATGAAATGTGAAATTGGATAGATGTTTCAGGAAGTGTGGAATTTCAAAAAGATAAGTTGGTACTGAAGACTGCACTGTTGGATAGTATTACACACAAAATGTCAGAGATCAATAACTTTGAGATGCAAGTGACATCAGTGATAATAATGTTCATTTTTGAAAAAGTAAAGGGTTAAAAAGTCAGGGCCATAACTAGAGTATGGTAATCAGGTCGTGCTCTTGAGGACCCAATGTTCATTGATGAAAAAATATTGCATAAAATGACTTTTAACATACAGTTAGTTGAAACTGCATGCAATATACTATCATACTGCTGTACATAAATTAGACAATGTAAAAATAAAACAATAGAATAAATTTAATGTTTTAAATGGCTACTTGAAATGATCATTATGATGTGGATCATTATAGTATACATAATACAATGTTTCCATGCAATTATTTACTTATTATTATCTTAATAAACCAAACAGTAGCTACGACTACAGTAAACATAATTACATATGCTATGTAATATTAATAATGTCTGTCAGTGGGTTAGTCTTCTAGACTAATATAATAATAAAACTGCTGCCTTGTGGGTTTTGGCTGGGGACAGCAAAAGGCTAACGGAGAGCAAACCCAGTAAACGCTGGTTGAAATAGAAAATTCCGCCGAAGGATAAGCACCTGAGCTCCAATAGGTACTGAAGGCTGTGCACGTACATCTGTTCTTGATGTTTGGCTGCTTATATATCATAATCGAATGATAAAAGCGGCCTAAGAGCGATCCCGAGAGAGACTAATAATAAGACAAGTGACTAAATGAATGATTAATATTTTGAATGGCCTCATGATGGGAACACTCCTGGCATCAGATGGCAGGTGTAAAACAGAGATTTGAAAGTAGAATAGCTCAAGCATCTTTTATGAAAACACACTATGCATGAATTCACTACCAATGACACTGTGAAAATGAATACTTCAGTGCTATATTGATCCAATACTTCTGTATGGCAGCGAATCATGGACAATGAATAAACAATCAATACGATCATTGGAAGCCACAGAGATGTGGTTTTACAGAAGAATGCTGAATATTCCATGGACAGCGAAGAAAACAAATGAGGTTTTAAATCAGGCCTGCACACAAAGAAACCTTATCAAAAGAATAAGAATCCAACAATCAAGGTTCTTCGGGCATAAAATGCGAAGAGAAGGTTTAGAACATTTGGTAACAACAGGTAAAATTCAGGGAAGGAGAGATTGCGGAAGACAGAGGGAGAAGATGCTGGATGGCCTGAAATTATGGTTCGACACAAGATCGATGTCAGAATTGATTACATCATGTACCAAGCAGAGAGAGTTGTGGAGAGAAAGATCGCCTACGCCAGCAGGCATGGCACTTGATTGATGGCCTCTTCCTGAACCTTACTTTCACTGGACTAGTGCTTCACTTGTCAACTTGCTAATTAAGACAACTGACTGTGAAGGAATGATTCGTAATATTTTAGATGGCCTCTTCCTGAACCTTCCTTTCACTGGACTAATGCTTCACTTGCTTATAATTATGCTAATTAAGACAAGTGACTGTGAATCATGAATGAATGATTATTAATATTTTATATGGCTTCTTCCTGATCCGTAACTTACTTTCACTGGAGTAGTGCATCACTTGCTATAAAAGACTGTTTGTTATTTGTACATTACTAAATCATTATTTATCTATTGACTACTCGTACTGATAAGAATGGTTTCCGAGTTTGCATGATATCACGGTGGGTATGGTATATGTATAATGTCGTGTGAAAAAGAAATTAATATTTATATTATTCAATTTTTTTTAATTGGCTGAACACAAAATTACGACGGTTAATCACTGTAAATAAATAAATCAACGACGAATCTTCATTGGGTTTTGGTATGTTCTTTCATAATTTAAATGATGTCGAAAATAATCCTTCTATTTTGAATTTTCTCTTTAGGTAAAATCTTGGAGGGGCTCAGCCTAAAACAGGATTAGTTGTTTTGAGAAGACAGGCTAGATTGCCATTGACGATAAACTAGTGGTGTGTCTCCAAATTTCAATTTATGGACAGTTTGGATGTTTCTGTTTCGTACTACTACTGTGTACACGTGAGTTAAGCTAAACTGGCAGACGAAATTAGTGAAAATTAACAACATCACTGTTAATCACCTGCTCCTATTGCATTCCGACGAAACGACTGAACTGCTGGTATTTGTAACTGCAGTATTTACTACTCGTCTACGACAGTACCACATTACCCTGGCTTTGCCAGCCTGAACTATGCTAATTAGGGGGAGGAAACTTTTTTCTAATCAGAGCTAGTATCAGCAGATACAATTTTCGTATTCTAAGGCAAATTATTATATTGTCCACCTCAACTGAAACCACAACATTACCATGTTTAATAGATAATAGAGCAATTAATTTTTTTTAATTTAAAGAGAACATTTCGAAATCAAATATTGCTTGGTGGCTCTTGAATTCTTTACTAATATTCGGAACATATGTAATTACGTAAGAAAGTCAGAGGCCACCTACGAAAGACCAACACACAATTAGTCGTATGAAGTCCTATGGCAGAACTGCTGCAAATATTATCATGAGAAAAGTACAAAGCAAATTTAAAACAAATCAGTAAGTAATGTACTTCTTTTTTCTCTAATCTTGTTTTGCCTCGCACAACGCCAAGATAAGAAGCGATTTCTATAACGGCTCATATTGTGTTATCATCATCAAATAGCTTGTCCATGACAGAACTTTGCCACCCTAACAGTCCTCTGGAATTTATCTCTCTCATAGGCTAGATATCATGCCTCTGCATCCGTCATGTTCAAACCGAGGCCAACAGTAACTAGTTAACAAAGGCCTCGGTTCAAACCATCAGTTACATCCTAAATCCATCTTCTCCGTGGTCTTCCTCTTCTTCTCCTGGCCGGTATGCCACCTTCAATGATGGTCTTCTCCAACCCGTCATGTCTTTCTATATGTCTAAATTATTTCAATTTTCTCTTTCTTATTTGTAGCATCAGCCAGATTCCTTTGATTTTGAGTTATTTATGTATAGATCTATTTGTTCTCTTCTCTGACCATGATATACTGGGGACTCTTCTGTAACACATTATATATTCAAAAACAAATATGTGTTTTTCCTTCCACTGCCTTATTAAACTTCCATGCTTCACTTCCCACCCATATGTTGCCACTAGGAATATGCATGCTCTTAGTATTCTGATCTTTATTTTATTATCAGTTCCATTCCATACTGTTTTTAGTTGTTTAATTTTTTGTAAAGCCATCATGGTTCTTCTTATAATTTCCTTCATTCCATTCCGATCAGTTGTTAGCAGTGAACCAATATATTCGAAACTGTTCACATTTTCTATTTTCTCTCCGTTGATAAAAGTATTTTTTGTCAGTTTACTTTATCCTTTGTCATAATTTTCGTTTTTGCCACATTGAGATATATATTTTGTATTTCGCTTGTCTCTTGCACTACCATTACTAATTTCTCAATCCATTTTTGTGATGTTCTCAGTAACACTGTACCGTCAGAATATCTTAGTTCCAGTATTTCTCTTTCTTCGATTATAACAGGAACTTATTGTTCTTTTTCTCTATCTTCTGTAACACTCCCAATGGTGTTTTCAGCATATATGTTAAACAGACAAGGAGAAATAATGTAGCAATGTTTGAATCACTGCCTTAACTCAAACCAATCTGATGTATCATCGCATGTTCTTACAGCCGTCATTTGATTACAAATGATCTCTTATGATCTGTATTCAATACAACGGAAATCCCATTTCCCCACACACACAATTTATCTGCACAATCAAATGCATCAGTTATATGAGGACTATCATCATAGCACTCCGAACATGTCCATAGGTACTCCGATCTCCGCCTCAGCAAATCTAGCAGTGTCTAGCGGCAAAATACGCCAGTTCGATGTTGATTAATCAATCTATACGAGGCCAATGGTAATTATCTAGTTTAAGTAGGTCATGAATCTATATGTCTTTCTTTTCGGGCTGCACCTATCAAATGCATTTGAGTAGTCAATAAAGCATGTCAAGAGTCAAATTCAAATAATGATGAAAAAAATGAACTGCTTTTTGCAGATGATCAGTGCCTGATACACCAAAGTGAACAAGATCTACAACACATTGATACCCTGAACCAAAATTGTATAAACCATGACATGAAAACCAACAACACTAAAACAGAAATAATGAATATTTGAAGAAAACATAATAAACTAGACATCCATGTCAATTGCACTACAGTAAACCAAGTGAAAGAATTCAAATACTTAGGAAGCATATTCACGGAAGACTAGATAGAGGGATAGAGACTAGAGTTCAAAAAGCAATACTGTAACCTACCAGCTAGCCCCATTGTTAAGGCACCCAAAAATTTCACTGACAGCTAATCAACAGATGATCAACAACATTTTCAGACCTACTTTGTGTTACCAGAGCCAAACATGGACAATGAGCAAAGCGAAGTCATAAAAAATAACTACATGTGAAATGCACTGCCTGCGAAAAGTTACCAACAACACCAGAAAAGACAGAATCACTAACATAAGCATAAGAAAAAAAGTTGGCACAGAACCTTGCTTGAATTACATTGAGAAACAAAGAATGAAGTGGTTTGACCACTTACTGAGAATGCATCCAAACTCCACAGTACATCTTTTACAACAGAACAGCAGGAAAGAAGGCGAGAGAAAGACTCCGAAAATGATGATTAGATGGCGTAGCAGAATCCTGTAAAAGAGCAAAAATAACAATCACCCACGCCACCAGAACAGAGCAAGACAAAAACAGAAAACCACAACACTGGGCCCAGTATATAACCCAGTAGCCATGTGACGACAAAAGCAGAAGAATAGTAAAGCATGAGTATAGATCTACAGGTGGCGTCTGTGGCTTAGGGGATAGTGACTCGGTCTATAACCCAGACGTTCTGAGTTCGAATCACGCTGCGGACAGTTTGGTTGCAAATTGTTTTTTACAAAAGGACGATGGCACCACCCGTTCAGGAAGCAATGACAAACTACTGAACGTAATAAATCTAGAAAAATCACAAACAGCGTTAAAAAGCTGGGGTTGATTCGCAAAGTCCTGTAAAGGAAATGCAATTAACTTTAACTTTTTATAGATCTACAGCGTATCTTAGTTCCAATATTTCTCTTCCTCCGATTATAAAACGATTGTATTGTTCTTTTCCGAAATCTTTCGTATTCTTTTATTGTACACACAAAATATGAGTAACATTTTACTTTATCGATATCCGGTCTCGATATTAATTTATTTGTATGCCAGCGTAATATGTCAGCGGCAGTATATTTTGTTATTTAGAGTACCATAGCGGGAGTTTCTTTAAAAAATAAATAAAACTGCAGTTCTGAAAGGAAAACAAACATGTAAAGATTGAGACATTACGACAATAATGACATCATATTCATAGAAAACAGGCTTACAAGTGAATGTATTGTAACAAATATATTAAGTAGATTATTATCAGTATGCTAGTTCAGAGGTACGTTAAGAAAAAGATCTATGAAGTGAAGGTGTACTTCCGATATTTGATATCATAATAATAAATAATAATCATGATGAATTTTTGAATGCAGAAGAGGTCTGACTCGAGGTGCCGTCCCTGCCCTGGCGATGATCATCTCGTGGATCCACATTCACCAAGTACTCAAGTACAATTATTACATGATTTACAGCATACATTACAAAAAATACGGGTCTAAAGGCGTATTGCCCAATATACCTCGAAGTATGAAAAAGGGTTCTTTTATTTTTTTTTTAAGTTAGTGTAAGTTCAGTTTCAGTTAGCATTCTGTTCATAGAAAAAATGATTAGGTTACTTTTTTTTTTTTGATTCACCCTCAGTCATATAATAATGATTAATTATTACAGCAGTTGCTTATTCACACCAAGTCATAATTCGTCTGTAATACTAGCAATACTAGTTTTTGATGCTGATGTATGAACAGTATATAATTATTAATTATTGAGAGGTTATGCAATATTTCCTTCTTTATTTCCCATAACTTTTCAGACCTTACTCTTCTTACTAGTCTTAGGGTATATGAACTTATGAAGAGCCTGTCAGTGTCACTTCACATTTTTCGCCCGCAGTGTACAAGAGGTCAATTCTTTTCCTAATGTGTGAAACGTCAAGTGTGGGATTGAACCCACAATCCTCGTGTGCTCAAGTCGATAGGCGAATGCTCTATGCATTGCGCTAATCCATCCCCATGAAATATTTCAGGTCACTTAATATCTCATTACACCTGTTTGAAAATGAAGAAAGTTTAAAAAAAAAAATATGCTCAATATGTTATTAACTCTTTCAACGAGGAGTTATTTTCTCAATTTTTAAACAGTTTATTCAAGGGAGGTAAAATAAAATTAAACAAAACAAAATCCCAGCTACTCGTCAATAAATAAACATATATATATATATATATATATATATATATATATCTTATGATATACCAATTCGCCCGCGTGCCCAGCGTGTTCGTAGCGCGTTGGACTGTGGGTGACTAGCCCTCTGTGTGTCCGGGTTCAATTCCGTGGGCAGGCAGAAAAAGCCACAGATTCCCCAGATTCACGGTGTTCGTGGCACCGAACCGAAGGGTTACGATGTCCATGGCACCGAGCGAAGAGCTGAAAAAGCCCAAGTGCTTCTGGATCGGAAAAAAAAAAAAAAAAAAATGATATACCAAATTGAAGAAAACTGAACAACCTAATAGAATAACAAGGTTAAAAAGTAGTAGAGTAAAACAGTAGAAGTAAAACTAGAAAGACTTCTATAAGGGAAGCAACTCTATGGTGCAGTGTACGGCTGCTAATGGTGTGCAACAGACTTTCGCCGTGGCGCAGTATGCGGCGAAAGGCGTGGAAAGAGTTAATGATAAGGATTAGTGGCTAGGGAACAAAATGTAAAAAAAAATTGGGCATTACAGATTTACTAATTTTCACTATATATAATATGTCTTTTTTTTGGTATTGTGCAGCAGTCTTTATTGTACCAGTTGTAGACATGGTGATTGAGTTTAGCTTCTACCAGCATCTGTCCATGGTTCATGATTATAATTTTATTTTTGCAGAATTATCCTTGGCATATAAAATACATCAATATTGAAGGATAATTTTTAAAATGAAAAGAATTGATGAGGGGTCGTGTGCTTGGAACAGAAAGACCTGAGCGCAGATATGTTGGATGAAGTTACTCAGAAATACTTGCTTCAAGGTAAGATTCATGAGTTTTCAATGTGCTGGAGCATAAAGGATGTTTGTGTAATAAAATTCTTCTGTGATCAGTTTCTTATGCTGAAAAGTACAAAGAGAGGAGTTGACTCCATGAATTCAGTAGAATCCACAGTGGTATAGTCTGTCCATTAATTCGTGAGCACGTTTGAAATTGATTTTCTCGAAAACTACCTGTTGGATATCAGTGATTTTTGCATGCAGCCTTAGAATATCCATGACGCTAAAATAAAGCTAACCAGTAGTCCATAGATGCTACGGATTTTGCACATCGGCGAATTCCTTTGATCTTTTATGACAATTGCAAATACGGGGCTCAAATTTTAGATGTTACTGTAATCTCTAGAATTTGTCCATGTCAATTCTATTCATAGGTGTATCTCCATATTAACTTGATAGGTCAAGTAATTAAGTGTGTTGCCCTTTATGTGCAATCGTGAACTTGGATACAATATGCAACAGTTAGTCCTCCCTTCGGTCACCATTAGACCCCAGGGTGTCTTAACTTCACCACAAATTGTATGATGGTAGACGCATTTGGATATGGAAATGTATACGTTGCTATTTCTCAGTCTGTAATCAAAATATGATTTGTATCATCCGAATCTCACGATTCCATGAGGTTGATAATTGTTACTGGCTGGACAAATTGTAATCCATCTCGGTGCCAGTACTCGTCTTCCCCTCGGAGCACATGTTCAACACACTTCTTCCAGAACTGCATGTCTATCATTGAGAGGGACTCACGTGTCAGAACTTCAACATCACACATTTTAAACGTCCTGTTCTGTTCGGCAACTTGCCCTTTTACTTTAGCCCAGACAAGCTCTATCGGATTGAGGTGAGCATGATATGGAGGTAGTCGCAAAGACGTGTGGCCGTATTCCGCAATGATTTTGTCAATATGAAATACCTTTGTCTTATTTGTCATCGCAACAACTCGGGTTTCAAATATGTATCATCGAAGCTGACATTTTCCTTAGCAAGCCAAGTCCTAATTTGATCTTTTGTATTTGATGCAGTTGGTACTTTGTCTTCCGCTGATACTGCGTTGTGATAGGATGCATTATCCATTACCAAGCATGATGGTCCGTTTAGAATTGGAAGTAGATCTTTCTCCATCCAGTGCCTGAAAATATGTCCACTCATTTCTGTGTGGTAGTCCCTACCGTCGGTACTTTTGATTGGAAAATAAGTCCAGCGTCATGGACAAGACCTTCTTCACTGCTTCCTGCATGTGTTAGTATAATACGCTGGCCTTTGCTGCTTGGTATTTTCTTTTCTGTTCACCGTCTACTGATTGCCATTCTTTAGCATTGGTGTGGTGAGCATTGACCCAGGATTCGTCCAAATATACAATATCATAGCCTTGCCTCCGCCGCTCACGGATCTGCCTCAGGTATTTACTTCGGGCAGCAATTAAATGTGGCTTTTCACAAATAATATTCCTGCCGCCTATAGTTTTTCTGAAGGTGAAGCCGCGGCTCTTACAATTTTCCATAGAGTACTTTTAGAAATGTCTATGCTGCAATCTGATTGCAGTTTTAATTTCAGTTTCCTGAGAGTAACAAGTTGATTTGTCGTAAACATTTTCAAGAGCTCCGTCTTATGACATCTATGTCAAAGTCGTCAATTGTTCTTTTCCTTCCTTGCTTGACATTAGTGCACTTTGTGTCCTGTTTAATCCATCGGGAAAAGGATTCTCTATTCAGACCAAGCGCCAGTTGCGTTCGTTTCTCAGGGTTATGAATATCGCAATATAGATGACCTCTCTTAGATTCCCTACGGAAGTGTTGGTATAGTAAAACTGTAACCTTCTGCATTGTTATAAATGTGCACTTCAGACTCATTATGAATGTGATATCAATGTCAGTTTTGATAAGCCAACAAATATGATACAATAGCTTCATACAAATAGCGAGATACACCTATAACTATACAACGGTATCCCAATTATAACGTCATATGCTTTCCGTGTTCAAAGTCGACTGGGTTAGGTGCACGGGAGTTCGTGAAATTGTTGTTTACTCACGATATTTCAATGTTACCATAATGTATTTTTAGAACATCGCGTCTGTGTACCGTAGATCTGTTACTATTGTGTACAATCCGGTGAGGTTGATTTTAATATAACCTGAAGAAGAAATATTTCAAACTACATCACATTTTCTTGGAAAAAAAAATATTTCTCTAGCGTCATGGATATTCTAAGGCTGCTTGCAAAAATCACTGAGATCCAACAGGTAGTTTTCGAGAAAATCAATTTGAAACGTGCTCACGAATTAATGGACAGACTATAGCACTATTCTGTGTAAGATATCTGGGCTTAAAAGTATGATTAATACATGTCCATTTCTTTTGCTACAGTGTAATTTCAGAATCACATGCAGACATTTCATGACTTATTTCATGAGTTCTTTTACTGGAAAGTCTCAAATCTGAATATAATTTTAGATTTACCACTTGAAAAATATGGACAGCCTTGGTAACAAATTGTCCAGTCATGGCTTTCGAGATGGATGTTCTTGGTTAGATCCTCATTTGATGTGGGATTTCGTTTCTTTTTTAAGAAAACCGGGTAACCAAAGTGACAACTGAGAAACTGTTAAACACCAAACTTGATTCACAACCTGTTGTATGTTTGACATGAAAAATAAGCACTTCAGTTCAGAAAATTGCCATGTCTACAGACCCATTTGTCTAAACTGTGCAAGAAGCACAAGGTCATCATGAAAGTGGATACCATCTTGCTATAGAATACCAGGAAATGAAACAGCAGACCAACTGGCTAAGGAAGGTGCTGCAGGAGAGCGACCTTGTGTACCATTTATCTACCACCAAAATAAAAGGATGGTTAAATCAATCGGAAAGCCACTAATACTAACACTGGGTGACTAAAATATGAGCAGCTTATAACAAGTTGTCACTCTGTGCCTCAGAACGGGACACAATCGATTATGCAGCCCCCATGTATACAAAATTTAAGAAGATTGGCAATTAAGCCAAAACTGGCATAACAGACTTCAAAGCGCATACTTTAATAAAACTTCCCCCAAATAAGATATATTGAGTCAAACTCACTGGCTTAGTGAAACAACACAGGAAAGAAAAACTACAAAGACCTATGTGTTAGCAACAAAAGACAGTGAAGTTTATACAAGAGACAATATTATAGACTATCTGAAGCCAACGAAAGGAGGATTGAAAGTTTCTTTTTTTTTACTGCAAATGGCTCTCAGTTCGATGTAGCCTCTGTAAGATATAGTGAAACACGTACAAACAAAGTACTATAGTTTTACAAAATACATAAACAGTGACGATAAACAGCAACGCTTCGACCAACAAGGCCTTTATCAAGCAACGAACAAACAGGAGTGACAAATTAAAATGAAACACAAATGGACGACCAAATACCAACGTATCTAAGGAAAATCTGGAATAAAACGAATAACGAAATAAATGTAACACAAAAACACACATAAAAACTAGAAATAGAAAAGAAACAATGAAACATCTAGTAAATATATAACTTGAATACATGCAACATATACCCATATAGATTATAAAGCATGGGAAGAGAAAGTACTAAGAAGCATAAGAATGTAATACATGCAACATATACCCATAGAGATTACAAAGCATGGGAAGAGAAAGTACTAAGAAGCATAAGAATGTAATACGTTGAGCCCGCGTGGTCGCAAGGTACCATACAAAGAAATCAACCGATTCTCCAGAGCAAATCGACTACGATCATCAGAGGAACATGATCGGATGGCTGTGACCTGGACATCGCAAGCTCCTGAATGGCCAGTATCATTGAAATGGGTAGCTACAGGGTCACAGAGCATTGGCGTATATCGCGCAAGTGTTGGGCGAATCGGTCACTGAGTCTCCTGCCGGTTTCCCCAATATAGGCCTTGTTGCACGGCTTGCAGATAATGGCATAGATAATATTACGGGACTCGCACGTGAAACTATCTTCAACAACGAACGTGGCTTTTGGAAAAGACACCGTGCGGGTCTGTATTACATAAGCACAAGTGTTATAGCGCCGACGGCCACACTGGATGGTGCCAAAATGACTCTGGATGTTAGGCTTGAGGCGACTGTGAACTAACATATCCTTAAGGCTTCTGTCCCGTCTGTACGCCACCAAAGGATAGTGTTGGAAGATTGAACGTGTATCAGGATCAGACTGAAGAATGGAGAGATGACGGAATAAGACTTTCTTCACAAGGGAACTATGAGGGTGGAAAGTTAAGACAAGTTTCACCCTGTCAGAATTGGAAGTTCTATGCTGGTTAGAGAGAGCCTCCTGGCGAGAAATTTGCTGAACGCGCCGCATAGCAGAAGCAAGCACCTTATCCGGGTATAGCGCTTACGAAAGAAATCCAGCATCTCGTGAGCTCTATCGAGAAATCGTCATCCTCGCTACAGAGGCGACAAGGCGCAAGAGTTGAGAGAATGGTAAAGAATCACGACAAGATATAACAACCCTGGAAAGTAATGGTGAATGACATGAGTTTTTTGGTTTATCACCCTATTCCTAAATATACATTGTTTGAAGGTGATATATAATTTGAAGGTGACCTGAGAACCTTTGAACATGTCCGAAGTGCAATAAAGATATGCCAACCTGAAACAGAAACAGATATAACCAGTATGTAAGTGATGAGGTAAAGTGTCAAAACATGCACAGAACCAATGTCATAATTTTGTAAATCCCAAGATCGTTACTTATTAAGCAATGTAATGGTTGTATAAATGTGTAACATTGGTCAAAACAAAGTCGCAATAGTGTAGTGGTAGGTCACTCGCTTCTTAGGTGCATGTTATGGTTCATTTCCACAGTTTACGTGAAATTATTATCCTGCCATTATAGCTCTCAGGTCGGGCCAGCCTCAATTGGGTACTAGAATAACACTTGGATGTAAAGGCAGCTGCTGTGACGTTGATCACATTCCCCCATCGTTTGCTGATGGTCAATGAAAAATACGAGCTTAAAATTATTCCCCAATATACATTATAGTACGAAAAAGGGCTCTTTTACCTTATAGGTCAAAACATTGACGGACCCTGTTCAGAGTGAATATCTGCTGATTTTAATTGTCTTTAAGTTTCAGAAATGTGTCCACACAGCCTTCAATGTGTCCACACAGCCTTCAATATTAATCATCTTCTTCTTCGAACACTCTATATCAATCACTTGTTAACCACTCTGTGTGATTTGTATGTGATCTGAGTCTAAGAGTGATTGTACATTGTGCCAATATGCACCTACAAGTAGGCCAGCACATCCGATTTCTGCAATGCTTTTTATTTACCAGGGTAGCTTCTTTAGGTCCTACATCAGTCGCCTCTTACGACATGCCTTGTAGGTTGCAGTGGTACTATTCTTTGCTTCCCTTGCGGCCGCAGCACCACCTGGGCGATATTAATCATCTAATAATTGTTCAAACATTGACCAACTAAACTAGTTTTGACCGTGTGTGGTCAACATATTAAAACTCTTGGTAAAATTAGAATACTATTCACTTATTACATTTACTTTTAGCTGCTGGAATAACAATGGATGTCTTACAGGAGATGTCGAAAGAGGAAACAAAAGAGACTTTGGTGAGTTGATTTTTTCTTTCTCCAATCCTGTTTTGCCTCACATCGCCAGGATAAGAAAAGACTTCTGGAACAGAATTTTGTGTGAGCTTCATAAATAGTGTCTTTCATAGGGGACTGCCTAGAGTAGTTGATAGTAGCTCGGCCTGCTAGCTGTGAGACGCCTCATAGCTCGGGTTCGAACCTACTGTCCGGCATTTGTTCGAGTCCCCTGGTCTTACTCAGGACGATAACATGAGTACCTCTGAAGTCGGAGAAAATCTGCCTGTATGGCGAGGGAATACTAATTACGAGTACATTGAGCACACGGCTGCCAGTGTAAGTAATTTACAATGTGCACGCTGCTGCCATTGTAAGAAATTGGAAAACAGATTTTCACGCAAAAATCAGTTTCAGAAATGAAACTTCGTCTGAGTTGAAAGCGGACGAAAGAAAAAAAAAAAGTGTCTTTCATCACCTCTGTTATCTCTTAGGTCCACCATTTGCGGGGCCGACCTTTTGCTTTTTATCCATTGTATCGGAGTAACATTGCTCTTTGAGTCTGTTGGTAATCTGCTTATGTGGCGAACCATTTAATTTGTTGTTTCTTGATGAAATTCAATACTGATGTTGTACCCACTTTTTCCTGATGTCTTCATTTCTAAACAAGTCTCTTCTTGTTACTCCCAGTATTCTGCATAGATGCTTCTTCTCTGTTGTGACTAGTTTTCTTTTATCATTTGATGTTAGTTTCCAGGTTTGGCACTGATAGCACCATAATGAGAGAAAGATTGTATTGTACAATACTCTAATTGTGTTCATGATGATATGTTGGCATTTTAAAATTGTAAATGTCAAATAAGAATGTGTTCTCTCACCACTGCTCTCCTTAACATTATATGGATAGAATTAGCCGGGAGTCAAACATAGACACTGAGGAAATCAATGAGCTGCTTTTTACAGATGATAAGTGCTTGATGCACCAACAAAAACGGAACCTGCAACACCTTATTGACACCTTGTATTACAATCGCACAATGTATGACATGAAAATAAACACAACAAAAACTGAGACAATGAGTATAGGCAGGAAAAATAATAAATTAAATATTTAAATAAATGGTACTATAATCACACACAAGTAGAAGAATTCAAATACTTAGGAAGAATATTTACGGAAGATAAAATACTCAACAGAAATAGACGCCCAGAAGGCAAATGCTGTCACCTACCAACTAGCCCCACTACTCGGACATCCAAAAATCTCCATGTCAGCTAAACAACAAATTGTCAAAAACATCTTCCCTCTTACTTTATGCTTCCAGTTCCAAACATGGACAATCAAGGAAGTACAGACACAAAAAATAACCACATGTGAAATTTGATGTGTTCGAAAAGTCATGAACAACACAAGTACAGTAACTTCAAAAGGTCAGCAACAACACAAGAAGAGACAGTCACAAATACCAGCATCAAAGATACGATTGAAACAAGACCCTGCTTGAATTACATAGAAAAACAGAGAAGGAAATGGTTTGACCACATGGTAAGAATGCAGCCAGACCACACTGTCTATAAATAAAGCCTACTACAGCAGAACATCAGGGCAAAAGCTGAGAGGAAGACCAAAGAAAGATGGGTAGATCATCATCATCAGGTGCCGTCTCCACATCGAAGGTTGGCTGCAATGAATCTCCAGCATCCTCTGTCTTTCACCTTGGTGTTGCACACTGCCAGACTGTAACCTGTCCATTTCTTAAAGTTTCCTCCCACTTATCTCTCGGTCTTCCTCTTGCTCTTCCTCCCTGGGTAGATAGACTGTCCGAATCATGCCAAAAAATGCAGAGATCAATCACTCAAGCCATCCAAGAAGTGCAAGAAAAATACAGGCTGCCATAACAATGGACCACAACTGGGAGCCGTAAGTTGACAAAAGAAAGTACTTACCAATGTAGCATCAGAATGAGCAGATGTCTTTTCAGGTTTTTATTTTGGTATTTTATTCTGTTTCAGTCAGCTATCTTGGAGAGCAGTCCTTTGTTAATACAAGTAAGTACAATCCATCAATAAGTCCTTCAGTAATTATTTTAAGCTAAGCCGAAGGATTGTCTTCATTGCACCAGGTTTTACCCCATATGGCTCGGTCCATCTCCGCAAAAATGGCATGCGACCTACTGAGAGTATTACACAAAGCACGAACTCTGTAGCTCCAGCAACAATCCTAGGGGAAAAATTCACTCTGTAACATTGGATTCGAACCCACAACCTTCGACTTCGCAAGGCAACTGTGTAACCACGTTTAATTCCAAAAAATCACTGATTCATAATAATTAATCAGGTATATCTGCTACAAAATGTTATAATTAATTGGTTTTTATAGCTTAAACCATGCTAGAAGCAAAAGTTGAAAGTAAACAGACAAAGGGAAGATAGATCTACAATTGCGAGTATAGTATCAGGATGATAATATCCTGTTATACACAAGAGGAAGTGAACCATGTGGGAATTTTATATGAGTTGCTGCATTCTCCTGGTGTTTTTTATATCAGCGAGGTGCATGAATCTGACTTAGCAGTACTTAAGGTCTGCTCTCAAAAAGAACTGTCCCTGACATTCTCTTCCCATTCTTGTGTATTAATGTCTAGCTCTTTCAAGTCTCATTTGTAGAAATTCTTGTAGTTACAGAAGAGTTGTGCAGACAGTTCTTTTGTCAGTAGCTAGATCTCCATACAAGATATCTTTAGAGATCTGGCAGTCCTCCATCTAGAACAGTTGACCTCCGGCATCATTAGCAGAGGAGAGTAACCACACTGTAAGTTTCAGTATATTTCAACATTTTTTGGTTTGTTACTCTCACTACAGCTACAGACAACAGAAGAGGAAGGTACAGTGGAGAGTAGGTGGAACACCTTAAAGCAGGCGACGGTTGGAGCCTGTGAAGAAATACTGGGAAGATCATCATCAATCAGGAAACCCTGGATCACGGACGAAACATGGCAGAGGGTGGAGAAGAGGAAGAAGCTGAAACAAGAAGTAAACCAGTCACGAACAAGACAGCAAAAACAGGCGGCAGCAACTAGATATAACGAGATGACTAGAGAGGTAAAAAGACAGCTGAGAAACGACAAAAGAGCATTCATAAATGAGATAGCAGAAGAGGCAGAGACAGCAGCCAGCAAAGGTGACCTCAAGGCTCTCTATGAGACAACCAGATTGTTGAGTGGGAGGAAAAATAATCAGAGCAGGCCAGTGAGAGATAAGACTGGAAAACTTTTGACTAAAATTGATGAACAACTGGGGCGCTGGAGAGAGCATTTCCAGGAAGTGTTAAATAGACCTCCCCACTAAACCCACTAGATTTAGGGCAAGGAGACCCGCTGGACATAAACGTAGGGAAGATCACAAAACAGGAAATCCGCAATGCCTTGAAAAACTTGAAAAGGGCAAGGCGGCAGGAGTTGATAATATCCCAGCGGAAGCTCTGAGGAAGGGAGGAGAAGAGATGGTAAACCAACTCCACATATTGTTCAACTTGGTGTGGGACAGGGAGGAGATACCAGCAGATTGGAAGAAAGGCCCCCTCGTGAAACTGCCAAAGAATGGCAATTTGTCAAATTGTGACAAGTGGAGAGGGATCATGCTGCTCTCCATTCCCAGCAAAGTCCTCACTAGGGTTATTCTGGACAGGATGAAAGACGCTATAGACCAGAGGCTTAGGGACTAACAGGCGGGATTCCGGAAAGATAGATCTTGCAATGACCAGATAGCCACCTTAAGAATCATAGTGGAACAAACAATGGAGTGGCAGGCTCCGCTCTACGTGTGCTTTGTTGATTTTGAGAAGGCATTTGACAGCATAGATAGGAAATCAATGTGGGGCATCCTAAGAAACTATGGGGCGCCGGAGAAGACTGTCGACATCATCAGGCAGCTGTATGAGGGGTTTGCCTGCCAGGTTATTCATGATGGAAGACTGTCAGAGGAGTTCCAGGTCACTACTGGTGTTAGACAGGGATGCCTGCTGTCCCCCTCCTCTTCTTGGTGCTACTTGATTGGGTCACACGCACAGCCTACGCCAGGTCTGGAAAAGGCATACAGTGGACACTTATGTCAAAGCTAGAAGACCTGGATTTTACGGACGATCTCGCCTTGCTTTCGCATAGACTACAAGACATGCAGGAAAAAGTGGATGCTCTGGCACAAACTGCACAAAGAGTCGGCCTTAAAATCAGTCAAGAGAAGACTAAAGTAATGCGTAGCAACAACATACAGCAAGATCCAATACTGATTGAGGGAAGGGACATAGAAGATGTGGATGAATTTGTCTACCTTGGAAGTAAGATCAGCAGATCAGGAGGTACAGATGAGGACATTAAGGCTAGGATTAGGAAGGCCCGACAGGCCTTTGCGATCCTGCACATGGTGTGGAAGTCCGCTGCCATCTCCACGAAAACAAAGCTCAGGATTTTCAGCTCAAATGTGAAGTCGGTGTTGCTGTATGGCTCGGAAACTTGGCGAGTCACTAGGGCAAATACAAATAAGATCCAGACCTTTGTCAACGGATGTTTGCGCCGGATTCTCAGATTGAGATGGTATGATAGAGTTACAAACACGGATCTGTGGATAGGAACAGGGCAGGAACCTATGATGACACAGGTCAAGAGGAGAAGATGGCGATGGATAGGCCATACCTTGCGGAAGACACAGTCGAGTGTCACTAAACAGGTGCTCGAGTGGAACCCGCAGGGAAAACGAAAAGAGGACGCCCTAAGCAGACTTGGAGACGAGGTCTTACTGAGGAACTGAAGAGTGCTCAATTGACCTGGGAGACCATAAAAATAACAGCCAGAGACCGAGAAGAGTGGCGAACAACTGTTGAGGCCCTATGCTCCATGAGGAGCGGAGAGGATTAATGACTCTCACTACAGAGGATAATGAAAGTGAAGAAGATGTAGAACAGTGTTGGAGCAAGGACACATCTTTATTGTTAATGTTGGTTTTCTGATGTCAAATCATCTAACCAAATGAAGTGGTTTGGCCACTTTTAAGAATGCAATCAAGCTCCGCTAAATACAGTTTTCTGCAGTAAAACATCAGGAAAGAAGGCGAGAGGAAAAACCCCAAAAAGATGAAAAGATGGCATAGCAGAATCCTGTCAAAAAGCAAAAATGACTATCACTCAAGCCACTAGAGCAGCGCAAGACAAAAACAGAAAAACCATAACACTGCGCAGTAACCCTGTGATGACAAAAGAAGAAGAGGAAGAACCATTTTGCCGTTCATATCTTGATGTAAGGACTGGATCAAAATACCAGCTTTGATGGGCAGCCAGTTGTCTCCAGTATCCTGAATAGTCAATTTCTCTTGGAGAGGTAAATGAAATAAACTCTATTTTCTTGCCTTCAGAATGGTATAACGAGATGAACAAATAGCAAGCTGTCAGAGTGTACTACTGAGGCAAGAAACAGTCAGTGTTTGTGGTCCATTACAACCAACCCTCAATGTAGAGATACTACTTAATCTAATCTAATAGATGTAACATGTTTAAATACTAAGGAGTAACTGCTCACTTTGTTGACAAGGATAAAATATGTACATTAAAGTTCCTAACACGTAAAATATGTTGTGTGAAATCATTTTTTTAAATGCAATTATTGACTATCAGCTTCATTGAGTTACTTGAAGTGGAATGCCATTTGTATTGCTACTTTTAGCACATCAAGTGTAATGCTATTTTTGCTGTCTTTTTACAGTAAATAAAAGTATTTCTGTAGTTGGAATATAAAAAATATGTTGACATATTACCTGCCCTGATATATTTGTTTGAGTATAAAAGTCTAAAGGATCTAAAGATAAAGGATTGACTTAATTGAACAGAGTTTTCCTCCATATAGCTCGGTACCCGTCTACAGAAATATCACGCTACCTGCCAAGAGTATTGCACAAACTCCATAGTTCTGGCAAAAATCCCAAGGATCTTCTGTAAAAATCATCTGTGCCCGCGTGCCCAGCGTGTTCGTAGCGCGTTGGACTGCGGGTGACAAGCCCTCTGTGAGTGTGGGTTCAATTCCACAGGCTGGCAGAAAAGCCACAGGTTCTCCAGATTTACGGTGTTCGTAGCACCGAACCAAAGGGTTACGACAAGACCTCTTGCATATACTACTTGTTTTAAGTGTTACATATCCGACTGTAGTAGTGGTGGTAGTATTTCATCTTTCTGTACCTGTTGTTTACATCGTACAAGTAAGTATGTTGTGTGTGTGTTTGTGTGTGTGTTAATGTCAATAAAGAATCTTTTATTGTGAAGAATTTTCATTGATTGCATTATGCATTTTCAGAAGTATCTACAAGAAAGGTCAGAGGTTAATGTAGCAAATATGAGCACTTGTGGTAGTGGGATGTCAGATCCAGAGAAAAGGATGAAAGCTGTAAGGAGTCTCAATCTTTACTATTATGTCACATGTTTTTGTAATAGAATGTAAAGGCAGAAATTGTATCACCCTAGTGGAAGAAGACGGATTTTTTCACAGAATGGAAACACAAAGATTATTTTCATAGGATAAAAAATGTAGGGATTATTTTCATGGGTTGGAAAGACAGAGATTAATTCATAAATAAGAGAGCAGGAATTATTTTTGTAGGATGTGTGCATGGAATTTTTTCATAGAATGGACAGACAGTTGCATCATTTTTCTTCTTCCAACCATGACTACAAGTTTTTACTTGAGCAATAAATTCCAAATCTTGAACCTGCATGTTCTTTGCAGTTATTAGAGGTTACCATAAAGTGTATTATGAACAGGTGGGTGTGATGGGAGGAGTTTTTGTCTAGATTTGTATAATTCAGAGCATTCAAGCAAGCCAGAGACTCCTAGGATTGTTGCTGGAGCTACGGAGTTCGTGTTCTGTGCAATACTCTCGGCAGGTGGCGTGCCATTTCTACGGAGAGGGACTGAGCCATATGGGGTAAAACCCGGTGCAATGAAGTCAATCCTTTGGCTTTAAACCCTTTAAGACATGTTGTACTGTCTCACATGAATGCCTACACTTTTTTAGCGCAGGTGAGAGGTTTATTATGTTTAGGTGGTAATTCAGTCCAACATGTCCTGTTCTTAGCTGAAAGATAGTGCATTAATATTTTTGTTGTAGTAGATTTCTATTGTATTTAGAGTTTGATCTATTCATCTCTGCATATATAGCCCAGCCAGTCATCCACTTAGCTCATCAGTTCAACCAGTCTTCTCTGTAATTTCTTTTCAGAATCAGTTTTTTTTTACTTTGTATGCTAACAGCTTTGTCTATTTGTGGTTTTGATCATCCTTGCTTGGCTAAATCGTCTTGTTAGTTATTTTCCAGGATATGTGTGTCCTGGTATCCACTGTAGAATGACATTAATATCAATGAATGATTGATACCAATGACTCAATCTCACATGATTGGTTCTGCTCTTCTTCTAAAGCTTATAGTGTGAATTGTAAACACGTAAAAACCACACTACCTTCATTCTTGAAAGATACTAACCACACTTTGTCTGTTTTTTCTTCTATTAAGTTGTTGCCTGGCAGGACTTATCGCCTCTTCCTCCTTGATGTCTGCTCACTGTATACCTCTATACCTCATTCTGACGGACTTCAAGCTCTCCAGTTTTTCTCGACAGGAGAACTAATCCTCTTGTCTCCACCTCGACTCTCCTTCGTCTTGCAGAACTAGTTCTCACTCTCAACTCCTTTCAGTTCAATGACCAGTTCTTCGAACAGATTAGTGGGGTCGCCATGGGTACTAAAATGGGACCCAGCTATGCTTGTCTATTCATGGGTCATCTTGAACACTTAGTATGGAACACCTATGATGGCCTTCTTCCGTCCGTGTATCATAGATACATCGATGATTGTATTGGAGTTACCGATATGTCTGAAGCCGATTTGTCACGCTTCATTACCTTCATCAATGCCTTCAATCCTGCTATTCGGTTCACCTCTCACATCTCTACCTCCTGTGTCAATTTTCTTGACATCACTATCACCATCAGCCTATCCACTATCACTACATCAGTATACTACAAGCCTACTGATACACATAGCTTTCTTCTGTATACCTCTTCCCATCCCCAGGCTTGTCGTGACTCTTTACCTTTCTCTCAACTCTTACGCCTTCGTCGCCTCTGCAGCGAGGAAGACGATTTTCTTGATAGAGCTCATGAGATGCTTGATTTCTTCCGCCAGCGCCTATACCCGGAGAATGTGCTTACATCTGCCATGCATCGGGTTCAGCTAATTGCCAGGAGGCCCTCTCTCACATACTTAGAACCCCCAAGTCTGACAGGGTTAAACTTATCTTAACTTTCCACCCTCATAGTTCCCTGGTGAAAAGGTCTTATTCCATCATCTTCCTATTCTTCAGTCTGATCCTGAGACACGTTCAGTCTTCCAACACTATCCTTTGGTGGCGTACAGACGGGACAGAAGCCTCAAGGATTTGTTGGTACACAGTCGCCTCAAGCCTAACATCCAGAGTCACTTTGGCACCATCCAATGTGGCCGTCGGCATTGTAATACATGTGCATATGTAATACAGACCCGTACTGTCTCTTTTCCAAAGCTACCTATACCATTCAAGACAGTTTCACATGTGAGTCCCGCAATATCATCTATGCTATCACCTGCAAACGATGCCATAAGGCCTATATTGGTGAAACCGGTAAGAGGCTCAGTGACCGATTCGCCCAACACTTACACGATATTCGCCAATGCTCTGTGACTCCTGTGGCCACTCATTTCAATGATACTGGCCATTCAGGAGTTGACGATGTCCAGGTCACAGCCATCCGATCATGTTCCTCCAATGATCGCAGTCGATTCGCCCTGGAGAACCGTTTTATTTCATTCTATGGCACTTTGCGACCTCTTGGACTCAACGCATTACATTCCTATGCTTCTTAGTACTGTCTTATCTCGTGCCTTGTTATCTATATGTGTGTTTGCTCCATATATGTGTCATTTATCCACTATATTGTTTATTGTTCCTCTCCTTTTCCACTTTCGGTTTTTGTGTTGCACTCATTTTGTTGTTCGTTTTTATTCCCAGATTTTCATCAGATAGGTTTATGTTTCCACATGTAATCGTCCATTTGTAGTGTTCCTCGAAATTCGTCATTCTTGTTGTATTGTTTGCTTGATAAAGGCCTTTTGGTCGAAACGTTGCTGTTTATCGTCACTGTTTATGTATTTTGTAAAACTGTAGTACTTTGTTTTTACGTGTTTACCTATTTTTCCAAGTTTTACTGCAGTCTCCACCCTTTTCGATAGTGTGAATTGTGAGTCAGTGAATACTATCTTATCTCGGACAATACTTTCTCCAAGTTCAGACTGCTGATGGACCAGTTCTGGGCAGTCTTTATAGATATAATCTCTACCTTGTAGTTGGAACATATATTACCACAAGGTGCACATTAATTGTAGATAGTTCCATCCAGATACTTCAGGTATATACTGCAGCCAGCGTAAGTAGTGGCTTTGAAAGCTTAACCATCTATGTACATATTGGTTATTGGTTACTAAACTGACGTCATTGCACTCCGGGCAGACCCATAGGTGTTCAGTCTCCACCAACAGATATCGAAGAGTATGCATACTGATGGTTCCTGTGGCTCGCTGATTAAACACACCTCTCACTCTGCCTCTCAGGCATCCAGTTCGACTTGAACAACGGGTAACTCCAAACTGCTTAAATCGCTAGTGATTCACATGTATGGATAGATGAAGTTGGATGTCTGTTGTCTCCAGTGTACAGGCTTTTAGAATCGGTGCCAGTGTTTCATTGTTTTTTGTTTTATCAAGGAGGTATTTCTTATATAAGAATTTGTATCATACAAAAGGAACAGGAATTTTTTCATTAGATGGAAAGTGAGAGACTTTATTCATCGGATGAGAAGGCAGGAATTTTTTAATAGGATGAGAAGCAGTGATTTTTATCATAGCATGGAAAGACACATTTGTTTCAGTGGATGTAAAAGCAGGGATCTTTGTCATAGCATGGGAGGACATGTTTTTGTCATTGGTTGAAGATATAATTTTTAAAAAATAGAATGGAAAGATAGGAAATTTTGTTATTATATGGGAAAACAGAGTTTTTTGGTAGCAGGATACAAAAATATGCCTGAATAGTAAATCAAATGTTTTGTTCTGCTACTTGTTTTCCAAAGTAGTACAGGAGGCTGGATAGCACCTTAGGAGATATTGTTCAACTATATCTGACATGACACAAGCAAAGAAGCAAAAGTAGGACTTCTGAGAACATGCATATTCCCTGTGGCAACATATGGATATGAATAGTGGACCATAACACAAATATTAAAGAACACGAAGCTTTTGAAACAAAGTGTTATAGAAAAGTTCATAGAACATCTTAGACAGAGAAGAGAAAAAACAAAGACATCTTACAAGACCTGCATATCGAGGAGCATTGGCTCATAAATAACATTATGTCCCAGAAGATGAAATATTTTGGCCATGTTAAATGTCACACTGGTTTGGAAAGAACAGGAAAGGAAGGCATGGTTCCTAGAGTGCGAGGTAGGGGAATGACCAAGACGATGGTGGCAGCAGGACATCGAAGAAACTTTGAACATGACACTGGTGGAGGCGGGAGAACTTGCTAGACAGAGCTTTTCAGGTGAGCTGTGATGAAAGTGTTGTTCCACAAGTGACATGCTACTACTTGATGCCTGATATAAGAATACCTTTTCTGAGTAGATACTTGCTAAAACCTTCCATAATGAGCATATTAAACAGGCAACTTTAGCAGATGTAGAGATAGGTTCTTCAAACAAAAAGTCCAGTGAGAATCATGTTAAAAACTGAATAAACTAAAGGAAAACATGCAAAGTCAAATTGTTCTATCAGCGGTTATCTTTGTTTTCAGTCACAAAGTATTGATATCAAAGATCGACCAACTAAAAATGTACTTGGTAGTGACAGTGATAGTGATTCTCTGCCTGATGTTAGCAGTGCATGTTTGAAAGATGAACCACAGCTGGACACAGGTGTGAGACTTGAATCACGCAGTGAAAATTTACCTCTAAAATTCACACAGGTAAGTCTGACTAAAGAATGAAACAAAATTGTTGTAATATTTGACATGAAACACATTGTTCACTTAAATTATTTAGTGCTTCATCTCTGATGAGTGAGTTGTACAGGCATGCATTCTGCCTCATGAATAGCTTAAGTCGTTCTTAGAATTATGTATTTTCAGGCTCGACAGAAAGGTGTCCACTCATGTGTTTTTTTCTCTCTGCCTTTTTAACCCGGATTGGGGCATAGACCCTAAACCAACTCATGCCAAGTCTTCCTATCTCTAACTATCTCCTGCAGCTCCCTCCAGCTCTTCTTTAGATTGTTGATCTGTGCCTCCAAATCGTGTCTCCATGTATTTCTAGGCCTCCCCTTCTTTCACTGTCCATGTGTTTTTTTTTTAGTGCTGTAAAAATTAGTGTATTCTTATGCATATTCCCATGTAGCATAATGTCTTTAATATCTCAAACATATATTAGCAGCATAATTCTTGGACAGTCTTTTACTTTATAAACACAGAAATGTATGGAGTGTCCTTGGACTTGTTATAACTCTTAAACGTTCATCGGTTTTAAGGTTTTAAAAAAAATATTTTTGATGACCTACTCTATTTCTAGCAGCCATATATATTCCTTGCATTAAAAATAGGCTTGTTATCTATGGTTGGAAAGCTAATTGAATGGATTATCAAAATATGTGGTTTTATTATCAGTGGGATGTAATGTGATATTAGTGACCATTTTGCTGATGCTAAAAATAGATAATTCTACAAATGGCAAATAATTATAGTCACAAAGAAGAGAAAAAAAAGTATGAAATATTTCATGAAAACTATTAATACATTCTTTCTTTCTTTCTTTCTCGAATCCTGTATGCCTCACAGCGTCAGGTCAGGAAGAGATTTCTAAAACGGGCCTAGTATGCGCTTCGTAGATAGTCTCTTTGTCGCCTCTGTTATCTCTGAGGTCCATCTTTTGCGTGGCGGCCTTTTGCTTTGTACCCATTGTATCGGAGCAGCATTGCTCTTTGGGGTGCACTGTCTGATGGTAATCTGCTTACGTGACCGAACCATTTAATTTGTTGTTTCTTGATGAAGTCTAGTACTGATGTTGTACCCACTTTTTTCCTGATGTCTTCATTTCTCAACCGGTCTCTTCTTGTTACACCCAGCATTCTGCGTAGACACTTCATCTCTGTTGTGACTAGTTTTCTTCTATCATTTGTTGTCAGCGTCCAGGTTTGGCACTGGTAACATAATGCGGGGAGAAAGATTGTGTTGAACATTGCTCTTTTTGTGTTCATGGTGACGTGTTTGCATCTTAAAATTGGCGCCATTTGCCCTATCATTTGGTTTGCTTTGTTGCATCTGTGTTGAATTTCATTAGTTATTCTTCCATTTGCTGAAAAAATGCTCCCCAGGTATGTGAAATCTTTGCTTGATTTAGTAGATGATTATCGATGGAGATGTTGGTAGTGTTTTCCTCTCTGGCGAATGTCATTACTTCTGTTTTGTCGATGTTAATTCTCATGTTGTATTCGTTACATGCTAACTGGAGTCTGTTGATGTGTTGTTGTAGCTGTTCTTCTGTTGTTGATATGATTGCCTGATCGTCTGCAAAAGAAATTCATTTAAGAGTTCTCCGAGGTTGTTTCCTTCGCTGGTGTTAGCTATTTTACAAATGTGGTCAATGTACGTGATGAATAGCAGCGGGATAGTACGCAACCTTGTCTTACTCCTGACCCTACGTGAAACTTTTCTGATAATCCTGTATTTGTTCTAATCGTACATTGGCTGTCAGTATAAATGTTCTTGCAAAGGTTGATTAGGTGTTCATTAACCCCATAGGTTGTTAGTATTTTCCACAACTTGTGCCTATCTACGCGTCGAACGCTTTTCCTGATCTACAAATGCAACGTGTAAATGTTTGTCGGATTCGATAGTCCTTTCTACTAACTGTCTGAGGGCGAATATTGCGTCTGTACAGCTTTTGTTCTTCCTGAATCCCATTTGGGAGTCATTAAGCTGTGGCTCGATGATGTGGCGGAGCCTTTTCTCAAGTATTTTGCAGAATATTTTCCCAGTGTAAATATTTTCATATTTACACAATATATCCAAAAATGAAGTTGTTTGGACAATATAAGTCAGTAATCAGGAAATTTGTAATGTCTAAATAGGAATATTTTGAAGACAAAAATGAATAAAAAAGGCCTTCAAGAGAAAATGATGCAGAAGTGCATCATAAACATAATCATAAGCAGCCCATAAAGAACTAACACTTATAGCCTTTATCAGGACAGTAATCTGAGTCATTAGATGCTAATTTATAAGCAAGTGTGTGGTTTTGACAAGATCAAGTAAAAACACGTCAGCGGAGATTATTGAAAATGGCGGCACAATCTTCTTCTTCGCGTTCTATCATTGCGACCAATTTTAATCACTCTTTGTGATATGTTTGATCTTTGCCAAGACGTGTATACGTTGCACATTGGTTTGGTAGGCCCATAAACGCATAGACTTCTACGCGTTTAGGACACGTGCACCCGATTTCAGCCAAACCTCCTTAGTCGCCTCTTACGACATGAGTGGCAGGTAACAGTGGTTCTCTCTCACGATCCCGGCCTAGACTGATGAACCAACTTTTATCATGAATTTTACCATTTCTTTTAGTGACTCCGCCCCCCCGTACAGTTACCCGTGGAGCTCAGTGTTAGCGGGCCAAGTTTCTTTTCTTAGAGCTGCGAACCGCTGGCAGTCTTGCAGTATGTGTTCTGCTGTCATTTCCACCTTTGCACAGTGGCACAGGCTAGTTGTACCAATTTTAAACATGTGGGCTCGGAGTCTGTTGTGCCGTCGAAGGCGGAATATGGTAACTTGTTCACTCCGGGACAGTTGCACAGTTTTGACTATTGTTCACTTTGGCGAATTGCTTGTTGGATGCACTGATCCATGCTGCAATGCCGTACTCCAGGAATGGTCGCACTCTTCCAGAGTAGAGTGTTTTGAGGACTCTGGTGTTTGCTCCCACGTGGAGCCTGCGAGTTTGCGCATCATTGTGAGCCTCTGTCTTGCTTTTGCCGTAGCATTTTCAATTTGGGGACACCAAGTTAGCTTTCAGTCGAGTGTGACTCCCAGGTACGTTGGGGTCTTGCTTTCTGGAAGTTCTTGCCCATTGACTTTAAGCTTAATTAGTGGTTCTATTCTTTAACAACCCAAATTTGGGTCCCTGTAACCACACGGTCGGCGACACAATAAAAAATGCTGGTGTAATGAAAGCATCCTTTTACCTCTGAAGTCAGGGAAGGCCCGCTTATATGGCGAGTGACACCTTAAAAATAATAAGTAGGTTTTCATGCAAAAATCACGCAGAAACACCATAGCGGGCGAACACAGAAGAAGGGGAAAAAGCATCAATGAGATTGAACATCTTAAACATATATAATTAAATTTAAAAAAAATTAATTATGGTATTATCATATGTTTTGCATTAGTTAACATATTATAAACATTTAAATGGATAAATAATACAAAAATACTGCCAGTTCATTACTCATGTCGAAATGTAAATAAAATTACAGCATTTTCATTAGTCAAACATACAAACTTTATGGAATACCATAACATAAAAGTCCAAGAGTCTTTTAGGCTTTTAGGTGGACTATGATGTGAGCAACATTCTACAAAGGACATGCTACAAGAAAACACATCTATTTGCTCCAACTCTACTTTAGAGTATGAAAATTGTGGTATATTCTTTTTTTACAGACATAGCCATCAACGACAGTAAACAAGTTGTCGATTTTCTAGGCACCACTTATATGTTCAGTAGTTTGCCATTGCTTTGAACAGACTTTAGAGTATAGAAACTACAAAATACATAATTTGTATTATAACTTGTCTTCTGTATGCTCAAACTTGAATCTGTTAGACAGCAAGAACAGCAGTCATGGGGATCATTAGGGAATCTTCTTCACCAAGTTCCCTAGATAGACATCCCCAACTGGATCCAGACAGTGATGAGGAGGAAACGCAGAGATATGACATGGAGAAATATGACTTACTCATGGCAGATACTGAAAAGTATGCAAGTATTTTCGGCAGGATTATATAGCTGATATTTTATAGGATATTAAATAGGGAGGTGCAGATGTTGTGATAGGATGAGGTTGAGGTGTGATGTGAAGATTTGTTGTTGTTGGGATAGGATGAGGTTGTGATGTAGAGATGTGTAGTTGTTGAATAATTGAGGTGGAGATGGTATAACTTAGGTATGTGTAGATGTTGTGGTAGGATAAGTTTGAGATTTTGTGAAAATGCGAATATGTAAAGGGTATGTTGTTTTTTACTATCTAGAGCAAGTTAAAAACTTTCTCTGTGCCTGACAATGTAGACATATCATTTGTAAATATATTTTTCACATGTCAGATCTCCAGACAAGATAAAGCAAAAGTTGACATCATCAAACATCATCCTAGAAACTCAAGCTGCTGACAGCAACTCAGACAGCAGAACTGAAGATGAGGAAGTAGATTTGTTTAGTACAAGTGATCACAACGTAACTCAAGAAGAGACATCAGAATCTGACCATACATCATCTCATATCAAACTTCAGCCATCCATGGTTTGTAAATTGTGATATCTTATTTTGTTATTACAATTAGTAATATGAAATGAATGATCAAAGAATATCAAAGCAGGCATTCAAGTGGGATGCAAATGGTTCAAGAAAGAGAGGACGACCTAGGGGGACCCTGAAACGAACTTTGCTGAGAGAAGCAAGAAATATCGGTCTCAGTTCCATCGAGGAGATTTACCGAGGTGTCCAAGATAGAGCGGTATGGAGAAATTGCTTGTAGGCCCTATGTACCATATAACGTCGAGAGGAATTATTATTATTATTAATATGAAATGATAAGAAGATTGGCTATTTCTGAGAGGTCATTGACAAACTAAAACTTACAGTTGATTATTATTGTTGAATTTACTGAATTATGTGAGATTTCTTTTTGGGTGACTGCATTGTACATTCTAGAAAACATGAATAGCAAGGCCTTAAGCTTTCAGAATGTTTTGCTGCCCAAAGAAAAGGATTCCTATCCCTAACAGATGAGACAGAGGAAGACAAAGAAAATTTTGGATAGGCTGACTTCATGGCATGGAAGAGTGTCAGCATCAGAGATGATAGCAAACACCAGAGATTTGTGGAGATCCATGATTGTCTATGCCAGCCAGCACGGCACCTGATGATGTTGGATAATAGAAAGACTGCGGTAAATAAAACCCCAAATGATGAATTTCTAGACCATTATGAGAAGTGAGCTCAGCAAGGTTTTTGCCAACAAGCAAGTTGTACTCCAGTGTTTACCATCACATTGGTGTCACCGGGTAACATGAAGGCAAACAAACTTGCAAAGAAGGGAGGAGAATGTGAGCAGGTAGAAAATGAAATTACATACTTTTACGGAAAAAGCAAATGGAAGAACTAACAAAATCCAACGTAGATACAATAAATTAAATCATAGGACAAATGGCATCAATTTTGAAATGCAAACATGTTACTGTGAACAGTAAAATGGCATTGTACAACATAGTCCTTTCTCCCAACACTATGTTATCAGTGCCAAACCTGGACAATGATATCAAATGACAGAAGAAAACTAGTTACGACAGAGGAAGTGTCTACGCAAAATGCTGGGAGTATCACGAAGAGACCGATTTAGAAATGAAAACATCAGGAAATAAGTGGATACAAAATCAGTACTGAACTTCATCAAGAGACAACAAATTAAATCGTTTGACCACATAAGCAGATTACCAGCAGACAGAATGTCTCAAAGAACAACACTATTCAAATACAGTGGACACAAAGTGAAAGGCCGTCCACGCAAAAGGTGGACCAAAGGAATAACAGAGGAAGTATAAAACACTATTTATGAAGCGCACAAAGAAGTCTGTTCTAGAAATCTCTTCTGACGCTGTGAGACAAAACAAGATTAGAGAAAAGAAGACTGATGAAGTAGCGATTATATTTTAACAATAATATTCTACCGTGTTACATTTGTCATTTCAGGAGAGTAAGCAAAGTGCTTTATTGTCTAGTATGTACAGGTAAGTTTGACAGATATACATGTATTACCATTTACCATTTGTAAATACGTAACTTTGAGACACAACCAAAAATAGGATTGAGGGGGTGGGGGCAAAGTGGTTAAACAGTTTGCTTCATGTTCTGAAGATCTTGTGTCCTGGCCATAAGATAATGTTTTGTTATAGATCACTTATGATTGTTTCTGCGACAATTGAGTTTGTTTTGTGCAATACTCTAAGCAGGTGACATGCCATTTCTGCAGAGAATGATCAAACCATAATGGAAAATTTAATGCAATAAAGTCAATAATTCGTCTTCAAATCTCCTAAATTTTATAGCAAAATGTGTACTCTTGTTATTTCTTTATATAGCAGAAGAGAGTAACATCAGGATATAAGATAAAGTAAGTAAGATGACAATAGTGAGAGTTGACAAATCAGAGCTCACCAAGACTCTACTTCACTTCAAAGTGGTGACCTTGTTAACATGCTTGCTGCTTCACTGCAGTTTGACTAAGTGAATAGGGATAAAATATTGAAGATATCCTTGCTCTGAAATGTTATACTGAATATGGTTGTATCGAGATGAAAGATACAGTTATCTTATCATCACTGTAACCTGTCATACAGTTAAACAAACTTTCTTTTCAAGACGAATAAAGAATAATAATAAGAGGGATAGCATTTTATAGGGACAGTATCAATCAATCAAGTGCCTTGCCGGATGGCGTAGGCGATCATGTCTCTCCACATCTGTCTGTCTCTGGTACAATCCATCAACGACGTCACTGAACCATTGCCATTAGTTGTGTTACCTTGACGGGAACAGCGACGTTTTGAGACATGATCAACTTTCTAGAGAGGATATACAATGGTAGTTTCCCGTTCCTCTCCGCTGTTTCAAACCTGTCCGAATGCTCACATGTATACTAGCCTATCACTTTTAGGTCAGCAAACACAAATTCCATCCAAAGGACAGTATAGAAACATTTAATCTGAAATAGGGGGACTGCCTAGAGTAGTTGATAGTAGCTCGGCCTGCTAGCTGTGAGACGCCTCATAGCTCGGGTTCGAACCTACTGTCCGGCATTTGTTCGAGTCCCTGGTCTTACTCAGGACGATAACGTGAGTACCTCTGAAGTCGGAGAGAATCTGCCTGTATGGCGAGGGAATACTAATTACGAGTACATTGAGCACTCGGCTGCCAGTGTAAAGTAATTTACAATGTGCACGCTGCTGCCATTGTAAGAAATTGGAAAAACGGATTTTCACGCAAAAATCAGTTTCAGAGATGAAACTGTCTGAGTTGAAAGCGGACGAAAGAAAAAAAAAAATCTGAAATAAAACTTTTTTTAAAACCTGAAATGGGATCTTATTGTAGCTTTATCTCAGTAATGTTTGTTTAGGAAATTATATGAACATTTCCAGCTCAAACATGTGGTTGTTTTGATAGATCTGTTGATTATCTTGAGATAATTATTAATTACAGTCTTCTTCTTCTTTTTACACTCCATATCGACCACTTGTTAAACCACTCTTTGTGATTTGTATGTGATCTGAGCCTAAAAGTGATTGTATGTTGTACCAGTTATCCGCGCACAAGTAGGCAAACACATCCGATTTCTGCGATGTTTTTTATTTACTAGGTTAACTTCCCTAGGCCCTACCTCAGTCGCCTCTTACGACATGCCTTGTAGGTTGCAGTTTTACTATTTTTTGCCCCCATTACGAGCCCCGACAACACACTGGCGACTGAGTCGACAATAGAGATATCACCCTCTCTGTATTATTATTTTTTGTCACTGTATGTGTGCTTGCATGCATGGGTCAACATGTCATGACTTGATTGTTATTTGTAACTAAAATCATCTGTCATACTTGGAGTGAATGCTGGAAAATGACCCAACACATAATACACAAGTTGGAGACATTTCAAAATAAATGTTTAAGAAGAATCCTGCGAATGTTCTGGCCAAATACAATAACAAATGAGGAGCTTTTGAAACGAACAGACTGTTTATCCTTGGAGACCATCAGTAAGAGATGAAGATGGAGGTGATTTGAACATGTATGTCATATGCCAGTTGGAGCATTGGCTGGGACAGATGAACAGTGGATGGGAAGAGAAGGCCTGGACGTCCAAAGGAAACGTGGAGAAGAATGGTGAAGAGAGAGTTGAAAGAGTGTGGTCTGACGTGAGAGACGGGTGATAGAAAGGCAGCAGAACAGTAACAGTAGAAGTCTCTTGTGGAAGCCTTATGTGTCAATCAGGGCATGAAGAGTAGATAGAGTAAATATAGAATAGATAGAACTAAAATCATCTGTGTCATATCCTGATTGGTGTGTGTAAGAGAAATCATGTGTCCTGACCTAATTGTTGTGTAAACTAGCATTTATATATTTTCTTGACATCTTGTCATTCAACTCCCCAGAAAACATGGGATGCAGGACAAGGTAATGTATAATTAGTTAATTTGTGACAGTATGACAGTCTTTGCAGAAAGTGATGTATGCTATAGATAAAGTGCATCAGATCACATTTTGAACACAAGCTTGTATTGTATCTAGATCAGTTAAACATGTCATTTGGTCAGTCTTGCTTACTATCTCCTTCTTGTTATCCTCTCTCTAAATACTCTTTCTCCCATACACAATCTGTATGAATGTAAACAACTTTGTTGTGAGAAATGTCTAACATGTACTGATCTACCAGCACAGATCATCAGTGCTTTACAATGAAACTTCTCATTGCTAACAACAATGCATTTATTCTTATTAAATTTATGTTTGCCCTTGTGTTTGCTGGGGCTCTCATTGGGAGCAAAGAATAGTAACACTGCATCCTACACAGCATGTCATAAGAGGCAACTGAGGTAGTGGCCTAGGGAAGCTACCCTATTAAAGTAAATAAAAAGTGTTGCAGAAATCGCATGTGCTGGCCTACTTGTAGGCGTATAACTGGCACAACATACAATCGCTCTTAGGTTCAGATCACAAACAAATCACAAAGAGTGGTTTAACTGGTGGTCGATATGGACCGTTCGAAGAAGATGAAGAAGAATATTATGTTGAGAGATTTCTTTCAGTCAAGGAGGAGGTTATTGGTTACTGAATTGTCATCACAGCACTCCAGGGAGACCCATAGGTGCTTAGTCTCTCTCAACAGATGTCGAAGGGTATGCATAGTGATGGTTTAAAAAAGGAGGACAATATCAGATTCAATCCCAAACCTGATTTCCACTTTTTTTTTCTTGTTTTAACTGCAAACTCACAATTCTAAATTCTTATGCCATAGTTCTTTTTTAAAACATTTGGATTCTCTTTCTTTGATGTTCATTTTCATAAGCTATTTACTATCTGCTTCATTACTTTCAGTTCTGATCTATTTTTCAGATCAAGAATTCCTTGAGGTAGCAATCTGTTGATCCTATCTATTTTCAACATTATCTACAGTTTGTCACTGGTAATGAACGTTGAGTCTTGCAGTGTTATCTATATATCTGTATCCTTTTTGACACATAAGGCTTCCGTAAGAGATTTTCATTGTTGCATTCTGTCCTTCTACCAATTGTTTCCCATGTCAGGCCACAATCTTTCGACTCATTTTCCACATTTCTCTTCGTTTCCTTTGGACTTTCATGCCTTCTTTTCCCATCCGCTGTCCATCTGAGAGTTGTCCTAGCCAACTTCCCTAACTGGCATACAACATACATGCCCATTCTCCCTCCATCTTCATCTTTTAATGATAGTCTCCAATGATCTTGTAGTTATATGAAGAACAATATTTTTTTATGTATGTGAAGGATGGCCTTTTAAGGGGGGATTCGGGTCTTGAAAATCAAGAATCTATTTTCGTTGTTTTCATATTAATATAAAATTTGTATAAGCATTTTGAAAGAGTATGACTTAGAATAGTAGAAAAAATTAGTAAAAAAAAATGTCAAAGTGTTGCCATGGAAACAATACAAAATGGCCGCCAAGCACAAATTTCAAATCCCTAAGGCTCTGAATCTAATGAATGTAAATGAATTCTGTTTTCACTCTAAGGTGCACAATTGTAATATCTAAAATATTACACATGATTTTTAGGATATATTAAATATTTAATTTTTATAAATTTTTGGTAAAAATTCCCTCAAAATGTGGTCAAAAAAGCTGTTTTTGGAGGGTGTGTTTACACAAAAATTCATAAAAATGTAATATTTAATATATCCTAAAAATTATCAGTAATTTTGTAGATATTACAATTCGCACTTAGAGTGAAAACAGAATTCATTTATATTCATTAACTTCAGAGCCTTAGGATTTGAAATGTTGTGCTTGGCGCCATTTTGTATTGTTTCCATGGCAACGTTGACTTTTTTTTCTAATTTTTCTACTATTCTAAGTCATAATCTTTCAAAATTGTTATACAAATTCTACATTAATACCAAAGCAAAGAAAATAGTTTCCAGACCAGAGTCCCCCTTAATAAACAAACAGAAAAGTTGCTTACAGCAAGAGAAAAGTGTTTGTTGAGGGCAATGTTACATATGCCATGGACAGCAAAGAAATAAATTGAGAAAATGGCATGAAAACAGCATTTGGATATCAATACTAACTACTCTAGAAGAAGGCAAATAAACATTCATTGGAATGATACTTTAAAAAAAAAAGATTGATACAAGGAAAACTGCAGGAAAATGATGTACCAAAAGGCAAAAGAAATTAGTTAGAAGTAAGGTAGTTTTAAAAGTACAAAAACAAATTGCAGCAATGTTTCGACCAAATGATCTTTGTCAAGTAAAGGATACATGCATAAAAGGATACAAGACAATGGTCCTTGATACAAGACAACAGACATCAAATACACATTGAAACAATATAGTTAGAAATTTATCATTTCAATGACCCTATGGTGTCTTTTGTATAGGATCATCATCTTGTATCATCATCTTGTATCATCATCTTGTATCATCATCTTGTATCCTTTTGTGCTTGTATTCTTTGCTTGACAAAGACCTGCTGTTGAAACATTGCTGCAATGTACTTTGTAAAACTACCTTACTTTGTGTTTACATATTTCTCAGAAAGAAACGATGAAATAGAATATATTATGACATCTGTGAAGAGTGATGACCATTGATGCATAGATAGGCAGATCTCTCTCTCTTTGCCTTTTTACCCGGATTGGGGCATAGGCCCTCAACCAACTCATGCCAAGTCTTCCTATCTCTAGCTATCTCCTGCAGCTCCCTCTAGCTCTTCTTTATATTGTTGATCTCCGCCTCCAAATCTCGCTCCATGTATTTTTCGGCCTCTCCTTCTTTCGCTGTCCCTGTGGGTTCCAGAAAAGGACCCTTCTTGTTATATTCCCTTCCGGTTTTCGCAAAGTGTGTCCTATCCAGCGCCAGCGTCTTTTTAACCTGTTCGTTCACTGGAATCTGTCTTGTTCTCTCCATAAGTTCCTCATTTGTGACCCTATCATTCCTATCAACACATAAATGCACTGCAAGCGACATGCGAAAAATATAACATGAAAATTAACACCTCCAAAACAGAAGTCATGACAATAAGTAGGTCAACAGGTCAACTAAATATACACGTGAATAATGTCAAAATACAACAGACTCCAGAATTCAAATATCTCGGAGTATATTCACAGCAGATGGAAAGATGGACAGAGAAATCGAGACTAGATGCCAGAAGGCAAATGCAGTGACATACCAACTGTCACCACTATTAAAACATCCAAGCATTAACATGGCAGTCAACGACAACTGATAAACTGCATATTTATTCCAACTCTCTGCTATCAGTGCCAAACATGGCCCCTGACTAAGACACAAGAAAGAAAGATTACAACATGTGAAATGAGATGTCTACGAAAAGCTGTCAACGTTACAAGGCGAGATAGAGTGAGAAACGAGAATATCAGAAGCATCGTTGGTACTATACCATGCATACAGTACATCGAGAAGCAAAGAATCAAGTGGTTCGGCCATCTAATGAGAATGGAACCACATTTACTACCATCACGTGCCTATAATAATCAACACTCAGGGCGCAGAGCACGAGGCAGGCCAAGAATACGATGGATAGATAACATCTCAGAGTCCCTGCGAAAACATGGACTGACAACGTCAAGCGCAACACACCTGGCACAAGATAGGAAACTAACTCTCCCCACGATGCTTCAAGGCAAATGTGGTTAAGATAAGATAAGATCATTCCATCTTATTATTCTATTCTGCGCAGACACCAGTTGATGAATGTTTGCAATTTATGCGCTATTGTATTTGTTCTCCATGTTTCTGACCCATACAGTAGAACTGCTTTAACATTAGAGTTAAATATCCGAATTTTTGTTCTAGATTTGATTTCTTTAGACTTCCAAATGTTTCCCAGTGCAATGAAAGCTCCTCTTGCCTTCTGTATTCTTATTTTAACATCTCTATCTGTTCCGCCCTCATTGTCTACGTTGCTGCCCAAATATGTGTATGATTCTACCTTTTGAAGTGGGATTTCAACCAGGGAGATCGAGTTGTCATTTGTTTGGTTAATTCTCAATATCTTTGTCTTTCCCTTATGAATGTTCAGCCCTAGTTGCAGGGACCTTTGATTCAATATGTTTAGCTTATCCTGCATCTGATTTCGTGTATGTGACAGAAGGGCTATATCATCAGCGAAGTCCAAATCATCTAGTTGCTCTGTGAGAGTCCATTGGATTCCATTTCTGGTGTTAGTTACTGTGGTCTTCATAATCCAGTCTATTGTCAGTAAGAACAACAAAGATGATAGGAGGCATCCCTGACACACTCCTGTTTCTATTCCAACGTGTCTGTTAGTTTACCTTCATGAAGAACTCTACATTTCATATCTGTATATGTTGCTTTTATAAGGTTAATAATTTTCTGTGGGATTCCGTAATGCCTCATCAATTTCCAAAGGGTTTCCCTATCAATACTGTCAAAAGCCTTCTCATAATCCACAAATCCGATATAAAGTGGGGATTTCCAATCAATACTTTGCTCTATTATTATGCGTAATGTGGCTATCTGGTCAGCACATGATCTATTTGGTCGGAAGCCTGCCTGTTCATCTCTTAGCTTTATATCGATGGCATCTCTCAGTCTCTCCAGGATGACTCTGCTTAGTATTTTCCCAGGTACTGACAACAGCATTATTCCCCTATAGTTTTCACAATTCTGAAGGTCCCCTTTCTTTGGTAGCTTCACCAGGTGTCATTCTCTCCAGTTTGCTGGTATTTCTTCGGCCTCCCAGATTCTGCTAAATAATTTATACAGTATTTCTGTGGATGTGTTTATGTTAGCTTTAACCGCCTCTGCTGGAATACCATCTGGATCGGCCGCTTTCCCATCTTTCAAAAGTTTAATGGCTTTACTAATCTCCTCCTTGGATGTTTCTCACAGTTGATGTCCAAGTCAATTTCTGCCGGTTGGATATCTGGTAGGTGCTGGTCTGTTCAGGAGTTCCTTGAAGTATTCCACCCATCTTTCCATTTGGTCTCTAACATTAGTGATAGTTTCCTCACTACTATTTTTGATCAACCCATTTGATGGACTGTATTTTCCTACTAGCTTTTTGGTGATGTAAAGATCCCTAAGGTTTCCTTTTCCTGCAGCTACCTCTGCTTCTCTTGCTAGATCTTCTACATATTGTCTTTTATCTAACCTTATTTGTTTCTTCACTTTCTTGCTAGATTCTGTGTATTTTTCCTGGGCTATGGCATTGGCAGTTCTAGTTTTGCTATTATTTAAATCTGCTTTCCTCTTTTTCCTTTCTTCTATTTCCTTGAGAGTTTCTGGAGTTATCCATGCCTAATGATTCCGCTCCTTCTTTCCTAATACCTCTGTGCATGTTTCATTTCAAATATTTTTGGCTTGCTACCAGCATTCTTCCGCACTCACCTCATCTTCTAATTGCCCCAAAACCTCATACTTATTAGAGACTGTGACCGTAAACTGTTCCTTTGTTTCTTGACTTCTGAGGTATCCTACATTATATTGGTGTCTATGTTCATGGGATGTTATGTATCTCTTAAGCTTCAATTTAATTTTACTTATCAGCAAATGGTGATCTGAATCTACATCTGCCCTCCTTAGAATCCTTACATCTTGTAGAGATGACCTGAATTTCTTGTTTATGCATATGTGGTCAATTTGATTTTCTGTTCTGTGGTCTGGTGATACCCAGTTCATGGTTGGTTGGATTTTGTGGCTAACATTTTCTACTGGGTAGGGTAGCCAGCCCTACGCCAAACCCCACCTTAGTCGCCTCTTACGACATGCCTTGTAGGTTGCAGTGCCGCTACTCTTTGCTCCCTTGCGAGCCCCGAAACACACAGGCAAGATAAGCAGATAGGGACGACAAATTGACTGGAAAGGCAAGCATCAGAATTAATGACAGAATGGATGGATAAAGTTGATAGTAATTGATTGATAAGACCATTATCATCGCACTTTGGTGAGTAACCATGTGTGCTCCTATCTCTTTCTTATACAGGAAGATCTCACTGGCAGTGCACCGGCGAGGATCCCAGATGTAATTTAGAAGCTGGTGAAAATATTGTGTAGGAATTTATTATTTAATCTTTGTAATGAATTTTTTTCCGGCAAAGGGTGGTTTAGATCAAATGTATAACTACAGGTACTAATATCTGTCAACAGATCATGTTCTGGTCAAGTCCACTTGCACCTGAGCGCATCAAAGACCCTAACTGCTATACTCAAGTTATTCAATTACTTTTTGATATTTACATAGCTCGGGTCCGGAGGGCTCACAAGCAGATGGATGGAAAAGTCAAAACCTGGGGAAAGCCAGTTGTTACTGGACCTCATGTGCCTGGATGTTTGATAGCCAAATCTCCAGATGTAGATGATGGACTATTCCAGGATGGAAAAAATGGTGATGGATGGAGAAGAACGCTGAGAAGTACTTTGCTGAAGGATAGGAAAGTTGAGAAGAATGTAGCAAATAGACAGATAGAATCTGACAGAGATGATGTTGATGACTTTGATCTGAAGTTTGCCAGAATTTGCAAACAGGAACAAGATGGTCAAGACAGAGTACCAGACTCAAGTGACAAGTTTAAAAAAGATATTGTTAAGAGAGTAAGGGGCTGCCGGCAGTATACACAATATGTAGTAGATGAGAGAGATGATGTGAATGAAGACACAGTGGAGAGTGATAGTGATGAATGGATTCCTGGACAAAATAAAAAAGCAAAACTTGCAAAAAGAAATTTAAAAACATATGGAGACAGAAAGTGGACACAGGTCAAACAAAATAGTGATTGTCGTAAGGGTTATAAGGGAAAGAAGAATGACATCAGTGAGGCAATGTGTGATGACTTTGATGGGGAGTGTTCAAGTGTGGTGAATAAAGAGAAAAAAGCATATGAAGGGAAAAGGGAAGCAGACAAGCAGACTTGGATCAGAAATGAACATGAAGACAGACTGAAAGGGAGTAGCATAGTAACACAGAAAAGGTGTGTTTCACCAGGACAGGAGGACAGCACTACTTATCCCAGTGTTGCCAACTGTCATACTTTAGAAGATGTTTATTCAGATACAAACGATGATGTCAGGATTGATGATCAAGACATTGAAGAAAGTCTACACTTACATCTAGAAGTCGAGGACAGTTATATAAAGTCTGAACAGTTTGGGGTTTCACGCTGTGATGATGAATACAGACTTTATTGGACAAATATGAGCGCTACTCCACGTTATGTGTCAGAACATGGTGATAATAGCAAAGATGAGCAGGACAGCATTCACAGGAATACCAGATCAGCAGCTACTGTCGTTGCTGTCCTCAGCGACAGTCAGAGCTCTGTGTCCTTGTATGATCAACACAACAATCTCTTCGTAACACAGATGTCTCGTTCATGTAGTCCTCCCAGCCAGAACAATGTTAGGCCTTTTACTAGTTTATTTCAACAAGACATTCAACAAGCTCTGCAGTCACAGAGGTCTGCTGATTTAAGTAACATAAGTTCTGTTGAACAGTCACTTATAAAATCCAACAAAGCAGATACGAAAGTACTGATAACTGGGAACAAATCAGTCAAGAATGGGACTGATCAATTAGTGACTCATCTCACAGGTCACAGATCTTCAAAACTAGAATTAAGTCGAAACCCAGCTGAAAGAGATGACAATAATAAAATAGAACATGAATTTGTGACGAAAGAGAGGATTGATGACAAAGTTGATAATGTAAAAGATTGGTCCAATGTGACTAGACCTAAAGGTGAAAGTAGGAAAAGAAATTTGTTGACAATGACAAAGACAGGCCCAAACTGGACTAGCCCCAAAGACAGTGTTGTAGGTAAGACTGTTCAGAAAAGGCAAAAGATGGACTGCAAGTCTGAGAACAATGCTACCAGATCTAGGACTATGGGAAGAAATAAGGTGCTGATAGTTACTGAGACATCTGAGAGAGGTACAGTGGAAGAAGTGGACTTGGATGTTACAGTGACTGACAATGCTGATTCCAGTCTTGACTACCAAAATAACACTCGCTGTTCTCTAGGGAAGCAGATTGTTGCCAAACAGGAGGAAGCTATGGTGTCAGATGTAAGTATGCTGTCTGATTATCTGTCTACATCAGATGTTTATTTAAGCAGACATGTATATGTCTTAGTTATGTGTGTTTATTTAGGCAGACAACTTGTGCATATGTGTTAGTTATGTGTGTTTACTTGGACAGATAGTTATATGTGTTAGTTATGTGTGTCTCTTTGGGGGTGTGTATATCTGTTAGTTATGTATGTTTACTTGGACAGATAGGTATATCTGTTAGCTATGTATGTTTACTTGGATAGAGTCTATATCTGTTAGTTATGTTATGTTTACTTGGGCAGATGTGTGTGCATATCTATTGGTTATGTGTGTTTACTTAAGCAGATGTGTATATCTGTAAGTTATGTTTACTTGGGCAGATGTGTATATCTGTTAGTTATGTTATGTTTACTTGGGCAGATGTGTATATCTGTTAGTTATGTGTGTTTACTTAAGCAGATGTGTATATCTGTTAGTTATGTATGTTTACTTGGGCAGATGTGTATATCTGTTAGTTATGTGTGTTTATTTAAGCAGATGTATCTGTTAGTTATGTATGTTTATTTAAGCAGGTGATATGTTAGTTATGTATGTTTTTTTGGGAAGATGTGTATTTCTGTTAGTTTGAGCTTTTGTTTTATTATATGACAGTTAAATTTGTTCTGCTCTCCACAGAACATGTGTCCTATTTGTGGCAAGTGTTTCCATGCCAGCAAGATTGAGGCGCATGCGTCAACCTGTGGTGAAGGTAAGCGAGTCATAATTCACTCTGCAAATCCAGTTTAAATAAGTCTGTAAGCCAGTCTGATGGTCTCTGTAAGCCAGTCTGATTGTCTCTGTAAGCTAGTCTGGTGGTCTGTGTAAGCTAGTCTGATGGTCTCTGTGAGCTAGTCTGATGGTCTCTGTGAGCTAGTCTGATGGTCTCTGTCAGTCTGATTGTCTCTGTAAGTCAGTCTGATGGTCTCTGCAAGTCAGTCTGATTGTCTCTGCAAGTCAGTCTGATGGTCTCTGCAAGTCAGTCTGATGGTCTCTGTGAACTAGTCTGATGGTCTCTGTCAGTCTGATGGTCTCTGTCAGTCTGATGGTTTCTGTCAGTCTGATGGTCTCTGCAAGTCAGTCTCATTAGGGATCACTGGAAAATAGTGGTCCAATATCTCTTCACACGAGACTTGAACAGAGTACATTTAGAGCGTGAAGCTAGAACTATGCTTCAAAGTGACAACAGAGACAACCTTGAAAGTGTTTAAATTCTGGCACAGTTGGTTTTCCAGAAATTGTCATCACAGTAACTTTGTAAATCCTTTGATGCAGACGATTTGAATAAGTGACCAGTTAAATCTGAAAGGAAGCAACCAATAGGATCTTGATATCATTCACATTAATTTTGTCCTGTTTTTCTTCTACTGTTATAATTATAGAGCTACAGAACATAAGCATTTGTGTTGTTGATGTTTACTATTATAATCACATGATTACAGAACATCATCGTTTGTGTTGTTGATGTTTACTATTATAATTGCATGATTACAGAACATCATCGTTTGTGTTGTTCATGTTTACTATTATAATTGCATGATTACAGAACATCATCGTTTGTGTTGTTGATGTTTACTATTATAATTGCATGATTACAGAACATCATCGTTTGTGTTGTTGATGTTTACTATTATAATTGCATGATTACAGAACATCATCATTTGTGTTGTCGATGTTTACTATTATAATTGCATGATTGCAATCAGACAAAACTTAAGCTATTGATGTTGTTTATCCCCATACCAAGTTGAAGCAGACCAAGTTGAGCATGTCAGGTGAGCTACACTATACTTACCTGAATGATTTGTCTTATGGTGTTGGCAGATGGCCGTACACTTTGTAAATCAGACTCTTTTGTGATGTTAAGATCGCTTTTCTGTCATCTACATGCTCTTTGTGTTCCGTTTAATACACAGCTTCCACAAGAGATTCCCAGTATTGCTGTTTTGCAGGCTTTTTTACCAATTATTTCCAACGTCAGGCCACAATCTTTCAACTGTTCTTCTCCATGTTTCCCTTGGATGTCTTTCAGATATCTGTTCTAGCCAATGCCCCACTGGCATACTACATACATGTCCAATCCATCAGGAATGACTGTGTATGTCAGTCGGGAGTGGTTTTGTGTGTCAGCCAGGAGTGGTTTTGTTTGTCAGCCAGGAGTGGTTGTATTTGTCAGCCAGGCGTGGTTTTGTGTGTGTCAGCCAGGAGTGGTATTGTGTGTATCAGTCAGGAGTGGTTGTGTGTGTCAGCCAGGAGTGGTTTTGTGTGTATCAGCCAGGAATGGTTTTCTGTGTATCAGCCAGGAGTGGTTGCGCATGTGTCAGTCAGGAGTGATTGTGTATCTCAGCAGTAATTATGTGTACATCAGGTGTGATTGTGTGTGTGCACATTGTAGATGCTTGCCTGTAGAGCTGGTTTGGTGTGGGACAGACCCACAATTATTAGTTGAACAATTATAATTACTATACAGTCTGATCTTGGTTCAATTTGTTCAGATGTGTCACTTGTGGACTTGAAGTTCCTCAAGAACTACTGAGAGCACACCAGGCCATTTGTCTGCATGATATTATACCAACAAAGAGAATCACACGATCTACCAGAGGTAGACTTTTGTTTATGAAAGTCTTATCTGTTATATGTTAAATATTATGTGAAAGTCTTATCTGTTATATGTTAAATATTATGTGAAAGTCTTATCTGTTAATATACATTATATTATGTTAAATTTCTGTCTGTAAAACTGACACAGACCAGATATTTACTCTGAGACAAATAGTTGAGAAAAATTAAGAGTATAAAAAAAAGAAATACACAATATTTTTGTGGATTTCTTTTAAAAAAAATGGTTTTTAAATCCAACGGATTGACTTCATTGCACCGGGTTTTACATCAAATGGCTCTGTCCCTCTTCGCAGAAATGGCACACCACTTGCTGAGAGTATTGCATAAAATCTGTAGTTCCAGTAACAATTTAGGGTCTCTTGAAAAAATGCACTGTGATAGTTGAATATTTTTATCCCAGCTGTGATAGTTGAATATTTTTATCCCAGCTGTGATAGTTGAATATTTTTATCCCAGCTGTGATAGTTAAATATTTTTATCCCAGCTTTGATATTTGAATATTTTTATCCCAGCTGTGATAGTTGGATATTTTTATATATTTTTATCCCAGCTGTGATAGTTAAATATTTATATATATATATTTTTATCCCAGCTGTGATAGTTTAATATTTTTATCCCAGCTGTGATAGTTTAATATTTTTATCTATAGTTATCAAAGCTGTAATAGTTGAATATTTTTTTAATGTAGTTATCCTAGCTGTGGTAGTTGAATATTTTTTATATAGTTATTCCAGCTGTCACATTCATCAATAGATGCATGTGAAGGATACCCCATCTGCGATGGTCAAGACCACAAACATAGAACTGTGGGACAGAGCGGGACAATGTCAAGTGAAACAAGAAATAAGAGGCAGAAGGGGGCGATGAATAGGACACACACTGAGGCCACCACTTGACAGAATCATGAGACAGACCCTCAAGGAAACCCCAGAATAATAGAGGTGAAGAAATACCCAGGAAAACCTGCAGGTGGGAGTTGGAGATGGAATGCAAGAAAATGGGGAGTGAAGAGATCTAAAAAAGATGGCCTTGGATAGAAGGGCTTGGAAGGCCTTGCTTGCAGACCTATGCTTCCCTAGGGGCCAAGAGTGAACAAAAAGAATCCCATCTGTGATAATTGAATATTTTTATATCAGCAGTCATATTTGAATATTTTGATCCCAGCTGTGACATAGTGTTGATCATATCTATCTTGATTATTTCAGATTGACTAGATATACGAATGTGTAAGAGATACAGCCAGTTTCTTGCAGGAACATAAATAAACCATTGATACTGACACTGGCTACAAGATAACATTGTGATGCACTGGCCGTGAGGACTTGAACCAATCCTGACTATCAAGGAAAGCACACACTCTTGTTTTAACTTTTGTTTACTAACTTCATGTATTGTCCTCATTTTGTTATTTAGCCTGTCTACAGATTCTTAGAAACTATCAACTAGTGACATTTAATTATAGTGTGGGAAATGTGGTTATAAAGTGACTTTTGGTTATAGTGGGAAATATGGTTATAGTGGGGAAATGTGGTTATAGAGTGACATTTGGTTACAGAGTGCCGCATTTGGCTATAGAGTGCAGCATTCGGTTATAGAGTGTGACGTTTGGTTGTAGAGTGTAGTGTTGATAAGGATACACATCTAGGATGTAGTATGTATCAGTCATAATATTTTCATGACACAAATTGTTTGCTTGGTCATGGGCTGTATCATTCCAGAACTACATAACTTCCTGTTCCTAGTACTGATAATCAGTTCTTTTGTTGAATTTTCTTCCATGCCATAATGTTAGTGATTATATTGTTTATATGGAAATGTTTTCTCTTTGTTATCTAGTTCATACAATCATTTTGCTCGTATGTTGCCGAGGCCTCCAAGGGAAGCAAAGAATAGTACCACTGCGACCTACAAGGCATGTCGCAAGAGGCAACTGAGGTAGAGGCCTAGGAAAGCTACCATAGTAAATTAAAAGTGTCACAGAAATCGGATGTGCTGGCATACTTGTAGGCGCATAACTGGAACAATATACAATCTCTCTTAGGTTCCGATCACATACAAAACACAGAATGGTTAACAAGTAGTTGATATAGAGTGTTTGAAAAAGAAGATACAATCATTTTGTCAGTGCTTAAGATGCTCACAGACTTTCTTTTCTATCTCAATATGAAACAAAGAAAAACTATATTTTAGTGATAAGCTGACATTATACAGTAGATGTACTCAACACCTTCAATAAAACAAGATCTTCATTTGTAAGAAAGAGATAGGAGCACACATGGTTACTCACTGAAGTGCAATGATGATGGTCATATCAATCAATCATTCAGTAAAACAATATCTCTCTAGTATCCAATGACAATCTTGTAATTGCATATCATTTATCATTTCTTCCATATACTATCATCATCATTATTGGCCTCTTTGTCTCAGGAGACAATAGGTTTTGTGCCACATAATTTGTTCTGTGTTGAATCACAGATGAATGGGGGTAGGAATGTCCAGAAAATTGACACAAACAGTGGAGATGTGAAAGGTAAACTGAATAGCATGATTAAAATCTTTATTGAAATTGATGAAGCAGGACAAATCAACTTCAGGTATGTCAGTATTGCCAATACTGTCATCAATGTATCTATGATAAACAGGTGAAAGATGGCTATCATAATTGTTCCTTACTTGGTGCTCAAGATAATCCATACTTTATTTTTACTTGTTTTGCCTTTAGTATTCCCTTGTACCAATAATCATACTTGCTGAAGAAAACTTTTGGTCTATTTCTTTTGAATATCCCAGATATTTTCATAGAAGCTGATATTGATATTTACATCATTTCCAATAATATATATTTTTATTTCATGCCTTAGTGTCTGACATATTAGATTCTCTAATCTTCCCACTAGATAATTGGGGCTCAAACTTGCATAGTTAACCCTTAGAACCCGGGCTCCCGATATTTCAGGATTGAATGTAAACGGTGTATACCCGAGCTCCGATATATCGGCCTGGGAATATTTTTCATGATTTTTGGTATTTTAAAATAAATTGTGTACAAATGTGATGTCAAACACAACCCACATGTTCTACATGGTTTTGCGAGATAATGGACGCTGTTGTGTGATGTTTTTTGTACTGATAAAGTAATTAGTTAAGTATTTTCAGGTTGAAAAGATGTTCTAAATTTTTCGGAAATGGTCATTCTAAAAGTATAACAACAGAGCAAGCTGTTAACTTTTTGTGAATGAATCTGAAGATGAATTAGGCTTAGAATGTGATTATTCTGATAAAGATATAGAAAGTGAGATAGATGATCAATTAGATGATGAAGAATTGTTTTAATCGATTTATAGTCAAGCTATATGTTCAATCTGGAGAAAAATCTACATATACGGAGCATTCGCAGCGTACCCACATATTATATCTAGTAAATTTTTAAGTTATTTTTCTGCAAATAGATAATCAGAAGTAACAGAGATGATGGGGCAAGTCAATAACAAATTATAGAGCAAAGTGGGCTAAATTATCGAGTTTTAATATAACACTGATATGGATTGTTTTTGCTCAGGAGCCCCGGGAAGGAATTTTAAGCTACAGGTGGCCAGGGCTCAAAGGGTTAAGGACAATCTTGAATAGCTGCTGAACATACTGGTATAAGTGCTCTGTTGATAATACTTTTAACCAGCTGAAATGGGGGCTAACCTAAGTGTAGAAGCATGATTCTAACCACTTTTACAGTTCAAATTGTCTTTCTTTTCTTCTTCGAATGCTTCATATCTACCACTTGTTAACCACTCTGTGTGATATGTATGTGATCCGAGCCTAAGAGTGTTTGTACATTGTGCCAGTTATGCGCCTACAAGTAGGCCAGCACATCCAATTTCTGAGATGCTTTTTATTTACTAGGATAGCTTCCCTAGGTCGTTCATCAGTCGACTCTTGTGACATGCCTTGTAGGTCACAGTGGTACAATTCTTTGCTTCCCTTGTTGACCCCAGCACTACATGGGTGAAATTGTCTATAGATTTGTCTCATTTTGATTTTTGGGGGGTTTTTTTGTGCGACTTCAACATGTTTAGTGATATATAACTATTCAAGAAGTCTTTAAAATTATATTTTTGTTTTGTTCTTTAGCTAATAAAGACATCAATGAAATGTAACATTTGCTTTGTTCTTTATAAATATAATGTTCTTCTAATGTTATACTTGTCTTGTTCTATAATTGTAATAGAAGTGTTCTTGTAATGTTATATTTGTCTTGTTCTATAATTGTAATAGAAGTGTTCTTGTAATGTTATACTTGTCTTGTTCTATAATTGTTACAGAAGTGTTCTTGTAATGTTATATTTGTCTTGTTCTATAATTGTTATAGAAGTGTTCTTGTAATGTTATATTTGTCTTGTTCTATAATTGTAATAGAAGTGTTCTTGTAATGTTATATTTGTCTTGTTCTATAATTGTAATAGAAGTGTTCTTGTAATGTTATACTTGTCTTGTTCTATAATTGTTACAGAAGTGTTCTTGTAATGTTATATTTGTCTTGTTCTATAATTGTTATAGAAGTGTTCTTGTAATGTTATATTTGTCTTGTTCTATAATTGTTATAGAAGTGTTCTTGTAATGTTATATTTGTCTTGTTCTATAATTGTAATAGAAGTGTTCTTGTAATGTTATATTTGTCTTGTTCTATAATTGTTATAGAAGTGTTCTTGTAATGTTATATTTGTCTTGTTCTATAATTGTAATAGAAGTGTTCTTCTAATGTTATACTTGTCTTGTTCTATAATTGTTACAGAAGTGTTCTTGTAATGTTATATTTGTCTTGTTCTATAATTGTTACAGAAGTGTTCTTGTAATGTTATACTTGTCTTGTTCTATAATTGTTACAGAAGTGTTCTTGTAATGTTATACTTGTCTTGTTCTATAATTGTAATAGAAGTGTTCTTCTAATGTTATATTTGTCTTGTTCTATAATTGTTATAGAAGTGTTCTTCTAATGTTATATTTGTCTTGTTCTATAATTGTTATAGAAGTGTTCTTGTAATGTTATACTTGTCTTGTTCTATAATTGTTACAGAAGTGTTCTTGTAATGTTATATTTGTCTTGTTCTATAATTGTTATAGAAGTGTTCTTCTAATGTTATATTTGTCTTGTTCTATAATTGTTATAGAAGTGTTCTTGTAATGTTATATTTGTCTTGTTCTATAATTGTTACAGAAGTGTTCTTGTAATGTTATATTTGTCTTGTTCTATAATTGTTATAGAAGTGTTCTTCTAATGTTATATTTGTCTTGTTCTATAATTGTTATAGAAGTGTTCTTCTAATGTTATATTTGTCTTGTTCTAAAGCTGCTGCAAAAAGTGATAATGTGTTGATAATTGCAAACACTAAGTGGAGTTATACTAATTGTGGTCATTAATCTGGTGTCTATGTTTACAATACACACAACTTATTATTGTGTCTGGGATCCACTTGTCAGACGTAGCTACTGTATCTAGTCTGAAGCACACTGGTCTTGTGTCGAGTTGACCATACCTGGTTTACAGTGTTGTTGTTGGTTGTTGAGTTTTTGATTGACAGGTCTCGAAGATTAACTTACACAGAGAACGTTGGGAAATTTCACGATAGCTTTTATTAATATGTTGGCAGGAATTTTTTGTCTCACTAATTAGTTTGTTTGTTGTGTGTTTGATTTCGTTCTTAATTAGGGGTAAGGGGTATAGTGTCCGTCTCTTGCTCCAAGTGTACTTGGTTCGTTGTCTCGTGGAGAGATCATGATATTTTTCCAGAGATCCCTGATCTCAAGTATCGCCCAAGTAGTTATCGGGGCCCAAATTTGGGGTGTAAAGAATAGAACCACTGTTACCTGCCACGTATGTCGTAAGAGGCGACAAAGGAAGTTTGGCTGCAATCGAATGCATGTGTCCGCTAGGGAATGCTAACCCGAAATAAATGCTTGCAGAAAACGGACGCACCAGGCCGTAAGGCGAATAACATGGTGCAACGACCTCTCACAATGAGGAATGGGATAACGGATTCTACGGTCGCCAATCTGCCTCGGAGATTTAGCCACGCAGTAAGAATGTCAGATCTACCATCACGAGGGTGGCCAAAACTTACCGCTGGAAGAGGTCGGCACAAACGGGGAAGCAAAAATCATAGAAATTATATCCTACAGAACTGCCCCCAGTGTGCAGACTTGAGAAGAAAGAGGTGGCCCACTTACACCAGCGTCCAAGACAAACTATGGCGTTGCTGATAATCTGAGGCAGACAGCTGCCTTTATTAGAGAATCCAAAATCTCAACCTAGTGAGAACGCAGAAGAGGAAGAATGATCTCAAGTATGTAAGATCCGAGTTCCTAATCCAATCGGAGGACTGTCAAACGAAGGACCATGCTCAAGTTGAACACATAAATAAACATTAGCATTTGAACATCAAAATATGGAACTGCAAGTTATATAGTATTAAAACTAAATTACGAATTTTCAATTCAAATGTTGTATCAGTCCTAACATATGCCAGCGAGAGTTGGAAAATGACTAAAGATATAGAAAGCAAGCTGAATGCATTTGAAAATAGATGTCTGCGAAAATAATGAATATAAAATGGAACGAATTCAGAAGTGATGAAATCAGAGACATGTCTGGTCAACCACTAGTGACAACTGTTATAAGAAAGAGAAGATGGAGATATGTTTGGCACACCTTGAGGAGAAATGATCAACGAATATCAAAGCAGGCATTGAAGTGGGATGCAAAGGGTTCAAGAAAGAGAGGTCGACCTAAAGAGACCCTGAAACGAACTTTGCTGAGAGAGGCAGGAAATATCGGTCTCAGTTCCATGGAGGAGATTGAGCGAGTTTCCTAGGATAGAGCGGTATGGAGAAATTACTTGCAGTCCCTATGTAACGTATAACGGTGCGAGAGGAATTATTATTATTATTATTATTTGAACATCGATAAGAATAGGCTCCAAAGTCATGGCTCAGGCTTAATTTAATGAAATAAAATTTATTTAAAAAAATTTTCAGTCTTCAAAATTACATAAGTTACTCTCGACGGTGCTACGGGGTTAGCGCATTACCGCTGAGATCTTCACGTGTAGGAAATAGATCGGAGCTCACATGGTTGCTTACCTAAGTACAATGATGATGGCCCTATCAATCAATCAATCCTAACAACTGTTTGTGATCTCTGTGGTTTGCGCCGAGAAAGTGAATACGTTGTGCCCCCGTTAGCCTCCTGCGGCATGTAAGACAGGCACATTCGAATTTCGTCTAAATTGTATGTATATTATCCAACATGACACACATTTGTAAAGTCGGGTAACCGTAAGATTTTACAAACAGAAAAAGCCAAATTAAAGTACTACAACTAGAGTTCTTACTGTAGTATGACAAGAGCCCTATGTTTTTGTTTTTTTAAATATACGTCTTCATTTGAGTGTAAATGCGTTGCACTTTTATGTTATAGATATGGCCTAGTGCATCTGACCTCAATTGACATATCTGTCACGATTGTCGTTCTTAGCCATCGAGTGCCCGCCCAGTCTGTATACAGCGCAGGTTTAGATAGATTTATGTTAGATAGGTTAGATAGATAGGTTTATGATAGGTTTAGATAGGTTTATGTTTCCACATGTAATCGTCCATTTGTAGTGTTCCTCGAAATTCGTCATTCTTGTTGTATTGTTTGCTTGATAAAGGCCTTTGGTCGAAACGTTGCTGTTTATCGTCACTGTTTATGTATTTTGTAAAACTGTAGTACTTTGTGTTTACGTGTTCAGCTATACAGAGCAGCAGTTCTCGTGTCTGAAGAAAGAAAACATGACATTTCCTACAAAACAGAAAAGCTAGTAAATGTCACTGGGTGAATTGTTGTCTACAGCTACATGTTTGACCATTGTCGTCATGGTTTATCGTCTTCTAAAAATAGAATACGTTGTATACAATATGTAGAAAGCGCATAGTTGACTCGAACTGCACCGCATAAACTCACGTCTGCTTCAGATAAATAGAGAAACTAGCATATTTAGGCTTGGTTTGTGATGAGGATCTGCATTAATATCATTTCTTCCCCCTCACTTTCTGGAACTACCAGGGCCGGTTACTCATAAATGTAGCAATTCGGTTGCACGCAATAACCTCGAACATTCCAGAGCCCAGTTTTCCTTCAATGCTAAAGTTGAATTTACATCACGTTTCAGAAGTGGGATACATTCCAAAACAAAAAGCTAAGGGAGGTCAGTGTAGTCCATATCAAGATACCAGAATGAGAGCAGTTGTTTGCTCTTGGAATGTTTGTCTATCATATCAGTGATCGGTACAGTCGGTTAGACAAACGCTCTCCGAACGTATTTGATATCCCACTTCACATCCAGTATATATAAGCCAACATACTGAAAATGAACTAGCGGAGAGAAGTAGAACGAACAAGTAATACATTTCTCATATCTTTTAGAGCAGCAGATGATGAAAGTCTGAAATTTAATTAAGAAAGGTAGACTACAAAAATAAACAAAATTATGCACTCAATAATATAAATATTGACATTTAAATAAATAGAGTAAAAATGAGAATCCTCAACAGCTATTAATGTATTCTTTTTAACTTTATTAAGTCTACGATGAGCAGAGATGAATAAGAGAGAGAGAGAGAGAGATGTACTGACATGCCTCTTGCTCTCTCTCTCTCTCTCTCTAACCAGTGACGTCATTGAAGATTAGAGAAGCAACAAATGCACACAATTCTTGCCTATTCTTGGCCGCGTCTTTATTGCGTTCCAGTTGTGATTCATTTCTTTCAGTTTTTGTTTTATGTTCATCTCCATGTCGTTTTGGGTCTTCCCCATTTTCGTTTACCCTCTGGTATCAATCTCAGTTCAGTTTTCGTGATAGAGTTAGTCTGACAGATCACTGGCAGAGAAAAAAGTGAGATGTCGGAAGACAGAAACTTGGGTTCAATGATGTTTGCAGACACGATGTGAAACTCTGAACGAATGTTAAGAGTGTTGGAAAGACTTTGTCTTCGATCGAATCAAGAGATGTACCATAAATCTTATTCTGGATGAAGAAAAACTTAGAACAAGCAGAAGAAAACATGTAGCAGAGAACAATTTAATAGACAAAACTGAGGGTTAAGGAGTGGTCATTCTTTCAGGGATACACAATGGTCATTCTTTGAAAGTTACACACTGGCCATCCTTTGAAAGTTACACACTGGTCATTCTTTGAAAGTTACACAATGGCCATTCTTTGAAAGTTATACAATGGTCATTCTTTGAAAGTTACATGCTGGTCATTCTTTGAAAGTTACACAATGGTCATTCTTTGAAAGTTACATACTGGTCATTATTTGAAAGCTACACAATGGCCATTCTTTGAAGGTTACAAAATGGTCATTCTTTGAAAGTTATACACTGGTGATTCTTTGAAAGTTACATAAAGGTCATTCTGTTAAAGTTACTCAAATGGACATTCTTTGAAGGTTACATAAAGGTCATTCTTTGAAAGTTACATAAAGGTCATTCTGTTAAAGTTACTCAATGGACATTCTTTGAAAGTTACTCAATGGTCACTCTTCCAGGGACGCATTATATTATCCTGATTGATGGAAGTGTTGGGTGAGAAGATAGGGGTAGTATCTCATGGTAAGTGACAGTCGTATCCTGGTCGTGGATAGTCATGATCCTACTTGGTTCCCATCATCTCAACTAGGATCATGTTATGGCTTCTCGTGTCACACCCCGGACAACAGTCTCGACTGACTGCCTAAACGACATGAGTGGACGCGTGATCTGATCATGGACAAGACTTTCTCAAAGACTTAAGCAGAACAGACCAGGTCATTATATTTCGCCTACTTACCGGACACTGCAGACTCAACAGACACTTATATAGACTAGGTATAAGTCAAACAGATCTCTGCCAGTGTCAGCAGGCGGAACAGACACCGGAGCATGTCCTGCAAGACTGTCCTCTCACGTTGCATGTGGCCACACCCAGTCGACCTAAAAACTAAGCTATGGGGAAACATGACAGACCTGAAGCTGACTGCTCAGTTTGTGGTCCACAGTAAACTAAAAGCATGACCAGAGATCGCTGAAGATTTTCTCCAGAACAGAATAAAACTTGTGACCTTAACGAGAGATCAAACCCGGATGTTCTCGCCAGGATACCCCCACCGCATTTAACCATTCGTCCACGCTCTCTCTCTCTCTCTCTCTCTCTCTCTCTCTACTTCAAACACGATAAATTTACCTTTTCGAATTAATTTTAGCGATACATATATATAATTTGTTTGATAAAGGCCTTTGGGTCGAAACGTTGCTGTATATCGTCACTGTTTCTGTATTTTGTAAAACTGTAGTACTTTGTTTTTACGTGTTTTCGCTATATAATTTGTGGAACTTATCATCTCAGAACTGGGTACATCACGTAATGAGGTATGATATTAGTTCGTTCATAATTAGTTCGTTTCCAAATGAACCATATGAGAATCTGTGGGTATCAAAGACTGTCAAAGTTACCCTCCAAATCTGTGATAATGACATACATATCTGGCAATACAACCTGGACCATTTATTTACCTTTAGCTACAGTCTGTATAAATTAATAAGATACAGATGTTAGAAATTGTAGATTGAGTTTGATGCTGTAGGCAGACACAGGTAACATTGGCACATACATGTGGAAAGGTAAACGAGTGTCATTACTATTCAAATTCGTTTGTTTGTTCTAACTTTTATTCTTATCTCTAAATGTAAAATTTTAACCGTGCATTGCACGTGCCTACAGGTAAGCTATTTATTGCCTGGAAATATTCCATCTATTCCGGAGGTGCACTCTAATATGACCTTCCACCAGAAAATGTCGTTTATTGACTCTCGAGAAAAAGAAACTGAGAAATACGTTATATGTACATGCGATTTCTTTATGAGATTGTGTTGTTGGCAACAGATATACTGATAATACTTCATCCTAAAAGACGAAGATCACCCACAAAAAAATGTGCAAGTATTAAATGTGTTGAACTCGAAGTGAAGTGATCAAGTTTGAAACTTGATTTTCATTTCATCTAACATAAGCAAACGAGCACAAATATTCAGTTATATAATCATTTATGACTTGCTCACTTTAGATTATGACGATATTCAATAGTTTGCAGGTGTTAAAACACCTGTCTTTACCTTCAAGTAATGATAACTATTTGAGTCAGTGACATCCAAAGTTTTTATAGACTGGGGCACATCTGACTGTGGAGGCACGGTAACAATTGCAATAATAATAATAATAAAGTACTAGGTGAGCGTCTGTGAGCGTCTCAAGCGGTAGTGAGCTCGATCACAAACCCAAACATACCTGGTTCAAACTCCACGACGGGCAAGTCTGGAAGCGAGTTCACGAGTGCAGTTTTTCAGAAGACCCTAGGATTGTTACCGGAGCTAGGGAGTTCGTGCTTTGTGCAATACTCTCGGCATTTGGCGTGCCATTTCTGCTGAGGGGGACCGAGCAATATGGGATAAAACCCGGTGCAATGGAGTCAATCCTTCGGCTTTTAAACCTTTTTAAGTTTGGAAGCAAATTCGTTTCAGTGGGATTTTACAAAGGTTACATGGATATCAACAGACCACAGGACAGAAAACCAAATCAACCACATCTGCATTACAGAGACGTTTAGAAGGTTTTCTTTATGATGTAAAAGCATATAGAGGAGCAGATGTGACCTCTGATCGCCACCGTGTAATAGCTAAGGTGAGAATGAAACTGAAGAGATTACCACACATAGTAACAGGGTGCGATACAATATGGGACATCTGAAGGAGCAGAAGGGAAAAGATATATCTTGTGTCACGATTTCCAACAAATTCGAGGCCTTAGAAGAAGTCGATGAAGGAAGTATTGAAGATCAATGGCGCAAGGTTAAAGAAGCCTGAACTAGCACATGTGAGAATACCCTTGGAAAAAAAAATATACCACCACAAGGAATGGCTATCAGAGTCAATAGAAGATAACGGAGAGAAGAGGCAGAAAGACCGACCTCTGTAACAGCAGAACAAGATCAGCAAAGGTCACAGCACAAGAGAATTACACAAAAGTCAACAAAGAGGTGAAAAGAAGTATAAAAGCGGATAAAAGGAGGTACATAGACGTCCTGGCAAGAGAAGCAGAAGAGGCAGCAGCTAAGGGTAACCTGAAAGATGTATACGATAACACAAGGAAATTGACAGTGAAATACCAACAAACAAATAAACCGATTAAGGACAAGGCTGGAAGATTACTGGACAATGCTCAAGAACAGATGCAGAGATGAGCAGAATACTTCAAAGACCTACTAAACAGGCCAGTCCCCTAAAGCCAACCAGACATAGATCCAACCGCAAAAGATCTAACAATCGACTGTAACAAGACAAGCAAAGCGGAAATAAAGAAAGTCATTCTTCAACTACGAAATCGTAAAGCTACAGACCCAGATGGTATACCTGCAGAGGCCATAAAGGCAAATACTGACATCTCAACAGACATGCTACATGGCGTGTTAGGAAAAAGTTGGTGAAGGGAAGAAATACCAAAAGACGGTAGATATAGAAGGCTATATAGACAAATTACCAAAGAAAGGTGATCTGCAAAAGTACTAGAACTATAGAGGAATAATGCTCCTGTCTGTACCAGGTAAAATACTAAGCCGAATCATCCTAGAGCCCTGTTTTCCAACGTGGGGCCCACGCCCCACAGGGGGCAATTTCATCGTTTAGGGGGCAATGGACTCGTTCGGAGTTTAACTAATGTTCATGATGTTGCACAACCGATATATCGGCTTTTGGATGTCTGTCGACAAAAACGACTGTTGCTACACAATCAATTTATTGAAGTTTAAAAAATCTTCAATAAGTGGAAAGTACTTATATCTAGGTACATTTCTACCTCCTTTAAACAAAGCTTCGAGAGCGGAAAAGCATGTGTCAGTGTGTTAAAATCGAGTCATATTTTTTTTTTTAAAACTGTAATGTAATGTGTCCGACATTTGCCAACCTTGTCATAAAGACCAAAATGAGTTTATACAGTGCAATCTTGAGTATGTAATAGTATTGGATAGAACCACACATATCATATTTCCGCCACAGAAAGCAGATCCGAAGTTTGATTTGACTTGGAATGTTAGGTATGATGTGAAAAGCAACCAAGAAACATCAAGGTGGTTTGACTCAAATACAATTCTGAAAGAAAAGCAACATTAAAGTCTCTGTTTACTGCTCATACTGCAACTGTCAATCAAACTCTTGAGGCTAGTTTGCAAATTTTCTTAGTCGTTGCTAAATGTTGGGAAAATCATACTATAGGAGAGAATTTAAACAAACCATCAATATTAGCATTTCGTAAAACGGTTCTGGTAAAAAATGATAAAGAGGCGAAAGCTATGCCACTCAGTAATAATACTATTATCAAAAGAACAGACGAAATGAGTGAAGATATTGAAATACAACTTGTTGAAAAGTTGAAAACAAGAAAATGCTCAGTGCAAATAGATGAATTAACTTTGAGAGACAGTGGGACCGTATTGATAACTTACGTAAGATATATTGATAAAGAGGATTTTGCTGAAGAAGTGTTTTCCTGTATATCATTAGAAAGAACCACTACCTCCAAAGATATATATAATAGGCTAAAAAATTACTTAGATGTTAAAAATATACCAATGAAAAATATAACATCTTGCGCCGCAGATATGATGGCCAAAAAATTATCTGCTTAAAATTGATGAACGATGAAAATCCAGAAATGCGTCTTGTGCATTGTGTAATTCACAGGGAAAATTTGGTAGCTAAAATATTTCGCCTGTTCTAAATGAAGTACTAAATTCAGTTATAAAGTGCATCAATGCTATTAAAGCTTATGCCAAATGTGAGCGTCTCTTCAAGCTATTTTGTGAAAACAAAATGCAGACCATGTGAGACTTTTACTTCACACTGAAGTAAGATGGTTCTCGAAAGGGAACTGCTTGAAAATTTTATGGAACTATTACATACTCTTTGTGATTTTTTAAGCGACAAACCTGAAATGAAGTATCTGTTAACGGTCGATGGTAAAGCATTTGTGAGTTATCTAGCCGATATCTTTGAAAAACTAAATATATTAAATAACCAACTTCAAGAAACAAATAAAACTCTTGTAGATGCAAAAGTAAAGATATTTTGTTTCATTACCTTTATTGAATTATGTCATAAATATATTTGCAACAAAATTTTGAAAAGTTTCATTGGCTCCAGAAATGTAAAGTGACCGATACCGCTATACTTGTTATTGTCGATCATCTGAAAATTCTATCGACTGGTTTAAAGAACGATTTTCTGATTTGAAACGTATTGATTTTCCAACTTGGATGATGCAGCCAATGTTAGTGAATTTGTCTGATATTTCAAATATGCAGTATCAAGAAGAACTCACAGAAATGTAAAATGATGATTCAGTTAAAACTTTATTTAATATCCGTTATCAGTTATATGAGGACTATCATCATATGACTCCGGACATGTCTATAAGTGCTCCGATTTCCGCCTCAACAAATCAAGCAGCGTCCAGCGACCCAACACGCCAGTTCGATGTTGATTAATCAATCTCTTTGCATACTTGGTATGTCGTTTTTTTCGGGCTGACCTAATATTGACAACCATCTCTCTAAATTTGGTCAGCCAGTGGGATTCACAGCCCTGAAACTCCTATGTTCGGAAAGACTCTCTCAATGCGTGAAGAATGTCATTTCGATCCATGGTAGCGCCCTCTGATATTGTAGCCAAGCCAGCTAATCTCTTTACAAAATATCTTTACTTTTGCATCTACAAGAGTTTTATTTGTTCCTTGAAGTTGGTTATTTAATATATTTAGTTTTTCAAAGATATCGGCTAGATAACTCACAAGCCAGCTCGTTCATTACCCTTAACTCCTGCGTGCCCAGGAACAAAAATGAAGGTGATTTCTCTGATCATTGACTGTACTAGTACCTCCACCCAGTTGCGTCTCACCATTCATGATTCGATTTTACGAATCATGCTCATAGAGTCACTGAGTATGAAAACATGAGAGTAGTTGTGAGGTGCGAACCATTTCACCGCCTCCGTAACCGCCCGAACCTCCATTGTCAAACTACTTGTGGTTGTTGCGTAGGTTCCGCTGGCCTCTCTTATTATTTTTCCTCCTGAAAGTGCTGAAAAAGCCCACGCACAGCGTTGTTGGCGAATGACTGAATCATCGGTGTAAATAACCACATCTGTATCATTGATGTTATCCTTCAAGAGAGCCTCAACCTCCACGTTAATCATTGATGGATTATTTGGTTTGCAGTTTTTCTTTATACGAGGCGTGTTCAAATGAAAACAGGACTTGTAGATTTATTTAAAAACTATCATACGCAAATTAACAATTTCAACGGAATTAAACAAAGCAACCACTTGTGAATAAGAATGCACCTGGGTTCATCAGAAAAATCTCCGTATGCATTTAGGCAAGCATCCCACTGTTTAGGTAGACGTCGAATGCCGTCCGAGAAAAAGGTGCGTGGCTGCTCACTGAACCATGTGGTCACCGCTGTCTTCACGTCTGCGTCGCTGTTGAATCGCTGTCGTTGAAACACTCTGGAAACTGCTACAGCATTATGGCATCCTCCAGATGCTAACCAACCTAATAAAGAAAATGTATGAGGAGACAACAGGTAGAGTACTGCATGAAGGAAAACTGACAGAGGCCTTTGAAATAAAGACAGATGTGAGACAGGCTGCCTTTTATCACCCTTCCTTTCCCTACTGGCTATTGACTGGAAAATGAGATCAACAACAGCCAGGGGAGAAATGGAATACAGTGGACCATGATGAGTCAATTGGAGGATTTAGATTTTTCAGACGATTCTGCACTCCTCTCTCACAACCATCAACAGATGCAGGAGAAAACAACTAAATTGGAAACAATCTCACAACAACTGGGTCTGACTATTCATGTGGAAAAACAAAAGATCATAAGATTAAATGCTAATTCTAGAGACCTAAACATATTGAGAGGAGCACCATTAAAAGAGGTGTGCATATTTACATATCTGGAAATTGTTTTCAACATTCAAGGTGGCACATATGAAGATGTTAGGATTAGAATACAAAAGGCAAGATCAACATTTGCCATTCTGAAGAACATATGGAGTTCAAAAGTGATCAGGAATAAAACTAAGATAATAATATGTAAATCAAATGTCGATGTTGTCCATCTGTATGAAGCGGAGACATGGAGAACAACTAAGGGGAACAGAAAAAGTTGCAGACATTCATAAATAGATGCCTGCGCAGGATACTCCATCTGCGATGGTATGACATGATTACAAACAAGGAACTCTGGGATAGAACAGGACAACGACAGGTGGAACAAGAGATAAGGAGTAGAAGGTGGCGATAGATAGGACACGCACTGAGGAAACCCCCTAACAGCATCACAAGACAGGCTCCTCGATAGAACCACCAGGGAAATAGAGATAGGGAAAGACCCAGGAACACCTGGAGGCGGGAGTTAGAGACGGAATGCAAGAAAATGGGGAGAGTATGGAGAGATCTGGAAAAGATGGCATTGGATAGGCGGGCTTAGAAGAACTTGGTTGCGGACCTATGCTTCCCAAGGGGGGAAGTGTGAAGAAGAAGAAGAAGAACTAGACGAAAAAATCAGAATCCAACAGTTATTTAGAAAACACATACAAATTATGATTAACGTTAAAGCCGGAGTAATAAAATAGGCCGCCAGGAATGTATCTATCAGATGCCATGGTGGGCACCGAGTTGGAGAGCGCTGAATTAGGGGATTGTGTTACAAAAACTAAGACTGTACAACGTTCATCATTTCAAAAAATGCTGTGACAATACAGTTGACAATTTCAACATTTCATCAACTATTGTGACGATATAGTTCATAATTTCAACATGTTTCTTCAAATACTGTAACTGCGCTCTAGTCCTTTCATGCATGAATTTTGTGAATGGATATCGTCTCGTCAGTCATCTTGACTACACGTTAGAAGTACAAGTTAATTTACCGCTCTGGCGACAGACCATCCACAGCAAGTCCTAACAGTAGACTGCATACATCAGAGGTCCCGAAACATGCATGTGTAGCTATGAAACAAACGAATAGTAGTTGTCCACTACAGTGGACACTGTGTGCGAGGGATATGTAAATTATATCATCACTTCACCAAGAAGTGTGAAAGCTACCACATGCATTGATACCACTACCACAGTTTGTACCACTACTACATCTTATTAGGAGAGGGATATGTAAATTATATCATCACTTCACCAAGAAGTGTGAAAGCTACCACATACATTGATACCACTACCACAGTTTGTGGTATCACTACTACATCTTATTACCATTACCACAACAAAGTATCATTAACAAAAACCTGTTACTTCTACGGCTTGTTACTACTTCTTCACCCTACGCCCCTATGGAGGCATAGGTCCGTAATCAAGGCTTTCAAAGCCCTCTTATCCACGGCCATCCTTTCCAGATCTCTTCATCCATTTTCTTGCATTCCGTCTCTAACTCCCGCCTCCAGGTGTTCCTGGGTCTTTCCCTATCTCTATTTCCCTGGTGGTTCTATCGAGGAGCCTGTCTTGTGATGCTGTTAGGGGGTTTCCTCAGTGTGTGCCCTATCTATCGCCACCTTCTGCTCCTTATCTCTTGTTCCACCTGTCGTTGTCCTGTTCTATCCCAGAGTTCCTTGTTTGTAATCATGTCATACCATCGCAGATGGAGTATCCTGCGCAGGCATCTATTTATGAATGTCTGCAACTTTTTCTGTTCCCCTTAGTTGTTCTCCATGTCTCCGCTTCATACAGATGGACAACATCGACATTTGATTTACATATTATTATCTTAGTTTTATTCCTGATCACTTTTGAACTCCATATATTCTTCAGAATGGCAAATGTTGATCTTGCCTTTTGTATTCTAATCCTAACATCTTCATATGTGCCACCTTGAATGTTGAAAACAATTTCCAGATACGTAAATATGCACACCTCTTTTAATGGTGCTCCTCTCAATATGTTTAGGTCTCTAGAATTAGCATTTAATCTTATGATCTTTTGTTTTTCCACATGAATAGTCAGACCCAGTTGTTGTGAGATTGTTTATAGTTTAGTTGTGCTTTTGTTTTCTTGCATCTGTTGTTGACTGTGAGAAAAAATTGCTAAATCGTCTGCAAAATCCTAATCTTTCAATTGACTCATCATGGTCCACTGTATTCCATTTCTCCCCTGGCTGTTGTTGATCTCATTATCCAGTCAATAGCCAGTAGGAAAGGAATGGTGATAAAAGGCAGCCTGTCTCACATCTGTCTTTATTTCAAAGGCCTCTGTCAGTTTTCCTTCGTGTAGTACTCTACCCATTGTCTCCTCATACATTTTCTTTATTAGGTTGGTTGGCTTCTGGGGGACGTCATAATGCTGTAGCAGTTTCCAGAGTGTTTCCCTGTCTAGTCTATCAAATGTCTTTTCATAATCGACAAAGTTGATATAGAGGGTTGAGTTCCACACGATGCTCTGCTCCACTATGATACACAGTGTTGAGATTTGATCCGTGCGCAGTCTGCTCCATTATGATAGGCATCGTTGATATTGTTACTACTTCTACTAATAATATAGTTTGTTGCTACTGGTGCACTTCTAATAGGAGATAGAAAATTACTAATAGGAGATAGAAAATTATTAATAGGAGATAGAAAATTACTAATAGGAGATAGAAAATTACTAATAGGAGATTGAAAATGGGAGAAGAGAAAAATAAAAAATGGACAAACACATCCTTACAAACATTTAAGCAGCTAGAAACGATATGGAAGGAAACTGATTTGACAGCAAAGATCACAATATTAAATATTAATACAGTCAATATCATATTTAAAATTACGATGTGGACGAGTAAATTTTTGTTCACATTTTCGAACTTAAAAAATATATAAATTTCACCCAATTACAAATTGTTACCAAAATTCCAATCGGACCACGATTTAGAAATAAGTAACTTTGATGTGGATAATAACTGGGAATTTGATCAGAATGCGCGGTTGTAAATTTATCACTAATTTTACATAAAGCAATGCTTGGTGCAGTATGCGACAGTTGGGTTGTTTTGATAGTCATTCTTGGCGCATCCTGCAGCAGTTAGTATAGAATGTGTTAAGAACATGCATATTTGGAGTGACAACGTATGGAAGTGAGACATGGACACTTAAAGACAACGGGCAAACCTATATGTGCTTTTAAACATACAAGTTAATGAAAAGTTCTACGTATGCAGAGAAGAGAACAAACAGATCGATCAAAAATAAACTCAAAAATTCAAGAAAACTGGCCAACCCTGCAAATAAGAATGAGAAATATGAATTATTTTGGACGAAAAGAAACCACAAGAAGGGCATGAAAAGACTGGAGGAATGTATCCAGATAGAGTGGAAAAGAAGAAGACCACGGAGAAAATGAATTCAGGAAATGATAGATTATTTGATTAAGACTATAGCGGAGGCGGGACATCTGGCGTATGAGACCGAAATCAATTACAAACGGCTGTTAGGAGGGGAAAGGGGATAGGAAGGGGGATGGTTAAACTTGATGATTCTTATTCTATTACTAAGTTCCATTTAACTTTTTGTTCTGTGATCCATTATTATATTTTCCAGAGTTGATCAGATTGTTATTTGTTCCGGTGTCTCACCGTCATTGTTTATGTTCAACTTTTTCGTTGTCTTTGTTTTACTTGTTATTATTGCTTTTGTTTTTTCGATATTGATGTCTAGTCCATACACTTCTCTTCTGTTATTGATTTGGTCTATCAATTCTTGCAATTCTTGTTCGTTCTCACCTAACATCACAATGTCATCTTTTTATCTTCAGGTGTTGAAATAATTTGTCCCACTGATGTTAACTTGATATAACTTAGTATAAGTGCAATGACGGCCCAAGAATATTAAAATTTGAAGTTGTAAGAGCAATCGAAACAATGAAGCGAGGAAAGGCTGCAGGATTGGATAATATTACTGTGGAAATGTTAACCTCCTTAGAGGATTTTGGTATTTCCACCATTAAAGATTTGTGCAATGATATATATAACACAGGATATATACCAAGAGACTTGAAGACATCAGTATTCATACCACTACCCAAAAGCCCAAAGCACAGGAGTGCACAGACTATAGGACAATTAGCCTGATGAGCCACATAACAAAAATACTACTCAAGATCATACATGAAAGAATTAAAAACAAGATAGACATAGAAGTAGGAGAAGAACAGTTTGGCTTTAGAAAGAACAGAGGAACAAGAGAGGCAATATTTTGTATAAGACTACTCGCTGACAAGTATATAGAAGTGCAAAAAGTATCTACTTGTGTTTCATCGATTATAGCAAAGCTTTTGACAGAGTCCAACATGAAAAGCTAATCATATGTCTACAAGAAATAGGCCTAGATGGGGATGATATCAGACTAATAAGTAACATATACTGGGAACAGACAGCAATAATAAAATATGAAAATAGGTACTCTCCATACATGGACATAAAGAGAGGAGTGAGACAAGGATGCATTCTGTCACCAAGCCTATTTAACATCTACACAGAGAAAATCTTCAAACAACTAGAGGGAATGCCAGGACTCAAGATCAATGGAAAAATAATAAATAACTTAAGATATGCAGATGACACAGTATTGGTAGCAGAAAATGAACAAGATCTACAAGAATTAGTGGACCAATTGGACAGAACTAGCAAGGAATATGGATTAGACATTAACATACAGAAAACAAAAACTATGGTAATCAACAAAGAAATGGAAAAACCTAAAATGAATATAAAAATACATGGAGAATTACTACCACGGCGTATCAGTAGCGCTCTCTTAGTAGTGTCCCTTTGTTGCGCTTAATTCCCCCTTTGTTTACATTCCTGTGCAAGGTTACGGAATGGCAACTTGTCAGTGGGTTTATATATCGCTTTAAATTCCGGCTGTTGTTAATGTAAAACACACTATACACTATTGCGTTTAGATATAATCAAATGTAATATGTAGCTCTGGAATAGTGTGTAGTTTCAGTCTGTTAAATAATATAATTATGGAGTTATATCGGTATGAACTAGTCACATTCTAACTAGCCGACGATTTTTAAATTACACTGATGAAGTACGTTGTTAATATTCATTGCAGAAGAAATATGTTACAACGAAAATGTACAAAGTTTAGTTCTTTGACAAGGTAACATGTTAACTATACTAAAAAAATTTTTTTTTAAATATTAGAAGTTAGCGAAAATATAGTGAGAATTCTTAATTGTAATGAGATTTTCTGAATGAATGAGAAGTAAGATTAACAATTGTTAAAGTAGAAATGAAATTGTAATAACACTGTAGAATATAATAATTCAAGAGTAAATTAATTTTAAAGAATTTTATTTCATTATAGCGTGAGCACAATGGTTGACAAATAATTCTATGTTATGAGCTGTCGAAAGACTTTTTTTTAACAACTCTCTATGTCTGGTCATTTATAATAGCATAAAACTGTCAGACAAAATTACTGTTAAATTGCTAATATATTTAACATATCTCAACATACCAAAATGTTATATATATATATATATATATTAATCACAATAACATAAATTTACACATCTATTTCCATAAATGCATAAGGATATAGCTTACTTCTTCATGAACTATGTAATGTTTAACATAATTAATTTATCATTTCACAATAATACTTTCATTTCTAAATATACTGCTAATGGTAATTCAAACAATAATACATATCTTCAAACATTGACAATACACATTTGTAATATAATTATACAATTTTACTAGCCCACATTAGTCGACTAGTCATCATTAAGTAGCCTATGATTTTAATTCATAATTTACTCATACACACTTGCTCATACATACTTACTGACATGTAGAATGCTTACCTAGGACATCTCACAAACACACATTACACATATATATATAACTTCTAAATTGTTATATAGACAGCTAGACAACACACAATACAGCAGGGAAAAATAAAATTGCACAGCCCAGAGGTCTGCTGTTATTTAAACTTTATGTTTCTCACAGTGAACTTGTGTATTAACAGTTGGATAAGTTTGTAGCAGCTGTGTATTTATGATAAATTTTAATTCTGTAGTTTTATTTCTTATACCCCAAGCTCTTTTCTCTATACCAGCTACCATTGAATGTACAACTTCTCCTCTTTGTTCTCCTAAAAAGCCCAATCCGAAACCATTAAGCATGATCCAGTTTGCATAGTGATGTTCTAGTATGTGTTGTTTTGGAATTATTTCATCTGGAAAATACATTCTGTATATTGTCATATAATCTTGTATTGCTAATTGTATTTCTGGAACTGTGTCAGCATGGATTGGTCTACTGCGTGAGATGTAATTGTGAACTTTTTCAAATGCTGTATTTAATGTATTAAAAATATCTCTTGTGATAAATGCAATATTTATAATATTCTCATTCTGTGTGTACAATTGTGTATGTGTTATGACATCTTCTGTGAGATCTTTATAGACTTTACATGTTAAGTATTTATGACAGTGGTTACCAACAAAAGCTCTACTATGATATGCCTGTGGTGTGATTTTGTGTTTGTCTAATACTTTATCTAAATGTGAACACATTGGACCAGACCTATCACACGGTGCTACAAACTCAAGTTCTGATAGGCTTGCTTGTGCTTTTTAAATCTTAGTATTGCATTTTATTTTCTCCTCCTCACTTTCACAAACTAATAAATCTGCATGTAACTTGTTTATTTATAATTTGAACATTTCTACCTGATGCTAATTATTACCATATTGTTAAATATTTTATGGTGTTTGAACTAGTGTGTTCCTTTTCTATGTTTTCCATGATATCTCTGTCTATTCTGTCAGCTGCTTTTTCTAGTAATGTGTGGTGTTTATGAACAATACCTAACAAAATGTGAAGGTAAGGAGGAGAGACTTTGTCAATATCAATATTTAAAATTGGAGCATGCAAGCAGTTATAATAAAGAGATGCATGTTTTTTATTTCCATGGCCAATTGTAATGAAACGATTGTGATATTTTTTCAACAATGACAGACCTCTGGCTTGTACCTTTAGTTAAGAGCAATTGATTTCAATCCTAATAATATGTTCTATTATTTACTTTTTTAAACACATAACTAACAGTAGCATAATGTTACAGTTCTTAATTAGATCTCCAAAACATAATGTAATCGGTCGTTGATAATATTCAGATAACGCCTGTCGTCAATGGGATGATTCTATATAGTTACATTCAGCTAGGAATTTATAATACTAAACTAGATATTCGATACAAATATCAACCACCCAGCAGAAGTACAGCATAACTGAGTTTTGTAATTATGCTTAGAATTAGCGTTTATCGCTCTGTAAATAACAAAACTATGTTTTAAGGGGTAAGAGAGAACATGACATAGTAGTTGGTGAAAGTCACATCGAAACAAAACAGGGTCGTAGCTCTAGCGATTAAAAGTTTGTAGCTTCGAGATAACCTGTTAACACTAAAATTGCACAAATGAGAGAAGAATAATTCACCATTTTGGAAATGTATGATTCAGTGACAATAAACGTAACGATCGTATGAAAATTTAATGTTTTGGAGCTTACATTCGCAAAAAATAGCGGTGTACAAAATAATTGTGCTGACCCTTCGAAAATGTCTCGTTATAGGTAGCTTTCCCTTACGAAATGTTTATAAAATATTTAGGCAATGGGGAATACTTTAAAGTTTATAATAAATTACAGATTTTCTGAAAAAACGTGACATACAAGTATACTAACCTGATTTATTGTACACGGTTTCACCGATTCATTTTAAATTCAAAATGGATGCTAGCTATGAACTTTTTTATTACCCAGCATCCAATGCGCGAAGAATGTCTTGTATATTCCTAAAAGATCGCTATCTGTATGCAAATGTGACACCGTGCTACATCAAGTAAAAAGTTTCTTATATCTTGGTCAGATAACAGATGATGGCAGATGTATAACAGAAATTAAAAAGAGAATAGGAATGGCCAAAGATAATTTCAATAGTATGAGAAAGTTACTGACATCCAAACAAATCACAAACAGGCTAAAAATGATAATGATCAAATGCTATATATATCCTATATTAATGTATGGCTCGAAACATGGACAATGAACAAGCAGTTAGAAGACAGAATTGATGCATTTGAGATGTGGATATATAGAAGAATAGGCAGAATTTCATGGACAGAAAAACAGACAAATAAACAAGTTTTAGGAAAACTAGGCATGAAGAAACAATTATTAAGAGAAATAAAATTCAGACAAGTAAAGTATTTTGGGCACATAAAAAGACATGACACCATGATAAAACATTTACTAGAGGGGAAAGTTGAGGGGGAAGAGGAAGACCGAGAGATAAGTGGGAAGGAAACTTTAAGAAATGGACAGGTTATAGTCTGGCAGTGTGCAACGCTAAGGCGAAAGACAGAGGATACTGGAGATTCATTGCAGCTAACCTTCGATGTGGAGACGGCACCTGATGATGATGATGTTAACTTGATATTTCTTTCACGTGTTCGAACATTTATTATGAAGACGGTTACTACATTTGCATCAATCAAAGGGATCCTGTCACTAAATTGATTTCAAACAAGTTTGTTTCTTCAAAGGATTTCTACTCATTTCGAATCATGATCAGAGATACTCCAAATGACCTTTTAAGTTGTCGCCAACTATTCCATCAATTTTTGGTAGATATATTCGCAAAAATTGAATGCGAACGATTGTTCTATATTCGATTGAACCAAAAAAAAAGCTACGATCAGAAGAATATGTTCATTTGAGGGATGCTATTGCGATAGATGGCCAGGCAAACAACTATGGCAGGTTGGTTATTTTGCCATCAACGTTTACCGGAGGTTCGCGGTATATGCATCATGAATATACCCAAGATTCGATTACTTATGTTCGCAATTATGGAAAACCTGATCTCTTCATAACGTTTACATGTAACCCAAAATGGAAAGAAATACAAGATGAATTACTACCAGGACAGTCACATTTGGATAGACATGATCTAATTGCACGTGTGTTTCGTCAAAAGTTGATTAAATTCATGCAACTTATAACGAAGGGAGAGATCTTTGGTCCTGTGAGATGTTGGGTGTCTTGAACAGAATGGCAGAATCGGGGTTTGCCACATAACCATTTATTATTTTGGTTATTAAATAAGATTGACCCAAATAATATTGATCGCATTATTAGGGCGGAGATTTCTGATCCGAACTTAGATCCACAACTACATAAAACCGTTATAGAGCAAATGGTGGAAACATGTGGAAACATCAATCCGAATTCCCCATGTATGAAGGACAGCAAATGTACCAAACGATATCCGAAGACTCTGTTGCTCGAAACTCAAACTGGAGAAGATGGCTATCCACTATATCGAAGAAGAAAGTTAGCAGATGGAGGATTCGAAGCAACTAAGAAACTTAAGAGAGGAAATAGTTCAGTTGAATTTAACATCGACAATAGATGGATTGTTCCGTATTGTCCAATGTTGTCACGACTGTTTGATGCACATATTAATGTTGAGTACTGCAATTCAGTAAAATCGATCAAATATGTGTTAAAATATATACACAAACGTTCTGATCAAGCTGTGTTTGGCATTCAAAAAGATGGAGAATTGATTGATGAAATAGAAGGTTATCGTGCTGGCCGCTACATCAGCAGCAATGAAGCAGTTTAGCGGATATTGGATTTCCCCGTTCATGAGAAATATCCCTCAGTAATGCAACTGAGCGTCCACCTTGAAAACGGACAGAGAGTTTACTTCAATACAGAAAATTTCCAACACAGAGTTCAGCAACCTCCAAAAACAACTTTAACTGCCTTTTTTGAGCTTTGTCAAAATGACGACTTTGCAAAGACTTTACTTTGAAGTTCCTAAATATTACACATGGGATAGGTCAAGTAAAGCTTTTAATAGAAGAAAGCAGGGAGTCACAGTTGTTGGGTTCGATGGAGTTAAATCTAGCGATGTTTTGGGACGTGTTTATACTGTTCATCCAAACAATTTCGAATGTTTCTACCTCCGCATCCTACTTCATACCGTTAGAGGTCCAATATCATTTACTGAATTAAAGACGGTTGAGGGTCACGTTTGTGCAACATTCCGTGAAGCATGCCAAAAGCTTGATTTACTGGAGGACAATCAATGGCATGCTACGATGGCAGAAACAGTTGCATCAGAATCACTACAAAAGATCAGATCACTTTTCATCATTCTTATTGCCTCATGCAATCCATCAAATCCACAAAATTTCGAGGACACATTCAAGGAAAGTATGTCTGAAGATATTCTTAATCGTACAAGAGAACAGAACTCTGACTTGCAAATTGATTACAACGAAGACATATTTAACGAAGTCTTAATCATCATAGAGGATAAAGTTATTGACATGGTTGGTACAACTTTGCAAGAATTAGGCCTTCCACGTCCAGCCAGAAACAACATCACTCGTTTGCAGAGAGAAATTCTTAAAGAAACCGCTTACAACACCTGCGACTTAGAGCATTACGTAACCATCAATGAGCCACTATTAGTTCATGATCAAAGAAATGTTTACGATATAATTATGAACCGAGTGAATGGTGGTACAGGCGATCTATTCTTCATTGATGAACCAGGAGGGACAGGAAAGATGTTTGTGATGAATTTACTCCTTTCAAAAATTCGCTTTCAATCGCATATTGCAATTGCCATGGCTTCTTCTGGAATAGCAGCAGCATTGCTTCAAGGAGGGCGAACTGCCCACTCTACTCTTAAATTGCCACGCGACTTAGCACATACCGAAGAGCCAATTTGCAACATCAGTAAAGGAACAGGCAAAGCGGCAGTTTTACAACAATGCAAATTGATCGTTTGGGATGAATGCACTATGATTCACAAGCACGGACTAGAAGCACTCAACAGGTCTCTTCAAGATATTAGAAACAATCGACAACTTATGGGTGGAGCAGTAGTGGTTCTTGCTGGTGATTTCAGGCAAACACTTCCTATTATTCCTAGAGGAACAATGGCTGATGAGCTCAAGGCGTGTCTGAAATCATCCCATCTTTGGAGACATATTAAAACTTTAAAATTAACTACCAACATGAGGGTCCATTTACAGCAGGATGTCAATGCTGGACAATTTGCTGATCAATTACTTGCTTTAGGAGATGAGCGGCTTTGCAAGGAACCAAACACTGACACAATCAAGCTATCAGAAGACTTCTGCAATATTGTGCACTCAATAGAACAACTTCAAGACAAGGTGTTTATAATTTATTTTACAAAATTACCAAGACCATTCGTAGCTGCGCCAACGTGCTATACTTGCTCCAACAAATGAGAGTGTCAATAAAATAAATGTTGATTTCCAAAAAAAAACACCAGGAAACCATGTACAAATCAATCGATACCGTTATTGATAGGAATGAAGCAGTTCATTATCCAACATAATTCCTTAATTCTCTCAATCCCAGTGGAATGCCCCTCACGTGTTATCATTAAAAGTTGGTTTGCCGATTATACTTCTACGAAATCTAGATGCCCCCAGGCTTTTGTAATGGGAAGAGGCTTTGTATAAAGTTCTTGAGGCGGAATGTTATAGAAGCAACTATTTTAACTGGCTGTGCTAAAGGAGAAAATGTTTTCATTCTCATGATACCCTTGATCCCATCTGATACACCATTCGAATTCAAAAGGCTACAACTCCCGATACGACTTGCTTTTGCTATGTCTATAAACAAAGCACAAGGCCAATCACTTAAGGTTGCTGGGATTGACTTGAGATTGGAATGCTTTAGCCATGGTCAGTTATATGTAGCAATGTCTAGAGTTGGAAGTATAAAAAAATTATATGTGCTTGCAAACGACGGGAAAACAAGCAATGTTGTTTACTGTCAGGCCCTAACTGATAAATAAATATAACGTACAATAATTAGAAGAAGATGATATCTCTTGGAACGGCTTCACCAATTCATCATCAAGGATTACTAACAACTTTCACCCGTGCGAAGCCGGGTTAATCAGCTAGTTATCTATATACCTCTAGTATAGTTTTTGTAATATGCAGTTTGTTGTAACTAGTGCAGTTTTATTATAGTTAGCACAGTTGTGCTATAGTTTGTACTGCTGTGCTATGTTAGTTGTTGTGAATTGTTCTTGTTTTTGTACTTTGTAAAACTACAGTGTTTGTTTTTACGTATTTCGCTATTCCTACATAGTTTTATTGCAGTCTTCCCTTATATCCCTGTTTCCCAACGTGGGGCGTACGCCCGGGCCATTTTCATCGTTTAGGGGGGCAATGGACTCGTTCAGAATTTAACTAATGTTTATGATGTTGCAAAATCGATATATCAGTTTTTGAATGTCTGTTGACAAAAACGAATGTTGCTTCACAATCACTTTACTGAAGTTTAAAAATCTTCAATAAACGGAAAGTACTTATATCTAGGTACATTTCTACCTCCTTTTAACAAAGCTTTAAAAGCGGAAATCATGTGTTTTGTGTTAAAATCGAGTCATATTTAAAAAAATAATGTGTCTAACATTTGCGAACCTTGTCACAAAGACGAAAATGAGTTTATACAGTGTAATCTTGAGCATGTAACAGTTTTGGACAGAGCCAAGCATATTATTTTTCCGCTATAGAAAGCAGATCCGAAGTTTGATTTGGCTTGGAATGTTAGGTACGATGGGAAAAGGAACCAAGAAACATCAAGGTGGTTTGACTCAAATGCAAGTTATGGGCCATTAGTCTGATTACCAGAGTAATGGATGCTCACTGTGCAGCTGGATTATACAGGCGTCCTTAGAGAACCATTATGTAGTTGTATAGTTAATGAAGGAGCATTTAGAAATGGATTACAGTAGAATCTTATGAGATCTTGTTTTCCATGTTTAGCGACAGATTGAGAATGCGTGGTTGGGACATACATGTTTAGACAATGACAGAAGAATATCGTTAGCCGAAGTAAAATGAGTCTTTTCCAAGAGAGTAACATGTGCGAAATTGCAGTCGTGAAAACAAAGTTATGGAATAGTAAAGTAATAGAATATTCACCCATATATATATAGAGAACACCTCATACTTTTTCAGAAGAGCAGATTTGACTACAAAACCAGTAGTTCAATTTTTTTTTAATGATTTGTTTTAAAAAAATAATCATTCTACAATAATCGAACTTTCTCAAACGTATATCACCTGATGTGAAATATTATTTTATTAATGTCTTTTACGCCAACAATGCTTGACCAACGAATCAATGAAACGATGTCGTCTTGAAGAGCATTTGAGGGCGAAACATAGTGCTCATATTAATTCAGATTTGAATTACTTTCAAACTTTAAAGACAAATTTTGAAAAAGAGCAACATTAAAGTTTCTGTTTACTGCTCATACTGCAACTGTCATTCGTACTCTTGTGGCTAGTTATCAAATTTCATTACTCATTGCTAAATGTGGGAAAAATTATACCATCAATATCAGCATTTCTTAAAACGGTTCAGGAAAAAGATGACAAAGAGATGAAAGCTATGCCACTCAGTAACAATACTGTTAGCAAAAACAGACGAAATGAGTGAAGATATTGAAATACAACTTGTTCTTCTTCTCTTCCACCATTTACTTCTTTATAGAAGTGTTGGGGTGAAACGTAGTGATCTTGTGTGTGCTTTTTTAAGACACATTGTGTTATTCACAAGGAAAATTTGGTAGCTAAACATATTTTGCCTGTCCTAAACGAAGTACTAAATTCAGTTATAAAGTGTATCAATGCTATTAAAGCTAATGTCAAATGTGAGCGTCTCTTCATGCTATTTTGTGAAGAATAAAATGCAGACCATGTGAGACTTTTACTTCACACTGAGGTAAGATGGATCTAGAAAGGGAACTGCTTGAAAAGATTTATGGTACTATTTGATAATCTTAGTGATTTTTTAAGCGACAAACCTGAAATGAAGTATATGTTTATGGTCAATGGTAAAGTATTTGTGAGTTATCTAGCCGATATCTTTGAAAAACGAAATATATTAAATGACCAACTTCAAGGAAAAAATACAACTCTTGTTGATACAAAAGCAAAGATATTTGGTTTCATTACCTTTATTGAATTATGTCGAAAATATATTTGCAACAAAAATTTTGAAGTAAAATTTAATTGGCTCCAGAAATGTGAAGTGACTGATACCGTTATACTTGTTATTGTCGATCATCTGAAAATTCTATCGGCTGATTTAAAATAAAGATTTTCTTATTTGAAATAAATTGATTTTCCAGCTTGGATGTTGCAGCAAATGTTAGTGTATTTGTCTGATATTTCAAATACGCAGTATCAAGAATAACTCGCAGAAATGCAAAATGATGAATCAGTTAAAACTGCATTTAATATAAAAAAGAACCACGGCGTGACTTTGTGAGGAAACAGAAATCAAATATCCAAATTTAACCAAATGTGTTACTGCTATTACCGTTTCCATCTTCATATTTAGTTGAATGTGGATTTAGTGCCATAACTGATTTGCTGCTAAAAAGAAATCGTCTGGATGTAACACAACGGGGAGACTTGAGACTGAAGCTACTAAATAGGAAAATAACATAAAATATCCTTGCGGCATGCATCAAGCGCAAAGATCTCACTAAGTGTAAGTAATAAATAGTTACTAATAATTAAAATAATATTGAAACATCTGTCCTTAAAATTATTTCGTACTTGAATTTCTGTTTTTCCATTATATGTTTAGAAAATTTACTTACTATGTTTCCTCAACAATTGCCTAGTTATTTCTTCCTAAAACCTATCACTTAAGTTTCTTCAGTGGACAATTCAATTTTGGAAACTAACATTTTTGTATATGTTACATAGGGTTGGGGAGGGGGCATAACGAATTTTTCTAAGGCTTTGGTGGGGCATGGCACAAAAAAGGTTGGGAAACACTACCTTATATCGATAATACTGTGCTATGTTAGCGCAGCTGTGTTAAAATTAGTACAGTTCTGTTATAATTAGTACATTTGTGTTATAATTAGTACAGTTGTGTTATAATTAGTACAGTTGTGTTAAAATTAGTACAGTTGTGTTATAATTAGTACATTTGTGTTATAATTAGTACAGTTGTGTTATAACAAGTGCAGTTGTGTTATAATTAGCGCAGTTGTATTATAACTAGTGCAGTTTTGTTATAGTTAGCGCAGTTGTGTTATAATTAGTGCTGTTGTGTTATAACTAGTGCAGTTGTGTTATGTTAGGGCAGTTGTGTTATGTGTTATAGTTAGTGTACTTTGTCATAACAAGCGCAGTCTTATTACAAATGGAGCAGTTTTGCTGTCATTAGCTTTTAAGCGTTTTAGTGTTTTTAAACACATCTGGCAAAGTTTGCTAAGAATGACATTAAGTTATGATACATTTTCACAGATTAAAAAAAAGAGCGTTTGAAAGAGCAACTTAAAGTTGTTGCTGCGTAAAAGTTTGTAAAGATAAGATCATTTCCTTTGAAAAAATATCAAAACGATATGTTTTTTGTCAAGATAACTGCAAATTGAATCAGCATATTCCCTATCTCGTTTGCAAATCTCATAATAAACAACATCATAAGTCTAGCATTACATGGTCTGTGACGTAATGCCTACTCATCAGACTACGGTGTTTCATCAGATTTTGAAGGCGGAATATTTTCTCATCCTACACAAGTCTCCCTTTTGCCACATTAACCTTCTCCTTTACATTAATTATATTATTTATGGACATCTCTAATTTCTAATATCGTCTTTCTCGTCATGATTGACGGAGGGAATTGGAAAAGACTGCTAGTACAATGTAGGTCATTTCATTCTTGTCAGTATTATCTGCGAGATTCGGTGTAGATAGACTAAAAGACACTGAAGTAAAGAATCATTATATACTGCAGATCGCCCGAGGGGTTACCGGGGCCCAAATTTGGGGTGTAAAGAGTAGAACCACTGTTATCTGCCACGCATGTCGTTAGAGGCGAGTAAGGAGGTTTGGCTGAAATCGGATGCATGTGTCCGCTAGGGAATGCTAACCCGAAACAAATGCTTGCAGAAAACGGCTGCACCAGGCCGTAAGGCGCATAACATGGTGCAACGACCCTCACAATGAGGAATGGGATAACGGATTATACGGTAGCCAATCTGCCTCGGAGATTTAGCCATGAAGTAAGAATGTCAGACTTACCATCACGACGGTGGCCAAAACTTACTGCGGGAAGAGGTCGGCACAAACGGGGAAACAGAAATCATAGGAATTATATCCTATTGAACAGCCCCCAGTATGCAGACTTGAGAAGAAAGAGGTGGCCACTTACACTAGCGTCCAAGACAAACTGTATGGCGGTACTTATAATCTGAGGCAGACGGCTGCCTTTAATAGAGAATCCGAAATCCAAATCTAGTGAGAACGCAGAAGAAGAAGAAGATACTGCAGATAAAAAGCGCATTACTAGAAAGTTATGAAAATGTAGATGAAACAAAAGATAGCATAAATAAAGCATGGGACAACATTGCACCTATAAATAGCAAAAGTAGTAAAATTTGACTACGGCACCGTCTGAGAACAAGAAAAGAATAGATAACACATACAACATGGACAATAATAGACAAAAGACGAATTTGAAAGAAGAAACTTTTAGAAGCAAAGTCTGAAAGATTAACAGCACGATACCAGGAACAATACAACAATTGAAGCAATGAAATCAAGAAGGCTGTGAGAGCTACCAAGAGAATCTATGTCGAAATCGCAGACGAAGCAGAAAAAAAAATGTGCACGATCTTAAGGTGTACAAACGGAACATTATTGACAACGGGAAAGGAGCAAGTTAAGAAATGCACTGGACAGAATATTTTAAAGAATTACTAAACAGACCACCACCAACGGTAGTAGCCTACATACCAGAACCAATAGAGGAACTAGAAATGGCATCGAAACACCCAAGCGAGACTAGATCATCACAGTCATTACATTTCTTAAGAATAGCAAAGCATCTGGGAGAGGTTATTGAAACGCTAACCATAGAATGAATGAGAGGTGTTGTCAGTGATAGAAAGAGTGAATGAGAGAGTAAGAGAGAATTAGAGAGAGAGAGATATAGTGAGAGTTGTGAGGGAGTTTAGGAGAATGAGAGAGTGAGTGAATTTGAGAAAATGAGAGAGGTTGGTAGTTTGAGAGAATGAGTGAGAGAGAGCTTGAGAGAATTAGAGAGTGAGTAAGTTTGAGAGAATGAACGAGTGAGAGATAGTCTGCGAGAATGAGAAAGTGAGTAGGAGTGAGATAATGAGAGAGGGAATAGGAGTTTGAGAGAATGAGAGTTAGGGAGTTTGAGATAATGAGAGAGTGAGAGGTAGTCTGAGAGAAAATGAGACAATGAAACGGCGTGAGATAGAATGAGAGAGTGTGAGAGTTTCAGAGAAGCTAGAAAGTGGAAGGAAGTTTGAAAGAATGAGAGAGGGAGAGAGTGTTTGAGGTAATGAGAATGCGAGTTTGAAAGAGTGCGAGTGAGCATGAGAGAATGAGAGAGTTAGAGGGACTGATTGGGAAAGAGAGATGGAGAGTGAGTGACAAAGAGTTTGTGAGAGAATGAGAGAAAGATAGTTTTAGAGTGCAAATAGACTTCAATCATTATTGCTTCAAAAGTAGTTCCTTGCTTCCAAGAATTTGTTGTACAAAAAAAAAAAAAAAACCAAACAACCTCATGCTTTTTTTTTTCATTCCACCCTCAAACTTGTCTGTGTCCCCCCACCCCTTTCTCCAATGTAATAGCAAGTGTCCATGCTATCAGCGCCCACGCTTTCGCAGAGCAGTGCTGATTTATAGGGGGTGAGCATAGATTCCCAAACTTTTTCGGTCCAACGCCCAATTTGCACGACATAAACTTTGTAACGCCCCTCCCCATTATAACAGTTTGCCAACGCCCTCTCCCCTGCCCTCCCCCATATATATATATACATGCTCTGTTTTCACTTTGATATAGAAAATTGATATATATTTCTGTCATACATGGTCAATTTTCAAATGATTATATACATGAAATCTAAAATTGATTTTAAACAATAGATCGTGTAAGATGAGCATAAGATGAATTAAAATGCAGAATACAAATTGTTAATAATTATTCAATCGCAAAATCACGAAAAAACTTCCCAAATGCTTCAGAGTCCACTATCGCTCCCTGGAAAGCTTCAGCGCCCACTGGGGGGGAGAGGGGCGTACTGCCCTTTGGGAACCCATGGGTTACAGCATGTGTATAAATTTACTCCCACACAAAGATTAGTTTTCTGATGTTGTTTTGATACTGTTGTCCATCAGGTCAACTGGGATTTCTCAAATATTTCTAGCGACATGGGAATCATATACATTTGGCTGTTGTTGTTTGGTGATGGATGTTGGAACTGTCATCGTCTGCATGTTGCATGTGGGTGGATATATGTAGTGGTACATATCTGGTTGTATGTGGGTGGATATATAGTAGTACATATATAGTTGTTGTATGTGGGTAGATATATAGTGGTACATATATAGTTGTATGTGGGTGGATATATAGTGGTATACATCTGGTTGTTGTATGTGGGTGAATATATAGTAGTACATCCTCACATCGTTCCAACCTCACATTTGAAGAACATAATACCGTTCCAACCTCACATCATCATACTCTCATATCGTCCCAACCTTTAGATCTTTTATATCATCTCTCCCTCACATCTTCATATCCTTCTAACCTTATATTATCTCTCCCTCACATCTTCATATTCTTCTAACCTTATATTATGTCTCCCTCACATCTTCATATTCTTCAAACCTTATATTATCTCTCCCTCACATCTTCATATTCTTCTAACCTTATATTATGTCTCCCTCACATCTTCATATTCTTCTAACCTTATATTATCTCTCCCTCACATCTTCATATCCTTCAAACCTTATATTATGTCTCCCTCACATCTTCATAACCTTCAAACCTTATATTATGTCTCCCTCACATCTTCATATTCTTCTAACCTTATATTATGTCTCCCTCACATCTTCATAACCTTCAAACCTTATATTATCTCTCCCTCACATCTTCATATCCTTCTAACCTTATATCATCTCTCCCTCACATCTTCATATTATTCTAACCTTATATTATGTCTCCCTCACATCTTCATATTATTCTAACCTTATATTATCTCTCCCTCACATCTTCATATTCTTCAAACCTTATATTATCTCTCCCTCACATCTTCATATTCTTCTAACCTTATATTATGTCTCCCTCACATCTTCATATTATTCTAACCTTATATTATCTCTCCCTCACATCTTCATATCCTTCAAACCTTATATTATCTCTCCCTCACATCTTCATATTCTTCTAACCTTATATTATGTCTCCCTCACATCTTCATATTATTCTAACCTTATATTATCTCTCCCTCACATCTTCATATCCTTCAAACCTTATATTATCTCTCCCTCACATCTTCATATTCTTCAAACCTTATATTATCTCTCCCTCACATCTTCATATTCTTCTAACCTTATATTATCTCTCCCTCACATCTTCATATTCTTCTAACCTTATATTATGTCTCCCTCACATCTTCATATTCTTCTAACCTTATATTATGTCTCCCTCACATCTTCATATCCTTCAAACCTTATATTATCTCTCCCTCACATCTTCATATTCTTCTAACCTTATATTATCTCTCCCTCACATCTTCATATTCTTCAAACCTTACATTATGTCTCCCTCACATCTTCATATTCTTCAAACCTTATATTATCTCTCCCTCACATCTTCATATCCTTCAAACCTTATATTATCTCTCCCTCACATCTTCATATCCTTCAAACCTTATATTATCTCGTCCTCACATCTTCATATCCTTCAAACCTTATATTATCTCGTCCTCACATCTTCATATTCTTCTAACCTTATATTATCTCTCCCTCACATCTTCATATTCTTCAAACCTTATATTATGTCTCCCTCACATCTTCATATTCTTCTAACCTTATATTATCTCTCCCTCACATCTTCATATCCTTCAAACCTTATATTATGTCTCCCTCACATCTTCATAACCTTCAAACCTTATATTATGTCTCCCTCACATCTTCATATTCTTCTAACCTTATATTATGTCTCCCTCACATCTTCATAACCTTCAAACCTTATATTATCTCTCCCTCACATCTTCATATCCTTCTAACCTTATATCATCTCTCCCTCACATCTTCATATTATTTTAACCTTATATTATGTCTCCCTCACATCTTCATATTATTCTAACCTTATATTATCTCTCCCTCACATCTTCATATTCTTCAAACCTTATATTATCTCTCCCTCACATCTTCATATTCTTCTAACCTTATATTATGTCTCCCTCACATCTTCATATTATTCTAACCTTATATTATCTCTCCCTCACATCTTCATATCCTTCAAACCTTATATTATCTCTCCCTCACATCTTCATATTCTTCTAACCTTATATTATGTCTCCCTCACATCTTCATATTATTCTAACCTTATATTATCTCTCCCTCACATCTTCATATCCTTCAAACCTTATATTATCTCTCCCTCACATCTTCATATTCTTCAAACCTTATATTATCTCTCCCTCACATCTTCATATTCTTCTAACCTTATATTATCTCTCCTCACATCTTCATATTCTTCTAACCTTATATTATGTATCCCTCACATCTTCATATTCTTCTAACCTTATATTATGTCTCCCTCACATCTTCATATCCTTCAAACCTTATATTATCTCTCCCTCACATCTTCATATCCTTCAAACCTTATATTATCTCTCCCTCACATCTTCATATTCTTCAAACCTTATATTATGTCTCCCTCACATCTTCATATTCTTCAAACCTTATATTATCTCTCCCTCACATCTTCATATCCTTCAAACCTTATATTATCTCTCCCTCACATCTTCATATCCTTCAAACCTTATATTATCTCGTCCTCACATCTTCATATTCTTCTAACCTTATATTATCTCTCCCTCACATCTTCATATCCTTCAAACCTTATATTATCTCGTCCTCACATCTTCATATTCTTCTAACCTTATATTATCTCTCCTCACATCTTCATATCCTTCAAACCTTATATTATCTCGGTAACAATACTGTTAGCAAAAAACAGACGAAATGAGTGAAGATATTGAAATACAACTTGTTCTTCTTCTCTTCCACCATTTACTTCTTTATAGAAGTGTTGGGGGTGAAACGTAGTGATCTTGTGTGTGCTTTTTTAAAGACACGTTGTGTTATTCACAAGGAAAATTTGGTAGCTAAACATATTTTGCCTGTCCTAAACGAAGTACTAAATTCAGTTATAAAGTGTATCAATTCTATTAAAGCTAATGTCAAATGTGAGCGTCTCTTCATGCTATTTTGTGAAGAATAAAATGCAGACCATCTGAGACTTTTACTTCACACTGAGGTAAGATGGATCTAGAAAGGGAACTGCTTGAAAATATTTATGGTACTATTTGATAATCTTAGTGATTTTTTAAGCGACAAACCTGAAATGAAGTATCTGTTAACGGTCAATGGTAAAGTATTTGTGAGTTATCTAGCCGATATATTTGAAAAACTAAATATATTAAATAACCAACTTCAAGAAACAAATAAAACAATAAAACTCTTGTTGATACAAAAGCAAAGATATTTGGTTTCATTACCTTTATTGAATTATGTCGAAAATATATTTGCAACAAAAATTTTGAAGTAAAATTTAATTGGCTCCAGAAATGTGAAGTGACTGATACCGTTATACTTGTTATTGTCGATCATCTGAAAATTCTATCGGCTGATTTAAAATAAAGATTTTCTTATTTGAAATAAATTGATTTTCCAGCTTGGATGTTGCAGTAAATGTTAGTGTATTTGTCTGATATTTCAAATACGCAGTATCAAGAATAACTCGCAGAAATGCAAAATGATGAGTCAGTTAAAACTGCATTTAATATAAAAAAGAACCACGGCGTGACTTTGTGAGGAAACATAAATCAAATATCCAAATTTAACCAAATGTGTTACTGTTATTACCGTTTCCATCTTCATATTTAGTTGAATGTGGATTTAGTGCCATAACTGATTTGCTGCTAAAAAGAAATCGTCTGGATGTAACACAACGGGGAGACTTGAGACTGAAGCTACTAAATAGGAAAATAACATAAAATATCCTTGCCGCATGCATCAAGCGCAAAGATCTCACTAGGTGTAAGTAATAAATAGTTACTAATAATTAAAATAATATTGAAACATCTGTCCTTAAAATTATTTCGTACTTGAATTTCTGTTTTTCCATTATATGTTTTGAAAATTTACTTACTATGTTTCCTCAACAATTGCCTAGTTATTTATTCCTAAAACCTATCACTTAAGTTTCTTCAGTGAACAATTCAATTTTTGGAAACTAACATTTTTTGTATATGTTACATAGGGTTGGGGAGGGGGCATACGAATTTTCTAAGGCTTTGGTGGGGCATGGCACAAAAAGGTTGGGAAACACTACCTTATATCGATAATACTGTGCTATGTTAGCACAGCTGTGTTAAAATTAGTACAGTTCTGTTATAATTAGTACATTTGTGTTATACTTAGTACAGTTGTGTTATAATTAGCGCAGTTGTGTTATAATTAGTACATTTGTGTTATAATTAGCACAGTTGTGTTATAATTTACGCAGTTGTGTTATAACAAGTGCAGTTGTGTTATAATTAGCGCAGTTGTATTATAACTAGTGCAGTTTTGTTATAGTTAGCGCAGTTGTGTTATAATTAGTGCTGTTGTGTTATAACTAGTGCAGTTGTGTTATGTTAGGGCAGTTGTGTTATGTGTTATAGTTAGTGTACTTTGTCATAACAAGCGCAGTCTTATTACAAATGGAGCAGTTTTGCTGTCATTAGCTTTTAAGCGTTTTAGTGTTTTTAAACACATCTGGCAAAGTTTGCTAAGAATGACATTAAGTTATGATACATTTTCACAGATTAAAAAAAAGAGCGTTTGAAAGAGCAACTTAAAGTTGTTGCTGCGTAAAAGTTTGTAAAGATAAGATCATTTCCTTTGAAAAAATATCAAAACGATATGTTTTTTGTCAAGATAACTGCAAATTGAATCAGCATATTCCCTATCTCGTTTGCAAATCTCATAATAAACAACATCATAAGTCTAGCATTACATGGTTGATGACGTAATGCCTACTCATCAGACTACGGTGTTTCATCAGATTTTGAAGGCGGAATATTTTCTCATCCTACACAAGTCTCCCTTTTGCCACATTAACCTTCTCCTTTACATTAATTATATTATTTATGGACATCTCTAATTTCTAATATCGTCTTTCTCGTCATGATTGACGGAGGGAATTGGAAAAGACTGCTAGTACAATGTAGGTCATTTCATTCTTGTCAGTATTATCTGCGAGATTCGGTGTAGATAGACTAAAAGACACTGAAGTAAAGAATCATTATATACTGCAGATCGCCCGAGGGGTTACCGGGGCCCAAATTTGGGGTGTAAAGAGTAGAACCACTGTTATCTGCCACGCATGTCGTTAGAGGCGAGTAAGGAGGTTTGGCTGAAATCGGATGCATGTGTCCGCTAGGGAATGCTAACCCGAAACAAATGCTTGCAGAAAACGGATGCACCAGGCCGTAAGGCGCATAACATGGTGCAACGACCCTCACAATGAGGAATGGGATAACGGATTATACGGTAGCCAATCTGCCTCGGAGATTTAGCCATGAAGTAAGAATGTCAGAGTTACCATCACGACGGTGGCCAAAACTTACTGCGGGAAGAGGTCGGCACAAACGGGAAAACAGAAATCATAGGAATTATATCCTACTGAACAGCCCCCAGTATGCAGACTTGAGAAGAAAGAGGTGGCCCACTTACACTAGCTTCCAAGACAAACTGTATGGCGGTACTTATAATCTGAGGCAGACGGCTGCCTTTAATAGAGAATCCGAAATCCAAATCTAGTGAGAACGAAGAAGAAGAAGAAGATACTGCAGATAAAAAGCGCATTACTAGAAAGTTATGAAAATGTAGATGAAACAAAAGATAGCATAAATAAAGCATGGGACAACATTGCACCCAGTATGCAGACTTGAGAAGAAAGAGGTGGCCCACTTACACTAGCGTCCAAGACAAACTGTATGGCGGTACTTATAATCTGAGGCAGACGGCTGCCTTTAATAGAGAATCCGAAATCCAAATCTAGTGAGAACGCAGAAGAAGAAGAAGATACTGCAGATAAAAAGCGCATTACTAGAAAGTTATGAAAATGTAGATGAAACAAAAGATAGCATAAATAAAGCATGGGACAACATTGCACCTATAAATAGCAAAAGTAGTAAAATTTGACTACGCCACCGTCTGAGAACAAGAAAAGAATATATAACACATACAACATGGACAATAATAAACAAAAGAAGAATTTGAAAGAAGAGACTTTTAGAAGCAAAGTCTGAAAGATTAACAGCACGATACCAGGAATAATACAACAATTGAAGCAATGAAATCAAGAAGGCTGTGAGAGCTACCAAGAGAATCTATGTCGAAATCGCAGACGAAGCAGAAAAAAAAATGTGCACGATCTTAAGGTGTACAAACGGAACATTATTGACAACGGGAAAGGAGCAAGTTAAGAAATGCACTGGACAGAATATTTTAAAGAATTACTAAACAGACCACCACCAACGGTAGTAGCCTACATACCAGAACCAATAGAGGAACTAGAAATGGCATCGAAACACCCAAGCGAGACTAGATCATCACAGTCATTACATTTCTTAAGAATAGCTAAGCATCTGGGAGAGGTTATTGAAATTCTAACCATAGAATGAATGAGAGGTGTTGTCAGTGATAGAAAGAGTGAATGAGAGAGTAAGAGAGAATTAGAGAGAGAGAGATATAGTGAGAGTTGTGAGGGAGTTTAGGAGAATGAGAGAGTGAGTGAATTTGAGAAAATGAGAGAGGTTGGTAGTTTGAGAGAATGAGTGAGAGAGAGCTTGAGAGAATTAGAGAGTGAGTAAGTTTGAGAGAATGAACGAGTGAGAGATAGTCTGCGAGAATGAGAAAGTGAGTAGGAGTGAGATAATGAGAGAGGGAATAGGAGTTTGAGAGAATGAGAGTTAGGGAGTTTGAGATAATGAGAGAGTGAGAGGTAGTCTGAGAGAAAATGAGACAATGAAACGGCGTGAGATAGAATGAGAGAGTGTGAGAGTTTCAGAGAAGCTAGAAAGTGGAAGGAAGTTTGAAAGAATGAGAGAGGGAGAGAGTGTTTGAGGTAATGAGAATGCGAGTTTGAAAGAGTGCGAGTGAGCATGAGAGAATGAGAGAGTTAGAGGGACTGATTGGGAAAGAGAGATGGAGAGTGAGTGACAAAGAGTTTGTGAGAGAATGAGAGAAAGATAGTTTTAGAGTGCAAATAGACTTCAATCATTATTGCTTCAAAAGTAGTTCCTTGCTTCCAAGAATTCGTTGTACAAAAAAAACAAAAAACCAAACAACCTCATGCTTTTTTTTCATTCCACCCTCAAACTTGTCTGTGTCCACCCCCCACCCCTTTCTCCAATGTAATAGCAAGTGTCCATGCTATCAGCGCCCACGCTTTCGCAGAGCAGTGCTGATTTATAGGGGGTGAGCATAGATTCCCAAACTTTTTCGGTCCAACGCCCAATTTGCACGACATAAACTTTGTAACGCCCCCTCCCCATTATAACAGTTTGCCAACGCCCATTTTTTTCATTCCACCCTCAAACTTGTCTGTGTCCACCCCCACCCCTTTCTCCAATGTAATAGCAAGTGTCCATGCTATCAGCGCCCACGCTTTCGCAGAGCAGTGCTGATTTATAGGGGGTGAGCATAGATTCCCAAACTTTTTCGGTCCAACGCCCAATTTGCACGACATAAACTTTGTAACGCCCCCCTCCCCATTATAACAGTTTGCCAACGCCCTTCCCCCATATATATATATATACATGCTCTGTTTTCACTTTGATATAGAAAATTGATATATATTTCTGTCATACATGGTCAATTTTCAAATGATTATATACATGAAATCTAAAATTGATTTTAAACAATAGATCGTGTAAGATGAGCATAAGATGAATTAAAATGCAGAATACAAATTGTTAATAATTATTCAATCGCAAAATCAAGAAAAAAACTTCCCAAATGCTTCAGAGTCCACTATCGCTCCTGAAAGCTTCAGCGCCCACTGGGGGTGAGAGGGCGGTACTGCCCCTTTGGGAACCCATGGGTTACAGCATGTGTATAAATTTACTCCCACACAAAGATTAGTTTTCTGATGTTGTTTTGATACTGTTGTCCATCAGGTCAACTGGGATTTCTCAAATATTTCTAGCGACATGGGAATCATATACATTTGGCTGTTGTTGTTTGGTGATGGATGTTGGAACTGTCATCGTCTGCATGTTGCATTTGGGGGGATATATGTAGTGGTACATATCTGGTTGTATGTGGGTGGATATATAGTAGTACATATATAGTTGTTGTATGTGGGTAGATATATAGTGGTACATATATAGTTGTATGTGGGTGGATATATAGTGGTATACATCTGGTTGTTGTATGTGGGTGAATATATAGTAGTACATCCTCACATCGTTCCAACCTCACATTTGAAGAACATAATACCGTTCCAACCTCACATCATCATACTCTCATATCGTCCCAACCTTTAGATCTTTTATATCATCTCTCCCTCACATCTTCATATCCTTCAAACCTTATATTATGTCTCCCTCACATCTTCATATTCTTCAAACCTTATATTATGTCTCCCTCACATCTTCATAACCTTCAAACCTTATATTATGTCTCCCTCACATCTTCATATTCTTCTAACCTTATATTATCTCTCCTCACATCTTCATATTCTTCAAACCTTATATTATCTCTCCCTCACATCTTCATATCCTTCAAACCTTATATTATCTCTCCCTCACATCTTCATATTCTTCTAACCTTATATTATCTCTCCTCACATCTTCATATCCTTCAAACCTTATATTATCTCTCCCTCACATCTTCATATCCTTCAAACCTTATATTATCTCTCCCTCACATCTTCATATCCTTCAAACCTTATATTATGTCTCCCTCACATCTTCATATCCTTCAAACCTTATATTATGTCTCCCTCACATCTTCATATCCTTCTAACCTTATATTATCTCGCCCTCACATTTTCATATCCTTCAAACCTTATATTATCTCGTCCTCACATCTTTATATTCTTCTAACCTTATGTCTCCCTCACATCTTCATAATCTTCAAACCTTATATTATGTCTCCCTCACATCTTCATATTCTTCTAACCTTATATTATGTCTCCCTCACATCTTCATATCCTTCAAACCTTATATTATGTCTCCCTCACATCTTCATATTCTTCTAACCTTATATTATGTCTCCCTCACATCTTCATATCCTTCAAACCTTATATTATGTCTCCTCACATCTTCTATTCTTCTAACCTTATATTATGTCTCCTCACATCTTCATATCCTTCAAACCTTATATTATCTCTCCCTCACATCTTCATATCCTTCAAACCTTATATTATCTCTCCCTCACATCTTCATATCCTTCTAACCTTATATTATCTCGCCCTCACATCTTCATATTCTTCTAACCTTATATTATGTCGCCCTCACATCTTCATATTCTTCTAACCTTATATTATGTCTCCCTCACATCTTCATATTCTTCTAACCTTATATTATCTCTCCTCACATCTTCATATTCTTCAAACCTTATATTATCTCTCCCTCACATCTTCATATCCTTCTAACCTTATATTATCTCGCCCTCATATCTTCATATTCTTCAAACCTTATATTATCTCTCCCTCACATCTTTATATTCTTCTAACCTTATATTATCTCTCCCTCACATCTTCATATTCTTCTAACCTTACATTATCAAAAACTGTCATTCTTTCTCTCTCATATTAAATAATAATCTAAAAACTGTCCTTCTTCCAACTCTTCCACTCTGTCATCCTCTCCGTATTCATGTCACGAGTCTATTGACCATCTACTGAAAATATTACAGTCACATAACATATCTGCACTTGGTAACCTCAGAACTAACAAAGTGCCACTGAATTAATTTATTGGCGAGTGCAAACCACTCTCATTGGGACATACAGAACTAAATATGGACTAACCTTCTGGGATTCATGTTGACTTCATTTCCTGCTAAGGTGGTCCAGTTTCAGAACTGAATAATACCCATACATCGTGTGACAAAAATAGGATCATCTACAATAAACCATATTTATCTCTATGTGGTCGAGGGGATGATTAGATACTTGGATGTCACCGGGTGAGGATTGAAACAAAAATCAAATAGACTGTGTAATAATACTTCTTCTTCTTCGAACGCTCCACAACGACCACCCGTTTATCCACTCTTCGTGATTTGTATCTGATCTGGGCCTAAGAGCGAGTGTACGTTGTACAAGTTATGCGCATTCAAGTAGGCCAGCACATCTGATTTCTGCGATGCTATTTATTTACTAGAGTAGCTTTCGTAGGCCCCTACTTTAATCGCCTCCTACGACATGCCTTATAGGTCCCAGTATTACTATTCTTTGCTCCACATGAGAGCTCCGGTAACACACGGGTGGTGTAATAATACAACAACGATGGAAAACAATCATAACTACGGTCACAAAACGTTGTCTAGTGAAGACAATGGAAGTGATCATGAGTTATAAATGGCGATGCTAAAATATAAACTTAGAAAATTAGAGAAGAAAACAAAACAAGTACGTTTTGATGTTAATAAAATACCAGTATTTTATACCAGTATTGCTGAAGTACTGCAACGTGCAAACCTGCCTTCCATCATGGGCATGCTCAGCAGTAGACGGCTAAGATGGTTGGGGCATGTGAGAATGGAAACTTGTCGCATACCAAAACAAATGTTGTTCTGTGAACTTTCGGAGGGAAGAGGCACCAGGACAGACCACTGCTCAGATATAAAGATGTCTGCAAAGCCTCAATGAAAAACTTTTCTATAGGTCCCAGCACATGGGAAAGACTAGCTGATGACAGAGTTGTGTGGAAAGCCAGCTTGCGAAAGTGCACAGAATCTTTTGAGAAGAGACTTATCTATGAGCTGCACGACAAGAGAGAAAAGCGAAAACTCAGAAGTTGTCACAGTAAAACACTTGCCAATTGACCGTCTGTAAAGACGAAAAAGGCCATATAAAATACCAGCGGATTATAGAGTAGAAGTGAAGAACAGATTTGAAATACTGATGACAGCTCAGCAAGAGATAACACCGGATGAGTTAGAACACGATGTTGAGCCGGTATTTTTCTTTGACCTGCGAAGAACGGCTGGTGATGGGGGCAACATCCCGTCGACTACCTTTACATCACATTGCTTCTCTTGCACCTAATTGGAGCTAATCCTGACAACCGTTACGATTGAAGAATATTCCATGGTAATAAAGTTCATCATCATCAAGTAGCTTGTAACTTCCGGAATTTGGCTCCCATGACAGCAGTCCTGAAAAACTCTCTATTCTGTGCAAGTTGGCCGGCGTCAGCAGCAGTCATTCTCAGATCGTCCTTTGACATCTTGCACCCATCGTCCTCTAGGTTTTCCTATCAATCGTCTTCCAGGCACCATTTCCTCTAAAATGATCTTCTCTAGACACTCACGCTGTTTGATGTGACCGAAATATTTAATTTTCCTTGATGCTATGCTCTTTAATAGCCAACTTTCTTTAAAGCTGTTGTAGATCAGAAACGTTTGTTCTTTTCTCTGTCTATGATATACTAAATACTCTTCTGTAGCATTTGCATTCCAATACATGAGTGATCTTCTCCGCCGGTAACAAATTTAGGATAGAAATAAATCGGTACAGCTGTTAGTCTGTGATATTGTATGCTATGTATTATACAAATAAATCGGTACAGCTGTTAGTCTGTGATATTGTATGCTATGTATTATACAAATAAATCGGTACAGTTGTTAGTCTGTGATATTGTATGCTATGTATTATACAAATAAATCGGTACAGTTGTTAGTCTGTGATATTGAGTTCTTCTTCTTCACCCTTCGCCTATAGGAAGGCATAGGTCCGCAACCAAGGCCTTCCAAGCCTGTCTATCCAAGGCTTTCCAAGCCCGTCTATCCAAGGCTTTCCAAGCCCGTCTATCCTAGGCTTTCCAAGCCCGTCTATCCAAGGCCTTCCAAGCCCGCCTATCATTGTCCAATTTTTCCAGACCTCTCCACTCTCTTCCCATTTTCTTGTATTTCGTCTCCAGGTTGTCCTGGGTAATCCCTTGCTTCTATTGCCCCGGGGGTTCCATCGTAGAGCTTGGGGATGTTGTTAGGGTGGGGGGTTCCTCAGTGTGTGTCCTATCACAGCCAACTCTAGATAACTAGACCAGACAACTGACAAGGGGTTCCTTGACCTAGATCAGAAAAGGGGGCCGGAAAATATAGATGTTTGGTAGAGCACTGCAAGCTTTTATTCTCACTACTAAATTCTGTGAGTCTGTGGTTATTTATTGGTGAAAAATATTCATTATATTGATATTCCTTATTGTTAAACTTAACTTGTTGCATAATATAACTTCGATTTAGCATTTTGTGTTGATTTTAAAATGAATTTGTCTATATACACCAATACTGGAATGTGAAGTCACGTGGTGTAGTTGGAGGTCTGATTTCCCATAATTCTTACCTGAGTCCGAAGGCCTATACGTTTATAGTTGACTCTGGTCCTATCAATCACTACTTTCTGCTCATTATCTCTTGTTCCCTCTGTAATTGTCCGCTCTATCCCCAGTTCCCTGTTGGTATTAAATGCTATGTATTATACAAATAAATCGGTACAGCTGCTAGTCTGTGATATTAAATGCTATGTATCGTAAAAATAAAACTGTCTCTAATATTCGAAACTATGTGATACAATACTTGAATAGGTCAAAAAAATTCAAGACACCTCAAGCCGGATCTAACTTTGATAGTCTGGTCTTAAACAAAGACCAGGAAGTAGAATAACCCAAAATACGTGTAACAAAGGAAACGACGCCCACATTAATGGTCTGCAGCGTTGACATTTGATTTCACGGTATCAGTAGCTATACAAGGAATTACTAGTATCAAATATCACATCTGCTGCTTCGTCCATTAACAAACAAAACAAGTGCAATCCACAGCATGAATTATGGAAGACAGAAATTGCAATCGACACTAGCAGAGAACAAGAATGCATTTTATTATCCAGTATTGTGTATTTATATCTTTCCATTCTCCCCAATATATGTTTTCAGATCTATTTTCCATTAGTGTTTTAGAGTTTGTCTGTTTCTATTTGCTGTGGGTTCCAGAATAAGACCCAGCTTCTGCTATAATATATGGTCTGAATAATATATGGTGGCGTTCGTGGCCTAGGGGTTAGTGACTCTGTCTATTAACCCCGACGTTCTGAGTTCGAATCACGCTGCGGACAGTTTGCTTGCAAATTGTTTCCGTTGATTTTAACAAAGGACGATGGCGCCACCCGTTCAGAAAGCAATGGCAAACTACTGAACGTATAAGTGGTGCCTAGAAAATCAACGACTTGTTTACTGTGGTTGATGGCTACGTCCTTTGGGATATGCCACGATTTTCATTTTCATTGTGTATTTGACTGTGTTAGACTGAGAAATCATATTTGACTTCTTTCTATATTGTATAGCTTACTTGAAAAAAATATGTTAGACTGAGAAATAATATTTGACTTCTTTCTATATTGTATAGCTTACTTGAAAAAAATATGTTAGACTGAGAAATCATATTTGACTTCTTTCTATATTGTATAGCTTACTTGAAAAAGATAGTTGAAATGTTGATTTAGAGCATAGGTTCCCAACCTTTTTTGAATGACCACCCCCTTTTTCAGTGAATTTTTGACAGCGCCCCCTTGAGTAAACTATATTGTACATACTATAAATTGAAAAACAAGGACACATTTTTCAGTTATTTTATTAGATAATAATACCAATATTGGTGTATTGTTCACAGTATCATTGAAAAATATATGTTATAATGTATTAATTAGAGCTGAACTTGATGTAATAACACTAACTTTTCGACGTTTGGTGACATTTTGTCATCAATAATCTTAAATCTCCGCGGATTTCTCTATTGATAATCTGTTTCGTTTCTTTGTTCTTCGTCTCTTCATTTGTTGACAATTCTATCAACTCTTCCTCCAGTAATAATTCTGTTATTTGTACATTTTCTTCTTCTTCTTCTGCGCTCTGACTAGACTTGGATTTCGGATTCTCTAATAAAGGCCACTATTAGCCATGCCATACAGTTTTCTTGGACGCTGGTGTAAGTGGGCCACCTCTTTCTTCTCATGTCTGCATACTGGGGACAGTTCTGTAGGACGTGTTCTGTCGTCATATTGGCCAAACCACAGGGGCGCATGTCAGTTGTGCCTATCTTGAATCTTGTTCTGCTCTCATTCTGTTGTGACCGTCCGGAGGCGAAGTATGATTAATGTCGTCTCTTCTGGGCAGTTCGTAATATACATCATGCTTGTTGTGTTTTGTGTGTTATTTTTCCCACTTTGTTGTGTAGTGCCCTCTGGCGATGGTTGTTGATTCTTTCTAACTGACCAGGTTGTCATCTTGATATATCCCTGCTCCCTCTTTAGCCAGTCTGTCAGCATCTTCATCCCCATTGAGCTTGCAGTGTGAGTGTATCCACTGGATTACTACACTCTCAGAAGCATGGGCCAACTGGACTACGGTTGACCTGAGATCACTTAGTTCTGTGTTCCTTTCAGATTTCACTGCTGAGATAGCAGACCAAAAGCACAATTTTTCCATATATTTGTTTCATATATTGTAGTGCCATTTTGCAGTGCATTGAGGGCATCCAGCTCTGCGAGCCCGTATGACCAGGGAGGAGAGGTGCTGGCTGGTTGTATGTGTCTTGGTTAAGCCAGTGCCAATATTGGGTCTGCGTAGGCAAGCTCTTTGAAGTTGGCCATGAAGCTACTTCTTTTCAATGTGCCCCTACCATAGCTGTTTATTTGGGGGTGCATTGGATGGTTCATCAGTCTCTTATATTTTTCTCATCGTTGAAGTACCTTCATGTTCCGTCTGTCCTCCATTAGCTGAAGTTCTAGGACCTTTTTCAGTACTTCTATGTGGGTAGACTTATGGTTTCTGTGATGATCCGTTAGTTAGTCTTTCCTCTTGGGCCTGTGGGCGGCGCATAGGGCAGAGGTCATAGTTCTCCATGTCTCGCGGTTCGTTGCTATCTGTTTTATGTCTTTAATGTTTACTAGGCCCATCGTTGAGCCTTCTCTGGTGATGGTTCTACGCAGAGTCTCTCTTGGTCTTCCTCGTTTTCTTTTTCCTCTGGTGTCCATATGAGGGATTGGTAAGGGAGTCTTCTCTCATCCATTCTAAGTGTGTGGCCGATGTAGTTCCAGCGGCGCTTTCTTATAAAATTTGATACATTTTCTTGCTTGGTCTCTTGTCTTATTTGTGTATTGGGTCTGAAATCTGACCATTTGAGGTTCAATATTCTTCTAAGACATTTATTCTCAAAGTTATCTAATTTTCTTTCTAGAGCTTTTGTTGCTTTCCAACTCTCGCATCCATAAGTTAATACTGGAATCACACAAGAGTTAAAGATCTTTAATTTTAAGTGCTTGCTGAGTGAATTGGACTTCCATATATTTGACAATTTGTTAAAAGTACTTGATGCCAATGCGATTCTGTGTGGAATTTCTGGCGCTGTATCCCCTGTAGATGTCATCATACTCCCCAGGTATGTAAAACTTTTGACTTTTTCAAGAGTGTAGTTTTTAGTTGAATATTTTCTGGACTGCTGGTAAGGTCAACAATTTTAGTTTTTGTGGTGTTTATTTGGAGACCAATTTGTCCTGAGATATTTTGGAGAAGGTTTGTTTTCATTTGAATATCTTGATGTGATGAACTCAAAAGGGCTATATCGTCGGCAAAATCAAGGTCTTCTAAAATTTTATCAACCCACTTGATGCCCATATTTGCGTTATTGGTGCATTTTCGCATGACCCAGTCAATTGCTATTCCAAAGAGCATTGGCGATAAGACGCAGCCTTGTTTCACTCCTGTTTCACTGGGAACCAGTCAGAGTTACCGAAATCTGTGCTTACACTGCAGCGCGATTCACTGTAGAAGGATTTTATGATGTTGATGAATTTAGCAGGAAAACCATAGTTTTTGAGTAGTTTCCAAAGCGTAGGACGGTGAATACTGTCAAACGCTTTCTGAAAATCAACAAAGTTGATGATTAAATTCGATTGAAATTCTACGAACTCTTCAATGATTACTCTTAGTGTGAAGATGTGATCTATGCATGCTCGTTTTGGTCTAAACCCTGCTTGTTCTTCTCTTAGCCTTTCATCTATAGACTTTTTCAGTCTCTCAAGTAACATGCTACAAAAAAGTTTTCCTGGCACTGACAGTAGGATGATCCGTGAGGCTGGACTTAGCTTTATGAAGCGTGTCTTGGAGATTATGACCCAGACTGCTATGCTATCCTCAAGTACTGGTCAAACTCTCCCAGTGTAAAGCCTTTTCAGAATGCTACAACCCGCACCCCTGTTGGTGCCTACTAATTTGTTCACGATCCCCATTATCTTCTTTACTTTTCCCCCAGATTTGCCTATCTGTGTTTTTCACGCCCACCTGCTGTCAATTATGATTCCCATATATGCTGGACATTCGTCCATTGAGAGTAGGTGGTCATTAAACTTGAGTTTGAGCATTTGTTTCTTCTTGGATAGGCTGAAGACTGTGAAATTGATTTCCGTTTCATTTATAAAGGGCAGTCAAGACCTGGTATATTTTCCTAGTTTTTTAATTACACCTTGCATCCTTGAGGTGACTACTGCTATTGATTCTTCTCGTGTCCACAATGCCAGATCATCAACGTAGGTTGAACCACGCACGCTGTTGGGGATATCTTCCATAATTATTTATAAAAACGAAGTAGTGTTAGAGAGATGATTGACTTCCGGCTACGTTTTTCCTGGTCCTATACTTTGACTGTTCTATTTACCAGATAGTGACGTATCCAGATATACATACGCCTTTTGATTTTGAGTTTGAGCAGTTTGATTTTGAGTCCCTCTCTCCAGATCCTGTCGAAAGCCTGCTCCATGTCAACCCATACCGTTAGTGTATGTTTCTTTTCTTGAAATCCATCTTTAATCTCCTGTGCAATGTAAGTTACTTGGCCTTCTGTTGATCCATGCTGACTGAATCCACTTTCCTGAAGTAGTATCAATTGTTTTTGCTCCAGTTGCCACATGAGTCTTCTATTGAGAAGCCTATCCATCACTTTTCTACACACCTAAAGAGGCTAATTGGTATACAATTGATGGAATCGAATCTGTCTTTTCCTTGTTTTAGATTGGGCGCTGTGATAGCTTCTTTCCATTCATCAGGTATTTCTGCGACTTTCCAGTTCGCATTCAAAACTTTTAGCAGCTTTTTCTTGTCTTTCTTGCCTAGGTTGATGAGCATCTCATTTGTGATGCCATCCTTTCCTGGTGACTTCGTAAGGTTAAGACCCTTGAGTGCTTCTTCAACTCACCTCTGTCCATGTTGAGACGTCTTGTCTATCCAGCTCTGCCTTGCGGCTTTCTTAACTGCGCTCCTATATTTAGCCGAGGCTGCCTTGAGTGCTATGTTGCTGTCTATGCTCCGCTAGGTTTCTACTCTTTCTCTGGCCTGACTTACTTCATCTTCAAGATTTCTGACTGCTGTCTGTTTCATGATCTATCTGTTGCTCACGCGTATGAGCGCCCCTCCCCTTCCGTTTGGTCTTAACTGTATGACTGATAACCTCGGACAGAGAATCTATGTGTGGGGTTTGATGTGTATTTCCTGAATACATACAAAGTCTATTTTTCACTGCTAGTGCCTGCTTTTTTGGTGTAAATGTCCTCGGCGTTCCATCGGATTATGTTGAAACTCCTGAGTCTGGTGGGGTTTGATCTGCAAGATTTTCCTGCCGTTCCTTTCCTTTAGCACCAATGACAGCGTGAACACCATCAGTTATTTTTGGCCAACCTCGTGATGGTCGGTCCAATATAATTTCTCTGTGACAAAGTCTCAGGGGCAGAGCGGTGACCATAGAATCCGTTATTCCATTCCTCATTTTGAGGGGTCATTGCACCATGTTATGCGCCTTACGGCCTGGTGCATCTGGTTCTGCAAACATTTGTTTCGGGTTAACATTACATAGTCGTTGATTGTTATGCAACTGTCCTGCAAGGGAGCAGATTCTATCAATCTGCATCGCGTCCCGAATGGGAAAAAAAGCATAGAAACATAGTAATCCTGTATTAACTATAGAATATGTGCGTTCCATGTGAATATTTTTAAACTACGGTACAGAATCATAAGAGAATTTCTTAATTTTACAGGCCTCACTAGACACAACAGTTAGCCGCCGTTTTGAAAACCGACAGGCATTTGTAATATTGAAGAATGTTCTATGACCCAATCTGGAGTTGTCATATTGAGTAAATTCTGAAAACTTATTATAAAATCTATAAAAGCTTCCAAATGCTGGATATAAACCAGAATATCGACATCAGTTGTTTCCATTGAAAAAAGATTTGAAAACTGATAAAATTGTCAAATATTAAACCAACGCAAGTTTTGACATGAACGCAGAAATAATTGCTTTTCCTTTGATCAAATTAGAATCATTTCCTGACAGTAAGTTGGTTTCATTAAATTTATTGTATAAATCTGTCAGATAGTTTCAATAAAATCTATCTAAAAGAATAATTTTTGTTTAAAAAAAACAACTTTGTAATTGATTCAAACAGCTTCTAACATCATTTTAGAGAGGTACCTGTTGACAGCCAACAAACTTCTGTGTGCGATAGTAAACTATTAAAATCTTCGTCGTTTTCATCACAAAGCTTTCTAAATAATCTTTCATCGAAAGTATTTTCTTCTGGTCATGTTAACTGATGTAACTACATGTTGTAGTGCGCGATGAAGACAATTACTAAGATTTTTTGTGACAAAACGTTGTCGGAGAATCACACAATGCACGGCAACTACTGGGACAGTTTTTTCAAAGATGAAATCAACTAGCTGTAGCGTCCAACCATTGCCAGAGCACCATCGACAGCAGACAAGATATTATTCAGCGGAATTCTTTTTCTTAAAAATGGTATTCCAATACGTCAAATATAGATTTTTCTTTATTGTCTGTTTCTAATGTTCTTGTAAATAATAGTTCTTGACAAATGTTTTCATCTTTTATGAAGCGAACATGCGTGACTTTGAATTTTCAGCTTAAGGGGGCGGCGGATGGTCCTCAGTGCCCCCCAAAATTTACTTTTCTATCTAGCTCCCCCTTACTTCTCAGCGCCCGGTGGCTGATATCGCCCGTTTGGGAACCTATGATTTAGAATATTGTACTTTGTAGAACTACCTTAACAATTGTACAGATCCTTCTGGGACACATAAAGTCTACACAAATATATTCAATACGTCACTTTTGTTCTCTATTGTGCTATATTTTCTGTGTCTTTCCACGTTTTCTCAAACAGGGCCATGCCATGCTACGATACAGAGAGGCGGCCGCATCAGGCAACCGTAAGGGGCGGCATAAGCAGCTAAATCAAAATACAATTTGATCCATTCAATAATTAAACATCTTTATGCAACACTTTTCTATTTTGGTCTATGTTATTCCGATATTGATGTGTACGATTTATGATTTATCGCACGCCTCTGCCTAAGCACTTTCGATACCTTTTGATTTCGGTTTCTTGTTCATCGTTGACGAACTCTCGCCGAAAGACTTTTGATCTGACAGCAAGAAGTTATTATTTCTGTTTGTAATATACCGCGCGGCATCTCCTAGAAGCTGAGGCAGCAGTTATCACAAAATACAATTGCACGTGCTACGTGTTGATGTTCTGCTTTGAGCTTACAATTATTGACAATATTTGATTTTAATGTTAGTTTGTCTCTAGAAGGGGCTGTGCTTTGTTTAGTTAGGTAAATCAGATATAGAATATATATGTAGCAGTATAATATCTTTGCATTTATACTAATTCAGTTTTTGTGTTTAAAATGTAGATCAAGTAAAAAAAAAATATGGTTTTTTTTACAGCAATTGTAGTTACTTATTATCATTGAACGTGGTTATTCTATGATAATAGGGACTCGAATAAAAAAAGTAGCATTTGTATGGACTGGATATATCTACGGTGCGGAACGTGTGCCTACGTGTGATAGATAGGGAGTTATTTAAGTAATATTAGGCTACTTTTGCATTCTGTGGGGATAGAGAGAGAGAGAGAGAGAGAGAGAGAGTTATTTTAAAAAAAAAACATTTAAGGGGCGGCATCTCGAAGACTTGCATCATACTGAGAAAATATACCGCACGACCCTGTTCTCAAACACATTACTGTCTTTCTCTCTTTTCTTCATATGTGTGCGGTTTTTATTTGTTTAGGGAAACGTATAGGAAATGGGGAGGATTCTTAATTTGGTTCTCTTTCCCCTGTAGATTTCAGAACAATATGTGTCTTGCTATATTGTTAATTAAAACGACCTCAATTTAGTTTGTTATCTTGAGATAACTTTTTATAAATATTGACTTGCGTATGTGAGTCACATGAGAGCAGCGGTAGCGTAGTTGTTAGTGAACTCGCTTCTCAAGGCTGGTGGTCTGGGTTCAACTCCCGCAGTGCGTGTGGAATTTTTCTCGACCTCCACGGCTGTCAGGTCGACCCAGCCTGAACTGGGTACCAGACATGTTCTAGGAAAGTAAAGGCGACCGATGTGATGCTGACCACATTACCCATCATGTTTCCGACAGTCAATGAAAAATACATGCCTAACACTGTATTGCCCTATACACCACGAGGTATGAAAGGGTTTCTTTACTTTTTATTTTTAATGTGAGTCATGCTTTTTCTTCTCATTACTGCAATCTCATTGACGCAAGCACTTTTTCTGCCAGCATCACCATGTGTGCTCCGATCTCTTTCTTATATACAAAGATCGCAGCAGCAGTGCACTAACTCCACAGCACTGGCGTGGTTCACAATGAAATTTTGAAGACGGTGAAATTGTTTTACGAATTTTATTTTAATCATTTTAGTGAATTTTGCCCGGGCAGCGGCTTTGCAGCATATTCTTATCGTATTTGAACGGTCAATGTTCTTTCACATGTCCAACTTTAACACGGGAACTACGTTTTTTCTTCCTTCTCCGAAAGGGCTAGGAACTTAATCTCGCCTGCACTGAGATCAGAGATCTCTGGAAAAATATTCCGATCTCTCCACGGGGAAAGTGAACGAATTATCTTCAGAGAGAGATAGAGAGACAGAGATAGGTAGATAGGTAAATAGATAGAGATAGATAGATAGATAGATAGATAGATAGATGGATGGATGGATGGATGGATGGATGGATGGATGGATGGATGGATGGATGGATGGATGGATGGATGGATGGATGGATGGATGGATGGATGGATGGATGGATGGATGGATGGATGGATGGATGGATGGATGGATGGATGGATGGATGGATGGATGGATGGATGGATGGATGGATGGATGGATGGATGGATGGATGGATGGATGGATGGATGGATGGATGGATGGATGGATGGATGGATGGATGGATGGATGGATGGATGGATGGATGGATGGATGGATGGATGGATGGATGGATGGATGGATGGATGGATGGATGGATGGATGGATGGATGGATGGATGGATGGATGGATGGATGGATGGATGGATGGATGGATGGATGGATGGATGGATGGATGGATGGATAGATGGATGGATGGATGGATGGATGGATGGATGGATGGATGGATGGATGGATGGATGGATGGATGGATGGATGGATGGATGGATGGATGGATGGATGGATGGATGGATAGATAGATTGATTGATATATAGATAGATAGATAAATAGAGAGAGAGGAGCATTTTACCTCCACGTGAAATTGACATTAATGCCCACACAAAATGACATGTAATCCATCAATTTTGTTTAACGAAGAAAATGACAGCTCAATTTGTACATATAACACGAATTTTAATGATTGTGTCAATATTTGATTCTAAATTTAAAAATGATCAAATTCACATAAATTTTACTGAGATATTGTAGATTCTAATTAAGTGTTGTGTGCCTCTGTAGCTTAAACAGTAGCGAGCTTGATCACAATCAAAGTGTGTCTGGTTCAAACTCCTCGGCGGTCAATTTGGAAGCAAATTAGTTTCCGTTGATTTTTGAGAATAGTAAAAATAGACATCACGTTCATAAAGTAGTGGCAAACTACTGAACGTATAAGGGATGCGTTGAAAACAAACTACTCGTTTACTGTGGTTGATCCATGTAAAGGATATGCTACGATTTTCAGTTTTTTCATTAAATGTTAGTGAACTTAATCGACCTGACTGCACTTTTTGTTGATGAAATTGTTAATAGTATTCTTAAGCTTCAAAATGTGAAAACAGGTCATCAAACCTGCCCTCTGTCTGTTAACAAGTTAACCACATGTGATGACTAATTGCGTAATGACAAATTTTGTTGACATAATGATGGTAAATGTTCAAATTTGTTTTTTTTTCAAAACTGTCCCCACTGTTAGGATTAATAGGATACTCCTTTGTTATAAATGCAACTTTTGCCTATACGTAATTTGTAGACATGATGTGATATTTTCACAGAAAAATCACATTTTTTTGTCCACTGTTTAAGAGCGCTGAATCGAATAATTTATTAATCTGTAAATTTTAAAAAAAAAATTTCCCGATCCAGAAGCACTTGAGCTGAAAACTCTTCGGCTCGGTGTCATGCACATCGTAACCCTTCGGCTCGGTGCCACGAACACCGTAAATCTGGGGAACCTGTAGCTTTTCTGCCAGTCCGCGGAGTTGAACCCGCACTTACAGAGGACTTAATCTGTAAATAAAACGTATAGTCTGTATGTGTGTTGGAGGAAAAACTTTAAAACGACAAACTCTTGGTTATGTAATTTTTACAGCGTATTCGCTCAGAACTGTGTAGGTCAGTGCGACTATTTGCAACCCATTACGTGGTTTCTGTACCGAGTTATGAGTTGGTAAATTTGTTTTTTAAATGTATGAATTTCAAAGCGTGATCAGTTAGTCATTATGCTATGCCATTGAGCAAACGTTCGCAGCAATTAAGTTAGTTAAAAATCGGATCAAATTTTGTTTGCTTAACAAAACACACGACACAAAGTTAGCTATGGATGTTATATTAGTATCTTTGAGAAGCCTTAATTAAAAGGTGCTCACCTAAAGTCAAATTGATTGAAAGATGCGATTTACGGACGATGGCAATAGAGAAAATTAAGACAAGTTAGTGTTGTTGCCATCCATAGTAAGTAATTTGTGATTACTGAATTCTGTTTCCACGTTTGTTTGTTTGTTGAAAACATCAATTTCTTGTTGATCTTTTCGGTAAAATATAATGGCATACACAATTTATATATATATATAAACTAATACAATTCAGATTTAAAAAGTATAAATACAATATGGAACTGCAAGTTATATAGTATTAAAACAAAATTACGAATTTTCAATTTAAATGTTGTATCAATCCTAACATATGCCAGCGAGAGTTGGAAAATGACTAAAGGTATCGAAAGCATGTTGAATCCATTTGACAATAGATGTCTGCGAAAAATAATGAACGTAAAATGGAACGAATTAAGAAGTGATGAAATAAGAGAAATGTCTGGTCAATTGCACTAGTAACAATTGTTATAAGAAGGAGAAGATGGAGATATGCTGGACACACCTTGAGAAGAAGGCTCAAGATGATGGTGACAACAAGATACTACGGAAACATTGACCACGACGATAGGGGAGGCGAGAAAACTTGCTAGATCCTTTTACGAAGGCTGTGCTGAGAACGACGTTCTGCAAAGTACAAGCTTTAAGATTTATTTTTTTTCGGTCAAGATGGTGCGGTTTGCTGGAGGTGTATTCCGGCCGGCCTCTAGTTGGAGTCGATTGTCAGTTTTCTTTGGATGGAGTGTATTCTAGCCTAAATGTGATAGACTAGTGCACCTTGTGACCCATCTAGGGAATTCTGAAGGCACTGTGACAGGTCTAGCAAGTAGAGAATGGTTTCATCTAACTTATGCTCGTAGAATTACTTAAGATGATGAACTGCAGTAATAACTTGTACTACGGGTTAACACTTTGACACACATGCCCCCTTTTTGACCTCCTGGACCCGTGTACATATACTTTCTTTATTTCTCGTTCTTCACATCCTAAGTCTGATAAGCAGATAATAAAGTCAAAAGGGTCATACGCTAGTAGCCCAGCTTACAATGCGACCCAAATCCATAATAGCCGTCCATCGCAAGTGATGATGACAACAGCCTCAGCCCTGTGCTGATGTACCTCTCTGGTGTGTGCAGCTGTACCTCTCTGGTGTGTGCTGCTGTACCTCTCTGGTGTGTGTAGAGGTTACTGTTGGGTGCAATCCTAGAATATAATCCCATACCACAAGTGGGGCATTCATGACCCAACTTCACTGTACGTATGGCACACTACTACTATAGTTAATAATTCTTGAAGGTCCACAGAAAATTATGGCTAGAATCGTGTGGTTTCCGGGGCTCGCAAGAGTAGCAAAGAATAGTAGCACTGCGATCTACAAGGCATGTCGTAAGAGGCGACTGATGTAGGGCCCAGGGAAGCTACCTTAGTTAATAAAAAGCATCGCAGAAATCGGATGTGCTGGTCTACTTGTAGGCGCATAACTGGCACAACGTACAATCGATCTTAGGCTCAGATCATATACAACTCACACAGAGTGGTTAACAAGTGGTCGATATGGAACGTTTGAAGACGAAGAAGAAGCCGATACACACACATCACTCACAGACAATCATTAGTCCAGTCTGCAAAACGCGTGGAATATTCTCATCTCATCTTTGCTCCAAGTGGCATTTGGGCGCCGGTTCTAAAGCCCAGCGTAGAACTGGAGTACACACAAACTAGATCATGTAATATTCAAACTGGTCAGTGATTGGGCCCAGTTTACCCACGTGAGAGCTTATTGATAAAAGGCGCACTAAGTGCAACATGTACCATTTACAAATGTAGTACTCGCTCTGAAACGCAGGTAACTGTGTTCTGTTATAAAACTAGTATTATTAAACAATTGTTTTCTATGCAATAGCATTATGTTCTCTCTATTATGCTATTAAAACGATTATTTTATGGATAACAATATTCTGTTGTATCTATTGTGTTAATAAAAACAAATGTTTTTTTTAGATAATTGTATTCTTTTCTGTCTATTGTGTTCATATACTATTGTTTACTATTTAATAGTGTTCCGTTATCTCTAATGTATTATCACAACTATTTTATTTCTAGATAAAAGTGTTCTGTTTTGTTCTGTCAATTGTACTATTAAACGAGGGTTTAGGTAATAATGATCTGTTATGTCTATAGTGTTATTCAGAAATTATTTACTTGGCAATAGTGGAATGTTCTGTGAAATAGTGTTATTCAAAAATTATTTACTTGGTAATAGTGATCTGTTCTGTCAAATAGTGTTATTCAAAAATTATTTACTTGGCAATAGTGGAATGTTCTGTCAAATAGTGTTATTCAAAAATTATTTACTTGGCAATAGTGGAATGTTCTATCAAATAGTGTTATTCAAAAATTATTTACTTGGCAATAGTGGAATGTTCTGTCAAATAGTGTTATTCAAAAATTATTTACTTGGCAATAGTGGAATGTTCTGTCAAATAGTGTTATTCAACGATTGTTTACTAGATAATAGTGATTTGTTCTGTCAAATAGTGTTATTCAACGATTGTTTACTAGATAATAGTGATCTGTTCTGTCAAATAGTGTTATTCAAAAATTATTGACTTGGCAATAGTGGAATGTTCTGTCAAATAGTGTTATTCAACGATTGTTTACTAGATAATAGTGATCTGTTCTGGGAAATAGTGTTATTCAACGATTGTTTACTAGATAATAGTGATCTGTTCTGTCAAATAGTGTTATTCAACGATTGTTTACTAGATAATAGTGATCTCTTCTGTCAAATAGTGTTATTCAACGATTGTTTACTAGATAATAGTGATCTCTTCTGTCAAATAGTGTTATTCAACGATTGTTTACTAGATAATATGGATCTGTTCTGTCAAATAGTTTTATTCAACAATTGTTTACTAGATAATATGGATCTGTTCTGTTCGTAGTCTTGTTTGTCTCTAGACATATGTTTCCTAGTTTCAGTACTTAACAACTTTTATCATTTGATTCGTTTTATGTTTTATCTTGTCTACGTTATTATCCAGTTTTCTGTTTTATTTGTGTATGTCTCTAACGTAAATATAGTATATTAGAGTGGGACATGCAGAGTTGTATCTTCATTGCACGTGTTTTAAATGTTGTTTGAGATACATCACATGCGTGATAACACGAGAGAACACATGTGTGGACTATATGTGTGTGAGCATGTATGTGTGGACATATCTTCGTCTTCTTTGCATTCTGGACTATATGTGTGAGAGCATGTATGTGTGGGCATATCTTTTTCTTCTTCTTCTTTGCATTTGTTCTTATCCACCAAATTAACCACTCTTTGTGATTTGTGTGGTTTGCTCCGAGAATGTGAATACGTTGAGCTAGCTCCGGTACAGGGTACATCCGATAAATGCCAGTCTATCTCGTAGCATGTATGAGGACATTTGTGATCGTGTAGTGTATGTGAGAATAAGTGTGTGTAATATGTGTTTTTGATAAGAATGTCTTAACATGGGGGAAGAACAAGACTATGTGTGTGTAGAATATATTATAATATGTCTGTATATGTGACATACGTACGAATAAATGTGTGTTACACATGTGAGAACATGTGTATGTATGTGTTAACACATGTTTTAGAATATGTGTGTGCAAAATATATGTAGAACAAGTGTGTTGTGTGTGTATAACATGTGCGAAAGCAAGTGTCTCTGTAACATGTGTGAGAACACGTATGTGTGTAACATTTATGGGAACAGATGTGTGTGGGCAGTATGAGCGAACATATGTGTCACACATGTGTAAGAAGATGGGCATCTAACAAGAGTTTGAACAGTGTGTATGTCTGTGCAAGAGTTCTCCTAAAGTGAAGTGGGTCCTTGCTGAAAGAATTTACCAAGAGAGTTGTAGAATGGGTTCAGACCCAACATATCCGCCATTGATATGATTTTCTCACTCAGTTCCAGAAAAAGTATAGGAAGCAGTGGAAATCACTGTACCTTGTCTTTAATGACCCCACACAGACATTTGACCTCGTGAACAGAGTTAGCTTCTTTTAAAGATCCTAGTGAAATTTATTTCTCCTTGCGTTATGCTATCAGTGCCAAACCTGAACGTTGACATTACATGACAGAAGAAAACTAGTCACGGCAGAGATGAAGTGTCTACGCAGAATGCTGGTAGTAACAAGAACAGACCTGTTTAGAGATGAAGACATCAGGAAAAAGTGGGTACAACATCAGTACTGAACTTCATCAAGAAACAACAAATTAAATGGTTCGGCTACGTAAGCAGATTACCAACAGACAGTGCGCCACAAAGAGCAATGTTACACCGACACAGAGGATACAAAACAAAAGGCCGGCCACACAAAAGGTGGACTTCAGAGATAACAGAGGCGACGAAAGACGCTGTTTATGAAGCGCACATAAAAGCCCATTCCATAAATCTCTTCTTATTCTGAAGCTGTGAGGCAAATCAGGACTGGAGAAGAGAAAGAAAGACAAGACGCATAGAGAGGTTTGCTCCCGGTGTCGCCTTTTTCAACCTGCCGATGAAAGGCAAAACAGGATTATAGAATAAATAGATATATTAATTTCCTACAGACCTTGCCCAGCCACGTGAAATCTTTCCACGAAAACATGTAGAAAATGGTAGTGTTTGATGGATCTATATCTAAGTAATCAATCATATGAAGTGGAATTAAGCAAGGTTGTGTCTTTGCTCATATACTTTCGTTATATTTTGTTTGTTGCTTCTCTTCTCAGACATACTTTTGTGACTGATCCGAAGGATATTTATCTCAATAAAAAAAAGATGGTAAAAATTAGTAACCTTTCAAGACTGAGGTCAAAGTTCAACGTTAAATAATGATGCGTAAGAGATTTTTTTTTTAGCGGACGATGCATCGTCAACTGCTCATACCATCACTGATTAACGTTGAGATTGAGGCCCTCTTGAATGACATCAATGATTCAAATGTTGTTATTTACACCGATGGTTCAGTCATTCGCCAACAACGTTGTGCGTAGGATTTTTTTAGCACGCTCAGGAGGAAAAATAATAAGAAAGGCCAGTGGGGCCTACGCAACAAACCACAAGTAGTTTGACAATGGAGGTTTTGGCGGTTACGTAGGCGGTGAAATAGTTAGCATCTCACAACTACTCTCTTGTTTTCATACTCAGTGACTCCATGAGCATGATTCGTAAAGTCGAATCAGGTATGGTGAGATGCAACTGGGTGGAAGTACTAGTACAGACAATGAGCCGAGAAATCACCTTCATTTTTGTTCCTGGGCACGCAGGAGTTAGGGGTAATGAACGAGCTAATAGATTGGCTGACTTGGCTACAAAATCAGAGGGAGCTGCTATGGATCGAAATGGCATTCTTCACGCATTGAGAGAGTCTTTCCGAGCAGAGGAGTTTCGGGGCTGTGAATCCCACTCACTGACCAGATTTAGAGAGATGGGTGTCAATATTGGCACAGCCCGAAAAGAATGACATACTAAATATGCAAAGAGATTGGTTAATCAACATCGAACTGGCGTGTTGGGCCGTTGGACGCTGCTAGATTTGCTGAGGCGGAGATCGGAGCACCTATGGACATGTCCGGAGTGCTATGATGATATTCCTCATATAACTGATAACCACAAAGCCAAAATTCCAAGTATCCACACTCTGTTGCAGTCTCAGTCTCTGAGTCCCGCAATATCATCTATGCCATCACCTGCAAACAATGCAACAAGGCCTATATTGGTGAAACCGGTAAGAGGCTCAGTGACCGATTCGCCCAACACTTACGCGATATTCGCCAACGCTCTGTGACTCCTGTGGCCACTCATTTCAATGATACTGGCCATTCAGGAGCTGACGATGTCCAGGTCACAGCCATCCGATCATGTTCCTCCAATGATCGCAGTCGATTCGCCCTGGAGAACCGTTTTATTTCATTCTATGGCACTTTGCGACCTCTTGGACTCAACGCATTACATTCCTATGCTTCTTATGACTGTCTTATCTCGTGCCTTGTTATCTATATGTGTATTTGCTCCATATATGTGTTATTTATCCATTATATTGTTTATTGTTTCTCTTCTTTTCCACTTCCGGTTTTGTGTTGCACTCATTTCGTTGTTCGTTTTTATTCCCAGATTTTCATTAGATAGGTTTATGTTTCCACATGTAATCGTCCATTTGTAGTGTTCCTCGAAATTCGTCATTCTTGTTGTATTATTTGCTTGATAAAGGCCTTTTGGTCGAAACGTTGCTGTTTATCGTCACTGTTTCTGTATTTTGTAAAACTAAAGTACTTTGTTTTTACGTGTTTAGCTATTTTTCCAAGTTTTACTGCAGTCTCCACCCTTTTTCGATAAAATTACCCTGCGCAAGATCGCCAAATGTGACGCTGCAACCACACAATAGTAATTTGCATGGTTGAGAATTGTCGTACTGCTAACACAATAGTAATTTGCATGGTTGAGAATAGTAGTACTGCTAACACAATAGCAATTTGCATGGTTGAGAATAGTAGTACTGCTAACACAATAGCAATTTGCATGGTTGAGAATAGTAGTACTGCTAACACAATAGCAATTTGCATGGTTGAGAATAGTAGTTCTGCTAACACAATAGTAATTTGCATGGTTGAGAATAGTAGTACTGCTAACACAATAGTAATTTGCATGGTTGAGAATAGTCGTACTGCTAACACAATAGTAATTTGCATGGTTGAGAATAGTCGTACTGCTAACACAATAGCAATTTGCATGGTTGAGAATAGTCGTACTGCTAACACAATAGTAATTTGCATGGTTGAGAATAGTCGTACTGCTAACACAATAGTAATTTGCATGGTTGAGAATAGTCGTACTGCTAACACAATAGTAATTTGCATGGTTGAGAATAGTCGTACTGCTAACACAATAGTAATTTGCATGGTTGAGAATAGTCGTACTGCTAACACAATAGCAATTTGCATGGTTGAGAATAGTCGTACTGCTAACACAATAGTAATTTGCATGGTTGAGAATAGTCGTACTACTAAGACGTAGTGAAAACGAGCTGTGCGAAAAGGCAGAACACATGACACCCACAAACTCAACCCTGAGCAGGAATGCCCCACCTGTGGTAAGCGATTGTGTTCCAGGATTGATCTACAGTCACCTCCGCGCACGCCAGAGAAGGTGCAACATTACACGTCTGAGGCTTCGGTCACCATCGTTTACGATGGACGACTATTATTATCTGATAAGATATGTAAAATGTACAGCTATTATTAAGAAGATGTGAGAATGCTTGTGCTAAGTAGGCAGTGTGATTCTTTCTTTCTTTTGCCCTCTCTGCTTTTTGCCGTTAGACGTAGCAGGTTTAACTGATGATCGGTTTCAGAGATAATGCACGCTCGGTCGCTTGATATGTTATGGTATTGTGGAGTTTTAGGATGTCTGTAACTCCATCAACCCATCTTTTCTTGGTCTGCCCTTTCTCTTGATGATTCCATTTTCAGGTTGTACGCTCTTGCAACTGGTGTATTCGGGTTCATTCTGACCAAGTGGCCAAACCATTTGAGTCTCTGTTTTTCAATAAATCTAATAGCAGGTGTTGTTCCGACTGTTCTTCTAATTTCCTCATTTCTTATATGGTCTCTTCTTTTTTTATTTACTGCTTTCCTCAAGCATCTCATTTCGCATGTGGTAATTTTCCTTTCTTGTTCTTTTGTCAGTGCCCATGTTTGGCTCTGGTAGCACAGTGTTGGTATAAAGATTGCATTTATAATCTGTCTTTAGTTTCTACTGGAATTGTTGGGTGTTTCAAGATTGAGGTAAACTGGTATGTAATGTTGTTGGCTTGCTGGATTCTAGTTTCGATCTCTCTGTCCAGTCTACTATCAGATGTGAAGATACTTCCAAGGTATTTGAATTCTCTCACCTGCTTTAGCGTTTGGTCATTTATGTGAATGTTGATATCTTTATGTTCTCTGCTTTAAGTCATGACTTCTGTCTTTTAAATGTTGATCTTCATGTTGTATTTCATAGTGTGATTAAACAGTTGATTACTAATAACAATTGTTACTGTAGATGTAAGGAAAGGTAACTTATTGCTAACACAATCAATTCACATTATTTTCTTCCCCTTGTAGATTGTTCGTGTTAGTAATTTCCCAGATCTAATAAGCGTGTGTTCTCACATGAGATACCTGCAACGATTTGGGTGTGTATCGCACAAGAACAAGACAGGTAAGAAATTCTGGTTTGATCAAAGTAATATATATTTAGTGTTGTGATACATTTCATACCATTAAAGTGTTTATATTTAGTTTTGTAGTTAATTTATCAAATTAAAGTGTTTATATTTAGTTTTGTAGTTAATTTATTAAATTAAAGTGTTTATATTTAGTTTTGTAGTTAATTTATCAAATTAAAGTGTTTCTATTAATTTGTGTGGAATAATTTATCAAATTCAAGTGTTTCTATTAATTTGTGTGGAATAATTTATCAAATTAAAGTGTTTCTATTAATTTGTGTGGAATAATTTATCAAATTAAAGTGTTTCTATTAATTTGTGTGGAATAATTTATCAAATTAAAGTGTTTCTATTAATTTGTGTGGAATAATTTATCAAATTCAAGTGTTTCTATTAATTTGTGTGGAATAATTTATCAAATTAAAGTGTTTCTATTAATTTGTGTGGAATAATTTATCAAATTCAAGTGTTTCTATTAATTTGTGTGGAATAATTGATCAAATTCAAGTGTTTCTATTAATTTGTGTGGAATAATTTATCAAATTAAAGTGTTTCTATTAATTTGTGTGGAATAATTTATCAAATTCAAGTTCTTGTATTTAGTGTTGTGGTTAATTGTAATATTTTAGCGTTTGTATTTAGTATTGTGGATAATTTACATATTTGTTATCACCATTCAAGAAGATTACCTCGACGTCAACGGAGGAGATAACAAAGAAAACCCACGAAATAAATTGCATAATAACACAACAACGATGAGAACATAATAACACAACAACGATGAGAACATAATAACACAACAACGATGAGAACAAACATAACATAAATTTTAAAAAAAACCTATCTAGCGCACACTGTGGAAGTGATCACAAGCTAATAATTATGATGCTAAAATTTTAACTCAGGAGATTAGAGAAGAAATCAAAACCATTATGATTGACATTAAAGCATACCAGAGGAGTATGGAAAGGAAGAACAGATTTGAAAAAAAAATGACAGTCCAGGAAGAGATGACACCGGATGAGATTGCCACACTTGTTAGAGATAGAATGTTGTCTTCAGCAAAATGTAAGGTGTAAGGATGAAAATAGAGAAAGAATGAGTGGGCTGCAAACGATATACTAAAGTTAACACATCGAGAACGGATAAAAAAAAGGCAAGATTAGGGCATCTGGCCTATGAGAGAGAGAGAGAGAGAGAGAGAGAGAGAGAGAAAGAGGGAGAGAGAAAGAGAGAAAAAGAGAAAGAGAAAAAGAGAGAGAAAGAGAGAAGAGAGAGAAGAGAAGAGAAGAGAAGAGAGAGAGAAAGAGAGAGAGAGAAGAGAGAGAGCGAGAGAAAGATAGAGAGAAAGATAGAGAGAGAGTGAGAGAGAAATAGAGAGAGTGAGAGAAAGAGAGAGTGAGAGAAAGAGAGAGAGAGTGAGAGAAAGAGAGAGAGAGAGAGAGAGAAAGAGAGAGAAGAGAGAGAGAGAGAGAGAGAGAGAAAGAGAAAGAAAGACAGAGAAGAGAGAGAAAAGAGAAGAGAAAGAGAGAGAGAGAGAGAGAGAGAGAAAGAGAGAAAGAGAGAGAAAGAGAGAGAGGTGAGAGAAAGAGAAGAGAAAGAGAAAGAAGAGAGAAAGAGAGTGAAAAAGAGAAAAGTAATTTCCGAAGCACTTGTTATGGCGTCAATGCTATGCCAAGGACAAGCTAATGATTGATGTACACTTATCAGGTCGGTCTGATTGTATTAAGTGTTGGACTTGACGAGACGAGTTCAATGACATATTTGTGTTCTCATGTTTCTCGATGTATGTCTTTACATGTATTTTAGTGTAAGATAGATAGAGATGTATATTCTCTTGTATGTCTGCAGATTGTGAATGTGCACATATGTTGGTTAGAATAGCATAGTTAAGTTCCAACTATTAGAAAGCTCACCATATACCATCACAGTATGTCAGTAAATATGAAAATAATGCAGTGAAGTGTACAAATGTTGTGTGTTACGATGTTATTGTTATTAGTATTTAAATATAATGATAGAGAAGACGGTAGAGCGAGGAAAGAAAGAGATGATAACGGTTAGTAAATAACAATCGCTTGGTACATCTCTCTCTTTCTCTTTCTTTCTCTCTACAATATATATATATATATAGAACATATTGTAGCATAGGTAGGTATTATTGACTGTTTTACTCTTCAACGGTAAAATACTACATAAATGTAGATAGATAAGGTAAAATACTACATAAATGTAGATAGATAAGGTAAAATACTACATAAATGTAGATAGATAAGGTAAAATACTACATAAATGTAGATAGATAAGGTAAAATACTACATAAATGTAGATAGATAAGGTAAAATACTACATAAATGTAGATAGATAAGGTAAAATACTACATAAATGTAGATAGATAAGGTAAAATACTACATAAATGTAGATAGATAAGGACAGACAGCAAGGCAGACAGATAAGCAGACAGGCAGACAGGCAGGCAGACAGACAGACGGATAGTTGGGTGGACGGACGGACGGATGGACAGACAGATAGACAGACAGACAGATAGACAGACAGGCAGGTAGGCACACAGGCAGACAGACAAACAGGCAGGCAGACAGACAGGCTGGCAGGCAGACAGGCAGATAGACAGGTAGGTAGGTAGGCAGGCAGGCAGACAGGTAGGTAGGTAGGTGGGTGGGTGGATGGATGGATAGATGGATAGATGGATAGATGGATAGATGGATAGATAGATAGATAGATGGATAGATAGATATATGGATGGATGGATGGATAGATAGATAGAAATTACAATTAATTTTTAAATTAGATTTTTCGCCCTTGTTAGGCACATTATCTGTCGTTTTCACAAACAGCTTAATGCCCACACTTACCACCCAACGCCTACTACTACATTTAATACCCTACTTCGATTAAAACACTTTTCACCCCACTCAACACTTAACACTCCACTCTGACTACAACACTTAACACTCCACTCCGACTACCACTTATATAATTCCACTCCGACTACCACGTACAACACTCCACTCCGACTACCACGTATATCACTCCACTCCGACTACCAAGTATATCACTCCACTCCGACTACCACGTATATCACTCCACTCCGACTACCACTTATATAATTCCACTCCGACTACCACGTATATCACTCCACTCCAACTACAACACTTATCACACCACACCGATTAACACACGAATGCTCCCACATCGACTACCACACATAGTCTGCTACTAATACTTATTACTTATTACTGAGCTAATTAAAATTTATCACCCCCACCCTACACCTACTCTCAAAACATTACCGCCCACAATGTGTAGCATTCCACACATTTCATTCTTCTGCCCATATATACCCCATCACACACACATGTAAATGTTATTTGGACGTTCCCGCTGCAGTTAACGTACTGCACACAGTTTCCATGCATATTTAGCTGTGTTTACGAATGTGTGTGTTTATATATTTATTTATATGTATGCATGTGTGTGTATGTATGTATGTATGTATGTATGTATGTATGTATGTATGTATGTATGTATGTATGTATGTATGTATGTATGTATGTATGTATGTATGTATGTATGTATGTATGTATGTATGTATGTATGTATGTATGTATGTATGTATGTATGTATGTATGTATGTATGTATGTATGTATGTATGTATGTATGTGTGTATACATGTATGTATGTATGTATGTATGTATGTATGTATGTATGTATGTATCTATGTATCTATGTATGTATATATATATTGCCTTACATTAAGATCTGTTATTTCAAGTACACATGATTGTGTATGACAACATTTGTCTCCTTCAAAAACCGTGAAGGGCTTCATCTTATATTAACAAATATATATACTGTATATTCACTCACATCCCTTCCCCAGCCCACCTTATCTCACAGGTCATGAGAGCATGTTGCTAATGATGGTTCGATGTTTGGAATTGTTCTCCGCTTCCTTGGTGGTAGTGGTGGTGGTGCAGGGGCTACCGTCAACTTCTATAACACCTAAAAGATTATTCGGTGGGAAATCGCATATTCCAACTAAAATCACAGATATGGCTAAAATAGGGCAAGTAAGTATATGCACGTGACAAGTTAGTTGTATGGGACCAGTTAATTTTATGTGACTAGTTAATGGTATATGACGAGTTAATGGTATGTGACGAGTTAGTGGTATGTCACCAGTTAATGGTATGGAATTTAGTTATGGTATGTCACTTGGGCTCAATAATTAACAATAATGGTGACTGCTCCAATGAGATCTCAAGAAAATTGGCAATAGCAATCAAGAAGTTAAACACAACGAAGAACATGTGGCAAAGCACCAGCAAAATATTAAAATTAAAAATACTGAGAACATGCATTTTTCCAGTGGCTACTTATGGTTGTGAATCATGGACTATTACACAAAAAACAAGAACGAAAATCCAGTCCCTCGAAACTAAATTCTACAGAAAGATCTTACGAATATCATGGACAGAAAAAAGAAAGAACACTGATGTCCTGAAAGAACGAACTAAATGTTAAAGAGAATTGGCTGATAAACAACATACTATACAGAAAAATTAGATACATTGGTCACATTAAGCGTCACGATGGCCTGGAAAGAACAATATTAGAGGGCAGGGTCCCAGAATGCAGAGGCAGACCAAGAAGAAGATGGCTACAAGATATTAAAGAAACCATGAATATGACCATCGGCGAAGTCGGTAAACTGGCTAGAGACAGAGTGAATTTCAGATGTGCTGCAAAGAGAGCAGCATCCTATAAAGGATACGCACCTTGATGATGATGTTACCAGTTAGTGGTATAGAATTAAGTAATGGTATGTTACCAGTTAATGGTATAGGATTAAGTAATGGTATAGTGACATATACAAGTAAGCGTATTACAACAGATCAGACCCGTTATGTAATGATTAATCGTCTAGAGGTATTCCGGCAATGAGAAAAAGAGGAAGACCACGAAAAAGATGAATCCAGGATGTAACTGATGATTTGAGCATGACGGATGCAGAAACGGGACATCTGGCATATGAGCGAGAGAGAGAAACTCCGAAGGACTGTAAGGTTGGCAAAGTTCTGCTCAAAACAAGCCATTTGATGATGACTAGTTCTTTTAACAACGTGCTTATATCTGTTATAGTTCCCAGTTTCAATCCCATCTCCTTCACTTTGGATAGAAATACAGATTTATAAATGTCAAAAACATCTATACATCTTGATGTCTTATACTGTAGTATTAATGATGTCTACCCTATCTACTGAATGTCTTTCATTAACCACTGATGTACCAGCCAGGTGATCCGCCTGATTATTGTCGTGTACTCCCGCATGTTTTGGTACAAAAAAATGTTAAATGTACCATTCTGGATGCGCTCAATCTGTCAAGTCATTATCTTATATAACCAGTCTGTATAGCCGGGAGTCTCAATGGCGAAGTAGTTAAAACGTTTCTCTCTCGCATATGCGCTCAATCTGTCAAGTCATTATCTTATATAACCAGTCTGTATAGCCGGGGGTCTCAATGGCGAAGTAGTTAAAACGTTTCTCTCTCGCATATGTGCTCAATCTGTCAAGTCATTATCTTATATAACCAGTCTGTATAGCCGGGAGTCTCAATGGCGAAGTAGTTAAAACGTTTCTCTCTCGCATATGTGCTCAATCTGTCAAGTCATTATCTTATATAACCAGTCTGTATAGCCGGGGGTCTCAATGGCGAAGTAGTTAAAACGTTTCTCTCTCGTATATGCGCTCAATCTGTCAAGTCATTATCTTATATAACCAGTCTGTATAGCCGGGGGTCTCAATGGTGAAGTAGTTAAAACGTTTCTCTCTCGCATATGTGCTCAATCTGTCAAGTCATTATCTTATATAACCAGTCTGTATAGCCGGGGGTCTCAATGGCGAAGTAGTTAAAACATTTCTCTCTCGCATATGTGCTCAATCTGTCAAGTCATTATCTTATATAACCAGTCTGTATAGCCGGGAGTCTCAATGGCGAAGTAGTTAAAACGTTTCTCTCTCGCAAATGCGCTCAATCTGTCAAGTCATTATCTTATATAACCAGTCTGTATAGCCGGGGGTCTCAATGGCGAAGTAGTTAAAACGTTTCTCTCTCGCATATGCGCTCAATCTGTCAAGTCATTATCTTATATAACCAGTCTGTATAGCCGGAGGTCTCAATGGCGAAGTAGTTAAAACGTTTCTCTCTCGCATATGCGCTCAATCTGTCAAGTCATTATCTTATATAACCAGTCTGTATAGCCGGGGGTCTCAATGGCGAAGTAGTTAAAACGTTTCTCTCTCGCATATGCGCTCAATCTGTCAAGTCATTATCTTATATAACCAGTCTGTATAGCCGGGGGTCTCAATGGCGAAGTAGTTAAAACGTTTCTCTCTCGCATATGCGCTCAATATGTCAAGTCATTATCTTATATAACCAGTCTGTATAGCCGGGAGTCTCAATGGCGAAGTAGTTAAAACGTTTCTCTCTCGCATATGTGCTCAATCTGTCAAGTCATTATCTTATATAACCAGTCTGTATAGCCGGGGGTCTCAATGGCGAAGTAGTTAAAACGTTTCTCTCTCTCATATGCGCTCAATCTGTCAAGTCATTATCTTATATAACCAGTCTGTATAGCCGGGGGTCTCAATGGCGAAGTAGTTAAAACGTTTCTCTCTCGCATATGTGCTCAATCTGTCAAGTCATTATCTTATATAACCAGTCTGTATAGCCGGGGGTCTCAATGGCGAAGTAGTTAAAACGTTTCTCTCTCGCATATGTGCTCAATCTGTCAAGTCATTATCTTATATAACCAGTCTGTATAGCCGGGGGACTCAATGGCGAAGTAGTTAAAACGTTTCTCTCTCGCATATGCGCTCAATCTGTCAAGTCATTATCTTATATAACCAGTCTGTATAGCCGGGGGTCTCAATGGCGAAGTAGTTAAAACGTTTCTCTCTCGCATATGTGCTCAATCTGTCAAGTCATTATCTTATATAACCAGTCTGTATAGCCGGAGGTCTCAATGGCGAAGTAGTTAAAACGTTTCTCTCTCGCATATGTGCTCAATCTGTCAAGTCATTATCTTATATAACCAGTCTGTATAGCCGGGGGTCTCAATGGCGAAGTAGTTAAAACGTTTCTCTCTCGTATATGCGCTCAATCTGTCAAGTCATTATCTTATATAACCAGTCTGTATAGCCGGGGGTCTCAATGGTGAAGTAGTTAAAACGTTTCTCTCTCGCATATGTGCTCAATCTGTCAAGTCATTATCTTATATAACCAGTCTGTATAGCCGGGGGTCTCATTGGCGAAGTAGTTAAAACGTTTCTCTCTCGCATATGTGCTCAACCTGTCAAGTCATTATCTTATATAACCAGTCTGTATAGCCGGGGGTCTCAATGGCGAAGTAGTTAAAACGTTTCTCTCTCGCATATGCGCTCAATCTGTCAAGTCATTATTTTATATAACCAGTCTGTATAGCCGGAGGTCTCAATGGCGAAGTAGTTAAAACGTTTCTCTCTCGCATATGTGCTCAATCTGTCAAGTCATTATCTTATATAACCAGTCTGTATAGCAGGGAGTCTCAATGGTGAAGTAGTTAAAACGTTTCTCTCTCGTATATGCGCTCAATCTGTCAAGTCATTATCTTATATAACCAGTCTGTATAGCCGGAGGTCTCAATGGCGAAATAGTTAAAACGTTTCTCTCTCGCATATGTGCTCAATCTGTCAAGTAATTATCTTATATAACCAGTCTGTATAGCCGGGAGTCTCAATGGTGAAGTAGTTAAAACGTTTCTCTCTCGTATATGTGCTCAATCTGTCAAGTCATTATCTTATATAACCAGTCTGTATAGCCGGGGGTCTCAATGGCGAAGTAGTTAAAACGTTTCTCTCTCGCATATGTGCTCAATCTGTCAAGTCATTATCTTATATAACCAGTCTGTATAGCAGGGAGTCTCAATGGTGAAGTAGTTAAAACGTTTCTCTCTCGCATATGTGCTCAATCTGTCAAGTCATTATCTTATATAACCAGTCTGTATAGCCGGGGGTCTCAATGGCGAAGTAGTTAAAACGTTTCTCTCTCGCATATGTGCTCAATCTGTCAAGTCATTATCTTATATAACCAGTCTGTATAGCCGGGAGTCTCAATGGTGAAGTAGTTAAAAACGTTTCTCTCTCGCATATGCGCTCAATATGTCAAGTCATTATCTTATATAACCAGTCTGTATAGCCGGGGGTCTCAATGGCGAAGTAGTTGAAACGTTTCTCTCTCGTATATGCGCTCAATCTGTCAAGTCATTATCTTATATAACCAGTCTGTATAGCCGGGGGTCTCAATGGTGAAGTAGTTAAAACGTTTCTCTCTCGCATATGTGCTCAATCTGTCAAGTCATTATCTTATATAACCAGTCTGTATAGCCGGGGGTCTCAATGGCGAAGTAGTTAAAACGTTTCTCTCTCGCATATGTGCTCAATCTGTCAAGTCATTATCTTATATAACCAGTCTGTATAGCCGGGGGTCTCAATGGCAAAATAGTTAAAACGTTTCTCTCTCGTATATGCGCTCAATCTGTCAAGTCATTATCTTATATAACCAGTCTGTATAGCCGGGGGTCTCAATGGTGAAGTAGTTAAAACGTTTCTCTCTCGCATATGTGCTCAATCTGTCAAGTCATTATCTTATATAACCAGTCTGTATAGCCGGGGGTCTCAATGGTGAAGTAGTTAAAACGTTTCTCTCTCGCATATGTGCTCAATCTGTCAAGTCATTATCTTATATAACCAGTCTGTATAGCCGGGAGTCTCATTGGCGAAGTAGTTAAAACGTTTCTCTCTCGCATATGTGCTCAATCTGTCAAGTCATTATCTTATATAACCAGTCTGTATATCCGGGGGTCTCAATGGCGAAGTAGTTAAAACGTTTCTCTCTCGCATATGCGCTCAATCTGTCAAGTCATTATCTTATATAACCAGTCTGTATAGCTGGAGGTCTCAATGGCGAAGTAGTTAAAACGTTTCTCTCTCGCATATGTGCTCAATCTGTCAAGTCATTATCTTATATAACCAGTCTGTATAGCCGGGGGTCTCAATGGTGAAGTAGTTAAAACGTTTCTCTCTCGCATATGTGCTCAATCTGTCAAGTCATTATCTTATATAACCAGTCTGTATAGCCGGGAGTCTCATTGGCGAAGTAGTTAAAACGTTTCTCTCTCGCATATGTGCTCAATCTGTCAAGTCATTATCTTATATAACCAGTCTGTATAGCCGGGGGTCTCAATGGCGAAGTAGTTAAAACGTTTCTCTCTCGCATATGCGCTCAATCTGTCAAGTCATTATCTTATATAACCAGTCTGTATAGCCGGGAGTCTCAATGGCGAAGTAGTTAAAACGTTTCTCTCTCGCATATGTGCTCAATCTGTCAAGTCATTATCTTATATAACCAGTCTGTATAGCCGGGAGTCTCAATGGTGAAGTAGTTAAAACGTTTCTCTCTCGTATATGCGCTCAATCTGTCAAGTCATTATCTTATATAACCAGTCTGTATAGCCGGAGGTCTCAATGGCGAAGTAGTTAAAACGTTTCTCTCTCGCATATGTGCTCAATCTGTCAAGTCATTATCTTATATAACCAGTCTGTATAGCCGGGAGTCTCAATGGTGAAGTAGTTAAAACGTTTCTCTCTCGTATATGTGCTCAATCTGTCAAGTCATTATCTTATATAACCAGTCTGTATAGCCGGGGGTCTCAATGGCGAAGTAGTTAAAACATTTCTCTCTCGCATATGTGCTCAATCTGTCAAGTCATTATCTTATATAACCAGTCTGTATAGCCGGAGTCTCAATCGTGAAGTAGTTAAAAACGTTTCTCTCTCGCATATGTGCTCAATCTGTCAAGTCATTATCTTATATAACCAGTCTGTATAGCCGGGGGTCTCAATGGCGAAGTAGTTAAAACGTTTCTCTCTCGCATATGTGCTCAATCTGTCAAGTCATTATCTTATATAACCAGTCTGTATAGCCGGAGTCTCAATGGTGAAGTAGTTAAAAACGTTTCTCTCTCGCATATGCGCTCAATATGTCAAGTCATTATCTTATATAACCAGTCTGTATAGCCGGGGGTCTCAATGGCGAAGTAGTTGAAACGTTTCTCTCTCGTATATGCGCTCAATCTGTCAAGTCATTATCTTATATAACCAGTCTGTATAGCCGGGGGTCTCAATGGTGAAGTAGTTAAAACGTTTCTCTCTCGCATATGTGCTCAATCTGTCAAGTCATTATCTTATATAACCAGTCTGTATAGCCGGGGGTCTCAATGGCGAAGTAGTTAAAACGTTTCTCTCTCGCATATGTGCTCAATCTGTCAAGTCATTATCTTATATAACCAGTCTGTATAGCCGGGGGTCTCAATGGCGAAGTAGTTAAAACGTTTCTCTCTCGTATATGCGCTCAATCTGTCAAGTCATTATCTTATATAACCAGTCTGTATAGCCGGGGGTCTCAATGGCGAAGTAGTTAAAACGTTTCTCTCTCGCATATGTGCTCAATCTGTCAAGTCATTATCTTATATAACCAGTCTGTATAGCCGGGGGTCTCAATGGCGAAGTAGTTAAAACGTTTCTCTCTCGTATATGCGCTCAATCTGTCAAGTCATTATCTTATATAACCAGTCTGTATAGCCGGGGGTCTCAATGGTGAAGTAGTTAAAACGTTTCTCTCTCGCATATGTGCTCAATCTGTCAAGTCATTATCTTATATAACCAGTCTGTATAGCCGGGGGTCTCAATGGTGAAGTAGTTAAAACGTTTCTCTCTCGCATATGTGCTCAATCTGTCAAGTCATTATCTTATATAACCAGTCTGTATAGCCGGGGGTCTCAATGGCGAAGTAGTTAAAACGTTTCTCTCTCGCATATGCGCTCAATCTGTCAAGTCATTATCTTATATAACCAGTCTGTATAGCCGGGGGTCTCAATGGTGAAGTAGTTAAAACGTTTCTCTCTCGCATATGCGCTCAATCTGTCAAGTCATTATCTTATATAACCAGTCTGTATAGCCGGGGGTCTCAATGGCGAAGTAGTTAAAACGTTTCTCTCTCGCATATGTGCTCAATATGTCAAGTCATTATCTTATATAACCAGTCTGTATAGCCGGGAGTCTCAATGGCGAAGTAGTTAAAACGTTTCTCTCTCGCATATGCGCTCAATCTGTCAAGTCATTATCTTATATAACCAGTCTGTATAGCCGGGGGTCTCAATGGTGAAGTAGTTAAAACGTTTCTCTCTCGCATATGCGCTCAATCTGTCAAGTCATTATCTTATATAACCAGTCTGTATAGCCGGGGGTCTCAATGGTGAAGTAGTTAAAACGTTTCTCTCTCGTATATGCGCTCAATCTGTCAAGTCATTATCTTATATAACCAGTCTGTATAGCCGGGGGTCTCAATGGTGAAGTAGTTAAAACGTTTCTCTCTCGCATATGTGCTCAATCTGTCAAGTCATTATCTTATATAACCAGTCTGTATAGCCGGGGGTCTCAATGGTGAAGTAGTTAAAACGTTTCTCTCTCGCATATGTGCTCAATCTGTCAAGTCATTATCTTATATAACCAGTCTGTATAGCCGGGGGTCTCAATGGCGAAGTAGTTAAAACGTTTCTCTCTCGCATATGCGCTCAATCTGTCAAGTCATTATCTTATATAACCAGTCTGTATAGCCGGGGGTCTCAATGGTGAAGTAGTTAAAACGTTTCTCTCTCGCATATGCGCTCAATCTGTCAAGTCATTATCTTATATAACCAGTCTGTATAGCCGGGGGTCTCAATGGCGAAGTAGTTAAAACGTTTCTCTCTCGCATATGTGCTCAATATGTCAAGTCATTATCTTATATAACCAGTCTGTATAGCCGGGAGTCTCAATGGCGAAGTAGTTAAAACGTTTCTCTCTCGCATATGCGCTCAATCTGTCAAGTCATTATCTTATATAACCAGTCTGTATAGCCGGGGGTCTCAATGGTGAAGTAGTTAAAACGTTTCTCTCTCGCATATGCGCTCAATCTGTCAAGTCATTATCTTATATAACCAGTCTGTATAGCCGGGGGTCTCAATGGCGAAGTAGTTAAAACGTTTCTCTCTCGCATATGTGCTCAATATGTCAAGTCATTATCTTATATAACCAGTCTGTATAGCCGGAGGTCTCAATGGCGAAGTAGTTAAAACGTTTCTCTCTCGTTCCGAAAGTTGTAGGTTTTAGTCTAGACCGAGTCATATGTGCGATTTTTCATGAGATGTCTAGGATTGTTTGCCGGCGCTACGGATTTCGTGCTTTGTGCAACACTCTTGGCAGATGGCGTGCCATCTCTGCCGACAGGGACTGAGTAATTTGAGGTAAAACCCGGTGCAATGAAGTCAATCATTCACCTTTAAACCTTTTAGACATCAACTCTGAATTTTCTGGAATATATTCATTGAGTCACCCAGTATATACCTATATATAGGAACTGTGTATTCTATTACTTCAAAGCCTTTGTTACTTCCTTGATCTCTATAGTGAGGCTGTTCGTTATGACAGCAAAGGCAACTCTGTTCTCTATGACAGTGTTGCATATCGAGCTTGCAATAAATGCCATACATTGAGCTTGTCTAGAATCACGGAGCCAGTAAGAAATATCTCAAGTCGTTCAAAATGTATAAAGTATCGAAAGCAGAAGTATAGACTTTATTGATCTAGAACAGCATTTCCCAAAGTGGGCGGTACCCCCACCCCTGTTGGTGCTGAGCCTTCCAGGGGCGATAGTGGGTTCAAAAGCATTTGGGGGAGTTTTTTCGTGATTTTGCCATTGAATAATCATTTTAATTCATCTTATACGATCCCATTTTCATCAATTTTCTATTTCATGTATATAATCATTTGAAAATTGACCATGTATGACAGAAATATATATAAATTGTCTATGTCAACGTGAAAATAAAGCATGTACATATGTATGGAGGGGGGCGTTGGCAAGCTGTTATAATGGGGAGGGGGCGTTACAAAGTTTATGTCGTGCAAAGTGGGCGGTGGGCAGAAAAGTTTAGGAATCTATGTTCTAGAATGTACCCCATATTGCTCGGTCCCTCTCCGCAGAAATGTCACGTCATCTGCCAAGAGTTTTGCACAAAGCACGAACTCTGTAGCTCTGGAAATAATCCTTGGTGTCTCTAGAAAAAAATACACACGTGAACAGAAGGGCGTGGTCCGGATTCGAACCCACGACGTTCTGAACGCAAGGGAAGAGCTTAACCAGGTAGCCACAGAGTCCCCCCTGGGTCAAAAAGTAAACAGTTTAAGACTGTATAAAAAGTTAAATGGCGGTCAAATTAGTCCGTCCACGATTTACCTAGATATGTATTTCTTCTATCTACATACCCTATCAAATTCATAGGGTCATTTCAGGGACAGTCTAAAGAGAAATATATATATGTATATATATATACTCACTAGTCCTGAAGTTTCTCATGAAATTTTGCAATTCTCATCCATGCAATAGATTAAACAACGCATCCTGTGGGCCCTTAATATGACCTCTGCCCCGACCACACGAATGTTAAATCAAGAGACTACAATGTTAAAAGGGAAAAGACCACAACAAATAAGGGAAAGTAATAACAGACAAGACAATGTGTCCATTATATTTTCTGAATCCACAGGTTTGTATGTGTGTACTCTGTGTGTGCTAAAAATGTATGTCATGGAATAAATGATTATATGTTGTTGTGTATGGACGAGTTTGAGAGAGTTATCTATTAAATGTACTATGTGTGCATGTTCATATATAATAATAATAATAATTCCTCTCGTACCGTTATACATTACATAGGGCCTGCAAGTAATTTCTCCATACCGCTCTATCCTGGGAAACTCGCTCAATCTCCTCCATGGAACTGAGACCGATATTTTCTGCCTCCCTCTCAGCAAAGTTCGTTTCAGGGTCTCCTTAGGTCGACCTCTCTTTCTTGAACTCTTTGCATCCCACTTCAATGCCTGCTTTGATATTCGTTGATCATTTCTCCTCAAGGTGTGCCCAACATATCTCCATCTTCTCTCTCTTATAACAGTTGTCACTAGTGGTTGACCAGACATGTCTCTGATTTCATCATATCTCCTGAATTCGTTCCATTTTATATTCATTATTTTTCACATACATCTATTTTCAAATGTATTCAACTTGCTTTCTATATCTTTAGTCATTTTCCAACTCTCGCTAGCATATGTTAGGATTGATACAACATTTGAATTGAAAATTCGTAATTTAGTTTTAATACTATATAACTTGCAGTTCCATATTTTATTTAGACTTTTAAAAGCTGATGTTGCTTTGCCAATTCGTATCATAATTTCTTTTAAATATTTCCTCTAAATAGGTGAACTGCTCTGTTATTTTTATCATTTTAGATTTCAGTGTGATATCTGCATTACTTGCCAAAGGTGTCTTCATTATATTTTTTTTTTCATAGCTTATCTGCAGTCAAACTTTTGATGCTATAGATGACAAGTTGTCTGTTTTATTTTGTTTTTTTGCATATCTTGGTTGTTTCTAGTTAACAAGGCAATATAATCTGCAAAATCCAAATCTTCTAGTTGACTATTTTCTACCCAATCGATGCCAGTTTCGCCCTGCAACATTTTCGCATCACCCAGTCAATGTCCACTCCAAACATTAGTGGAGATAGAATACAGCCTTGTTTTACTCTGGTTTCAACCATAAACCAGTTGCTGTGTCCACCATCAGTGCGAACTGCACACTGTGAACCATCATAGAGGCTCTTAGCAATGTTTATTATTTTGTCTGGTATTCCATATCATCTCAGAATATTCCACAGAGAGATTCTGTGTCGACTATCAAAGGCTTTTTTAAAATCGATGAAATTTAGTATGAGTTTTTGTTGCTTCTCAATATGTTTCTCCAAAATTAGTCGTAGGGTAATTATTTGGTCTAAGCAGCTTCTCCCAGGTCTAAAACCAGCTTGTTCTTCTCTCAGGGTTGTGTCCACTTCTCCTTTGATTCTATTAAGAATGATTTTGCAGAAAGTCTTGGTCATTACTGATAATAGGGTGATCCCTCTCCAGTTGTTGAAATCTTTGAGATCACCTTTTTGGGGATCTTAACAATTATTCCATTTTTCCATTGATCTGGGACAGTTTCTTCTTCCCATACTTTATTAAATAGTTCTTGCACCTGGCTAATAGATGCATCATAAGCCGCTTTGAGCATTTCTGCAGTAATATTGTCATCACCCGCTGTCTTATTGTTTATCAAGGAATGGATTGCCTCCTTGACCTCAGCTACATTTATCATTTCTTCGTTAATTGGTAGGAGCTGTTTCTTGCCTCTTCGTCAAACTTGAGTAGTACTGGTGGATCAGGTCTATTTAATATTTCTTAAAATGTTCTGCCCATCTTTTCTTCTGCTCGGTATCTGATGTTAGAACTTTACCATCTTTACTCTTGAATGGGCCACACCTTTGAAACAAAAGTTCCAGTAAGTTGTTTTAGTGTATTGTATAGCATTTGTTTCCAGTCTTAGCTGCCTTTTCCCCTTCTTCATCCAGTCGATTGACATATGCTCTTTTATCTCTTCTAGCCGCTCTTTTCACTTCCTTGTCTTTTAGTATATATTCCTCTTTAGCTTGGATTTCATCTGTTGCATCCTTAGTATTAAATATCGCTAGTTTCATCTTTCTTCTTTCTTGAATACATTTCCAGGTGTCATCGCTTATCCAGGGTTTTCTGTCTTTCGTCTTTAATCCTGCGCTACTATTTGCTGCCCCTAATAGTGTGTCCTTTATCTTAGTCCATTTGTCTTCAATGTTCTGTTCATTTTCACCATTGAGTAACTCAAACCTATTCTTAAGTTCGAGCTGATATTCCTATATGATGTTCATATATGTCAATATTTAAATATATATATGTTATTATTTACCTGTCACTGTTTAACAATTTAACCACAGAGACTCTTAAATGCATAACACGAAAATATGATGATATTTCTGTCAACTTTCTTGACAAACTAGATTTGAGATTGTGTTGTTCTAATAAATTACTATACTAGTTGTAAACAATTCTGATTGCAACACTATACTTTATTGAGACTGTTACATCTTGACATTTGACCCCGCCACGTTTACTCATGACCAAATTAATAAATACTTTTTTTTCAGGGCACAGACTTGACACACTCAGCTTTAAGATGAGCTCTAAACTTAGCACTTATGTACAAGATATTGAGACAGCTTTACTGGTGCTTTATCTTCATCCATGGAATGACACATGGGACAAACCCCAATCTGGACTCAACCGACGATCGAACGAGTCTATAAATATTTCCAAAGAAGCATCGCCCAAACAGCAAAAACATCACAAACATGATATGAATGCTTCGAGTGACGATGAAAGTGATAAATACACAACAAACATTAGGCCAGACAGTGATAACCTTCAACAGAACAATAGCGGAAGCTCCTATCAAACTAAAAGTCAACGCAAATATCGATCAAAGGAAGGGGAAAAAAAGCGAATGCGAGAATTGAATAGCTCGCGTGTTAAGATCATACTAAAGGTTGTAGAACAAGTAATGGGTACAAAGCGAAAAATTGCTGAACAGCAAATTATTGTCAAAGGCTTAACAACAATGGCTATTCCTATACCCAAAGATCTATTGATTACAACAGCAGCATCTGCTAATCACACTCTGGTGTTACAAATATCTTGCAAGAGATGCAAGGGCCGTGTACACATAGTGAAAGTGTACAAAACATTTAAACAGAAGAATCAGAAAAGCAAAACACGTCTCAATTCCAACAGACCGTATTTATTTATAAAGACAGGAAATATTACTCTCAGATCAGGCATAGCAAGGTCAGCAACAGAAAAGAAACTGGAAATGTCCAGTGAAATAGCTCGTAGAAGATTGAAAAGACAGACATCTACAAATTATTCCGAGAGCTTTGAGCCAACACAGAACCAGGTAATCATGAAAGCCTTGTCTATCCCTGTTACCTGTAGTTCACGTAAGTCTTTCATTAGCTTTGGAGAGCTCGGACTAGACTTTATCATTTACCCAAAAGGACTATCAACTGTCTCTTGCCATGACTCGTGCGGAAGTTTCAAGTTGAGCAGTTCTTCTCTACGTTCGATGGAAAATGTCAAACCCAAAGTAACGAATCCTTTTTTAAACAAACTTGAGGGGGCTGCTCATTCAGAATCTCATCTCATTAGATCTGTAGATCTGCGCAAATATTTCATACCTATGTCTTCTACAAGAATCGAGACACCTAACAGCAATTGTCGTCCGGCAGTTATGAGCTCATTGGCTATTGTTTACTTGGACGATTTGAACAAAGCAACTTTCGTGGAGATAGACAATCTTGTTTATGAATCATGTGAATGTAGTAGTGATCTTCATACACACGTGTAATTGTTATGTATTCAAAGATGTGGTTGTTGTGATTTATTGACTGGTTCGCGTGGTTGTAATATCTGAGTTACTTCTATGATTGTAGTGGTAAACTAGACAGTGTTGTCTGATTGTAGTGATAAACTGGACAGTGTTGTCTGATTGTAGTGATAAACTGGACAGTGTTTAGTTTAGTTTAGTCGTCGGATCACCATCACTGCACGACGAACAAATTAGTCCATAAGTGCTCCGATCTCTCCCTCAGTATGTCCATCAGCGTGTGGCGACTAACGACACCGGTTCTTTGTTGGTTTACAATTCCTCTTTGTCTGCCGGCATAGCGTTCTTGTCGAGCTACACCACACTTAACTTTGAGTTCTTGCAGTCTGGTTAGTGTTGTAGATTCCCCGCTATTACGTGAATCATGTACACGTCCTCTCTCCCTTAAGGAATTTATAATATCAGCCTGGTCCATTGCTCGCCCGCTTTGTACAGCAGCCATACCTGCAAGATTCTAGCCAAATCATCGCTTTGGTAACCGCCATGATTTCCATAGTGAGACTGCTCGTAGTCACGGCAAAACCACCACTGTCTTCCTTCACAACATCTCCTGCGACCTGAGCAGAACCCCTTGTTTACCAATTACGTGAGGGTGACGTAGTAGGAATGCGTTTGGTGTCTCCCAATTACGTGAGGGTCACGTACTACTGCTACAATTGACTATTTATAGCATTGAGGACATCTTCCCTTATATAAAACATTGTCATTGGTCAATTTTCGCGCTGTATGAAGGTTATTTATATCTTTGAAAGAGTGATCTCTTTGTCCTACTTTGTGTTACCAGAGCCAAACATGGACATTGAGCAAAGTGCAGTCACAAAAATAACTACATGTGAAATGCGTTGCCTGCGAAAAGTTACCAACAACACAAGAAAAGACAGAATCACCAACATCAGCATAAGAAAGAAAGTTGGCACAAAACCGTGCTTGAATTACATAGATAAACAAAGAATGAAATGGTTTGGCCACTTAATAAGAATGCATCCAAACTCCACAGTATACAGAGTCTTCTACAACAGAATATCGGGAAAGAAGGCAAGAGGAAGACCACGGAAAAGATGGTTAGACGGCGTAGCAGAATCCTGTGAAAGAGCAAAGATAATAATCACACAAGCCACCAGAACAGCGCAAGACAAAAATAGAAAACCACGACACTGGGCAACAACCCGGTAGCAGTGTGACGACAAAAGAAGAAGAAAGAAGATCTCTTTGTCAAAAATTTTTCAAGCAAAATGGCGTGTAGGAAATCTATCAGGACGATTACACTGACAGAAAAAGCTTTGGCGTTGTTGTCATATGGTGCTGACGACATATTTAACGATGAAGATAGCGGAGATGATGATATATTCTCATTAAGTGAATCTGTTCACTCAGATTCTGAAAATTCTGTACAGGTGAGAGACACTGATGACGAAAATAGTGATACTCATGAATGTGATTTACGTCCAAGCAAGCGTTCTAGAACCGATCCTGTCGCAAGTACTAGTACTGAGCAAATATCAAGTACTACTAGTACATAGAGCAGTACAAACACACATTTTTATTATCAAAACATACACATACATATTTTATTTCAAAATACAAAACTTCAAACAAATATTCCAGAAAATAACAGAGTTATTAAATTTTCAAATAAGTTGGTAGAAATGCAGACAAACGCTTGCGATGCACTGTGCGGTTCAACCTATAACCTCAGGTAAACAAGGGGTTTTTAAAGCCTACGAGCTCCTCACATGTCGAATCACCGAACCATCCGTATAAATGATTACATCATGCTCAGATGAGTTCTCAGAAATTAATGCCTGAACTTCTGCCACCACGACAAGTGGGTTGTCTTGTCTGCATTCTTTATCAAGTTTGATGCATACAGAAAAAGATGTATCGATTCCTGTTGGCACTGGTATCCATTCTTCACCGGGATTAATGTCTTCAAGTGTACACACCTGTTCAATACAGTCCTCGGCCTGCCCCTTCCAAGATTTTCCTCTTTTTAACCTATTTCCTTTTGTCTCTTTATTTCCATGTGCAGAGGATGTTGTGTGTCAGCATTGACTCGAAGGTATGCTCGTGCACGGCTCATCAGTGTTCTATATTCCATAGTAGGACAGTCAAGTATAATGCGCATCGCCTCGTTCTGTATTCTTTCCAGTCGTTCTATCTGACTATGACTGAGAGTCAGGATCGCCAGCGCATACTCAAGCACAGAAAGGACCAGACCCTGGTATAAAGACAAAGATGGCGCTGCTCACAATCCGCCGCAACCATTACCCTCATCGACATCAAACCTTTCCTCGCCTTCATTATCACATGAGCTATCACCAACACATCATCTGCATATGACATTGTCCTTCCTCTACCCGTGATCTGCTCTTCTGTGATTCTCAGAGTATAGGCATTGAACAACACCGGAGATAATGGTGACCCTTGTGGTAAGCCAGGGTCGATTGTTGTTGGTGATGACGCCCATCTGCCACATTTAAACACTACTTTTCGCTGGAAGAGGGCCGCAAAGATCCAATTGAGGAGGAATGGGCTGATAATGAGTTCCGTCAGCTGTACCATTAAAAAATGCAAAGGCAATCTATTATAGGCATCTTCAAGGTCAATTGCAGCAGCACATGTCTCAATGCCCGAGTGAAAACCCTCATAGACATCGTAGGCGAAAACCGCTGCGTTACGTCATGTCTCTCTATATGAACGGTACCCTCCAAGGGTGGGTGGAAGGAGACGTAACCTCTCTAGTTGACAGGATATTTTCCTGGCAATTATTTTCTCCAGCAACTTGCCTATTGTATTCTGCATGGTGATTACCCGATAACCCTGAATTTTTGTGTGGCCTTTGCCAGGCTTTGGCAGAGGTACCAGGTAGCTGTGCAACCATTCTTCGTTGATTACTGCAGTCGTAATGCTTTTGTTGTACATGCCAGCCAGTTCGTCCCACTCCCTATCTGACAACTCGCTAATGTCACCATACCGTATGCCATATGGACCAGGTGGACTGTTTTTTGCTCTCCGTACAGCATCCTTGTTTTCCCTCCACCGTCACCAAATCATCTTTATCTAACTCCTGGTTCTGACATTTAGCTGCAATGGATTCTCTTGCAGTGTTTCGCCCTACAATGTCTTGCTGGTCACTCTGCTCTAGATAGTGCGCAAACAGAGCCATACCCTTGTTTTCATCTGTCCTCTGCCAGGTAAGATCCATGCTCTGGAAGTCAGGAACACACCGATTCTTTACTGTACCATTTATACTTCTGTGCAATCGCCAGAACAGATTCAACGATTTGTCATTGCTCACCCGTTGACAGAACTCAGCCCACTTCTCACTTTTACCATCCTTGCAAGAGCTTTGAAACGCCCTGTTTTATTATTCATATCTTGTTTCAACTGCAAGATGTCTTCAGGATGGGTAGTTCCATTTTCCTGGCAGTTTGCCACCTCCTAACAGCACACCGCTTGTCTACCCACGCCTTCTCCACCTCGTCACCCCACCAGGGTGGCTGTTCCCAACATTTACTACTGTTGGTGTGCTTGCCTCGTTTGACACACCTTATTCTACAGACAACGTCTTGTCCTGTGGTATCGTACTGGAAAGAGTGCGTTACTGGCCGTTTTTTTTTATCTACCTTTGTTCACCAGTATGCTGCAAGGACGGTGGTCACTGCCATGGTGCCCTAAAATCCCCCATATACACACAGCAGTGAGTGGAGGGGATACAAGTGCCAAATCAATAACACTATCCTCATCTCCTGGTCGACTCGCAATTCTAGTGACACTGCTGGTATTGATGCACAACAATTCCGTGGTCTCAAGTGCTAGTTCGAGCTCTTCTCCCTGTGTATTCGAGGAAATGTTGCCCCATGATCTACTAGGTAAACACGTAAAAAGAAAGTACTACAGTTTTACAAAATACATAAACAGTGACGATAAACAGCAACGTTTCGACCAAAGGCCTTTATCAAGCAAACAATACTGCAGTCTCCACCCTTTTTCCCATGATCTACCCTTTGCGTTGAAATCACCACAGAAAATGACATTATTGCTCTCATAACTTATAATATCACTCAAACACTGCCATTTCTGTGTGTCCACTTTCGTATTACAGTCACACACATTGACCAGCACAAACGGTCTTTCAGACTGGACTTTAATCGCCTGAAGTTGCAATTCGTCATCATCCCATCGAGACATGTCTACTTCCGACACATCAATGCTATTACGGACTAGAATTGATAGACCCATATGTCTTCTGTTGTAGAAACATCGGAAACCAGTCATGTGTAGTACACCACCATCGCCTAGTCGCGTTTCCTGAAGAGCTACGATGTCTGCTCTGTACACAAGGGTTTCAAGAATTAGCCCGCGTTGATGCGCACTTTCGTTGATGCGATGATAAAAAGCTACTCCTATCTCGGTCAGATGATAACAGATGATGGCAGATGTATAACTGAAATTAAAAGAGAATAGGAATGGCCAAGGATAATTTCAATAGTATGAGAAAGTTACTGACATCCAAACAAATCACAAACAGGCTAAAAATTAGAATGATCAAATGCTATATATATCCTATATTAATGTATGGCTCGAAACATGGACAATGAACAAGCAGTTAGAAGACAGAATTGATGCATTTGAGATGTGGATATATAGAAGAATAAGCAGAGTTTCATGGACAGAAAAACAGACAAATAAACAAGTTTTAGGAAAACTAGGCATGAAGAAACAATTATTAAGAGAAATAAAATTCAGACAAGTAAAGTATTTTGGGCACATAAAAGGCATGACACCATGATAAAACATTTACTAGAGGGAAAGTTGAGGGGAGAAGAGCAAGAGGAAGACCGAGAGATAAGTGGGAGGAAACTTTAAGAAATGGACAGGTTACAGTCTAGCAGTGTGCAACACCAAGGCGAAAGACAGAGGATGCTGGAGATTCATTGCAGCCAACCTTCGATGTGGAGACGGCACCTGATGATGATGATGATGCGCACTTGCACAGTTCCAGTAGACAATGCGTATATTATTGAGTCCCAAGCGGACGTATTTAAGCCGTGTTCGTCGTGCGCCTGCTCGCCGACCCTGCCTTGACCTTCGTCCTCTTTTGTTTCTACGTTTGCTCGTAACGTTATTCTAATCGACGTCCGCCATCTTGAACTGATCGAAAACCAAAACAAACCGTCACCACACGCTGATAACACACACAGAGGAAAATTCCAGCACAGATGCATGAAACTCCGTAGCACCGGCGAAGATCCTCAATGAATGGACCTCCTATTCACTTTGCATAGTGTTGTCTGATTGTAGTGGTAAACTGGACAATGTGATCTGATTGTAGAGATAAACTGGACAGTGGGATCTGATTGTAGTGATAAACTGGACAGTGTGATCTGATTGTAGTGATAAACTGAACAGTGTGATCTGATTGTAGTGATAAACTGGACAGTGTTGTCTGATTGTAGTGGTAAACTGGACAGTGTTGTCTGATTGTAGTGATAAACTGGACAGTGTTGTCTGATTGTAAAGATAAACTGGATAGTGTGATCTGATTGTAGTGATAAAATTGACATTGTGATCTGATTGTAGTGATAAACTGGACATTGTGATCTGATTGTAGTGATAAACTGGACAGTGTTGTCTGATTGTAGTGATAAACTGGACATTGTGATCTGATTGTAGTGATAAACTGGACAGTGTTGTCTGATTGTAGTGATAAACTGGACATTGTGATCTGATTGTAGTGATAAACTGAACAGTGTGATCTGATTCTAGTATAATGTGTACTATCTCCTACGATTGTAGCAGTAAATTTCATACTTTTTCATGCCATCTGGTATAATTGCCGAATCGGTGCCAAGTCCGTATTTGTTTTCTATCAACGACACAAGATGTGTGATATTGTCTACATCACCGGCCGACTTTACTTCCCAGTGTCTCTCCTGTATCCATCCCAGGTTGTGTCAATCTCTCTCTCTCTAACGATCCCCAGGTTGTCTCAATCTCTCTCTAGCGATCCCCAGGTTGTCTCAATCTCTCTCTCTCGCGATCCCCAGGTTGTGTCAATCTCTCTCTCTCTCTCTCTAGCGATCCCCAGGTTGTCTCAATCTCTCTCTCTCGCGATCCCCAGGTTGTGTCAATCTCTCTCTCTCTCTCTCTCTCTAGCGATCCCCAGGTTGTCTCAATCTCTCTCTCTCTCGCGATCCCCAGGTTGTGTCAATCTATCTCTCTCTCTCTCTCTAGCGATCCCCAGGTTGTGTCAATCTCTCTCTCGCGATCCCCAGGTTGTGTCAATCTCTCTCTCTCTCTCTCTAGCGATCCCCAGGTTGTGTCAATCTGAGAACCGTTGCTGCTGATAAATACCACTCCAACTTAAGATTTCAAATATGGGTTTGAGTCGCTAGCATGAAAATTGACTTACCACTGCGCCATGGCAGTTCTCGATCTTACCTTTTCCGTCTTTTTCCCTAACATTTTGTACAGATGTAGTGACTGGTCTATTAGAGGTGTCTGAAAGCAAGTTCAAGGCTAGATTATTTTTTCTGTTTTGTGTGAATTTTGTGTGTGTGGTGTTTTTAAAAATAAATGTAACACTGACAAGATGAAACGTCTTTCAAATATGAAATTTATATTGAATAATTAAAATTGTTTTCAAGAGAAAATATTGACTACATTGCACTGAGTGTCTATATATGGCTCGGTTCATCTCAATGAAATAGGCACGCCATCTGTTGAGAGTATTTCACAAAGCACGAGCTTCGTAGCTTCAGCAACAATTCTAGGTATGGCTGAAAAAATGCACTTGTAAATCAAACGACATGGTCTAGATTTGAACCCAAGTCCTTCACATCGCAAAATAAACGGCTTGACTACTTCACCACATAGGCCACATAGAAGAACTGTTAAGTATTAAGTGATCTTCTTCTTCGAGTGCTCCACATTGATCACTTGTCAACCACTCTGTGTGATTTGTAGGTGATCGGAGCCTAAGAGCGATTGTACGTTGTGCAAGTTATGCCCCCACAAGTACAGTAGGTCAGCACATCCGATTTCTGCGCTGTTTTTTTTTTACTAGGTAGCACCCTAGGGTCTACACCAGTCGCCTCTTACGACATGCATTGTAGGTTGCAGTGGTACTATTCTTTGCTTCCTTGCGGGCCCTGGCACCACACGGGCAGATTTGACAGTAAAAGTAAGTAAAAGAGCCCTTGTTATACCACGTGGTATATAGGGTAATACGGTGTTAGGTCCGTATTTTGTACTGACCGTTGACACACGATGGGGGATGTGGTCAACATCACGACAGCCGTTTTTACTTCCCAATGCTTTTCTGGTACCCAATTGAGGATTGGTCGACCTACAAGCCTTTACGCTCGGAAACAAAATTGCACGCCCGCTGTAGAATTGAACCCTGGACCACTAGCCTAAGAAGCGAGTGAACTAACAGCTACGATACTGTGGCAAGTGCCAGTGGCCTACTGAGTTGAAAATGTTTACTATAGACTTGAAATGCCCTTCCGAGAAAATTCGAGGATAGTTCAATTTAACATACTCTATTCTAGAAAATGTTTATTTACACAGGTAACTTGTAACAGGAACTGAGATAAACGCACAAGGAAATTGCTCGAAATTTGGAACCTGTTCAAGATATAAAAATGTATATAACTTAATCTTAGATTTATTTCTTTGTTCTTGTCTGTCAGTGTGTGTTATCTAATTGAAGATTCCTCATTTTTTAAAATTGAAACTGACTTGAAAGAGTTGCAAAATGGACAATTAAAGAGATTTTGAAAAAGCTTAATTTCAGATTTATTCATTGAAATCAAAACATCATTTTTGAAATGTTTATACATAGAGTTGTTAGAAGAGTTATCGATCTTATATACTAGCATAAGGCACAGAACGTTCACTTACAATTCAGACACAAGAGGGTTGTAGGTTCAGTCTCACACTCGACGTTCCACGCGAGTGAAAGGAATTGGCCTTCCTACCACCTCCCCTCTCGGTGCTAGAAATATGAAGTGACGTGCACTCAAGTCTGGAAAGCTTAAAAGGACGTTAAAAAAAATTTCGAAAGATGAGGTGGGCAACATTTGGAACCAAACATTTGGAGATGCAGAGGACTCTTCATATTGAAAACCTTCCATAAATTACTTAATTTGTATTCACCTTCAGCCTTTCTACTAATTGCTTCCTATTCTAGGCCACAAACTTTCAATTCTTTTCACAAACCTTTCCATGTTTTCCCTGGACGCCAGACTTTATTTTCTCACACGATATCTATCGTCTATGGAAGAGCTGTCCTAGTCAATGCTCCAGCTGGTTTACGATATACATTCCCAAACCCCATCCATTTACATCTTGTAATGATGGTCTCCAACGATGCACAGTTTGTTCTTTACATCTTGTAATGATGGTTTCCAACGATGCACAGTTTGTTCTTTACATCTTGTAATGATGGTCTCCAACGATGCACAGTTTGTTCTTTACGTCTTGTAATGATGGTCTCCAACGATGCACAGTTTGTTCTTTACGTCTTGTAATGATGGTCTCCAACGATGCACAGTTTGTTCTTTACGTCTTGTAATGATGGTTTCCAACGATGCACAGTTTGTTCTTTACGTCTTGTAATGATGGTCTCCAACGATGCACAGTTTGTTCTTTACATCTTGTAATGATGGTTTCCAACGATGCACAGTTTGTTCTTTACATCTTGTAATGATGGTCTCCAACGATGCACAGTTTGTTCTTTACATCTTGTAATGATGGTTTCCAACGATGCACAGTTTGTTCTTTACATCTTGTAATGATGGTCTCCAACGATGCACAGTTTGTTCTTTACATCTTGTAATGATGGTTTCCAACGATGCACAGTTTGTTCTTTACGTCTTGTAATGATGGTCTCCAACGATGCACAGTTTGTTCTTTACGTCTTGTAATGATGGTTTCCAACGATGCACAGTTTGTTCTTTACGTCTTGTAATGATGGTCTCCAACGATGCACAGTTTGTTCTTTACATCTTGTAATGATGGTTTCCAACGATGCACAGTTTGTTCTTTACATCTTGTAATGATGGTTTCCAACGATGCACAGTTTGTTCTTTACATCTTGTAATGATGGTCTCCAACGATGCACAGTTTGTTCTTTACATCTTGTAATGATGGTTTCCAACGATGCACAGTTTGTTCTTTACATCTTGTAATGATGGTCTCCAACGATGCACAGTTTGTTCTTTACATCTTGTAATGATGGTTTCCAACGATGAACAGTTTGTTCTTTACGTCTTGTAATGATGGTCTCCAACGATGCACAGTTTGTTCTTTACATCTTGTAATGATGGTTTCCAACGATGCACAGTTTGTTCTTTACGTCTTGTAATGATGGTTTCCAACGATGCACAGTTTGTTCTTTACGTCTTGTAATGATGGTCTCCAACGATGCACAGTTTGTTCTTTACATCTTGTAATGATGGTTTCCAACGATGCACAGTTTGTTCTTTACGTCTTGTAATGATGGTTTCCAACGATGCACAGTTTGTTCTTTACATCTTGTAATGATGGTTTCCAACGATGCACAGTTTGTTCTTTACGTCTTGTAATGATGGTCTCCAACGATGCACAGTTTGTTCTTTACATCTTGTAATGATGGTTTCCAACGATGCACAGTTTGTTCTTTACGTCTTGTAATGATGGTTTCCAACGATGCACAGTTTGTTCTTTACGTCTTCTAATAATGGTCTCCAACGATGCACAGTTTGTTCTTTACATCTTGTAATGATGGTTTCCAACGATGCACAGTTTGTTCTTTACGTCTTGTAATGATGGTTTCCAACGATGCACAGTTTGTTCTTTACGTCTTGTAATGATGGTCTCCAACGATGCACAGTTTGTTCTTTACATCTTGTAATGATGGTTTCCAACGATGCACAGTTTGTTCTTTACGTCTTGTAATGATGGTTTCCAACGATGCACAGTTTGTTCTTTACGTCTTGTAATGATGGTTTCCAACGATGCACAGTTTGTTCTTTACATCTTGTAATGATGGTTTCCAACGATGCACAGTTTGTTCTTTACGTCTTGTAATGATGGTTTCCAACGATGCACAGTTTGTTCTTTACGTCTTGTAATGATGGTCTCCAACGATGCACAGTTTGTTCTTTACATCTTGTAATGATGGTTTCCAACGATGCACAGTTTGTTCTTTACGTCTTGTAATGATGGTTTCCAACGATGCACAGTTTGTTCTTTACATCTTGTAATGATGGTTTCCAACGATGCACAGTTTGTTCTTTACGTCTTGTAATGATGGTTTCCAACGATGCACAGTTTGTTCTTTACATCTTGTAATGATGGTCTCCAACGATGCACAGTTTGTTCTTTACATCTTGTAATGATGGTTTCCAACGATGCACAGTTTGTTCTTTACGTCTTGTAATGATGGTCTCCAACGATGCACAGTTTGTTCTTTACATCTTGTAATGATGGTTTCCAACGATGCACAGTTTGTTCTTTACGTCTTGTAATGATGGTTTCCAACGATGCACAGTTTGTTCTTTACAAAAGTTTTGCATTTGCTATCATATTTGGCCAGAAAAATGCAGGATTTTGTTAAAGATTTATTTGGATTGTCTCCAACTTGTGTATTATGTTGTGGGTCATTTTTCAGTACTCATTACTTTATAATAACACTCACATTACACTGCTACTATATATTTTAATTCAAGATTTCATTCTTTGGCGTTACATAAATTGTTAAGCAAGGCGAAAGTTTATTTTGGTTTCTTGATTGTTAATGATGTCCTACTATGAATCACCATCCTGCGGGACAGAGTCCCTAAAAACAACATCAGCATTTATGGGAAAATCTGGTACATCAGTCTAAGCGGTGATCGCGAGTGAGATAGAGAGAAAGAGAGAGAGAGAGAGAATCACCATCCTGCGATACTGCACTTCCCAGGTATACAAAGTCCTGAACTTCCTCTATGATTTCATTTTGTAACATTATTGGATTTGATATGCATTCTGTACTATCTTGGAATAACATTTGTTCGCAGTATGTCTTACAAACACCATTTTACACAAATGATACAGCGCTGCAAGGGATATAATACTGATAATAAAAACTGGTTAGTTGCTTGTCTCGAGTTGTATCTGCGTGTCCTTCTATTTCATCAGTTAGTTATGTCTGTGGTTGGTAACAGGCTAGACATTCGTGCGATATTGTATCTGCGTGTCCTTCTATTTCATCAGTTAGTTATGTCTGTGGTTGGTAACAGGCTAGACATTCGTGCGATATTGTATCTGCGTGTTCTTCTATTTCATCGGTTAGTTATGTCTGTGGTTGGTTACAGGCTAGACATTCGTGCGATATTGTATCTGCGTGTTCTTCTATTACAGACTAGACATTCGTGCGATATTGCATTCAAAGATAATTTTTCTTCGTTTGCCAGCGATATTTCAGGTGTAGTCATTGCACCTCTGACTGATTTTGAGTGAAGACTTGCATTCCTTATCACCAGTGTTACTCGCCATTCATCTTCTTCTTCTTCGAACGCTCTATATCGACCACTCTGTGTGATTTGTAGGTGATTTGAGCCTAAAAGCTATTATACATTGGGCCAGCTATGCACCTACAAGTAGGCCAGCACATCCAATTTATGTGATGCTTTTTATTTACTAGGGTAGCTTCCTAGGTCCTACATCAGTCGCCTCTTAAGGCATGCCTTGTAGGTTGCAGTGGTACTATTCTTTGCTTCCATTGCAGGCCCGTCACTACACGGGCGACTCGCCATTCAGGCAAACTTTACTCCGACATCAAAGGTACCTGTAATTTAAGATACCCAAGTAAAGAATCAGGAAACATATTGTCCAACTCCTTGCCATGTGCACACCGTCCATTTTTGGTGAAAGCTGGCCTCGAACTCCCGGCACATGATCACCACGGGTGTCTCGTCGTTAAGGGCCAGTGGGGCTCGGCCCCACCAAACATTTTTAGTAACGTGTACTTATTGATTTTAGAAATTTTGCGTTCATAATTATTACTTTCAACGTGATACTGATTAGCTTTGAAAGTTGATATATCACACATCACACAGTCTGAAATCTGAAATTCAGCATCTTTCCTCCCTAATTAGTATACGCCCCTGTCATTTAGGGCCAATAAGATCCGCCCCCAACAAAAATGAGCAACGTGTACTTATTATTTTATAAATTATTTCTTCATAAATATTACTTTTAACTTGACATGAATTAGCTTTGAAAGTTGAATATATAACACTAAAACATAAATATTATATCATAATAATATAACATTCATAATAATATATAAAATATTTTTAAAAATATTATATACAGTTTGAATACAGTCATGCATGTTGCAGCGCACTATCTTTCGTTAGTTCATTTTAAAATATGCCTATCTATGATGTAACATGCGACCTTTGACATTTGACATCTAACTGCAATGATAATTGTCAAAACAATTACGTCATTTTCATTCATCAGGTAACTAAATTTATTTTTACGCAGTCAACTCATTTCTTAATTAAATAGTCCTTTTAAATATCGGTTGAATCACGAATTATATATAAAAATAGCATAAAATTATAGAAAATAATAGAAATAAGTTAGTAATCATCATAGAATAGTTTAAGTTAATCTCCAATTCCATCAATATACATTTGTCTACGACAATGTACTTTCACTTTCGTTTACACAGCTGATACGTTTACGAAGAGAGATTATATACTACAAAATCACCCAGCATGTATATAATCGCGGAATAGATAAGCATTTGTAGTCTCCATAGCGGGTGACGAGCGTTCAATTCACGTAGATCATTTTTAATAATCTTCTCTGGGCACTCTTGTCGTTTGATGTGGCCGAAATATTTAATTGTCTTTGATTTTATGTTCTTTAATAGCCAACGTGTGCATGTGGGGAATGGACATTTGATGAGGCAGTGAAAAGCATATGTGTGCTTTTGAATATGAGTGTTGCGGAGGAGTCCTCCGTTTGTCATGGACAGAGAGGAGAGCAAGTGAATCTATGCAGAAGGAACTCAGGGTCAGATAAAGCTAGCTGGTGCTACAGATAGGAAAGAAATAATTGAGATGGTTTGGACATATGGAGAGACGGGAAGGGGGGAGGGCTGAAGAGGACTGTCGCGGAGGGAGGCATACCGGCAGGGAGAGAGGAGGACCACGGAGAAGATGTATTCGGGATGTAACTAATGGGTTGAACATGATGGCTGCAGAGGCAGGACATCTGACCCATGAGAGAGAGAAAATCCGGATTACTGTTAGAGTGGCAAAGTTCTGCTCAGGACAAGATATTTGATGATGATGTTGAATAGCCAACTCTCTTTAATATCAAGCTGTTGCAGAACAGAAGCATTTGTTCTTTTCTCGAAAGGGAGAATAACTTCCCGGAATAGACAAATAATAGTAAATAGTCCCAAAACCATGATTTTTCCGAAAATTTGGTCTTGCCCCACCTAGAAAAATTACCACGAGTCGCCACTGCTGATCACTAACGCAGGATGAAGGATGAATTATTTTGATGGCGTAGAAATAAGGAGACATAACTTACCATCTCCAATTAGGTCATACATTTTACGAGTTACTTACCCTGATAAACGACTAGTCCCTTCCATTACAAATAATAATAATAATCCTTTTAGATTCTTTAGCAACATGCCATTAATTTCTGTCTTGAGCCATCATTTCAAACTCATTTCTTTAGCAACATGCCATTAATTTCTGTCTTGAGCCATCATTTCAAACTCGTTTCTTTAGCAACATGCCATTAATTTCTGTCTTGAGCCATCATTTCAAACTCGTTTCTTTAGCAACATGCCATTAATTTATGTCTTGAGCCATCATTTCAAACTCATTTCTTTAGCAACATGCCATTAATTTCTGTCTTGAGCCATCATTTCAAACTCATTTCTTTAGCAACATGCCATTAATTTCTGTCTTGAGCCATCATTTCAAACTCGTTTCTTTAGCAACATGCCATTAATTTCTGTCTTGAGCCATCATTTCAAACTCGTTTCTTTAGCAACATGCCATTAATTTCTGTCTTGAGCCATCATTTCAAACTCATTTCTTTAGCAACATGCCATTAATTTCTGTCTTGAGCCATCATTTCAAACTCATTTCTTTAGCAACATGCCATTAATTTCTGTCTTGAGCCATCATTTCAAACTCGTTTCTTTAGCAACATGCCATTAATTTCTGTCTTGAGCCATCATTTCAAACTCGTTTCTTTAGCAACATGCCATTAATTTCTGTCTTGAGCCATCATTTCAAACTCGTTTCTTTAGCAACATGCCATTAATTTCTGTCTTGAGCCATCATTTCAAACTCGTTTCTTTAGCAACATGCCATCAATTTCTGTCTTGAGCCATCATTTCAAACTCGTTTCTTTAGCAACATGCCATTAATTTATGTCTTGAGCCATCATTTCAAACTCATTTCTTTAGCAACATGCCATTAATTTCTGTCTTGAGCCATCATTTCAAACTCATTTCTTTAGCAACATGCCATTAATTTCTGTCTTGAGCCATCATTTCAAACTCGTTTCTTTAGCAACATGCCATTAATTTCTGTCTTGAGCCATCATTTCAAACTCGTTTCTTTAGCAACATGCCATTAATTTCTGTCTTGAGCCATCATTTCAAACTCGTTTCTTTAGCAACATGCCATTAATTTCTGTCTTGAGCCATCATTTCAAACTCATTTCTTTAGCAACATGCCATTAATTTCTGTCTTGAGCCATCATTTCAAACTCATTTCTTTAGCAACATGCCATTAATTTCTGTCTTGAGCCATCATTTCAAACTCGTTTCTTTAGCAACATGCCATTAATTTCTGTCTTGAGCCATCATTTCAAACTCGTTTCTTTAGCAACATGCCATTAATTTCTGTCTTGAGCCATCATTTCAAACTCATTTCTTTAGCAACATGCCATTAATTTCTGTCTTGAGCCATCATTTCAAACTCATTTCTTTAGCAACATGCCATTAATTTCTGTCTTGAGCCATCATTTCAAACTCGTTTCATTTCTTTCCATTCTCCCCAATATATGTTTTCAGATCTATTTTCCATTAGTGTTTTAGAGTTTGTCTGTTTCTATTTGCTGTGGGTTCCAGAATAAGACCCAGCTTCTGCTATAATATATGGTCTGTATAATATATGGTGGCGTCTGTGGCTTAGGGGTAAGTGACTCGGTCTTTTAACCCTGACGTTCTGAGTTCAAATCGCGCTGCGGACAGTTTGGTTGCAAATTGTTTGTGTGGATTTTAACAAAGGACGATGGCACCACTCGTTCAGAAAGCAATGGCAAACTACTGAACGTAATAATGCCTAGAAAAATCACAAACAGTGTTATTGATTCGCAAAGTCCTGTAAAGGATATGCAATTAACTTTTTAATAAAATAATATATGCCCTTTCTAAAACCGGCGTATTATTTCTTAAAATCTAGTTTCATTCGCTAACAGCACGGTACAGAATCTACAAAATTAGAACTAGCTCGGCTGTAAGAAATGTTAGAAATTCATCTGCAGTGTATTTTATCTCACTGTGGCATTGAAGACAATGAGAGTGTCAATGTATTGGTTAAGGAAGGCAGTGCCAAATAGTAAATCTCCCAACCACTGTCTTTTCAAAACCGACATAAAAAGAAGGTATGCATAGTACACTGGGAGACAAAGACTGGACATGATTATGGAAATAACCTCCTCACATACCTCAACAGAACAGACCAAATCATGATATGTTTATCATTATATACGTACCGGACACTAGAAACTCAACAAATACATAGGCTATGCATAAGTCAAACAGCTCTCTGCTAGTGGCAACAGGTGGAACGGATTTCGAAACATGTTCTGCAAGACTGTCCTCTCCTGGGTTAGCTGAGAAGAAACATATAGTCACACCTAGTCGACCTGAAAACTAGTCTTTGTGGAAACCTGACAGACGTGAAGCTTACTGCCCAGTTTATAGTTCATAGTTTATTGAGCAAATGACCAGAGATCGTTGGAGAAGAAAAACTGGTTCTTGTTTGGTTTAGTTTTAGTTTTAGTTTAGTCATCGGATCACCATCACTGCACGTCGAACAAATTAGTCCATAAGTGCTCCGATCTCTCCCTCAGTATGTCCATCAGCGTGTGGCGACTAACGACACCAGTTCTTTGTTGGTTTACAATTCTTCTTTGTCTGCCAGCATAGCGTTCTTGTCGAGCTACACCACACTTAACTTTGAGTTCTTGTAGTCTGGTTAGTGTTGTAGATTCACCGCTATTACGTGAATCATGTACACGCTCTCTCTCCCTTAAGGAATTTATAATATCAGCCTGGTCTTGTTTGGTAATTTTCATGAGTTTCTAAGTACGAAGATATCGTTGTCTTTATGTCATCTTTAATTTGTTATTTCATAATTGAAAAGTAGCTTATATTCTGTCGGTTATATGTACGTGGTGGCGTCTGTTGCTTAGGGGATAGTGACTCAGTCTATTAACCCCGACGTTCTGAGTTCGAATCACGCTGCGTGCAGTTTGGTTGCAAATTGTTTCACGTGAATATTTACAAAAGGACGATGATACCACCCGTTCAGAAAGCAATGGCAAACTACTGAACGTAATAATGCCTAGAAAAATCACAAACATCGTTAAAAAGTTGGGGTTGATTCGCAAAGTCCTGTAAAGGATATGCAATTAACTTTTTTTGCATGTACATAGCTGATCTATTTCAATATTTTTTTCTAATGTTCTGTCCATCTCTATACTTGATCTTATTTGCTGCTTTGAACCGTTTCGTGTTTGTCTTGAATAAGGTCATTAGAATACCTGTATTTCTTTCGTGTTTGTCTTGAATAAGGTCATTAGAAAACCTGTATTTCTTTGCTGCTTCTTAGTATTATTCTACAAGCTCCTAGTATATTTCATTTGTCAGTAGCTTCTTCTGTCTCTCTTTACAATTTATCAATATATTTATATCTTCGAATATTTGTATTTACACATTATTTGTTTTATTCGTTGACTGTTTCAATGTGTTTCACTAATTGTTCGAACATCTGGTGCTTATTTGAGATTCCTTCAGCAAATTGTTCCCTTTTACTTTTGATTCCTAAGATATCTCACATTAAACTGATGCTTTTATAGTATTATTTTATTGCTAAATATCTTGTACGTTTTAACTTCATTCTATTTACAGCAGATGATAATCTATTGTGACATGTACTTCTCTACATATTTTCTTATTTTGTAGCAACGATCTTTTCATTCTGTGACACGTATGCTATACTTAGAGGTTTAAAAGGTGAGATGAGTTGCCTCCATGAATCTTGCTGTCAGTAGGAGGTCTTCGCGGGTGCCTCACAATTTCTCTTTCAGATTGGACTCATGTAGCCGTGTTTGAGGCCTCAAATCAATGAGGAGGGCGCAGGTTTTAAGAATGTGCTCTGGAACTTGGAGGGTCCTTTTGGCGTATGCATTAGTCTTTTTTTTAAGCAATTTTCAGTTTATGGAGATGGACTTGCAGTCTGGAGTGTCCTGTGTGCGAAGCCTAAAGATGGTGGCTTGTTGGTTTCTTTCTAACTTTAGATGGGATCTTGTGAACAATTACTGCCTGTTCTTTCACTCAATGTACATCTATGTTTTCTTTCGATAAGTGTTTTTTGCTTCCTACAATAAGATTATGTTCGGGAATTGTTCCTTTTTGGTGCCTGCTTTCGCGTGACTACCAGTTGTCTTGTTACCTGCGATACCACAGTGTCCCCGAATCCATTGCAGCTAACGATGTTCTAGACTTCTCGTTTATACGAGTACATTGTCGGTTAATCTAGTTTTCTTCTCTATGATCAGATGAAATTTATAATGTTTAATGCATTCTTTTGTATTGGAACATGCTTCCTTCTATAACTAATTTCTATGAAGATATACATGTATAACTCTCCAGTTTCATTCTTTTTTCTTAATTCATGTTTCCCCATGTTTCTCTTCAGCTACTGTTATCTGATCTTTGTGTTTATGCCTGCCATTAAAACTGTAATGTTCTTTCTTAGTTGTTGTTTTTTTTTTAAATTGACAATGTATTGTAATCTATTGTATAATTCTTCTATCATAAATTAGTCTTTTATCATTTCTTGGTGCACAGCGGTTGATAATATTTTTCTTTATTTCTTATCTTTTTAAAAAATTGTTTTGAATGCTTCTCATTTTTTGATCATATTGTTTTCCATTTTATGTATGTGTCCTATGCTTTGTTCGATAGCATTAGATTTAATTCTTTATTATAACATATTTCTTCTCGTTTTTCCTCTTTTATTTCTTGCAATGAGCTCAGCAATATTTCTCCTGTGTTTTATTTTATTTATTTGTTCTATTTGTTTCCACCTTGTTATGTATATTCCTAAAGTGTTTATGTTGTAACTTTTCATTTCTATTGCTATTTGTGCAGCCTTCCTTGTTCAAGTTTCTACCATTCCAGGTAACAACTATGGAGGTGTTTTTTTCTGGTAGAGAGAATGTAAGTCAGTAACTAGGACTCATTTCAGCATTTGCTGGGTAACGTCAAGTACATCATTGCATGATAACCTTTTATTGGTCTGGTTGATTCTTGTTTGTAACTTTATGCTTTTAATTTGCGATTTCTGTGTTTGTTATGTTTTTTGGCTTAGACTCGTCTACAGGGTACGGTGGGCAAACCCACTACCTACCCTCATTACTCACCTCTTACTATATGTATGGTAGATTATAGTGTTTGGGTTGTTGCAGAAAGGAACGGAGCATGCAGAACAATATGAAAATGGAAGCTGAAGTCTTTATTGTTGCCCTCCACTGATTCTTGTGTGACTGACTCTGTACACTAGAAATGTTGTTATGTCTGACTCTGTGTCAATGTTTCGGAAGGTTCTACATGGCATGATGCAGTTTGAGTGAATGTCGTCTATTAGGGTTTTCAACCTCCAGAATCCTCTTACGTGGATTTACTGTCCTGGACATGCGGGATGTTCGTGGCAATGCGAGAGTGGACATACTTGCACCAACATCATCAATAGTCGGGAGTGGAAGATGAATATTGGGGATGTTCTTCCGTGTCTCAGTGAACGTCTGTTGGTTTACTGCTTGCATACTCATCTTTGCTGCTCGTGGAACATATGGTAGTAACAGTCGTTCTCCACTTTCCCCGACCTCTGGGCTTTTAATGTATGGCTTCCCAAAATAATCCGGCATTCTTCAGTTTCTTAAAATACAGTCTCCAGGTCCGTTTGTTGAGTCAATTTTTCCGTTTTCCTTGCCTGCTGGAGATGACACTAAAATTGATATTATATCTATCCAGTATTTTAGGAAAGTTTGGAATTACACGCTGTACAATCAGACGACTGAGGGGCGGAATGAGAAGTGTGTTAAACCCACGAGCCACGGGAACCATCAGTATACACATATTTCGACGCCTGCTTGGACGAGTGATCCCCAATGAGTCTGGCTGGAGAGATATGGTGTCATTTCAGTAACCGATAATCAAGGTTACAATATATTATTATCCACTTCCATTTTTTGATTCCAGATAGCATTACAAACATGAAACGCTTTATCAGAGAAACCTTGAATCCCTAGACATGATGCAGAACAATATCATACCCCTTCATTACTGGAACAATGAGATCAGCATTGAACACTGCATGTTCATTATACACAAATATAGAACTCACTTGGGACGCAGAGTTACACAGCTGCTATTGAAGTGTGTATGAATGATAATTGAATATCTAAAGAACACAGACAATCCTTTATATAAAATATCGGAGGGTGTGCGATGGGGGAGGAGAAGCTGCTGCAGTAAAACTGAAACAACATGCTATATACGGAGAAAAGTGAAATCAAAAGAGATTTATAAATAAATAGGTAAATGGCAAAAATCGTATAGTTGTGTTGAATAATTCTATGAATGTCATTGTTTCTTACGAAACTTTCATTTTCCGTACATATTTCCTTACATATTTCCGTACATATTTCCGTACATATTTCCGTACACATGATCTGTTATTGAAGCTTGTTAAACGAGTAAAAGAAGAAAATAAAATAACCACAATTGGCTTCTAGTCGAAACTAGACAACAGCTACAGAGCATAAGACGATAGTAAGTCCTCTACCATGTCAATGAAATCAAAGTATGTTACCACCATACCGAAACTAGGAAACAGTTGCAGAGAGAAGTAAAATAACTTATCACACCAGATACGTCTGTAGATACTAGACATTCAAACACAATTAGTAGATGAAACTATAACTCAACATTCTTCTTTTTGCCATTATACTATACGATTTTGACCATTTACCTATTTATTTATCAATCTCTTTTGATTTCACTTTTCTTCCATATTCGGTTGTTATAGTAACCAGTCAGACCTAGCCAACCTTATGAAAGAATCTCCAATAACCATTGATGTCTATCAGAAGGAACGAACGTACATACTGACAGATCTGCATTGATAGCCGCTAACAGAGCAGATGTGGAGTTTACTTCTTCTTCTTCATCGAATGCTCCACACCGACCACTTGTTAATCACTCTTTGTGATGTGTATGTGATCTGAGCCTAATATCGATTGTGCATTGTGTCGGTTATGTGCCTACAATTAGGCCAACACATCCGATTTCTGCGACGCTTTTTATTTACTATGGTAGCTTCTCTAGGCTTCTACCTCAGCCATTTCTTACGGCATGCTATGTAGGTCACAGTGCAACTATTCTTTGCTCCCCCTTCGAGCCCCAGCACCACACGGGCGTCTGAGGTTACAAACAATACCCAGACAGATCAAATGGCTAACTGTTTGTTGCATTTCGGGACTTTTGCTTCAACTATCAAGCTGAAATGTATGCTCTAGAACAGCGCTATCCAACGCATTGTCTGTGGGCGCCTTTAAAGGGTTTTAAAGCCGAAGGATTGACTTCATTGCACCGGGTTTTACCCCATATGGCTCGGTCCCTCTCCGCAGAAATGGCAAGCCACCTGCCGAGAGTATTGCACAAAGCACGAACTCCGTAGCTCAAGCAACAATCCTAGGGGTCTCTGGAAAAAACTGCACTCGTGAACAGAACGGCACGATCCGGATTCGAACCCACGACCTTCGACTCACAAGGCAAAGGGCTTAACCACTTAGCCACAGAGATCAAAGAGTCAGTATCATGGCGCCCGTGTCATACATTTATGGCGTCCTATTTTTCTCAGCTGGTTTTACCGTTAGCCAGATTTTTTAAAACAACTATTTTTCAGTTTTTTCCTACAGTTTTTTAAACACGAATTTTCTGTTTTCAGTGTTGTTTTATTTTGTAGCCATTCTACTGCCTCCTAGCCAAACCCCTTCCCTTTTCACTAAAGAAAGCGTTGACTTCTTACCTATAGTAATATTACTAGTAATTTACTATGTTATTATTGTTAGTAGTGAGGAGCGTCTGGCCGAATTGATTAGAGCGTGGCTACCATTCGGGAGATCCGTATTCAATTCACAGTAAAGCCAAGGATTGTTTCTGTCGTGGACATAAATGAAACATCATTACATGAACAGCTTCGCGGCGACTGCACTAGCTAGTAAAATCTTCAGAGTCACGTCCCACCTGTCCTACACTGTACTAGCTAGTAAAATCTTCAGAGTCACGTCCCACCTGTCCTACACTGCACTAGCTAGTAAAATCTTCAGAGTCACGTCTCACCTGTCCTACACTGTACTAGCTAGTAAAATCTTCAGAGTCACGTCCCACCTGTCCTACACTGTACTAGCTAGTAAAATCTTCAGAGTCACGTCTCACCTGTCCTACACTGTACTAGCTAGTAAAATCTTCAGAGTCTCGTCCCACCTGTCCTACACTGTACTAGCTAGTAAAATCTTCGGAGTCACGTCTCACCTGTCCTACACTGTACTAGCTAGTAAAATCTTCAGAGTCACGTCCCACCTGTCCTACACTGTACTAGCTAGTAAAATCTTCAGAGTCACGTCCCACCTGTCCTACACTGTACTAGCTAGTAAAATCTTCAGAGTCACGTCTCACCTGTCCTACACTGTACTAGCTAGTAAAATCTTCAGAGTCACGTCCCACCTGTCCTACACTGTACTAGCTAGTAAAATCTTCAGAGTCATGTCCCACCTGTCCTACACTGTACTAGCTAGTAAAATCTTCAGAGTCACGTCCCACCTGTCCTACACTGTACTAGCTAGTAAAATCTTCAGAGTCACGTCTCACCTGTCCTACACTGTACTAGCTAGTAAAATCTTCAGAGTCACGTCCCACCTGTCCTACACTGTACTAGCTAGTAAAATCTTCAGAGTCACGTCTCACCTGTCCTACACTGTACTAGCTAGTAAAATCTTCAGAGTCACGTCCCACCTGTCCTACACTGTACTAGCTAGTAAAATCTTCAGAGTCATGTCCTACACTGTACTAGCTAGTAAAATCTTCAGAGTCACGTCCCACCTGTCCTACACTGTACTAGCTAGTAAAATCTTCAGAGTCACGTCTCACCTGTCCTACACTGTACTAGCTAGTAAAATCTTCAGAGTCACGTCTCACCTGTCCTACACTGTACTAGCTAGTAAAATCTTCAGAGTCACGTCCCACCTGTCCTACACTGTACTAGCTAGTAAAATCTTCAGAGTCACGTCCCACCTGTCCTACACTGCACTAAAAAAAGCGGTACTACAAGCTGTAACGACTGTTTTATTTACAATTATTATTAGTATTATAGAGAGCCGCTGTAGCGTAGTTGTTAGTGAACTCGCTTCGCAAGGCTGGTGGTCTGGGTTCAACTCCCGCAATGCGCGTGGCGTGGAATTTTTCCCGACCACGACGGCTCTCAGGTCGGCTGGGTACCAGACATGCTCTGGGAAAGTAAAGGCGGTCGACGTGATGCTGACCACATCACCCATTGTGTGAACAATACAGGCCTAATATTGACCTATATACCACGAGGTATGAAAGGGTTCCTGCTTTATTAGTAGTATTACAATCGCTACCTGACGCCTGCGTCTCCACGAGCATCAGTCAGATGCCCACTAATATATATTTTTTGTCCTGATCCAGAAGTATTTGAGCTTTCAGCTCTTTGGCTCGGTGCCATAGACATCGTAACACTTCGGTTCGTTGCCACGAACACTGTAAATCTGGAGAACCTGTGGCCTTTTCTGCCATCCCGTGGAATTGAACCCGCACTCACAGAGGGCTTGTCACACCGTCGTCCAACGCGCTACGAACACGCTGGGCAGGCGGGCTCACTAATATATAAAAACGTTGAACAGCCCTGCTCTTGAATCGGCTTACACCATCTTAGAACAGCTTTGGATTTAGCTCCATGAAAGATGTAAAAAAGAAATGATTTCTTACAGAAATAATGTCATTCATTCAAGCTCTAGAATATTCTAGAAGAAGACAGGAAGGAAATAAGAACTATTTCAAAAGTGAAAAATCATATTCAGATATAAATCTATGAACTAGATTTTGGACATCTTATCAGCGTAGACATCAGATTAGTTATGCAATAGATCCTTGGATATCCAAATATATTGGAAATGAGAAAACCGACAAGTTAGTCATAAAAAACATCGAGTAAAGAAGTTAGGAATTGTGGTAAGGGAGAGAATTGAAAGAAATGTCTATATACTCAGGGTTCTTCATCATCATCAATTCTCCAGGCGCCCAAAGATACATACGACAGAGAAAACAATTTTCACTCAATTTATCATGAGAAGTTTGGGGTTTTTTTTATTTCTTTGTTTCTAAAGATATTTTTTTTTTTGTTGGTTACAGTACAGGATCGTCAGACCTCCGATCACTCGAATTGTCGAATTTTGCGACTCGAGAAAGTGTACAATTTTTCTTTACTTCGATACTCTGGAAACTGGAGACTCATGGAGGCTAGACTATGACTAGGAATCGGAATAATTTGGAATAAGACAGAAATCTGAAGAACTACAACATGTTACCTGGAGCGAGAGAGTCTACTCTCCTCACCAGCTAGAGAGTATAGCAGCTATGTTTTGATTAAACAATGAAAAACTATGATAAAAAACAATAATAACTTGACCTAAAAAGGCGTTCATCTCTTAATAACAAAAATACAATTAGCTGATAACAGAGACCGAAATGCATGGGCTGGTGTCATTACTATATGTTTGTTGATTCAAATATTAACAAATATACTTGCTGCAATACAAAGTTTAGAACTTGTCATTCTTTACAAAAAATATAATGTTGGCTTATTTACTTTAAATATACTTTCTATCAACCACTAAAGTTCTGATATTAATGTCCAGGGGGAAACAATCTTACATTTTTAGACAGGACAAATTCATTTTTAGCAAACTGTGAACGAAAACGGTACCGGATTTCAAACAGGTCGGGACAACGTTGCTAAATCAGGACAGTCCAGGTTAAACCTGGTTGTATGGTAAGCCTAATCATGACCAATAAAAGCTTCAAAATAAGCACATTACAAGAAGAAATTAGAGCACTAGTTGTGTGCTCCATCTTCAACAAATATCATATAATAATCATACAAACATCATCATCATCAAGGTGCGTATCCTTTATATGACGTTGCTCTCTTTGCAGCGCATCTGAAATTCACTTTGTCTTGCCAGTTCACCCACTTCGTCAACGGTCATATTCATGGTTTCTTTAATATCTTGTAGCCATCTTCTTCTTGGTCTGCCTCTGTCTCTGCTCCCTGAGACCCTGGCCTCTAATATTGTTTTCTCTCCAGGCCATCGTGACGCTTGATGTGACCAAAGTATCTAATTTTTATGTATAGTATGTTGTTTATCAGCCAATTATCTTTAACATTTAGTTCTTTCAGGACATCAGTGTTCTTTCTTTTTTCTGTAATCGTACGAACAGAATAAACAATTTACTCCGACCATAAATCAAATCTGCCCGGTGGATATGTCATAGTTGACCACTGTCTAATGAAGCAGATGCATACAAAACAGACGCGGAAGTCGGAGACTTGTCGATCAATAGATGCAAATAGTCTTTCCCCCTTCAACTAACTTTGTGTTCTTCTACAACTATGTTTTTCTTCAGCTAACTGTGTACTTCTTCAACTAACTTTGTGTTCTTCTACAACTAACTTTGTGTTCTTCTACAACTAACTTTGTGTTCTTCTACAACTAACTGTGTTCTTCTACAACTAACTTTGTGTACTTCTACAACTAACTGTGTACTTCTTCAACTAACTGTGTACTTCTTCAACTAACTGTGTACTTCTACAACTAACTGTGTACTTCTTCAACTAACTTTGTGTTCTTCTACAACTAACTGTGTTCTTCTACAACTAACTGTGTACTTCTTCAACTAACTTTGTGTTCTTATTCAACTAACTGTGTACTTCTACAACTAACTGTGTACTTCTACAACTAACTGTGTACTTCTTCAACTAACTTTGTGTACTTCTTCAACTAACTTTGTGTACTTCTTCAACTAACTTTGTGTTCTTCTACAACTAACTGTGTTCTTCTACAACTAACTGTGTACTTCTACAACTAACTTTGTGTACTTCTACAACTAACTTTGTGTTCTTCTACAACTAACTGTGTACTTCTACAACTAACTGTGTACTTCTACAACTAACTGTGTACTTCTTCAACTAACTTTGTGTACTTCTTCAACTAACTTTGTGTACTTCTTCAACTAACTTTGTGTTCTTCTACAACTAACTGTGTACTTCTACAACTAACTGTGTTCTTCTACAACTAACTGTGTTCTTCTACAACTAACTGTGTACTTCTACAACTAACTTTGTGTTCTTCTACAACTAACTGTGTTCTTCTACAACTAACTGTGTACTTCTTCAACTAACTTTGTGTACTTCTACAACTAACTGTGTACTTCTACAACTAACTGTGTACTTCTACAACTAACTGTGTACTTCTACAACTAACTTTGTGTTCTTCTACAACTAACTTTGTGTTCTTCTACAACTAACTTTGTGTTCTTCTACAACTAACTTTGTGTTCTTTTACAACTAACTGTATTCTTCTACAACTAACTTTGTGTTCTTCTACAACTAACTGTGTACTTCTACAACTAACTTTGTGTACTTCTAACTTTGTGTACTTCTTCAACTAACTGTGTTCTTCTACAACTAACTTTGTATTTCCCCTCAACTAGCTTTGTATTTGCCCTCAACTAACTTTGTATTCCCCTCAACTAACTTTGTATTCCCCTCAACTAACTTTGTATTTGCCCTCAACTAACTTTGTATTTCCCCTCAACTAGCTTTGTATTTGCAATCAACTAACTTTGTACTTGTCCTCAACTAACTTTGTATTTGCCCTCAACTAACTTTGTATTTGCCCTCAACTAACTTTGTATTTGCCCTCAACTAACTTTGTATTTGCCCTCAACTAACTTTGTATTTGCCCTCAACTAACTTTGTATTTGCCCTCAACTAACTTTGTATTTGCCCTCAACTAACTTTGTATTTGCCCTCAACTAACTTTGTATTTGCCCTCAACTAACTTTGTATTTGCCCTCAACTAACTTTGTATTTGCCCTCAACTAACTTTGTATTTGCCCTCAACTAACTTTGTATTTGCCCTCAACTAACTTTGTACTTGTATTTTCCCTTTAACCAGCATTCCCCCACCTTATAGCTCTATCGTCATATTGACCAGACTCTACACCCTCTACCCCCATCTCCCCCTCCCAACTGTGATTCCCTACATAAATAATATAATTTGTAAATGATATTTGCTAAAACTCGATGACCAAGTTCAAGGACGACATTTTTCATTGCATTTATTGTGAATATCGATCGACCTAGCTAGTATGATTGTTACATTTCCCCCATTCTTATTTATTATTAACTAACTTGACGGTTTATGTAACATGAACACCGTGTCTAGCACGTCAACATAGACTAGAAATTATCTGTTACTATAGAGACAAGTCGATTGTATAGCTAGAGCAGAGAAATCCTTGAGCTGGTGAAACCTATTAGCAGCAGTTACTGGCACTATAGTAATGGTGGCAGAGATTGTCAGAGTAGCACACGAAATGTCATCATGGAAATCTTTAGAAAATGCGTAAATAGTAACACTGCGACCTACAAGGCATGTCGTACGAGACCACTGAGGTAGGGACCTAGGGAATCTACCATAGTAAATTAAAAAACGTCTCAGAAATCGGATGTGCTAGGCTACTTGTAGGCGCATACCTGGCATACCAGGGTCTTAGGCTCGAATCACATACAAATCACAAAGATGGGTTTAACAAGTGGTCGATATGGAGCATTCGAAGAAGAAGAAGAAATAATTAAATAAAGTTTTAGTGTACACACAATACCATAATAGTGTACACACAATATCATAATAGTGTACACACAATACCATAATAGTGTACACACATACACTATAATAGTGTACACACAATACCATAATAGTGTACACACAATATCATAATAGTGTACACACAATACCATAATAGTGTACACACAATATCATAATAGTGTACACACAATACCATAATAGTGTACACACAATACCATAATAGTGTACACACAATATCATAATAGTGTACACACAATATCATAATAGTGTACACACAATATCATAATAGTGTACACACATTACCATAATAGTGTACACACAATACCATAATAGTGTACACACAATATCATAATAGTGTACACACAATATCATAATAGTGTACACACAATATCATAATAGTGTACACACATTACCATAATAGTGTACACACAATACCATAATAGTGTACACACAATATCATAATAGTGTACACACAATATCATAATAGTGTACACACAATATCATAATAGTGTACACACAATACCATAATAGTGTACACAAATACCAATAGTGTACACACAATACCATAATAGTGTACACACAATACCCTAATAGTGTACACACAATACCATAATAGTGTACACACAATACATAATATGTACACACAATATCATAATAGTGTACACACAATATCATAATAGTGTACACACAATACCATAATAGTGTACACACAATATCATAATAGTGTACACACAATACCATAATAGTGTACACACAATACCATAATAGTGTACACACAATATCATAATAGTGTACACACAATATCATAATAGTGTACACACAATACCATAATAGTGTACACACAATACCATAATAGTGTACACACAATATCATAATAGTGTACACACAATATCATAATAGTGTACACACAATATCATAATAGTGTACACACAATACCATAATAGTGTACACACAATACCATAATAGTATACACACAATATCATAATAGTGTACACACAATATCATAATAGTGTACACACAATATCATAATAGTGTACACATATACTATAATAGTGTACACACAATACCATAATAGTGTACACACAATATCATAATAGTGTACACACAATATCATAATAGTGTACACACAATATCATAATAGTGTACACACATTACCATAATAGTGTACACACAATACCATAATAGTGTACACACAATATCATAATAGTGTACACACAATATCATAATAGTGTACACACAATATCATAATAGTGTACACACAATACCATAATAGTGTACACACAATACCATAATAGTGTACACACAATACCATAATAGTGTACACACAATACCATAATAGTGTACACACAATATCATAATAGTGTACAAAAATATCATAATAGTGTACACACAATATCATAATAGTGTACACAATACTAAATAGTGTACACACAATACCATAATAGTGTACACACAATACCATAATAGTGTACACACAATACCATAATAGTGTACACACAATACCATAATAGTGTACACACAATATCAAAAGTGTACACACAATACCATAATAGTGTACACAATACCATAATAGTGTACACACAATACCATAATAGTGTACACACAATATCATAATAGTGTACACACAATATCATAATAGTGTACACACAATACCATAATAGTGTACACACAATATCATAATAGTGTACACACAATACCATAATAGTGTACACACAATACCATAATAGTGTACACACAATATCATAATAGTGTACACACAATATCATAATAGTGTACACACATTACCATAATAGTGTACACACAATACCATAATAGTGTACACACAATATCATAATAGTGTACACACAATATCATAATAGTGTACACACAATACCATAATAGTGTACACACAATACCATAATAGTGTACACACAATACCATAATAGTGTACACACAATATCATAATAGTGTACACACAATATCATAATAGTGTACACACAATACCATAATAGTGTACACACAATACCATAATAGTGTACACACAATATCATAATAGTGTACACACAATATCATAATAGTGTACACACAATATCATAATAGTGTACACACAATAACATAATAGTGTACACACAATACCATAATAGTGTACACACAATATCATAATAGTGTACACACAATATCATAATAGTGTACACACAATATCATAATAGTGTACACACAATACCATAATAGTGTACACACAATACCATAATAGTGTACACACAATACCATAATAGTGTACACACAATACCATAATAGTGTACACACAATACCTACAATAGTGTACACACAATACCATAATAGTGTACACACAATATCATAATAGTGTACACACAATATCATAATAGTGTACACACAATACCATAATAGTGTACACACAATATCATAATAGTGTACACACAATACACAATAGTGTACACACAATATCATAATAGTGTACACAATATCATAATAGTGTACACACAATACATAATAGTGTACACACAATACCATAATAGTGTAACACAATATCATAATAGTGTACACAATATCAAATAGTGTACACACAATATCATAATAGTGTACACACAATACCATAATAGTGTACACACAATACCATAATAGTGTACACACAATACCATAATAGTGTACACACAAACATAATAGTGTACACACATATCATAATAGTGTACACACAATACCATAATAGTGTACACACAATACCATAATAGTGTACACACAATATCATAATAGTGTACACACAATATCATAATAGTGTACACACAATATCATAATAGTGTACACACAATACCATAATAGTGTACACACAATACCATAATAGTGTACACACAATACCATAATAGTGTACACACAATATCATAATAGTGTACACACAATATCATAATAGTGTACACACAATATCATAATAGTGTACACACAATACCATAATAGTGTACACACAATACCATAATAGTGTACACACAATATCATAATAGTGTACACACAATATCATAATAGTGTACACACAATATCATAATAGTCTACACACAATATCATAATAGTGTACACACAATACCATAATAGTGTACACACAATACCATAATAGTGTACACACAATACCATAATAGTGTACACACAATACCATAATAGTGTACACACAATACCATAATAGTGTACACACAATACCATAATAGTGTACACACAATACCATAATAGTGTACACACAATACCATAATAGTGTACACACAATACCATAATAGTGTACACACAATATCATAATAGTGTACACACAATATCATAATAGTGTACACACAATATCATAATAGTGTACACACAATACCATAATAGTGTACACACAATACCATAATAGTGTACACACAATACCATAATAGTGTACACAAATACATAATAGTGTACACACAATACCATAATAGTGTACACACAATATCATAATAGTGTACACACATACATAATAGTGTGCACACAATCATAATAGTGTACACACAATATCATAATAGTGTACACACAATACCATAATAGTGTACACACAATATCATAATAGTGTACACACATATCATAATAGTGTACACACAATACCATAATAGTGTACACACAATATCATAATAGTGTACACACAATACCATAATAGTGTACACACAATACCATAATAGTGTACACACAATATCATAATAGTGTACACACACATACAAAAGTGTACACACAATATCATCAATAGTGTACACATAATACCATAATAGTGTACACACAATACATAATAGTGTACACACAATATCATAATAGTGTACACACAATATCATAATAGTGTACACACATATCATAATAGTGTACACACAATACATAATAGTGTACACACAATACCATAATAGTGTACACACAATACCATAATAGTGTACACACAATATCATAATAGTGTACACAATACATAATAGTGTACACACAATACCATAATAGTGTACACACAATACCATAATAGTGTACACACAATATCATAATAGTGTACACACAATATCATAATAGTGTACACACATATCATAATAGTGTACACACAATACATAATAGTGTACACAATATCATAATAGTGTACACACAATATCATAATAGTGTACACAAATATCATAATAGTGTACACACAATATCATAATAGTGTACACACAATATCATAATAGTGTACACACAATACCATAATAGTGTACACACAATACCATAATAGTGTACACACAATATCATAATAGTGTACACACAATATCATAATAGTGTACACACAATATCATAATAGTGTACACAAATACATAATAGTGTAACACAATATCATAATAGTGTACACACAATATCATAATAGTGTACACACAATATCATAATAGTGTACACACAATACCATAATAGTGTACACACAATACCATAATAGTGTACACACAATATCATAATAGTGTACACACAAAATCATAATAGTGTACACACAATATCATAATAGTGTACACACAATACCATAATAGTGTACACACAATACCATAATAGTGTACACACAATACCATAATAGTGTACACACAATATCATAATAGTGTACACACAATATCATAATAGTGTACACACAATACCATAATAGTGTACACACATAATTACACATAATAGTGTACACACAATATCATAATAGTGTACACACATACATAATAGTGTACACAATACAATACAATACCATAATAGTGTACACACATACATAATATTACACAATCATAATAGTGTACACACAATACTATAATAGTGTACACACAATATCATAATAGTGTACACACAATATCATAATAGTGTACACACAATATCATAATAGTGTACACACAATATCATAATAGTGTACACACAATACCATAATAGTGTACACACAAAACCATAATAGTGTACACACAATACCATAAAAGTGTCACACAATACATAATATGTACACACAATACCATAATAGTGTACACACATAATAGTGTCACACAATACCATAAGTGTACACACAATACACATAATAGTGTACAACATCAATACACATAATAGTGTACACACAATACATAATAGTGTACACACAATATCATAATAGTGTACACACAATATCATAATAGTGTACACACAATATCATAATAGGGACACACACAATACCATAATAGTGTACACACAATATCATAATAGTGTACACACAATATCATAATAGTGTCACACAATACATAATAGTGTACACACAATACATAATAGTTACACACAATATCATAATAGTGTACACACATACCATAATAGTGTCACACAATACATAATAGTGTACACACAATACATAATAGTGTACACACAATATCATAATAGTGTACACACAATACCATAATAGTGTACACACAATACCATAATAGTGTACACACAATATCATAATAGTGTACACACAATATCATAATAGTGTACACACAATATCATAATAGTGTACACATAATACATAATAGTGTACACACAATACCATAATAGTGTACACACAAAACATAATAGTGTACACATACATAATAGTGTACACACATACATAATAGTGTACACACAATATATAATAGTGTACACAAATCATAATAGTGTACACACAATACATAATAGTGTACACACAATATCATAATAGTGTACACACAATACCATAATAGTGTACACACAATATCATAATAGTGTACACAATAATAATATACAACAATATCATAATAGTGTACACATAATATCATAATAGTGTACACACATATAATAGTGTACACACAATACCATAATAGTGTACACACAATATCATAATAGTGTACACACAATATCATAATAGTGTACACACAATACCATAATAGTGTACACACAATATACATCAGTGTCACACAATACATAATAGTGTACACACAATATCATAATAGTGATACAAAAATATCATAATAGTATACACACACATCATAATAGTGTACACACAATACATATAGTGTAACACAATACCATAATAGTGTACACACAATACCATAATAGTATACACACAATATCATAATAGTGTACACACAATATCATAATAGTTGATATTAAACTACTATTTGAAATACACAAGGCTAGGTATATGCGTGATGTTTGAACATGTCCATTTTCTTGTAGTTAACTCTTCGAAAAGAACCTCCTGTTTTTCATCAATTTACAACACAATGCATCTACCAATTCTTGAAGAAATAAATATTGCTATAGCCGCTCACAGTTGCAGTATAATTTCTGGTTTCTGTATAGACTTTTCTTCGATAGACAATCAAAATGTTTGATTAAATTAAATAAAAATTTACTTGACAATTTTAGTGTAAGACATTTGCTAGTTTAAGTTCGTGAATTGAGAAATACTTTGCAGGTGACGCATTCTGGAGATGGGCAAGCTACATGTGAATACCAGTGCAAGATGACAAGCACATGTGAATACCAGTCAAGATGGACCAAGCTACATGTGAATACCCAGTGCAAGATGAACGAGCTATGTGAATACCCATGCAAGATGGACGACTACAGTGAATACCCAGTGCAATGAAGACAATCTTTTGTCTTCAGACTCTTTTTTATGAATGCTGGTTTTTTTTCTTTTTAGAAAGGATTTGAAGGCTAGACAACCTCATACATATAATAATGTTCATTTTCATTTAATTTAATGAACAATTAATAACAATTTTATTTCAATATAAAACTTGAATATCGATCAAATATGGCTTCAGGAACCAGTATGCTAATATTTGTTTGTTTTTTTCGATCCAGAAGCACTTGAGTTTTCAACTCTTCGGCTCAGTGTCATTGACATTGTAACCCTTCGGTTCGGTGCCACGAACACCGTAAATCTGGAGAACCTGTGGTTTTTTCTGCCAGCCAACGGAATTGAACCGCACTCACAGAAGTCTTGTCACACGTCGCCCAACGCTCTACGAACACGCTGGGCAGGCGGGTTATTGTAATATAAGTAGACATACCATTCTTCATAAGTGTCTAAGTATGTGGTCATTGCCGGATGTCCATGGCGATGTCCAATTGATTTTTCAGGTTAAGATGGCGGCAACTCAAAAACTTATCATCTGCACAATAACTATCTATAAACCACTATAATTCTCTCAACAACTGCTTCTACAACTATTTTTACAACTATCTCATCTCTGCAACTAATTTTCAAACTATCCCCAGAACCAGGGCCGTGCGGTATATTTTCTCAGTATGGTGCAAGTTTTCGAAATGCCGCTCCTTAAATGTGTTTTTCTTTAAAATAACCTTCAATTGTGATTTTAATTTCGCTGCTTATGCCCCCTTACACGGCACTGCCCTGCCCAGAACTTCCTGTCTCTGGCTGGAACTGTCTCTGCAACTAGTTCTACAACTATCTTTACAACTGTTTGTGCAACAACAAGATCTACAACTATCTCTACAACTATCTCTACAAATATCTCTACAACTATCTCTATGTTTATACAACAACTAGATCTACAACAACTATTTATATGTTTGTGCAACAAATACCTCTACAACTATCTCCACAACTATCTCCACAACTATCTCTACAACTATCTCTACAACTATCTCTACAACTATCTCTACAACTATCTCTACAACTATCACAACTATCTCTACAACTATCTCTACAACTACATCTACAACTATCTCCACAACTATTTCCATAACTATTTCCAACTATCTCACAACTATCTCTACAACTATCTCCACAACTAATTCCACAACTACCTCTACAACTATCTCTACAACTATCTCTACAACTATCTCTACAACTATTTCCACAACTATCTCCACAACTATCTCTACAACTATCTCTACAACTATCTCTACAACTATCTCTACAACTATCTCTACAACTATCTCTACTACTATCTCTACAACTATTTCCACAACTATTTCCACAACTATCTCCACAACTATCTCCACAACTATTTCCACAACTATCTCTACAACTATCTCTACAACTATCTCTACAACTATCTCTACAACTATCTCACAACTATCTCCACAACTATCTCCACAACTATCTCCACAACTATCTCTACAACTATCTCTACAACTATCTCTACAACTATCTCTACTACTATCTCTACAACTATTTCCACAACTATTTCCAACTATCTCACAACTATCTCCACAACTATTTCACAACTATCTCTACAACTATCTCTACAACTATCTCTACAACTATCTCTACAACTATCTCCACAACTATTTCACAACTATCTCCACAACTATCTCCACAACTATCTCTACAACAACTATTTCTATGTTTGTGCAACAAATACCTCTACAACAACCTCTACAAATACCTCTACAACTTGCACATTAACAAGAAGCATTGTCTGTTAATGTATATTTCTATTGCATTCTTATTCACATCCTGTCTTGTTTTGTTCCGTCTAGAGCAGTGTTTCCCAACCTTTTTTGTGCCATGCCCCACCAAAGCCTTTCAAAATCTGATGCCCCCCTCCTTCCTATGTAACATATACAAAAATTGATTTTCTAAAAATTGAATTGTTCACTGAAGAAACTTAAATGATAGGTTTTAGGAAGAAATCACTAGAAATTCTTGAGGAAAAACAGTAAGTAAATTTTCAAAATTTATAATGGAGAACAGAAATTCAAGTACGATATCATTTTAATGATATATTTTCTATATTATTTTAGACAAAAACAGAAAACCACGACACTGGGTAGCAACCCGGTAGCAGTGTGACGACAAAAGAAGAAGAAAGAAGTGACTATTTATTACTTACACTTAGTGAGATCCTTGCGATTGATAGATGCTGCAAAGAGATTTTACGTTATGTTCCAATGCTTCAGTCTCAAGTCTCTCATTGTGTTATATTCAACCAATTTCTTTTTTAGCAGCAAATCAGTTATTACAATAAATCCACATTCAGTTAAATAGGAAGATAGAAATGGTAATAAGTTTTCTTTGCACATTTGTTGAATTGATATATTTGATTTCTTTTTCCCTCACAAAGCCATGCCGTCACCCCTTTTTATATTAAAGGGGTTTTTAACTGACTCATCATTTTGCATATCTGCAGTTCTTCTTGAACTGCATATTTGAAATAGACAAATCCACTAACATTGACTGCAATCAATTTGTTCAAATCAGAAAATTTTTCTTTTAAATCAGCCGATAGAATTTTCAGATGATCGACAATAACAAGTATCAGTATAGCGGTATCAGTCACTTCAAATTTCTGGAGCCAATGAAACTCTTCAAAATGTTTGTTGCAAATATATTTCTGACATAGTTCAATAAAGGTAATAAAACCAAATATCTTAGCTTTTGCATCTACAAGAGTTTATTTGTTTCTTAAGTTGGTTATTTAATATATTTATTTTTTCAAAGATATCGGCTAGATAACTCACAAATGCTTTACCATCGACCGTTAACAGATACTTCATTTCAGGTTTGTCGCTTAAAAATCACTAAGAGTATCAAATCGCTAAAAAAGTATCAAATAGTTCCATAAATATTGTCAACAGTTCCCTTTCAAGAGCCATCTTTCTCAGTGTGAAGTAAAGTCTCCCTGGTCTACATTTTGTTCTTCACAAAAAAGCATGAAGAGACGCCACATTTGGGATTACTTTTTAAAAACATTTATACACTTTATAATAAATTTAGTACTTATTTAGAACAGGCGAAATATGTTTAGCTATCAAATTTTCCCTGTTAATAACACAATGCCCCAAAAAACATTTCTGGATTCTCATCTTTCAGCAATTAAGCAGCCAATTTTTTGCCTATCATATTATTAGTACCATCTGGGGTAAGATGTTATATTTTTCATTAGTATTTATGACATATAAGTAATGTTTTAGCTTATTATATATATCGTTGGAGGTGGTGGTGCTTTCTAATGATTTACAGAACAATATTTCTTCACAAAATCCATTATCAATACATCTTGCGTAAGTTATCAATACTACTTATCAACACTGTCTATCAAAGTTGATTCATCCATTTGCACTGATAATTTTCTTGTTTCAGCTTTTTTAACAGGTTGTATTTCAATATTCTCACCGATTTCGTCTATTCTATTGCTATAGTCTGTCCATTAATTCGTGAGCACGTTTGAAATTGATTTTCTGAAAACTACCTGTTGGATCTCCGTATTTTTTGCAAGCAGCCTTGGGAATATCCATGACGCTAGAAAATATTTTTGTCCAAGAAAATTTGATGTGGTTTGAAATATTTCTTTCAGGTTATATTAAAATCAACCCACCGGATTGTATAAAGTAACAGATCTACGTAACAGAGCGTTGTTCTAAAATACATTATGGTAACATTGAAATATCGTGAGTAAACAACAATTTCAGAAACCGACCTAACCAGTCGACTTTGGGGAAAGCATATGACGTTATAATTGGGATACCGGTAAGTTATAAGGCGTATCTCGCTATTTGTATAACTATTGTATCATATTTGTTGGCTTATCAAAACTGACATTGATATTTTAATTCATAATGAGTCTGAAGTGACATTTTTAAAATGCAGAAGGTTACAGTTTTACTATACCAACACTTCCGTAGGAATCTAAGAGAGGCATCTATATTGCGATATTCATAACCCTGAGAAACGAACGAAACTGGCGCTTGGTCTGAATAGAGAATCCTTTTCCCCATGGATTAAACAGGACACAAAGTGCACTAATGTCAAGCAAGGAAGGAAAAGAACAATTGACGACTTTGAAATAGATGTCATAAGACGGGAGCTCTTGAAAATGTTTGCGACAAATCAAATTGTTACTCTCAGGAAACTGAAATTAAAACTGCAATCAGATTGCAGCATGACATTTCTAAAAGTACTCTATGAAAAATTAAGAGCCGCCGGCTTCACCTTCAGAAAACTATAGGCGGCAGGAATATTATTTGTGAAAAGCCACATTTAATTGCTGTCCGAAGTAAATACCTGAGGCAGATCCGTGAGCGGCGGAGGCAAGGCTATGATATTGTATATTTGGACGAATCCTGGGTCAATGCTCACCACACCAATGCTAAAGAATGGCAATCAGTAGACGGTGAACAGAAAAGAAAATACCAAGCAGCAAAGGCCAGCGTATTATACTAACACATGTAGAAGTAGTGAAGAAGGTCTTGTCCATGACGCTGGACTTATTTTCCAATCAAAAAGTACTGACGGTAGGGACTACCACACAGAAATGAATGGACATATTTTCAGGCACGGGATGGAGAAAGATCTACTTCCAATTCTAAACAGACCATCATGTTTGGTAATGGATAATGCATCCTATCACAACGCAGTATCAGCGGAAGACAAAGTACCAACTGCATCAAATACAAAAGATCAAATTAGGACTTTTTAAGAAAATGTCAGCTTCGATGATACATATTTGAAACCCGAGTTGTTGCACCTGGTGAGGATGACAAATAAGACAAAGGTGTTTCATATTGACAAAATCATTGCGGAATACGCACATGTCTTTGCGACATGTCATGCTCACTTCAATCCGATAGAGCTTGTCTGGGCCAAAGTAAAGGGCAGTTGCCGAACAGAACAGGACGTTTAAAATGTGTGATGTTGAAGTTCTGACACGTGAGTCCTTCTCAATGATAGACATGCAGTTCCGGAAGAAGTGTGTTGAACATGTGCTCCGAGAGGAAGACGAGTACGGCACCGAGATGGATTACAATTTGTCCAGCCAGTAACAATTATCAACCTCATGGAATCGTCAGATTCGGGATGATACAAATCATATTTTTATTACAGACTGAGAAATAGCAACGTATACATTTCCATATCCAAATGCGTCTACCATCATACAATTTGTTGTGAAGTTAAGACGCCCTGGGGTCTAATGGTGACCAAGGAGGACTAACTGTTGCATATTGTATCCAAGTTCACGATTGCACATAAAGGTCAACACACTTAATTACTTGACCTATCAAGTTAATATGGAGATACACCATGAATAGAATTGACATGGACAAATTCTAGGATACTGTAAAATCTAAAATTTGAGCCCCCGTATTTGCAATTGTCATAAAAGATTAAAGGAATTCGCCGATGTGCAAAATCCGTAGCATCTATGGATTACTGGTTAGCTTTATTTAGGTCATGGATATTCTAAGGCTGCATGCAAAAATCACTGAGATCCAACAGGTAGTTTTCGAGAAAATCAATTTCAAACGTGCTCACGAATTAATGGACAGACTATAACAGTATTGTTACTGAGTGGCATAGCTTTCACCTCTTGGTCATCTTTTTCCAGAACCGTTTTAAGAAATGATGATATTGATGGTTTGATTAAATTCTCTCCTATAGCATGATTTTTCCCACATTTAGCAATGAGTAAGGAAATTTGATAACTTGCCTTAAGAGTACGATTGACAGTTGCAGTATGAGCAGTAACAGGGACTTTAATGTTGCTCTTTTTTAAAATTTGTCTTTAAAGTTTGAAAGTAATTCAAATCTGACATAATATGAGCACTATGTTTCGCCTTCAAATGCTTTTCAAGACAACGCCCCGTTTCATTGATTCGTTGATAAACATTGCTGGCGAAAAAAGATTTTAATGTGGAATACATTAATATAGTAATATTTCACATCAGGTGATATATGTTTGAGCAAATTCGATTATTATAGAATGACTATTTGAAGAAAAAAAAAAATCATTAACAATATTTATACCCACATTTATTGGGCAAATCTGCCTTCTGGAAAAGTTTGTGGTGTTCTCTTTTCCCAAATTTAAACCCGATAAATTCGAACCTCCAATAGTTATATCTTCTACATGAAGCTCTTCGTTTCTTTTCTTTCTTTTTCTCGTATAATCTGGCCTAACAGTCCCTTCTTTAGTTGTTCTGTGTCTAGTTCTCTATTTTATTCTAGTTACCTCCAAGCTGTTCTGTGTTCCGCCCCTCTATCTGCTCTATTATCCCATCTTCTTAAAGTCCATCGTGATATATATTGGGTGAATATTCTATTACTTTACTATTCCAAAACTTTGTTTTCAGGACTGCGATTTCACATCTGTTACTTCCTTTTAAAAGACTCATCTTTCTTTGACTATCGATATTCTTCTGTCATTGTCTAAAAATGTATGTTCCAACCATGCCTTCTACATCTGTCGCTAAACATGGAAAAAAAAGATCTCATGACATTCTACCATATATAAATGCTCCTTCGTTAACTATACAACTACAAAATGGTACTTAAGGGCACCTGTATAACCTAGCTGCACAGTGAGTATCCATTACTCTGGTAATCAGACAAATGGCCCATAACTTGTATTTGAGTCAAACCACCTTGATATTTCTTGGTTTCTTTTCCCATCGTACCTAACATTCCAAGCCAAATCAAACTTCAGACCTGCTTTCTATGGCGGAAATATGATATGTGTGGCTCTGTCTAATACTATTACATACTAAAGATTGCATTACATAAACTCATTTTGGACTTCTGACAAAGGTTGGCAAATGACGGACACATTACAGTTTTTTTATATGACTCGATTTTAACACAATAACACATGCTTTTCCTCTTTCAAAGCTTTGTTAAAGGAGGTAAAAATGTACCTAGATATAAGTACTTTCCATTCATTGAAGATTTTTTAAACTTCAGTAAAGTGATTGTGAAGCAACAGTCGTTTTTGTCAACAGACATCCAAAAGTCAGTATATCGGTTTTGCAACATCATAAACATTAGTTAAACTCAGAACGAGTCCATTGCCCCCCTAAACGATGAAAATCCCAGAGGATGTACGCCACGTTGAAACAGGGTCTAGAGCCTGTTTCCCAACGTGGCACACGCCCACAGGATGGCATTTTCATCGTTAAAGGCAATGGACTCGTTAATGTTCATGATGTTGCAAAACCGATATATCGGCTTTTGGATCTCCGTTGACAAAAATTAATGTTGCTTCACAATCCCGTTACTGAAGTTTAAAATAATATAAAAAGGAGGAGGAGGCATACGAATTTTCGAAAATCTTTGGTGGGCATGGCACAAAATGGTTAGGTAACACTGGCCTAGAGCATAGATTCCCAAACTTTTCAGTCCACCACCCACTTTGCACGACATAAACTTTGTAACGCCCACCGTCCACTTTGCACGACATAAACTTTGTAACGCCCACCGTCCACTTTGCACGACATAAACTTTGTAACGCCCACCGTCCACTTTGCACGACATAAATTTTGTAACGCCCACCGTCCACTTTGCACGACATAAACTTTGTAACGCCCCCTTCACATTATAACAGTTTGTCAACGCTCCCCACCCTCGAACATATTTAAATACTCTATTTTCTCTTTGACATAGAAAATTGATATATATTTCTGTAATACGTGGTCAGTTTTCAAATGATTATATTCATGAAATAGAAAATTGATGAAAAATTGGACAGTGTAAGACGGGCACAAGATGAATTAAAATGCAGAATTCAAATTTTAAATGATTATTCAATCTCAAAATCACGAAAATAATTAATGTTAAAATATTTATTATTAATTTCTTCTTTAATGAGCCACCAACCCTTAATCGCCTGAACACCCGCTAAATTCTTCTGAGTCCACTATCGGCTCCCCAGAACGTTTCAGTGCCCACTAGGGGGAGGTGTGGGATCTGTTCCGCCCACTTTGGGAAACGCTGGCCTAGAGAGAGGTCACTCAATACAACTTTCTACCGTCTATACTGTAGTATTAGCAATAAAAGTCTTCACGATGTCATATAAAATGCATCACATGACCCATAAGACATTAAAACTACAACATATTATTTATAACTTACATTTATAACTACTAAGCATCTGAATTTTAAAAAAACCCATCGATATGTATTTTATAGCAATACTCTCTCAATTCAATACTACATATTTTCTTCTTGTTTTTTGCTGACAATAAATAGAAAAATACATTATCCATGCAAGAAAATCATTTTAAAATGAATTGTTTCATCAATAATTGATATCAGATTTCAACCTGCCCTTATTTATACAAAAGAAATATCAGATTTACCTGCCCTCATTTATACTAGAGAAATATCAGATTTACCTACCCTCATTTATACTAGAGAAATATCAGATTTACCTGCCCTCATTTATACTAGAGAAATATCAGATTTACCTGCCCTCATTTATACTAGAGAAATATCAGATTTACCTGCCCTCATTTATACTTGAGAAATACCAGATTCACCTGCCTTTTATTTATACAAAAGAAATATCATATTTACCTGCTCTTATTTATACAAAAGAAATATCAGATTTACCTGCTCTTATTTATACAAAAGAAATATCAGATTTACCTGCTCTTATTTATACAAAAGAAATATCAGATTTACCTGCCCTTATTTATACAAAAGAAATATCAGATTTACCTGCTCTTATTTATACAAAAGAAATATCAGATTTACTGCCTCATTTATACTAGAGAAATATCAGATTTACCTACCCTCATTTATACTAGAGAAATATCAGATTTACCTGCCCTTATTTATACTAGAGAAATATCAGATTTACCTGCCCTTATTTATGCAAAAGAAATATCAGATTTACCTACCCTCATTTATACTAGAGAAATATCAGATTTACCTGTCCTTATTTATACTAGAGAAATATCAGATTTACCTGCCCTTATTTATACAAAAGAAATATCAGATTTAACTACCCTTATTTATACTAGAGAAATATCAGATTTACCTGTCCTTATTTATACAAAAGAAATATCAGATTTAACTACCCTTATTTATACTAGAGAAATATCAGATAACAACCTTCCCGTTCTTCAGACAATATTTCAATCATCTCTTAATCAAGCAGCATAATTATCAGATTACAGTCTGAACTAGATCGTACCAAAAAATGTATCATATTACAGTCGGCTTTCTTTCAGACGATAGAAATAGGAGATACAACTATAGTTTAAAATGGTGTTTGGCTACCAAAAGAAGGACAACAGAGGAGAGTACAGCATGATCCTGTTTCAGGTCAGATCATGTTCTAGATATCTTATTTGAATGATCAAGTAACTCTTTCCATACCATGAACGTTAACGAGTTCTAGTCGCAGTTATTTTAGAACATCAGATTTGCTAGCACACACATTTGTGTGTGTATGTTTACAACGTTTACAGTAGGTAACATATTCATTAATATATAGTATTCAATATACATTTATATGTGCGTGTGTGGGGGTGCGTGTGTGTGTGTGGTGTGCGTGTGTTGACGTGTGGGTGGGCGTGTGTGTGGGTGTGTCTTCTTACCTGTCAGCTCCCAACGAAGCACAGGTCTTCAACAAATCTCTTCCAATCGTTCCTCTCTCTTGCCAACCCTTCCAATTATTTCCACTTCCGGTCTATTCTTTTAATATCACTCTCTAGATCTCTTCTCCGTGTATTTCTAGGACTTCCCCTACTTTTCTTTTCTTGCGGGTTCCAAAACAGTGCCTGTCTTGCAAAGCTGACTTTCTCAGTGTGTGTCCTATCCATCACCAGCGTCTCTTCTTTAGCTCGCTTTCCACCGGTATCTACTTAGTTCTTCTCTGAGTTATACATATATACATATATACTTACATACACCCACACACATATATATATATACACACACACATTCAGGGCCGTGCGGTATATTTTCTTAGTATGATGCAAGTCTTCGAAATGCAGCCCCTTAAATGTGTTTTCTTTAAAATAACCTTCAATTGTGATTTTGATTTCTCTACTTATACCGCCCTCTAACTGTGCCGCCTGATGGCCGCCTCCCGTATCATAGCAACACGGCCCTACACACATTGATGTGGCAATAACGGAAGCTACGGCATGTAGTTACAGCCTCCATGTTCCACTGATCTTACTGCCTGTGTGCTTACGTAGTATGAAACCAATCGTTAATAATCTATGCGTCTGCGTGTGGTGCAGGTATAATAGCCACAGCTAAAGCTTCCTGTATTTTATTGTTGTTTTTGGGGAGGAGGATGTAGTCACGCTTGAATAATTAAACCCAAATTTTAAGCTAAATGCATCATATATTAGCACTAAAATTGTGTGTACAAATACAAGCCTCTCACGGCGTCATATTTGCATTGAGATACCGCTCTTTTAGTAATTTCATACTTTTTCAGCGCAGTCCGTGACGGTAATAAATTAACACAAGTCAGCCATTGTGTTTTCGATCGAATCGATGAAACAGCGTGAAACAATTGCTTCATAGAAATATGTCATTCATATATAAAACCGATTGTTCTACGTGTAACTGTAACATATTCTACAGATCTGGAAATTCTATGATTATATGTTAAGTGAAGTATTTGAACGAAATTTTTTCGATGGTCACTACCATTATTTGGAACCTTGAATTTCGCTTGGGTACTACCATAAACATCGTTACTGAAACTGCACATTAACTTCTTCTCATAAATTTTCATTACTATAAACATTTTCTCTCTTTCTAAGGCACTTTACGTCTGCACTTCGTCAACCTACCAGACTTACCATTTATCTGTGCTAAAGCCGGTTTGCTTTTGACGTCCATAAAATGCTGCAGTTTGCATCTTCTCGTGAATTATTTTCGTCATTTTACTTGTCAACATATCAGCAATGCTAAATACAAATTTTAATTTTCTTTTATATTTCAAACATATTTATGCCTTTCAGTTGACTTTTGTATCGAGTATAAACCATAATATTAAATATTCCACACTAGATCTAGCTGTCCAAAGTGAACCATTCGTCAGCGATAGACGGCAATAATGATTGGCCCGATCTTTACGTACATATTCAGATTTACTTGAGAAGTCTCATATTATTGTATTGTGATTTCAGAATTAAAATAACTAGTGAATCATTTCAGTATCCTTAATTGTTTTTTCTTAATTATAGGCATTTCATGTTTAAAAGTTGTGCCATTTAAATTGCACTCATTGCTTAGCTACAATGAAGCTTTGTGACAAAATATAGTCTAGTAGCAATTTCAAATGTAACTATTACAAGATCATCTACATTTTCTTTTTATGTAAACTTCTTCTGTGACTTTTAATTTGTTAGTGGTTGAACTAAATGTGATCATTTATATTTACTCAACATATATAAATGATTTACCAAATAAGTATCCAGCATGTTTGTATTGAGATGTCATACATACGTAAATATATAAAACTCACACTATTCAAAGAGTCACTCAGAACAGCACAACATATTGCAGATAAATCAAGAAATATATGAATACAAAAATTAACCTCTGATGCTAGAGTGAATAATTTACCAATATGCTTTTATTATTTTCTAAATTGTTTTGGTTGTGTGGAACATATAATGAGCACTAGATCAACAGTTTCAATAAATAATATTCATTATGATCTCCCCATGCAACTGGCTTCAACCTTGCAATAACATTAAATATATTTATTACTTTATTTTAAAAAAACTGGAGATAGAGGTTGTGTGAATAATTTACTCAGAAAGTGTTAAAGCTTGACCATCATTGCAAGACTAAGGTCAATGCATGGGGAAATTAGAAAGGATATTATTCAATGAAATTGTTGATCTAGTAGTCAATACATTTTTAAAACAATCAAGAAAGTTTTTGACAATAATGAAAACACACTGGTAAATCATTTACCTGTACTTCAACTATATAGAAATTAGGATTTATACAAAGATCTGATTTGCTGTAGCGTTGTGTTTACTGTACCTTTGATTAATCAATTTTACTCAAAGCTCAGGTCCTACACAAAACTTTCAATGACATAAATGTGCTTGTTCAATGTATGTTCATATAGAAGACATGATGCAGTATTTCATCACTAATTATCACATTTAGTTCAACCACTAACAAATTAAAAGTCACAGAAGAAGTTTACATAAAAATAAAATGTAGATGATCTTGCAATAGTTACATTTGAAATTGCTACTAGACTATATTTTGTCACAAAGCTTCATTGCAGCTAAGCAATGAGTGCAATTTAAATGGCACAACTTTTAAACATGAAATGCCTATAATTAAGAAAGACAATTAAAAGGATACTGAAATGATTCACTAGTTATTTTAATTCTGAAATCACAATACAATAATATGAGACTTCTCAAGTAAATCTGAATAGTGTACGATAAAGATCGGCCAATCATTATTGCCGTCTATCGCTGACGAATGGTTCACTTTGGACAGCTAGATCTAGTGTGGAATATTTAATATTACGGTTGATACTCGATACAAAAGTCAACTGAAAGGCATAAATAATGTTTGAAATATAAAAGAAAATTAAAAATTTGTATTTAGCATTGCTGGATATCGTTGACACAAGTAAAATGACGAAAATAATTCACGAGAAGATCGCAAACTGCAGCGGTTGTTATGGACGTCAAAAGCAAACCGGCTTCGTAGCACAGATAAATGGTAAGTCTGGTAGGTTATTGACGAGGTGCAGACGTAAAGTTGCCCTTAGAAGAGAGAAAAATGTTTATAGTAATGAAAATTTATGAGTAAAGAGAAGTTAATAATGCAGTTTCACGTAAATACGATGTTTATGGTTAGTACCCAAGCGAAATTTTCAAGGTTCCAAAATAATGGTAGTGACCATCGAAAAATTTTTCGTTCAAAATAGCTTCTACTTAACATATAATCATAGAATTTTCCAGATCTGTAGAATATGTTACAGTTACACGTAGAACAATCGGTTTTACTATATGAATGACACATATTTCATATGAAGCAATTGTTTACACGCTGTTTCATCGATTCGATCGAAAACACAATGGCTGACTTGTGTTCCGTCGCGGACTGCGTTGAAAAAAGTAGTGCAAATTACTAAAAGAGCGGTGTTGGTTCGCCGTGCTCTACACATTGTGTGTACAAATACCAGCCTCTACACATTGTGTGTTCAAATATTAATCTCTACACATTGTGTGTATAAATACCAATCTCTACACATTGTGTGTACAAATACCAGTCTCTACACACTGGATGTACAAATACCAACCGCGTTGGGCGACAAGCTGCCTGTGAATGCGGGTTCATTCCTGGGCTGGCAGAAAAGCCACATGTTCTCCAGATTAGATGTTCGTGGCACCGAACTGAATGAATTACGATGTCCATGGACTGAGCCGAAGAGCTGAAAACTCAAGCACTTCTGGATCAGGAAAAAAAATACAACACTTTATTCTAGTAAGTGCTCAACAACTTGATATCAATCTGTATTTTTTTCGATCCGAAGCATTTGAGCTTTCAGCTCTTCGGCCGTGTCATGGACATCGTAACCCTTCGGTTCGGTGCCACGAACACATCAATCTAGGAACCTGTGGCTTTTCTGCCAGCCGCGAATTGAACCCGCACTACAGAGGCTAGTCACCGGCAGTCCAACGCGCTACGAACACGCTGGGAAGGCGGGCATATCAGTCTGTATACAGCACTTTATTCTACAGGGTGTTCAACTTAAAAGCAGCCCCAGTGATAAATATAAATTTGTCAGGCACACATTGCATCTTGTCTATTTACTATTTAAACCGGTTCTGACTAGCTTGTCCTACGTCACATTTGTTCATCGCCCTTCCTGCACTACAATTACACACCATCACACAACCTTGACCTATACTACGTCATAACTGAACCTTCTCATTTCCATACGTATATACCAGATTAGCTTCATTCCGAGGCTGCTTTTAAGTTGAACACCCTGTAGTAGGTGCTAAACACCTTGTTGGTCTTGTGCCAGCTCTGACGGTTTCTCATATGATCAATTAGATATGATACCGCACTATAAGTATAATGAACAGATGTGGTACGTTGAAGCGTAGTTATGTTCGTGAAATATTATCAGCAATCCATCTGCACTATTGTACAATATCTGTGAACCACAGTTGGAAGAACTGTACTGTACGGCACTGAGGGCAGGGATACAAATGACACTGTATTCAATGTGCTTTAAGCAAATGTTATACATAAAGTGACTCGGGGCGTGATGATCGATTTGTCTTGAGTTGTTGTTACATGTCTAGAGCTACAGAAACTTGTATCGTTACCAGTTGGTAATTAGTGGTGGGGAATGAGCGCAGTGAGCTTTCCTTTGTTACAATATCTTGGAGCAGAGAATAGTCACTAAATCATATCGTACTAATAATAATAGTGCTTTTCTGCGTCCAGATTTATGTGAACAAAACCTACACAGACATTTCTGACACAAAATGCCATCCATCAACTTCTTGTTTTCTGTCTGTTAATAAAATCGTGTATTGCACAGACAGACAAACAAAGTTGGTATATCACAGACAGACAGACAGCCAATGTTAGTGTATCACATACATACATCTAATGTTGGTGTATTACATAGACAGACAACTAATGTTCACCAACGGTTGCAGTGGTTCTGTATGTAAACCACCATCTCATAAAACTGTTCAATATCATAGAACTGCAGTGGTTATTCTACAAAATGACAGTTTGTCTACCTGAGATCTGCTCAAGTTGACTGTCTAGTTGCTACTCAGATATATACCAGTCAATGTCCCATCGACTATAACAGTGGTTGACTCGTACAACGTTCTGAGATCTGCTCAAGTTGACTGTCTAGTTGCTACTCAGATATATACCAGTCAATGTCCCATCGACTATAACAGTGGTTGACTCGTACAACGTTCTGAGATCTGCTCAAGTTGACTGTCTAGTTGCTACTCAGATATATACCAGTCAATGTCCCATCGACTATAACAGTGGTTGACTCGTACAACGCCCACGTGTTGCCGGGGCTAGCACTGGGAGCAAAGAATAGTACCACTGCGACCTACGAGGCATGTTGTAAGAGTCGACTGAAGTAGGGGCCTAGGAAGCTACCTAGTAAATAAAAAGTGTCGTGGAAATCGGATGTGCTGGCCGACTTGTAAACGCATAACTGGCACAAGGTACAATCTCTCTTTGGCTCAGATCGCATACAAATCACAAAGAGTGGTTTAACCAGTGGTCGATATGGAGCGTTCAAAGGAGAAGAAGACTTGTTCAAAGTACCCCCCTCCCTCCCCTATAGAAAACTGCTCACTGCCTGGGAAACGAAGTGGCAATCTTAATGGACGACTGTCAGACTCAGGCCAGAAAAGCGGTAAACGTATCCATCAATACAAGCAATATTTGTTCTAAACGATTGTTGCTGTAATCCACTAAGATTAACTACTTTCTCAGAGATAATGGATCAGTGTCTAGGGTACTACTTAACTGCCATAGACTCCATCTTAATAGTTGCTTCACAGCCCATTTCATTGATTGCAAACCACGGCGAGACTTTAAGTCTCCTGTGTTAAGAACGAACGTTTTGGAGACAAATTCCCAGCGATAAGTAGCAAAAGAGGGATAACTCTAGTTACTTAAAGTTCCTAACACTAACAACAATATCATGCAGTTGCGTGTAAACAATATTATTTACATGTGTGTACAATGTACACGATACCTAGTCTTATTCTGTATGCAACATTCTGTTGTAGTCTGTGTGCAACATTCTGTTGTAGTATGTGTGCAATATTTTCTTCTAGTCTGTGTGCAACATAGTGTTCTAGTCTGTATGCAACATAGTGTTCTAGTCTGTATGCAACATATTGTTCTAGTCTGTATGCAAAATATTATTATAGTCTGTGTGCAAAATATTGTTCTAGTCTGTATGCAAAATATTGTTCTAGTCTGTGTACAACATTTTATTCTAATCTGTGTGTAACATATTGTTCTAGTCTGTATGCAACATATTATTCTAGTCTGTGTGTAACATATTGTTCTAGACTGTATGCAAAATATTGTTCTAGTCTGTGTGTAACATATTGTTCTAGTCTGTGTGTAACATATTGTTCTTGTCTGTGTGTAACATATTGTTCTAGTCTGTACATAACATATTGTTCTAGTCTGTGTACAACATTTTGTTCTAGTCTGTGTACAACATTTTGTTCTAGTCTGTGTGTAACATATTGTTCTAGTCTGTGTACAACATTTTGTTCTAGTCTGTGTGTAACATATTGTTCTAATCTGTGTACAACATATTGTTCTAGTCTGTACACAACATATTGCTCTAGTCTGTGTGTAACATATTGTTCTAGTCTGTGTACAACATTTTGTTCTAGTCTGTGTGTAACATATTGTTCTAATCTGTGTACAACATATTGTTCTAGTCTGTACATAACATATTGTTCTAGTCTGTGTACAACATTTTGTTCTAATCTGTGTACAACATATTGTTCTAGTCTGTGTAACATATTGTTCTAGTCTGTGTACAACATATTGTTCTAGTCTGTGTGTAACATATTGTTCTAGTCTGTGTACAACATATTGTTCTAGTCTGTGTACAACATAATGTTCTAGTCTGTGTACAACATATTGTTCTAATCTGTGTACAACATATTGTTCTAATCTGTGTACAACATATTGTTCTAGTCTGTACACAACATATTGTACAATGCCAACGAAAGGTTACAAGCAATACCAGTAAAGACGAGTCACGAACATCAGCTTGTACTTTTCTCTAATCTAGTTATGTCTCACAGCGTCAGGATAAGAAACGATTTATAGAACGGATTCTCTTCTGTGCGCTTAATAAAAAGTATTCTTTTGTTGCCTCTGTTATCTCTGATGTCCACCTTTTGCGTGGACAGCCTTTGCTTTGTATCCACTGTATCGGAGTAACATTTCTCTTTGAGGCGCACTGTCTGTTGATAATCTGCTTATGTGGCCAAACCATTTAATTTGTTGTTTCTTGATCAAGTTCAGTACTGATGTTGCACCCACTTTTTTTTAATAACTTCATTTCTAAACCATTCTCTTCTTGATACTCCCAGCATTCTGCGTAGACACTTCATCTCTGTTGTGAGTAGTTTTTTTCTATCGTTTGATGTCGACGCAACGTCCAGGTTTGGCACTGATTGCATAAGGTCAGTGTTAAACCTGGATGCGCGCTGACATCAAACGATATATTAAAACTAGACAGTACAGAGGCGACAACATCAGCATAAACATCAGAAAACCAATATTAGCATAAGAAAGAAAATCGGGACAGAACCTTTCTTGAATTACATTGACAAACATAGAAGGAAGTGGTTCGACCACTTAACAAGAATACAACCTAACTCCACTGTATACAGCCTTCTACAATAGTGTGGCTCGACCACTTGACAAGAATACAACCAAACTCTGCTGTATACAGTCTTCTACAACAGTGTGGCTCGACCACTTAACAAGAATACAACGGAACTCCACTGTACAAAGCCTTCTACAACAGTAGATCAGGGGAAAAGGCGAGAAGTAGACCACGAAAAAGATGGATAGATAGCGTAGCAGAATCCTGTCAACAAGAAAAAGATTATTTCACTCAAGCCACTAGAGAAAAGTAAGACAAAAACAGAAAACCGCGACACTGGGCAACAACCCGGTAACAATGTGACGAAAAAGAAGAAAAATAACATAAGCTTCCACGAAATAAAATCATGTATTTCTTTCTACTGAACTGTACATCAACAAATGTCCGCAATAAATATTATAAAGGTTGACTTGTAATATGCATTAGTCTTAAACAAAATGGAGCACAACTTATAATGACTGAGAAAATTACGTCGTCGAATGTGATCTCTTGTAAATGTATGAGTAACTTTCAAAGGAAATCAAGTCTGTCTACATCACAATGTCTTGCTATTTCTAACGTCTAGTATTAAACATCTATATCAAGAGTAGTAATAGAACACATCATCATGATATCACTTCACTAGATACATTCACATTTTGAGCAATCACATATCACTGATTCCTCACATAAAATTCACGATTAAATCATAACTGGTTTAACTAAATACTTCTACATATGGTATGATAATACTTCACTAAATACTTCTACATATGGTATGATAATACTTCACTAACTTCACTAAATACTTCTACATATGGTATGATAATACTTCACTAAATACTTCTACATATGGTATGATAATACTTCACTAAATACTAGTACATATGGTATGATAATACTTCACTTCACTAAATACTTCTACATATGGTATGATAATACTTCACTTCACTAAATACTTCTACATATGGTATGATAATACTTCACTAAATACTTCTACATATGGTATGATAATACTTCACTTCACTAAATACTTCTACATATGGTATGATCATACTTCACTAAATACTTCTACTTATGGTATGATAATACTTCACTAAATACTTCTACATATGGTATGATCATACTTCACTAAATACTTCTACATATGGTATGATAATACTTCACTAAATACTTCTACATATGGTATGATAATACTTCACTAAATACTTCTACATATGGTATGATAATACTTCACTAACGTCACTACATACTTTTACATATGGTATGATCATACTTCACTAAATACTTCTACATATGGTATGATCATACTTCACTTCACTAAATACTTCTACATATGGTATGAACATACTTCACTAAATACTTCTACATATGGTATAATAATACTTCACTAACTTCACTAAATACTTCTACTTATGGTATGATCACATTTCACTAACTTCACTAAATACTTCTACATATGGTATGATGATATTTCACTAACTTCACTAAATACTTCTACATATGGTATGATAATACTTCACTAACTTCACTAAATACTTCTACATATGGGTTGATAATACTTCACTAACTTCACTAAATACTTCTACATATGGTATGATCATACTTCACTTCACTAAATACTTCTACATATGGTATGATGATATTTCACTAACTTTACTAAATACTTCTACATATGGTATGATCATACTTCACTTCACTAAATACTTCTACATATGGTATGATAATACTTCACTAAATACTTCTACATATGGTATGATAATACTTCACTAAATACTTCTACATATGGTATGATAATACTTCACTAAATACTTCTACATATGGTATGATAATACTTCACTAAATACTTCTACATATGGTATGATCATACTTCACTTCACTAAATACTTCTACATATGGTATGATAATACTTCACTAAATACTTCTACATATGGTATGATATTACTTCCCTAACTTCACTAAATACTTCTACATATGGTATGATCATACTTCACTTCACTAAATACTTCTACATATGGTATGATAATACTTCACTAACTTCACTAAATACTTCTACATATGGTATAATAATACTTCACTAACTTCACTAAATACTTCTACATATGGTATGATGATATTTCACTAACTTCACTAAATACTTCTACATATGGTATGATAATACTTCACTAACTTCACTAAATACTTCTACATATGGTATGATAATACTTCACTAACTTCACTAAATACTTCTACTTATGGTATGATCATACTTCACTAACTTCACTAAATACTTCTTCATATGGTATGATCATATTTCACTTCACTAAATACTTCTACATATGGTATGATAATATTTCACTTCACTAAATACTTCTACTTATGGTATGATCACATTTCACTAACTTCACTAAATACTTCTACTTATGGTATGATCACATTTCACTAACTTCACCAAAGATAAATAATGAGACCATACATCACAGACAACACTGAGCACAAAACCACAATTAGTTAGACCACAACCGACTCCGTTAAATACATCCAAACATAATGGTATGACATATAAATGAATCCATTAAATACAACGTACATAGTAGTAAAACGACATTTCAATCTCTCTCTCTAATCTGTGATCTCTCTAGCGATTAGGGCAGGAAACGAATGTATATCATTCTTTTCTATTCTTGGCGTCCTCTGTATTGTGTTCTAGCTATGATTCATTTCTTTCAGTTCTTGGTCTACTGTTCTCCTCCTCATGATCATTTTGGGTCCTCCATGTTTTCGTTTATCCTCTGGTTTATCCATCTCATCGCAGTTTTCGTGACAGGGTTAGTCTCCATACGTGTCACATGTCCTATTTATCTCCAGCATCTCTTTAGGATGACTGTGGTCATATTCTCTTGATGACACTCTGCAATCAGTTCTTGGCTAGAGATAGCATTTGGTCAGAACACGCATAAGTAAAACTACATCTCAACGACATCACTAAATACATACGTACATAGTGGGAACACATCTCAATGACATCACTAAATACATACGTACATAGTGGGAACACATCTCAATGACATCACTAAATACATACGTACATAATGGGAACACATCTCACGTATAGCTCTAAAAACATCCATAGAAAATGAGTTTAATTATAAATCACACCACCACATACATTCACATATAGAAATATATCACATATTTGGTTCAAATAATTATATACAAACACTGTGAAACCATGTCTGACGCCACTAAGTACATTTAAACATAGTGACTGATATCTTAGTCCACTAAATACATCCACATATACTCAAATCACAAGCTTGACTATCTTCATTTGAGAAGACATCGCAACAATGATCTTGTTGACACTGGGCAAGCAGTTCTTGGTTAGAGATGGTATTTGGTCAGAACACGCGTAAGACTAAATAGTAAAATGACATCTCCACGACACCACTAAATACATACGTTTATAGTCAGACCACATATTAACGACACCACTAAATACATCCACATATACTCAAATCACAAGCACTGACTATCTTCATATAAGAAGATATCACAACAATAATCTTGGCCATTGAGATACGAGATTCTGAAATGATCTTGATAAGTGAAAAATGAGCCTCAGAAATGATCAAGCCATGGTCGTTCTCAGACAAAATTCAAACAGCAGCATAAAGATGAGAATTTACTAGAAAATTCATCCTCATCCGCATCCTCTTTTTGAGCCTCAGCCGCCAGTTCTGCAGGTGTTTTTTTTTTACGTCCAATTCTTCCCTCTGTCATGAGATCCGCTGCTTCCTCTTCTTGTCGTTCTTCTTTCTTCTTCAGGCCATACTGAAAAATGAAGGTTGAGCTTATTATAATGCTGTTACAAACACTCTTGTCTGTACACTGTAACAAATAATAGAATTGTTACATTTTAGCCCTCAAGTCACGCTAGCAAAATGTAAACATGCAATCCTGTTTGTAAACTTAATTAAACAATTACGTTATTACATTCTGACGTGACTCATGCTGTCACGCTAGCAAAATTTATCACACAATTTATTTGGGTATTTTCTGAAACATTCACGTGAGTAAATTTAATCAAACAATCATGCTATTATGAGTATAACGCCTTCTTATCTACTAATCAAACAATCATACTATTATGAGTATAACGCCTTCTTATCTACTAATCAAACAATCATGCTATTATGAGTTTAACGCCTTCTTATCTACTAATCAAACAATCATACTATTATGAGTTTAACGCCTTCTTATCTACTTCGAACTCGCCATATCGACAACACTCTTTTTTATTTCAATGTGAACCGAGCATAAGAGAGATTGTACGTTGCGCCAGTTATGCGCCTACAAGTAGACCAGCACATCCGATTTCTGCGACGCTTTTTATTTACTAGGGTAGCTTCCTAGGTCCCTACCATAGCCGCCTCTTACGACATGCCTGTTAGGTCGCAGTGTTACTATCTTCGCTCCTCTCGCAAGCCCTGGTAACACATGCGATAAGTATAACAAATGTTTACATTCATTTATTTCATCAAACTTCATCAAGTTTGTCAATTTTACAAAACAAATCACTTTAATAAACTTTATTGGGGAAAACAAGAATGTTGTTGATATTATATTTGATTCTTTCAACATTCTTTGCGTGATTTGAGTGCTTCTTTATAATAATCATCAGGTGCCGTGCCGGCTGGCGTAGGCTATCATGGATCTACACAAATATATGTCTTTGGTGCTTGCTATCAACTCAGATGTTGACGCTCTACCGTGCAATGAAGTCAGGCTATCCAAAATTTTCTCTCTCTGTCTTCGTCTGTCTTGTCTACCCTCGATTTTACCGGTTGTCACAATGTGTTCTAAACCTCCTTTTCTCATCACATGTCCGAAAAATGATGACTGCCTCTTTCTTATTTTGCTGACAGCTGTGGTATGTTCCTATTTTCTTGTGTGCTGATGACAAGATTTCTGAGGTGTTTATTCTTATTTTCTTATTTAATCACTTATTCTTCACACACGTCACACACGTCACACACGTCACACACGTATTTAGGCCATAACAAACAAACGGGTACTTGAGGGTGCTGAAATTACCACCATGAACGCTCTTCTGAAGCAGAGACGTCACCGGTGGCTGGGCCACATCTAGCGCATGACACATGATCGAATTCCCAAGAATTTTCTTTATGGACAGCTGATGTCAAGGGAAGAGATCAACTGGAAGACCATAAGTGCGATATAGGGGCATCTATCAGTAAGATTTTGACAAATGGTCTTAGGAAACAGTCGGCAAAGACAGATATACCGGGAGAAAGAAGTTTGGAGTGGCCTGTTGCATTTTGGGCACAGTCTGATCAAACAAGCAGAGGAAAACAGACTTAAGTTAGGGATACAATCTCATCTCGAGAGACTTGCCTCATCAGTTTGGTCTGAGAACTGTGACAAAGATTGTCACTCTCGCATCAGATTGTACATTCCCCAACAGAACTACCAAACACCTACTCAAGCAGAACAACTATTTCGTTCCTCGTGAAAGATATGAGACACAAATAGTAGCCACACAATAAACCAGGGAGCTTGTGAGATAGAATGTGTTTTAGAAATGAGTGATGGAAACAATGTGAAAAACAAAGAATACATACTTATATATCTGAAGGGGCTATCAATAGCCGAAGGAATGAATTCATTGCACCGGGTTTTACACAATATGACTCAGTCCTTCTCCGCAGAAATGTCAAGCTAAGAGTATTGCACAAAGCACGAACTCCGTATCTCCAGCAATAATGCTAGTGACCTCTATAAAAATGCACTCGGAACAGAACGAGCGGTCCGGATTCGAACCCACAACCTCCAGAATGCAAGGCGAGGGCTTTTAACCACTGAGCCCCCATATCATCATCAGGTGCCGTCTCCACATCCAAGGTTGGCTGCAACGAATCTCCAGTATCCTCTGTCTTTCGCCTTGGTGTTGCACACTGCCAGACTATAACCTGTCCATTTCTTAAAGTTTCCTCCCACTTATCTCTCGGTCTTCCTCTTGCTCTTCCCCCTCAACTTTCCCCTCTAGTAAATGTTTTATCATGGTGTCATGTTTTTTTATGTGCCCAAAATACTTTACTTGTCTGAATTTTATTTCTCTTAATAATTGTTTCTTCATGCCTAGTTTTCTTAAAACTTGTTTATTTGTCTGTTTTTCTGTCCATGAAACTCTGCTTATTCTTCTATATATCCACATCTCAAATGCATCAATTCTGTCTTCTAACTGCTTGTTCATTGTCCATGTTTCGAGCCATGTCCATGTTTCCGAGCCATACATTAATATAGGATATATATAGCATTTGATCATTCTCATTTTTAGCCTGTTTGTGATTTGTTTGGATGTCAGTAACTTTCTGATACTATTGAAATTATCTTTGGCCATTCCTATTCTCTTTTAATTTCTGTTATACATCTGCCATCATCTGTTATCTGACCATGATATAAGAAACTTTTTACTTGATGTAGTAATTCTCCATGTATTTTTATATTCATTTTAGGTTTTTTCCATTTCCTTGTTGATAATATATATATCGAGAGAGAGGGGGAGAGGGAGAGATAGAGAAATGGGGAGGAAGGGTAAGGGTTAAGAAGGAGGGGGCGAGAGGTGACACTGTGCTAGCGGGGACTCTTTTGTGATAATACCGATCGTTCTAATTGATCGCGGTCGATGTGTACATGCGCACCAGCGGACACCAGACGTTAATAGCACTCGGGGTGTGCGACGATCGAAGCCTTGGTTGGGGAATATGCCTAGATTGTATTACAATAACCTGACGAGTGGCACGCGCTAGACAAGACCACAACCAGGCAATGTGATCGCCAAATAATCTCCCCAAGTTTTAACGCACACCAAAGTTGCTGGCTTCAATCGAAATCCTCTCTCAAGCCATGATACATTCTAACTACACACAGTGGCGACGTGTAGAGTTATGCAGAACGTGTATATTGGAAGTCAATTAACGACATTTGGGGTGTTAGTAGGCTCATTTCTCACACCCGCGATCCATAAATGAGAAAAGGAATTGGTCCTTCTACCTTTTGTAAACTTGATCCTAGAAATAATAAGTGAAATGAGCTTCATACGATCACCATCAGTTGCCGTCTTCACATGAAATGTTGACTGCACCAACATCCCCTGATTGTTGCCTTGACGTTGCACTCTGCCAGGATGTATTGTGTCCATCTTTTAATGTTTCTCTTCTACTTATGTCTCTGTTTCTCACTTGCACGCCGCTCTTCTATTTCACCTCTTAATACGGTTTTGATCAATGTGTCATGTCTCTTTGAAAATCCTGGCATATCCTTTACATGACGTAGCCATCGATCACAGTAAACGAGTCGCTGATTTTTCTAAACTCCACTTACACGTTCAGTAGTTTGCCATTGTTTTCTGAACGGGGAAGTCTATTTTTACCCTTCGTTAAAAATCACACGGAAACGAATTTGTTTCCAACTGTCTGTCGCAGTGTTTGAACCATGTACGCTTGGGTTGTGATCGAGTTCACTATCACTAAAGCTACAGACGCCCTCGTGTCTCTTCATGAGTTCAAAATATTTTATTTATTTTTCTTTCTTCAATACTAGTTTTTCTAGAACTTCTTTATTTGTGTTTTTTTTTCTTTCAATAAAATACGATCTATTTGTCCGTATATCCACATCTCGAATGCATTAACTTTCTCTTCCAAATGCTCGTTCATTGTCCATGTTTCCGAACAATACAAAATACAAAATAAATATAACATTTTTTACTTAAATTCGACAGGTCGTTAATTATTTTTCGACTGTAACGGCTCTCAAGTCGACCCAGTCTCAAATAGGTAACATCGTCCGTCACCCGTCGTGTACTTACGGTCAAAGAAAAATACGCAACAAACATCATATTCACCAATAAACATCATGTTATGAAAACTAGTTCTTTTATGTTTTTTTTATAATCCTTTCTTAATCCTCTTTAGTTTATTTGTTGTGTGTTTGGATGATAGTCATTTTTCAGATTATTGAGTGTACTATTTGCCATTCTTAATCTCTTTCTAATCTCTTTATTCACATCTGCATCATCATTTCATACCATACAGTTTGTAGAGGTTATAGGTCATTTTCAATCAACCCAAAACAATGAATAATTAGGGGTGTAGTCGTAAAATATCAACAGTACATGGGAGAGAAGGGGGCGCTTTATCACAATGAAATACAATATGGTAAGCTACACATTAATATGATGTCATAGATGATGTTACATTGATGTTATAGATGTTACATTGATGTCATAGATGTTACATTGATGTCATAGCTATTATATTGACGTTTACCAGTATTATTATTGTTTTCATATATAATTAATTAGTTGTTGGAATATGCTGGAAACTTTAGCATAGCTATCTTTATCCGCCTATCGGCCTAAGGCGGCTGGGTCACCAGATCTGGATTGATGACGGACGGATTATTCTATACGCCAGGGATCTGGCTTCTGGTAAAATAGCGATGTGATGACCCTTCCTTCATTACAAAGACGTATGAAAACTTGTCGACGATGTGGTGATCCTTCCTTCGTTACAAAGACGTATGAAAGCTCGTCGACGATGTGATGACCCTTCCTTCGTTACAAAGACGTATGAAAGCTCGTCGACGATGTGATGACCCTTCCTTCGTTACAAAGACGTATGAAAGCTCGTCGACGATGTGATGATCCTTCCTTCATTACAAAGACGTATGAAAGCTCGTCGACGATGTGATGATCCTTCCTTCGTTACAAAGACGTATGAAAGCTCGTCGACGATGTGATGATCCTTCCTTCGTTACAAAGACGTATGAAAGCTCGTCGACGATGTGATGATCCCTTCCTTCGTTACAAAGACGTATGAAAGCTCGTCGACGATGTGATGACCCTTCTTTCATTACAAAGACGTATGAAAGCTCGTCGACGATGTGATGACCCTTCCTTCATTACAACGACGTATGAAAGCTCGTCGACGATGTGATGATCCTTCCTTCATTACAAAGACGTATGAAAGCTCGTCGACGATGTGATGATCCCTTCCTTCGTTACAAAGACGTATGAAAGCTCGTCGACGATGTGATGATCCTTCCTTCATTACAAAGACGTATGAAAGCTCGTCGACGATGTGATGATCCTTCCTTCATTACAAAGACGTATGAAAGCTCGTCGACGATGTGATGACCCTTCCTTCGTTACAAAGACGTATGAAAGCTCGTCGACGATGTGATGATCCCTTCCTTCGTTACAAAGACGTATGAAAGCTCGTCGACGATGTGATGGCCTTCCTTCGTTACAAAGACGTATGAAAGCTCGTCGACGATGTGATGACCCTTCCTTCATTACAAAGACGTATGAAAGCTCGTCGACGATGTGATGATCCTTCCTTCGTTACAAAGACGTATGAAAGCTCGTCGACGATGTGATGACCCTTCCTTCGTTACAAAGACGTATGAAAGCTCGTCGACGATGTGATGGCCTTCCTTCGTTACAAAGACGTATGAAAGCTCGTCGACGATGTGATGATCCTTCCTTCGTTACAAAGACGTATGAAAGCTCGTCGACGATGTGATGACCCTTCCTTCATTACAAAGACGTATGAAAGCTCGTCGACGATGTGATGATCCTTCCTTCATTACAAAGACGTATGAAAGCTCGTCGACGATGTGATGATCCTTCCTTCGTTACAAAGACGTATGAAAGCTCGTCGACGATGTGATGATCCTTCCTTCGTTACAAAGACGTATGAAAGCTCGTCGACGATGTGATGATCCTTCCTTCATTACAAAGACGTATGAAAGCTCATCGACGATGTGATGATCCTTCCTTCGTTACAAAGACGTATGAAAGCTCGTCGACGATGTGATGATCCTTCCTTCATTACAAAGACGTATGAAAGCTCGTCGACGATGTGATGATCCTTCCTTCGTTACAAAGACGTATGAAAGCTCGTCGACGATGTGATGATCCTTCCTTCATTACAAAGACGTATGAAAGCTCGTCGACGATGTGATGATCCTTCCTTCGTTACAAAAACGTATGAAAGCTCGTTGACGATGTGATGATCCTTTCTTCGTTACAAAAACGTATGAAAGCTCGTCGACGATGTGATGATCCTTTCTTCGTTACAAAAACGTATGAAAGCTCGTCGACGATGTGATGATCCTTCCTTCGTTACAAAAACGTATGAAAGCTCGTCGACGATGTGATGATCCTTCCTTCATTACAAAGACGTATGAAAGCTCGTCGACGATGTGATGATCCTTCCTTCATTACAAAGACGTATGAAAGCTCGTCGACGATGTGATGATCCTTCCTTCGTTACAAAGACGTATGAAAGCTCGTCGACGATGTGATAATCCTTCCTTCGTTACAAAGACGTATGAAAGCTCGTCGACGATGTGATGATCCTTCCTTCGTTACAAAGACGTATGAAAGCTCGTCGACGATGTGATGATCCTTCCTTCATTACAAAGACGTATGAAAGCTCGTCGACGATGTGATGATCCTTCCTTCATTACAAAGACGTATGAAAGCTCGTCGACGATGTGATGATCCTTCCTTCATTACAAAGACGTATGAAAGCTCGTCGACGATGTGATGACCCTTCCTTCATTACAAAGACGTATGAAAGCTCGTCGACGATGTGATGATCCTTCCTTCGTTACAAGACGTATGAAAGCTCGTCGACGATGTGATGATCCTTCCTTCGTTACAAAGACGTATGAAAGCTCGTCGACGATGTGATGATCCTTCCTTCGTTACAAAGACGTATGAAAGCTCGTCGACGATGTGATGATCCTTCCTTCGTTACAAAGACGTATGAAAGCTCGTCGACGATGTGATGATCCTTCCTTCATTACAAAGACGTATGAAAGCTCGTCGACGATGTGATGATCCTTCCTTCGTTACAAAAACGTATGAAAGCTCGTTGACGATGTGATGATCCTTTCTTCGTTACAAAAACGTATGAAAGCTCGTCGACGATGTGATGATCCTTTCTTCGTTACAAAAACGTATGAAAGCTCGTCGACGATGTGATGATCCTTCCTTCGTTACAAAAACGTATGAAAGCTCGTCGACGATGTGATGATCCTTCCTTCATTACAAAGACGTATGAAAGCTCGTCGACGATGTGATGATCCTTCCTTCATTACAAAGACGTATGAAAGCTCGTCGACGATGTGATGATCCTTCCTTCGTTACAAAGACGTATGAAAGCTCGTCGACGATGTGATAATCCTTCCTTCGTTACAAAGACGTATGAAAGCTCGTCGACGATGTGATGATCCTTCCTTCGTTACAAAGACGTATGAAAGCTCGTCGACGATGTGATGATCCTTCCTTCATTACAAAGACGTATGAAAGCTCGTCGACGATGTGATGATCCTTCCTTCATTACAAAGACGTATGAAAGCTCGTCGACGATGTGATGATCCTTCCTTCATTACAAAGACGTATGAAAGCTCGTCGACGATGTGATGACCCTTCCTTCATTACAAAGACGTATGAAAGCTCGTCGACGATGTGATGATCCTTCCTTCGTTACAAGACGTATGAAAGCTCGTCGACGATGTGATGATCCTTCCTTCGTTACAAAGACGTATGAAAGCTCGTCGACGATGTGATGATCCTTCCTTCGTTACAAAGACGTATGAAAGCTCGTCGACGATGTGATGATCCTTTCTTCGTTACAAAAACGTATGAAAGCTCGTCGACGATGTGATGATCCTTCCTTCGTTACAAAAACGTATGAAAGCTCGTTGACGATGTGATGATCCTTTCTTCGTTACAAAAACGTATGAAAGCTCGTCGACGATGTGATGATCCTTTCTTCGTTACAAAAACGTATGAAAGCTCGTCGACGATGTGATGATCCTTCCTTCGTTACAAAAACGTATGAAAGCTCGTCGACGATGTGATGATCCTTCCTTCGTTACAAAAACGTATGAAAGCTCGTTGACGATGTGATGATCCTTTCTTCGTTACAAAGACGTATGAAAGCTCGTCGACGATGTGATGATCCTTTCTTCGTTACAAAAACGTATGAAAGCTCTTCGACGATGTGATGACCCTTCCTTCGTTACAAAGACGTATGAAAGCTCGTCGACGATGTGAGCATCTGTAGCTGAAGCGATAGCTCCAGCTCGATCACAATCCAAGCAAACCTTGTTCAAACTCCGCTGTCGGAAGTTTGGAAGTTAATTTGTTACTGAGAATGTTACGAATAGTAAAAATAGACATAACAGCTCAGAAAGCAATGGCAAACTACTGAACGTATAAGTGGTGTCTAGAAAATTGACGACTCGTTTACTGGCTGATGGATAAATCCTGTAAAGGATATGCCAAGATTTTAATTTTCATGAAAGCTCGACTAGAAGGCGCTTGACATGAATATACAGTACTTGGAGGAGCTCGCCGGGGATAGATCCAGCTGAAGACATGTTTGGAAAACTGATCTCAGAACTGGTGAAGCCTGATTAAAACAAAACAACTTGCAGATATCAAACTTGCCAGAAGAAAACATAAATAAAATTCATTAGTTTCTCGAGACTAACAGGGTGCCATTATTATTACTATTGTTGTTTTTATAAGTAACTAGTTATAAAGAAAGGGGGTGTATCTGTGGCGTATAGATAAGGTCCTTACCTCTCATGCCAACGGTAGCCGGTTCGCACCCATCAAGATATTTTTAGAGATCCCTGATCTCAGTGTAGGTGAGATCAACTTCTTAGTCCTATCGAAAGATGATCGTGAAAGAGCAGATCCTAGGGCAAGCTACCCTAGTAAATAAAATGCTGACAAAATCGGATGTGCTGGCCTAGTCACTATAGGCGCATAAATGGCACAACGTAAAAAAAAAACGTTGTTGTCAAAGATCAATTATATATCACAATAAGAATGACAAAATTGGCCGCGAAGAACGAACGCAATCAACAACAACAACAACAATCATATCGGAGACGGACGATAAAACGTAGGTCCTGTGTTCAATTTGAGCACTAAAAGAATCCTTGGCAGCTCATACTAGAAAAGAGCAGGCTGGAAAGCCGCTGCCCGTGCAAAATTCATTAGAATAGATTGAAAATAAAATTCTTCCAAAATATCTTCACCATCTTCAAAATTACATCCGGGGCCCTAGTTGGTGCTACGAAGTTCGTGCACTGCCGATGAGATCTTCATGTGAAAGAAAGAGATCAGAGCACACATGGTTACTTATCGAAGTGGAATGATAATGGTCCTATAAATCAATCAATCAACTAATTATAAACAGTTAACATATAGCACTGATTAATTTTGATCTTGTTTTACAAGAAAAGAGTCATTGTCCTACTTCAGGTTTTGTTTAGAATAAACCCATAACATAGTAATCGGGAACCATCACCAGTACTACGGAGTATATGCACTGCCGCTGAGATCTTCCTGTGTAAGAAAGAGATCAGGGCACACATGGTTACTCACCAAAGTGCAATGACGATGTTCCTTTGAATAATCAATCAATAAATTAAAAAGCAAATTTACAAACGAATTATTACTGTAATTTTGTGAGGAAAATATGTCTACCCAAAGTGCACTTTAAGAAAGGATGTATATCTAAATTATTTTTTTAAATATACGAGTAAATAGATTTAATATATCGTAGTAAAAATTCCGTTTTTTTTTAAACCTCGTCGAGTATTTGAAAATGGGGTGTTAGGGATGTACTTTTTTAAAAATTCAACAACATGCGATGGTTGATGTGGTCAACGTAATCACGTTGGTCACCTTTACTTTCCAGTACTTTTCTTAAACACAATTGAGGTTGAGTCGATATAAAAGCAAAACTTTATATCTCACTGAAACTGAGAATCGAACCGAAATGATACGACTAGAAATCAAGTGCACTTATCACTGTACCACGCTACTTGAGAGAACAGTATAAGTAATAACTCGTACCTTGTCTCGTATTCCTTGTCTCATGGTTTCCCTCCCTTCTTCCAGTTTCCGATGTTTCTCTTTTCTTTTATCTTCCATTTCTCTTCTTGCTTCCTCAATTTCCGCAGCTTCTTCATCGTTTTGGTTATTTCCACCTCCATCTTCATCTTTTCCTATAGCTCCTGTTCAAAAATAGATAGATAAGCGAGATTAAATCAAGACAGAGATGAACATTGTACATTGAACTTCTTAAAGATTAAATCAAGACAGAGATGAACATTGTACATTGAACTTCTTAAAGATTAAATCAAGACAGAGATGAACATTGTACATTGAACTTCTTAAAGATTAAATCAAGACAGAGATGAACATAATATATTGAACTTCTTAAAGATTAAATCAAGACAGAGATGAACATTGTACATTGAACTTCTTAAAGATTAAATCAAGACAGAGATGAACATTGTACATTGAACTTCTTAAAGATTAAATCAAGACAGAGATGAACATAATATATTGAACTTCTTAAAGATTAAATCAAGACAGAGATGAACATAGTACATTGAACTTCTTAAAGATTAAATCAAGACAGAGATGAACATTGTACATTGAACTTCTTAAAGATTAAATCAAGACAGAGATGAACATTGTACATTGAACTTCTTAAAGATTAAATCAAGACAGAGATGAACATAATATATTGAACTTCTTAAAGATTAAATCAAGACAGAGATGAACATTGTACATTGAACTTCTTAAAGATTAAATCAAGACAGAGATGAACATTGTACATTGAACTTCTTAAAGATTAAATCAAGACAGAGATGAACATAATATATTGAACTTCTTAAAGATTAAATCAAGACAGAGATGAACATAGTACATTGAACTTCTTAAAGATTTAATCAAGACAGAGATGAACATTGTACATTGAACTTCTTAAAGATTAAATCAAGACAGAGGTGAACATTGTACATTGAACTTCTTAAAGATTAAATCAAGACAGAGATGAACATTGTACATTGAACTTCTTAAAGATTAAATCAAGACAGAGATGAACATTGTACATTGAACTTCTTAAAGATTAAATCAAGACAGAGGTGAACATTGTACATTGAACTTCTTAAAGATTAAATCAAGACAGAGATGAACATTGTACATTGAACTTCTTAAAGATTAAATCAAGACAGAGATGAACATTGTACATTGAAGTTCTTAAAGATTAAATCAAGACAGAGATGAACATTGTACATTGAACTTCTTAACAAATTATTTATTTGATCTCAGTCTGTATACCTACTTGTTCAAGGTGAGACGGATTAACCTTACATCATAAGCGTTCATCTGTCGATTCGGACACAACAGGTTGTTGGTACAACACACACTAGGATAGGAATTGGCCCTCCTACCTACTGCACACTAGGGTTTAGAAACGTGAAGTGTTATAACTTCATACCCTAAAGTCTGAAAAAGCTATGGGATATATTTTGTATATACTTATTTAAACGTTATGTCTTCAGGTCTCTGTGGCTAAGTGGTTAAACCCTTTGCCTTGTGAGTCGAAGGTCGTGGGTTCGAATCCGGACCGCGCAGTTCTGTTCACGAGTGCAGCTTTTTCCAGAGACCCCTAGGATTGTTACTGGAGCAACGGAGTTCATGCTTTGTGCAATACTCTCGGCAGGTGGTGTGCCATTTCTGCGGAGAAGGACCGCGCTATATGGGGTAAAATCCGGTGCAATGAAGTCAATCTTTCGGCTTTAAACACGTGACCCACACGTTATGCTTCTATTTGTGAACGTGATTCAAAGGTATGAGGGGATCTCAAATGCAAAGTGGTTAAGACGTTTGTCTGTCTTTCTAACGGTTGTGGTTTTGAATCCGGACCGAGTCATATGTACAATGCTCTCATGAGATCCTTATAATCTGATAATGTTGTATACCGACCTGCTCATTTGTCAAATGCATTGACCCCTTCATCACGGAGACACCCCATCACACAGAATTGTGTCAGATCGGTAAGACGAAATAACGCTAGTCAAGATCTTGCTTCAACAACTATAGTCTGTCCATTAATTCGTGAGCACGTTTGAAATTGATTTTCTCGAAAACTACCTGCTGGATCTCAGTGATTTTTGCAAGCAGCCTTAGAATATCCATGACGCTAGAGAAATATTTTTTCCAAGAAAATTTGATGTAGTTTGAAATATTTCTTCTTCAGGTTATATTAAAATCAACCTCACCGGATTGTACACAATAGTAACAGATCTACGGTACACAGACGCGTTGTTCTAAAAATACATTATGGTAACACAGAAATATCGTGAGTATACAACAATTTCACGAAATCCCGTGCACCTAACCCAGTCGACTTTGAACGCGGAAAGCATATGACGTTATAATTGGGATACCGTTGTATAGTTATAGGCGTATCTCGCTATTTGTATGAAGCTATTGTATCATATTTGTTGGCTTATCAAAACTGACATTGATATCACATTCATAATGAGTCTGAAGTGCACATTTATAACAATGCAGAAGGTTACAGTTTTACTATACCAACACTTCTGTAGGGAATCTAAGAGAGGTCATCTATATTGCGATATTCATAACCCTGAGAAACGAGCGCAACTGGCGCTTGGTCTGAATAGAGAATCCTTTTCCCGATGGATTAAACAGGACACAAAGTGCACTAATGTCAAGCAAGGACGGAAAAGAACAATTGACGACTTTGACATAGATGTCATAAGACGGGAGCTCTTGAAAATGTTTGCGACAAATCAACTTGTTACTCTCAGGAAACTTAAATTAAAACTGCAATCAGATTGCAGCATAGACATTTCTAAAAGTACTCTATGGAAAATTGTAAGAGCCGCCGGCTTCACCTTCAGAAAAACTATAGGCGGCAGGAATATTATTTGTGAAAAGCCACATTTAATTGCTGCCCGAAGTAAATACCTGAGGCAGATCCGTGAGCGGCGGAGGCAAGGCTATGATATTGTATATTTGGACGAATCCTGGGTCAATGCTCACCACACCAATGCTAAAGAATGGCAATCAGTAGACGGTGAACAGAAAAGAAAATACCAAGCAGCAAAGGCCAGCGTATTATACTAACACATGCAGGAAGCAGTGAAGAAGGTCTTGTCCATGACGCTGGACTTATTTTCCAATCAAAAGTACCGACGGTAGGGACTACCACACAGAAATGAATGGACATATTTTCAGGCACTGGATGGAGAAAGATCTACTTCCAATTCTAAACAGACCATCATGCTTGGTAATGGATAATGCATCCTATCACAACGCAGTATCAGCGGAAGACAAAGTACCAACTGCATCAAATACAAAAGATCAAATTAGGACTTGGCTTGCTAAGGAAAATGTCAGCTTCGATGATACATATTTGAAACCCGAGTTGTTGCACCTGGTGAGGATGACAAATAAGACAAAGGTGTTTCATATTGACAAAATCATTGCGGAATACGGCCACACGTCTTTGCGACTACCTCCATATCATGCTCACCTCAATCCGATAGAGCTTGTCTGGGCTAAAGTAAAGGGCAAGTTGCCGAACAGAACGTTTAAAATGTGTGATGTTGAAGTTCTGACACGTGAGTCCTTCTCAATGATAGACATGCAGTTCTGGAAGAAGTGTGTTGAACATGTGCTCCGAGAGGAAGACGAGTACTGGCACCGAGATGGATTACAATTTGTCCAGCCAGTAACAATTATCAACCTCATGGAATCGTCAGATTCGGGATGATACAAATCATATTTTGATTACAGACTGAGAAATAGCAACGTATACATTTCCATATCCAAATGCGTCTACCATCATACAATTTGTGGTGAAGTTAAGACACCCTGGGGTCTAATGGTGACCGAAGGAGAGGACTAACTGTTGCATATTGTATCCTAGTTCACGATTGCACATAAAGGGCAACACACTTAATTACTTGACCTATCAAGTTAATATGGAGATACACCTATGAATAGAATTGACATGGACAAATTCTAGGATACTGTAAAATCTAAAATTTGAGCCCCGTATTTGCAATTGTCATAAAAGATCAAAGGAATTCGCCGATGTGCGTAGCATCTATGGACTACTGGTTAGCTTTATTTTAGCGTCATGGATATTCTAAGGCTGCATGCAAAAATCACTGAGATCCAACAGGTAGTTTTCGAGAAAATCAATTTCAAACGTGCTCACGAATTAATGGACAGACTATAGTAGGACATCTGCTAACATACTTGTCGGGCTATCGAAGAAATTTGTTATCTGATCTCTGACCTGGTGAATCTGGTTAAATATTGATACAGTAGAATACGTTACTCGTGGATAGTCAAAGTGAGTTTTAGTAATAACATTCTAAAATTTGATTGGAAACTACCTCTGAATTCGGACAAGACAGCCTTTATGGCGAGGGACACCCATAAAACGGTAAGCAGGCTTTCACGCAAAAATCAGTAAGAAGCGCCACTCAATGCTCCATGGCTACGTCTGAATTCATAGCGAGCGAACGCAGAAGAAGAAGAAGAATGAAAACTCTGAGAAACTTGTCCCGTTTCAAATAGTTGCCAGGCGATACAGTTATTGGGAGAGAAAAGTATAACTTCATTAAGGTGAAGGAGGAAGGAGTATACACTTCACTGTCTGGCACGAGAGCAGAGAACACAAACGTCACTGTCTGGCACGAGAGTAGAGAACACAAACGTCACTGTCTGGCACGAGAGCAGAGAACACAAACGTCACTGTCTGGCACGAGAGCAGAGAACACAAACGTCACTGTCTGGCACGAGAGCAGAGAACACAAACGTCACTGTCTGGCACGAGAGTAGAGAACACAAACGTCACTGTCTGGCACGAGAGCAGAGAACACAAACGTCACTGTCTGACACGAGAGTAGAGAACACAAACGTCACTGTCTGGGACAGTAGAGAGAAGTATAAACTTTACCAAGTGGCACAAGAGGAGGCGTATACACTTCACTGTTTGGTACGAGAGTAGAGAGAGAAAAAAACTTCACTGTCTGGCACAGTAGAGAGAGAAGTATAAACTTCACTAAGTGGCAGAGGAGGAAAGAGTATAAACTTCACTGTTTGGCACGAGAGTGAAAGAAAAACCTCACTGTCTGGCACAGTAGAAAAAGTATAAACTTCACTAAGTGGCACAGGAGGAGGCGTATAAACTTCACTGTCTGGCACGAGAGTAGAGAGAAAATAACTTCACTGTCTGGCACGAGAGTAGAGAGAAAAAACTTCACTGTCTGGCACGAGATAATGGAGAGCAAAGTTCACTTACTGGCACTGGGAAAATGAATACACACGCAAAAACTTGATGGAATACAGTACAATTACATTGCTTAGAAACAACACACACACAAAATATAAAAGCACACTGATATTTATTAACCACGCACTTGATACTTAACTTGATATAAACATAACAATCAAGTTTGACAAGATAATATAGTCACAATTAATGTCGCAGTCACGGAATTATATCAAGAAAAATGCAAACGAAATAGTGCAAATCTTGTCTTGTCTAGCTACATTTGATGTGACTTGTCATAGGAAGCTTCAGTTATTGTTGTTTGGTCTAGTAAGTAACAAAGATTATTGAATCTTGACGTAGTATTTCTTTAACGTTTTCTATCCATCACGAATGCCAAAATGCACCATCACAGTAAATGGGACTGATCTAAGACAAGTGCAGCAATTTAAATACCTCTGATTCCTGGTAACATCGGATGGCAGATGCCGATCAGAACTAAAGAGCAGAATAGGACAAGCGAAAACAAAATTCCTGAAAATGAGAAGCATTATCTGCAACAAGTCCTTGTCAATCCCGATCAGAATGCGAGTTATTCAGTGCTACATAGAACCAATACTGACATACGGATGCGAGTCATGGACAATGAACACACAGATCGAAAAATCTCTGACGGCCACAGAAATGTGGTTTTACAGAAGAATGATGAGAATCCATGGACTGCTAAAATGACTAATGTTGAGGTGCTGAATGAGATCAAGACACAGAGAAAGCTTATCATCAATATAAGAAAGAGGCAGTCATCATTTTTCGTGCATGTTATGAGGAGGGGAGGCTTAGAACACATTGTGACAACCGGTAAAATCGAGGGTAGACGAGACAGAGGAAGACAGAGAGAGAAAATTCTGGATAGCCTGACTTCATGACACGGTAGAGCGTCAACATCTGAGTTGATAGCAATCACCAACGACAGAGATTTGTGAAGATCCATGATCGCCTACGCCAGCCGGAACGGCACCTGATGATGATGATCCATCACGACCTTCCTCGTGCTCTCAGACCAGATCTTTTACTGAAGCAGGTGCAAATTGGTGGTCGACTAGGTTTCATTCTCACACGATCTCTCTAGTCTATGACGCACTTGGCTTTTAGGGCTAGCAACAAATGAATGCCATTCTTCTCGGTTCTTGGCTGTCTTCTGTATTGTGTTCCAGCTGTGATTCGTTTATTTCCATTGTGAGGTTTTTGTTCAGGTTGACTTGGGGTCTTCCATCATCATCATCAGGTGCCGTGCCGGCTGGCGTAGGCGATCATGAATCTCCACAAATCTCTGTATCTGGTGTTTGCTGTTATCTCAGATGTTGACGCTCTTCCGTGCCATGAAGGTAGGTTATCCGCAGTTTTCTCTCGTTGTCTACCTCTGTCTCGTCTACCCTCGACTGCACCGGTTGTCACAATGTGCTCTAAACCTCCCTTCCTCATCATATGTCCGAAAAATTGCTGCCTCTTTCTTATATTGATGAAAAGCTTTCTCTGTGTCTTGACCTCATTTAACACCTCAACATTAGCCATTTTAGCAGTCCATGGGATTCTCATCATTCTTCTGTAAAACCACATCTCTGTGGCCCTCAGAAATGTTTCGATCTGTTTGTTTATTGCCCATCGAAAGGTCTTCCACGTTTTCGTTTACTCTCTGGTGTCCTTCTCAGTGCAGTTTTTATGACAGTTAGTACGTATGTCACATGTCTGATTCATTTCCATCGTATTTTGAATGAGGACGTTCATGTTCTTACGCTGACACTGTGTAAGCAGTTCTTGGTTAAATATATTCTGAATACTAGTAAGATTATAAAGTGGTTGAAATATTTTCTAGTCTTTTTTCTATATTGTATGACCCATGTGATTTGTATCCTTTTCGTTATATCTCTTTTGTTATTATTGATTAACTTTCTCGAGTAGCTCCTCTCTCACAATTTGAACTTGGGTCACATGGGTGTCGTTGGCAATAAGAGAGCAGACAGACTGGATGGCTCTGCCACTATATCAGAGGGCCAGCCAATGGACAGAGCTGACATCATGAACGCCCTCATAGAGCGTGGCCACAGAGAAGACCTTCATCTAAACCAATCCACGTCAACTACTAGATTGCGAGAACTGGGTTTGAAGATTGGTGTGGCAAGAAAAGAACGGTACAACAGGTATACGAGTCGGCTCATCAATCAAAATAGAACTGGTACGGTCATTCGCTGGACGCTGTTGGAGATATTGCAAAGGAGATCGGAGCACCTATGGACATGTCAATGAGTGCAATGAAGATATTCCAAACTGAAACTGAAACTGAATTTGAACTTCCTTAGGTAGAGTTCATGTTTCGAATTAGCATCAAAGTGTTGGTATGAATATGTTTCATACAAGTTATACTAGGAAAGACTGCATATAAATATGTATCAAAAGCGTAATACGGAAACACAAAGTATGAATATGTTTCATACAAGTTATACTAGGAAAGACTGCATATAAATATGTATCAAAAGCGTAATACGGAAACACAAAGTATGAATATGTTTCATACAAGTTATACTAGGAAAGACTGCATATAAATATGTATCAAAGGCGTAATACGGAAACACAAAGTATGAATATGTTTCATACAAGTTATACTAGGAAAGACTGCATATAAATATGTATCAAAAGCGTAATACGGAAACACAAAGTATGGTCGTTTCACAAAACACAAAAACAAGACACGACGACGTTTCGACAAAATGGTTTTTATCAAGCAAAGAAACAAGAACAACACAGGATACAAGAAGACGATCACATATGAAACACATTAAAGACACTGCGCAAACAATAGCTAGATTCTTTTTAACTGCCATATATAATGAATATGTGTAACTAAAAAAACTAAAACCTAAATAAACGTAAAAAACTATAAACTGAAAATTGTATATATATATATATATATATATATATATATATATATATATATATATATATATATATATATATATACTATCTATATATATACTATCTTTACTATGCAGCTTTGTTGGTATTTACGTTCTTGTAAAGTACAAATTTATATTCCATTATACTTTAGAGAAAAGTGGTTCTTCGGCTCGGTGCCATGGACATCATATTCCTTCAGTTCGGTGCCACGAACACCTTAAATCTGGAGAACCTGTGACTTTTCTGCCAGCCCGCGGAATTGAGCCGCACTCACAGGGGGTTAGAGAGAGAAATCATGATAGAAAACTGACGGAAACTAAAATTACTAACTGAAGTGTACATTTTAACGAAGAGCAATCTTTCAGTCTAAATCGTGGCATACATATCAACCAAATATTGATACAGTTGTTTTTTTTAAACAAAAAAATACGAAATACTATCGTTACTGTCGTCTGTAGTATCAATTTTTAGGGTTGTGTAGGACAGGGGGAACTTAATGATCGCATGGTTAGCGCAGTCGTCGCCAAACTGTTCAGGTTAAGATTTTTTCTATGTCCCCAATATAAAAAAATGAGTAAACTTACCGTGGATTGAAGGCGGTCTCCCGCTTGAGAGCCGCGCTCTAATCCATTCGGTGAGACGTCCCTTATTAAGTCTCACTATCGTTCGATCGACAATGCGACAGTGTATGTACGTGGCTGAATATGTCAGATATATATATAAGCTAATCTAGTTATGGTTGATTGAATGATAACTGTTGTGTGAGATCGCATTACTGCAGGGATAAATAAAGGATTTATATGAATGTTAAGACCAGCTAATCGCTATGCTTGAACACTTTAAAAAAAAAAGATGTGTACAATTTTCCGATGTAGTGATTTCATCAGGAATGGAATCTGATATTTCAGACAAATCCATCACCATGTGGATAATTCTAAATAAATTGATTGATTGATCAAGAGAACCATAATAATTTTACTTCGGTGATAACTATGTGTGTTCCGATATCTTTCTTATATAAAGATATCTCAGCGGCAATGCATGAACTCCGTAGCACCGGCATGGATCCTGATATAATTTTGAGACAAATGATGATCACTCGATAAAGCTCATTTTTGTTGATTTAGCCTGTTTTGTACTTTATGAACACTAGCTTACTTTGTGTTTCAATATTTCAAAATAAACATGGCAACCATCACTTATTTGAAAGCTCATCATTAACAATGCATGTTGAGAGACAGGTAAGAAATTTAAGACTTGATTCTGTCTACGTTTTCTAAGTAAATCTTGCGTTAAAGTAGCCGTCTGTATCATACAGAATCCCAAGACAATTATCGACAATCCAACTTTGCTATTCTGATGACAAAGAACAGTTCTAGGATTTTAAACCGCCGTAATAATCTCTAGGGGTATGTTAAACTACACATTGTAAAAGTTCATTTACTTTTTAATTCCAAGCTCGTCATTCGCACTTGTCTCATTGACGACAATGGCTTTTATTTGCTAAACCATTTATATGTCAGTGTGTTTATTTGTTGAGGAATTATAGCTTTTCTGACTCAAGGGACGTCCTTTTCTACTTCTCTCTTCTTCTATTGTCGTTATACTACTACCGGGTTGTTGTCCAGTGTCGTCATACTACTACCGGGTTGTTGCCCAGTGTCATGGTTTTCTTTTTTTGTCTTGCGCTGCTCTGGTGGCTTGGGTGATTGTTATTTTTGTTTTTTGACAGGATTCTGCTATGCCATCTAACCATCTTTTCGTGGTCGTTCTCTCACCTTTTTCATGATGTTCTGTTGTAGAAGACTCTGTATACTGCGGAGTGTGGATGCATTCTTATTAAGTGGCCAAACTACTTCATTCTCTGTTTCTCAATGTAATTCAAGCAAAGTTCTGTGCCAACTTTCGTTCTTATGTTGATGTTGGTGACTCTGTCTTTTCTGGTGTTGTTGGTAACTTTGCTGGTGTTGTTGGTAACTTTGCTGATGTTGTTGGGTAACTTTGCTGGTGTTGTTGGTAACTTTGCTGGTGTTGTTGGTAACTTTTCTGGTGTTGTTGGTAACTTTTCTGGTGTTGTTGGTAACTTTGCTGGTGGTGTTGGTAACTTTGCTGGTGTTGTTGGTAACTTTGTTGGTGTTGTTGGTAACTTTGCTGGTGTTGTTAGTAACGTTTCGCAGGCAACGCATTTCACATGACATCCTTCTCAAACCGCTCAAACCAGAAGTATTTTGGATTATATCAGAGGGATTATAATAAATAACACACACAGGCACTAAATAATGTGCCTTATATATGAACTTCTTTTATTAAGTTCACTGTTATTAAATTATGAGACATGGACTTCGCGGACGATCTTGCCTTGCTCTCACACAGTCTACAAGACATACAGGAAAAAGTAGTTGCCCTGACGGTTCGGTCTTAAAATCAGTCAAGAGAAGACAGAAGTACTGCGAAGCAACAGATAGGAAGAGGTCGAGGATAATTAGACAAGCACTTGAGTGAAGCCCGCATGGAAAATGGAAAGGGGACGGTTCAAACAGACCTGGAGACGGAATCTTGTTTAGGAAATGAAGAGTGCTGGACTATCCAGGGAAGCCATGATGAAAACAGCTAGAGACCGATAAAAGTGAAGAACAACTGTTGAGTCCTGACACTCCATGGAGGGCGAAGAGAGGAATGCGTAAAGTAAGTCATATTCAGTTCGGTAATTCTATATTTATGCATGCTCAACTCAGTAGTTCTTTTTTATATATATATATTAATTTCTAAATAATATCAAGAATACTACAGGCCTGCATCATTTCACCCTTTAAATTTCGTATGGTTGTGATGAGCTCAAACATCAAAGAGAACTGGCTGATGCTACAAATAATAATGAGAAAAATTGAAGTATTTTAGGCATATAAAGATACACGAAGGGTTGAAGAAGACCATTATTAAAGGAGGTATCTCGGAAAATAGAAGAAGAGGATAACAAGGGAGAAAATGGATTCAGGATGTAACTGATGGTTTGAGCATGACGGCTACAGAGATGGGATATCTTGCCCATGAGAGAGAGAAATTCTGAAGGACTGTTAGAGTGGCAAGTTCTGCTCAGGACAAGCTTTCTGATGATAATGCGATGAACTGCATCATTAAGAAGACAACAAATAAAATTCGAGCGATACTACAGTGGAATCTCCAGGAGTACCTAGAATACTTAGGCTTTGCCGATTATATACGAGCCATTACTCAAAGCAAAGAACATCCACAGAAAACAATAGACAGGATCAATAAAATAACAAAACACATTGGACTAAGGATCAACGCACTTAAAACCAAAGTAATGATGACACTCCCGAAGACTGGAGGACATACACAAATAAAGGATATTATCAAATTGATGAAGCGGAACTCTCTCTCTCGCGATCACCGCCCAGACCGATGTACCAGATTTCCCTATAAATTCCATTCATGTGGAAATCTAATTCATGCAGCCTTAGCATTGATGTGTTTTACGTCACATCTCCAGCACCATTTGGAGCTCTGGTGCTTATCCTTCGGCGATGTGTCCGGTTTCAGCCAGCGTTTACTCGGTTCACTCTCCGTTCTGTAGCCATCTAGTGTTTTTTACGGTGTAGGGTAGCTAGTCCCACGTCCAACCTCCTTAGTCGCCTCTTACGACATGTGTGGCAGGTATCAGTGGTTATATTCTTTACACCCCAATTTGGGCCCCGGTAACCACTCGGGCACGTGAAGCGGAACAGATCAGCTTCAGTCAGATCAATAATGCCACGACCAATGACACATGTAGTTGTATTAGTAATGACACTATCAATAACAGCTGTAGTTGTATCAGTAATGTCCCTACCAATAACAGCTGTAGTTGTATCAATAATGTCCCTACCAATAACAGCAGTAGTTTTATCAGCAATGACACTATCAATAACAGCTGTAGTTGTATTAGTAATTACACTACCAATAACAGGTGTAGTTGTATTAGTAATTACACTACCAATAACAGCTGTAATTGTATCAGTAATGACACTATCAATAACAGATGTAGTTGTATCAGTAATGTTCCTACCAATAACAGCTCTAGTCATGTCAATAATGCAAATATCAATAACAGCTGTAGTTGCATTAGTAATACCACTATCAATGTCAGTTGTAATCAAGAGGTCCTACTAAGACACATCAAACTTCCCCTTAAGAAACCATGCATAGTCACTTCCACCGCTAGTTTTTGGGGGTTTTTGTAACGTAAATACCATGCAATATCATCATCCCTTTTTCGTTCATTGAATACACTTTAAACTAGAACTAAACTAGGAATTTATATACAAAGAATGTGCTGGAATGAAGGTAGGGGATTAAGGTGTTTGTCGTGGTTAGCTTTATGTGGCTTGCTTCAACGTTAGTAACAAAGATAATTTGTTCCTATTAGTTCTTACAGAACAGTTCAATAACATTTATATTTCTCTGTTATTGATGTTTCAGTGCCCGTCCGCACAAAGTAAACTCAATCTGAAATATAGAAAATGAAATTAAGAGAAAGGGTGTGAGATAATAGCACAAATGGCACCCAGCGCTCTCATCGATTGGCAAACATAGCAGCTGAGCCCCTAGGGTAAACTCTGACAATTGGGAGACAACTCTTCCTGATTCTGGACAAGGATGAAATATAGTTATTAAATGTTAGCTTGAAAAGGAAAAGATTGTTTTGAAGTGTGATCTGCAGATTCATAATGAGGGAACTATATTATTTTCTTATTAGGAAGTTCCGGAAGGACAAAATGTAAACACACAAGTTTTATCTTATAACATATATCGTATGCAGCTATATAAACAGAATGTATATAAAACATAGAATGAGAAAATGAAGTATTTTGGACATATAATGAGAAACGAAATGTTGAAGAAAACGATTATAGAAGAAGGCATCCCGGCAAAGAGGAAGACCACAGATAAGATGGATTCAGAATGTAACTGATGATTTGAGCATGACAGCTGCATAGGCAGGACATCTGGTCTATGAGAGAGAAAGAGAGAAATTCCGAAGGAATGTTAGGTTAGCCGTGGCAACAGAAGACTGACTAGCTCAGACGGGAAAACCAAAATCCTGTTTAGTGGGAACTGGTTAATATAAGTGTTTCTCTCTCTCGCGAGCGCGCAATCACCGCTTAGACTGATGTACCATATTTCCACATGAACTCTACTGTTGTAATTAGTGACTCCGTACAGCTTCTCATTTGGTTCGATATTTTCCTGTCAGGTTTCGCTTCTCAGGCCTGGTAGCAGTGGGCAGTCTTGCAGTAAGAGCTCTGCCACCATGTCCGCCTATATAAATGTTTGATAGAACAATGTAAGGCTGTCTGCAATTTGACATAATTCTTCGAATCAATGGTCATTTATTGATGACAAAATATTAAAAATACTGATATTCTTCAGTGTTAAACTGAATTTGTAAACATAATACTAATATTCCTGAGTGTTAAACTGAATTTGTAAACATAATACTAATATTCCTGAGTGTTAAACTGAATTTGTCAACATAATATAACCAGGATGTAACATTTTGTGTTGTTTTTTGTAAATAAATTTCTCTTTATCTAACAATACCGGAATGCGAGGTCATCCGACGGTTGTGGTTTTATTTCCTAGAATTGTTTACCTGAGCTCGCCGGTCTTGTGTTATCGGAGGCCACGGTGTAGCAAAGTTATGCTCAGGGCAAGCTTTTTGTTAATGATGGTGATAAAACATAGAAATATGTCAGAATGAAGAATAATTGTGGTCAGTGCATGCATATTATGTCAAATAATACGACAATAAGTAAGACAAAGTAACAACCTAACATAACAATTACAATAAATTGAGAGAATCTGGAACTAGTGGAAATGTTTCTCATATTTTGGGACATAAAATAATGGAGAATAATCGATGTGAAATTAGGATCAGATCAAGAATCATCCTCACGTGCCATGTCGATAAGCATAGACAGTCATGGTTTGTCCATCTCGCACGAACACTGAGTCCCTGATCATGTCTGTGTTCTATCTCGATCATACCAAATCGTCTAGTCACCCAGGTATCTATCTCTGTGATTTCCCTTTATCATTTTCCCATCAAGTTTGCCAGTTGTCATCAAATTTTACACTATCTTCTCCCCGTAACGTGTCCCAAAGTAGTGACTGTCTACATCAAATTTTACACTATCTTCTCCCCGTAACGTGCCCCAAAAAGTAGTGACTGTCTACATCAAATTTCTCCAACCAATTTGGGGTTTTCATTTGTTTCGAGAAGGTCTGTCTCCTTCGCTTGTCTGTCTGTCCATAGAAAAGAATAGAGATGGCAGACGAAACTTCATTAAAAAATATGAGACAGACATTAACATCCAAATAAATAAATAATAAGATACAAAATTATTCTCTAGGTACCATATATACGTTCAGTTCTTCTCTATTATGCAGAAACATAGTCGCTGAACACGCACTTGGACTAAACTTTGAGATGTAAGTTTGCAGAAAAATTGAATGTGTTTCATAGACAGACAAACATAGTCGCTGAACACGCACTTGGACTAAACTGTGAGATGTAAGTTTGCAGAAAAATTGAATGTGTTTCATAGACACAGAAACATAGTCGCTGAACACGCACTTGGACTCAACTTTGAGATGTAAGTTTGCAGAAAAATTGAATGTCTTTCATAGACACAGAAACAAATAAAATTAAGAAGTTCTGATGTGCTTTAATATTAAGTCTAGACCATCTGCCCAACGTGTTCGTAGCGCGTTGGACTACGGGTGACTATCCTTCTGTGTGTGCGGGTACAATTCCGCGGGATGGCAGAAAAAGCCACAGATTCCCCAGATTTACGGTGTTCGTGGCACCGAACCGAAGGGTTACGATGTCCATGGCGCCGAGCCGAAGAGCTGAAAAGCTCAAGTGCTTCTGGATCGGGAAAAAAAAAAAATATTAAGTTTAAATTGTTGAAGGTGGTTTTTTTTTTTTTTAAAAAGAGGCAAATAAAATATTGTGTACACAAAAATAGATATTGTACTGTTAAAAAAAAACTTAATGAAGAGATACGTTAAAGTTAATAATGCGATAGGAAAATAATTTAATTGTGAGAGAAATAATTAGGGATGAACAAAGAGCAGTTTGGCAGTGTGAATCATCATGACAAGGAATAAAAAGTGTTGAAGTTCTATTGAAATCGACTAATGATATTGAGATGTCATATAATTAATCAATCAATCAATGAAGAAGGGAGATTGTGTCCAGTACAACTTATATAAGTGGAAGATTGTGTTTAGTAGAACTTTTATAGAAATACGACTATTCATGATAGCTTATATATAAGAGAGATTGTGTTTAGTAGAACTTTTATAGAAATACGACTATTCATGATAGCTTATATATAAGAGAGATTGTGTTTAGTAGAACTTTTATAGAAATACGACTATTCATGATAGCTTATATATAAGAGAGATTGTGTTTAGTAGAACTTTTATAGAAATACGACTATTCATGATAGCTTATATATAAGAGAGATTGTGTTTAGTAGAACTTTGATAGAAATACGACTATTCATGATAGCTTATATATAAGAGAGATTGTGTTTAGTAGAACTTTTATAGAAATACGACTATTCATGATAGCTTATATATAAGAGAGATTGTGTTTAGTAGAACTTTTATAGAAATACGACTATTCATGATAGCTTATATATAAGAGAGATTGTGTTTAGTAGAACTTTTATAGAAATACGACTATTCATGATAGCTTATATATAAGAGAGATTGTGTTTAGTAGAACTTTTATAGAAATACGACTATTCATGATAGCTTATATATAAGAGAGATTGTGTTTAGTAGAACTTTGATAGAAATACGACTATTCATGATAGCTTATATATAAGAGAGATTGTGTTTAGTAGAACTTTTATAGAAATACGACTATTCATGATAGCTTATATATAAGAGAGATTGTGTTCAGTATAACATTTCTCCCAACATTATGCTATTGGTGCCAAAACTGGCCGCTATCTTCAAACGATAAAATAAAACTAGTCACGACAGAGATAAATTTCCCACACAGAGTGCTGGGAGTATCAAGAAGAGACCGGTTTAGAAATGAAGACATCAGGGGAAAAAGTGGATACAACATCAGTACTGAATTTCATCAAGCAACAAGAAATTAAATCATTGGGCCTCATAAGCAGATTACCAACAAGCAGTGCGCATCAAAGAGCAATGTTACTCCGATACATTGGATACAAAGAGCAATGTTACTCCGAGACAGTGGATACAAAGAGCAATGTTACTCCGATACAGTGGATACAAAGAGCAATGTTACTCCGATACATTGGATACAAAGAGCAATGTTACTCCGAGACAGTGGATACAAAGAGCAATGTTACTCCGATACATTGGATACAAAGAGCAATGTTACTCCGATACATTGGATACAAAGAGCAATGTTACTCCGATACATTGGATACAAAGAGCAATGTTACTCCGATACATTGGATACAAAGAGCAATGTTACTCCGATACATTGGATACAAAGAGCAATGTTACTCCGATACATTGGATACAAAGAGCAATGTTACTCCGAGACAGTGGATACAAAGAGCAATGTTACTCCGAGACAGTGGATACAAAGAGCAATGTTACTCCGAGACAGTGGATACAAAGAGCAATGTTACTCCGAGACATTGGATACAAAGAGCAATGTTACTCCGAGACAGTGGATACAAAGAGCAATGTTACTCCGATACATTGGATACAAAGAGCAATGTTACTCCGATACTTTGGGATACAAAGAGCAATGTTACTCCGATACATTGGATACAAAGAGCAATGTTACTCCGAGACAGTGGATACAAAGAGCAATGTTACTCCGAGACATTGGATACAAAGAGCAATGTTACTCCGATACATTGGATACAAAGAGCAATGTTACTCCGATACATTGGATACAAAGAGCAATGTTACTCCGAGACATTGGATACAAAGAGCAATGTTACTCCGAGACAGTGGATACAAAGAGCAATGTTACTCCGAGACATTGGATACAAAGAGCAATGTTACTCCGAGACAGTGGATACAAAGAGCAATGTTACTCCGAGACAGTGGATACAAAGAGCAATGTTACTCCGAGACATTGGATACAAAGAGCAATGTTACTCCGATACATTGGATACAAAGAGCAATGTTACTCCGATACATTGGATACAAAGAGCAATGTTACTCCGATACATTGGATACAAAGAGCAATGTTACTCCGATACAGTGGATACAAAGAGCAATGTTACTCCGATACATTGGATACAAAGAGCAATGTTACTCCGATACATTGGATACAAAGAGCAATGTTACTCCGATACAGTGGATACAAAGAGCAATGTTACTCGGATACAGTGGATACAAAGAGCAATGTTACTCGAGACAGTGGATACAAAGAGCAATGTTACTCCGAGACAGTGGATACAAAGAGCAATGTTACTCCGAGACAGTGGATACAAAGAGCAATGTTACTCCGATACAGTGGATACAAAGAGCAATGTTACTCCGATACATTGGATACAAAGAGCAATGTTACTCCGATACATTGGATACAAAGAGCAATGTTACTCCGATACAGTGGATACAAAGAGCAATGTTACTCCGATACATTGGATACAAAGAGCAATGTTACTCCGATACATTGGATACAAAGAGCAATGTTACTCCGATACAGTGGATACAAAGAGCAATGTTACTCCGATACATTGGATACAAAGAGCAATGTTACTCCGATACATTGGATACAAAGAGCAATGTTACTCCGATACAGTGGATACAAAGAGCAATGTTACTCCGAGACAGTGGATACAAAGAGCAATGTTACTCCGAGACAGTGGATACAAAGAGCAATGTTACTCCGAGACAGTGGATACAAAGAGCAATGTTACTCCGATACAGTGGATACAAAGAGCAATGTTACTCCGATACATTGGATACAAAGAGCAATGTTACTCCGAGACAGTGGATACAAAGAGCAATGTTACTCCGATACATTGGATACAAAGAGCAATGTTACTCCGATACATTGGATACAAAGAGCAATGTTACTCCGATACAGTGGATACAAAGAGCAATGTTACTCCGATACATTGGATACAAAGAGCAATGTTACTCCGATACATTGGATACAAAGAGCAATGTTACTCCGATACAGTGGATACAAAGAGCAATGTTACTCGGATACAGTGGATACAAAGAGCAATGTTACTCGAGACAGTGGATACAAAGAGCAATGTTACTCCGAGACAGTGGATACAAAGAGCAATGTTACTCCGAGACAGTGGATACAAAGAGCAATGTTACTCCGAGACATTGGATACAAAGAGCAATGTTACTCCGAGACAGTGGATACAAAACAAAAGGCCGGCTATGCAAAAGGGGGAACATCAAAGGTCCCAGAGGTGAGGGAAAACACTGTTTATGAAGCGCACACAAGAGACCGTTCTAGAATCTCTTCTTAACCTGACACTGTGAGACAAAACAGGATTAGAGAGAAAGAAGAAAGTGTTCAGTACATCATATATATTTGATTATGTTTGGTTACAGCTTATATGTTGAAAACAAAGACATCTCAAGTCATGTAACAGGAGGTCGGTGTGTGATATGTCTAAGGCAGAGGCGGCTCGTGGTCAGTTTTCTTGGTGGGGCCAGACACACATTTTCGGAAAAATCATGGTTTTTGGAGTATTTACTATTATTTGTCTACTTCGGGAAATTATTCTTCCTTTCGATTATTGGTGGGCGGCCCCACTGGCCCTCAATGACGAGCCGCCACTGGTCTAAGGTATAAGTAAATACATTGAAGTTATGTAGAATTTGAGAAAAGCATCAACAAATGTGCAACAGATATCGCAGATTTAGTGTATAGCTGAAGTTGTTGAAATCTGCACTGGACTATAATTCACAAACGATTGGTAGGGGTAAGGATAATGGTAGGGATAATGGTAGAGGTAATGGTGATGATGTTTGAGTGGTGATAATGGTAGCAGTTGTAACAGCAGCAGTGGCAGTGGTAGTAATATGGGTAATAGTAGTGGTAGTAGTAGCAGTGGAGGTAGCAGTATGGTAGTAGTACTTGTGTTAGTGGTGGTGGTAGTAATAGTGGCAGAAGTAGTGGTAGTAGTGGTAGTGGTAGTAGTACAAATGACGAGTCACTTTTTCTCTGAAAACTATTACAAAGATAGACAAGTTGTTATTAAAAACAATGTACAAATATAGTAGATGTGTATCCGTTTCAAAGCAGAAAATGATCTCTGTTCAGGGGTTTTTCAAGTTAAGCACGCAAAAGAACATTTGGCAGTTCAAAATCGAGAAAAGCAGGCTGCAAAGCCACTGCCCATGCAAAATTCCTTAGAGAGCTTCAACAATAAAATTCTTATATAATTTGCTCACCATCTTCTAAATGACATCGGGGACCCTCGCTTGTGCTACGAAACTCGTGCACTTCCGCTGAGATCTTATTGTGTAAGAAAGAGATTGGATCACACATGTTTACTCATCGAAGTGCAATCATGATGGTCCTATCAGTCATTCAATCATCAATCATGTCCAGAGTTTGCAACACTTTCAATCGTCAAAATAAGTTAAATTAATTTGTTCACTTTTTAAAATCCAAAATCTAAATTATTGTCTTTCATAAACTTAACAAGTTCAAAAATAGACAACTCTTTAAATTCAGGATTTACACAGATTATAGTTAGCTCATCTGATGCCTGATCAAGCATTATAGATGCAAAACTAGCGTCACTAATCTATTTTTTATTGTATCTAATAAAACATTCATCAATGCATCTGCAATATCATTTTGATATACAGTCGGTGAAGTGACGCGGAAAACTGCTACATTTTTTTAATATGACTACATAAATAGAGCATAATTTCTTCGGGAGTCAAAACAAAAAGCTTAGGATTTCCTCTGGCTAGAAATGTCGATTCATCATTGCTTCTTAGATGTAGTTCTCGCTTGGCTAAATAGCAAATTGCATGAATCAATCTTTTGAAAACGTCTCTATACTTTTTTTTTTGTTTAACTTGTTCATTGTGTAGATTAATATTAAATTTCTGTTAAGAATCAATCACAGCGTCAATTCTTTGTTCCTTGTGAATAACTTTTACGAAAGACTGCACATAGTTGTGAGACTATTCATGTCTTCGTTGAGCAAGGCCATCCATGTCTTCGTTAAGTGAGACCATTCATGGCTTCTTAGTGTGAGACCATTCATGTCTTCGTTAAGTGAGACCATTCATGTCTTCGTTGAGCAAGGCCATCCATGTCTTCGTTAAGTGAGACCATTCATGGCTTCTTAGTGTGAGACCATTCATGTCTTCGTTAAGTGAGATCATTCATGGCTTCGTTGAGCGAGATCATTCATGGCTTCGTAGAGCGAGACACATCATGTCTTCGTTAAGCAATACAGATGAGCGTCTAAGATTAGAGATCCAGGCTTAGTCAATATTACAAAGTGTTGCAAACTCGTACTTTCTCATTTGAAAAAAATTCACTAACAAAAAAAAAGTTTGTGCTGTTTTTGTTTTTCGTTCATCCGTATGAATTCAGGCATAGTCAATGCGTCTAATATAGCACCTCTGATTGATTTTTGAGTGAATACTTGCTTTCCATATGCTATGAATGTCCCTCTATATTTAGGTGAGCCCTACTTTGAATTCAGAGGTACTTGACATGTAATTTCCATCTGAAAGTAAAATATCAAGGAACATGTAGTTCAACAGCGTACCGTGTGCACAGAGACAATTTTGTTTACCTAAATTAGCTTTGAACCACGGAATTTCCACGGCAGGTGGTTATTAACGATACGGGTTATCGACTTTGCTATCGGAACCACCCGTGTGTTGACCTGGCTCACAAGAGAAGCACAGAATAGTATCAATGCGATCTACAAAGCATGTCGTAAGAGGCGACTAATGTAGGGGCCTAGGGCAGCAACCCTAGTAAATAGAAAGTGTCGCAGAAATCATGCGCTGGCCTACTTTTAGGCGCATAACTGGCACAACGTACAATCGCTCTTAGACTCAGATCACATACAAACCACACAGAGTGGTTAACAAGTGGTCGATATGGAGCGTTCGAAGAAAGAAGAAAGAAGAAGAAGTTATCGGTGACCCAACAAAATTTATTTAACTTTTCAAAACCAGTGAATTCAAGAAATTAACTACAATTTTGTATTGGAGAAATTGCTAGTATATTTTACTTTCTTAATTATAATAGTTGTAATACTATGTGTCTGGAGGAAAAGTGGTTATTTGTCTGCACTTGCAATTTGTCTTGTACAATTGTGAGTAAAAGTATATTTCTCAGAAGTGATCTACTACGCAAATATTTGCTTCCATAATGACATCAATTCGAATAAATTTAACTTTGAAATATATCAAATCCGTTTCACACTATATTAGTTTAGTTAGTTTAGTTTGTTCCTTTCGTGCCAAAGTCGACACATAGGGCAGAGGTTTTAGATCTCCATGTAATGCGGTTCGTTGCTAGCAGTTTGAGATCTAGTATGGTTTTACATCCCAATACATGTAGTTTACTTTCTTGTAAGATTGTTCTTCGAAGAGTGATCTTAGGTCTTCCATGTTTTCTTTTCTCAACTGGTGTCCACATAAGGACTTGTTGATTTAGTCTCTTTTCGTCTGATCTAAGAGCATAACCTAACTATTTCAAACTTTGTTTTCTTATAATATTTTATACGGGTTGTTGGTGTGTTCTATCTCTCACTGCGTTGTTCGAAACGAAATCACCCCATTTTACTTTTAACAATTTTCGGAGACATTTATTCTCAAAGCTGTCCAGTTCCGTATCAATTTTCTTTGTTGATTTCCAACTTTCACAACCGTAGGTCAGTACAGGAATCACACATGACCTAAACAATTTAACTTTTGTACATATACTAAGGTCTTGAGATTGCCAGATATTCGTTAATTTAGTGAAGGCACTAGCTGCTATAGCAATACGAGAGTTTATTTCTTTCATCGTGTCTCCATTTTTTGACACTTTACTACCCAAATATGTAAAATGTTTAACTTTCTCAGTATTTGGCCATTTATTATCTGTCTGTCGAGTTTGTGAGGTCCATAATTTTGGTCTGGACAGAATTAATCTGGAGACCAACCTGTTCTGCAAGTGTGCAAAGATTGCTCGTTAGTTTGTGGGTTGCTTGTGTGGTTGAATTCAATATGGCCACGTCATCGGCAAAGTCAAGATCAAATAGTCTGCTGTTATTAAGCCATTTGATGCCTAGTTGATCATTATATACATTAATATATTGTTTTCCGCAGTAGCAAATAAATTAGTATGAATAATTTTTAAAGTATAAAACAAACCCTCTAGTGTTGAATAATCTAGTTGAGTACTGGACTGTTAAAGCACAAATGTCAGCAGTTTTTTTCAGCGACTTGACCCATGACCCATACATTACTGTCTCTCTTTCTATTTATCTATCTCTTCATATCTCTATCTCTAACGCTCTCTCTCTCTCTCTCTCTTTCTCTTTCTCTTGTATACTATGGACTAGAATATGAATGCTTGCTTCATATTTGCTGCACGCAAATTAAATTCCGCTACTTGCAATTTCTCTAACTGTTTAAATAGTGTGCAACATTTCTCGTTTTTATAAATCATATTGTTTATATTTTTCATATGTATTATTCATATGTACATTCTCTTTAAACTGCGAAATAGTTATGTTTTAAATGAATTTAAATACTCTCATAACATACCATTAAAGATACATTTTGTGAGCTTCACTTGGTTGTGCGGCGCATGCGTAGCACACATGGAATGTACTCCACTGCAGAAAATCGTTTTTTTTTATTCTAAACAATGTAATCATTTCAAATATGATTACCTGTATTATTTTTTTAAGTATTTCTAATTTGCGCTTGCATGGTTTGTCAGCAAAAACGTGTATATTTTAAACAGGAAACGAAAATCAGTAAAAATAAAATATAAACAAAGTTTTTGTCAGAAAAACTTTCGTGATCACGAAAATCAACAATAAATTTTAAAATATTTTTCATTAGTTTTGTGACACAAATTTGTTTGGAAAAGAAAAGGTTTTTATTTGTATTCTGTGCTTCATGTTTTTTAAGTCGTATGCGAGATATCGGAATTCACAAACTCATACAGATATTTCTTCTTTCAAAAAGAATTTTCTTTAATCCAATCACAATATATTCCACCAGCCTTCTTTTTCTTTTTTCCCTCTAATTCTGTTTTGTCTCAGTGTCAGGGTAAGAAGAGATTTCTAGAAAGGGGTTTTGTGTGTGTGCTTCATTAATAGTGATTTTCCCTGCCTCTGCTATTTATGTGATATACTTATGCGTGAACAATCTTTAGCCTTGCACCCATTGTATTGGAATACTTTTACGTAACCTGCCTATGTGGCGAACGATTTAATTTGTTGTTTCTTGATGAAGTTCAGTACTGATGTTGTTCACCTATTTTACCTGATTACTTCATTTCTAAACCGGTCTCTTCTTGATACACGAGACTTCTAAAATATAATTTTCTGCTTTCTATTTGATCCTTTTATTCATTAAAATTTTCACTGAAATACAATAGCTGTTAGTTACTGATTAATATTAAGTGGGACAAAATATTTCAATGTTTCCCTTTCATTTATTTTAGTCATTATTTTCTTTATCCATTTATTTCTTCTTCTTCGAACGCACCTTATCAACCACTTGTTAACCACTCTTTGTGATTTGTATGTGATCCAAGCCGAAGAGCGATTGTACGTTGTGCCAGTTATGCGTATTCGATTTTTGCGATGCGTTTTATTTACTAGGGTAGCTTCCCTAGGCCCCTACCTCAGTCGTCTCTTACGTCATGTCTTGTAGGTCGATGTGGTAATATTCTTTGCTCCCCTTGCGAGCTCCAGCAACACTCGGGCGGTTTCTATTACTAATACAATTGTATCTGTTTGTGCGCGTATGTTTTTTTTCTACTAGCAATTAGTATCAGTTTAAGAATATATACAATAGTTGTAGTTCATATTGAGTACATGTGAACATAACTAAAACATAATCAATAAAGTTTAATATAGTCAAGTGCTTCTTCATATTGACAGACTTTTAGTTAGGCAACGTAACAGATTAAAGTATTCAAATATGCATAATGGGTTATTGTTGATACGGACATTTGTGCCACTGGAAAGTAAATACTTATACCTCTCTGTTCCTTGCGAAGCATAGGGCTTCAACAGTTGTTCACCACGATGAAAAATATATGAGACTAATTAAAACTGTGTACTGGCAACAAAGCACAGCTATAAGACTAGAGAATCAGAATAGAATATGTAGGTAGACAAAGGTAGGAGTAAGATAATGATGTGTATTCTCACCAGACCTGTTCAACCTGCGCGGTGAAAACATCATACAACATATTGAAGTAAAGACAGGGATAGCAGTTGGTGGGCAAAACATGAATAATCTAAAATACGCTGATGAAACAATTCTCATGGTGAAATATGAGCAAGATCTACAAGCAATGACAGATATAATAATGAGAAAAAAGTGAAGGGAAAGGATTGCCCATGAACATAAAGAAAACAGAGGTATTTGTTATTACTGAGAAACAGGACACACTGCAATGCAATATCAAAATAAACAACACAACACTGAAACAAGTCCATCGATTCAAATACCTGGAAACAGTCATAATATCAATATCAGATGGAAGATGTACAACAGAGATAAGGGGTAAAATAGTTCAGACAAACGTAGCTTTTATGAAAAACATGCTATTCGGGAACTCACTACCAACGACACTGAGGAGAGGAATGCTTCATTGCTATATTGAACGAATACGTCTGTATGGCAGCGAATCATGGAAATGAACATACAAACATCAAGATCACTGAAAGCCACAGAAATGCGGTTATACAGAAGAATGCTGAAATTCTCATGGACATCGAACAAGACCTGGTTAGATTACTATAAATGATGCGGTTTTTAAAGAGGCCTGCATACACGACGAAACATGATGAGAATAATAAGAATAGGACAATCAGCAATCTTTGGACTCAATGCGAAGAGGAAGGAAAGGAAAGTAAAGGAATCATTTTTATGTCACATGATATATAGAGTCTTTATATATATAGCGTCTTTATATATATAGCGTCTTTATATATATAGCGTCTTTATATATATATAGCGTCTTTATATATATAGCGTCTTTATATATATAGCGTCTTTATATATATAGCGTCTTTATATATATAGCGTCTTTATATATATAGCGTCTTTATATATATAGCGTCTTTATATATATAGCGTCTTTATATATATAGCGTCTTTATATATATAGCGTCTTTATATATATAGCGTCTTTATATATATAGCGTCTTTATATATATAGCGTCTTTATATATATAGCGTCTTTATATATATAGCGTCTTTATATATATAGCGTCTTTATATATATAGCGTCTTTATATAGCGTATATAGTAAGAGGAAGTAAAGGAAAGTAAAGGAATCATTTTTATGTCACATGGTATATAGCGTCTTTATATATATAGCGTCTTTATATAGCGTATATGGTAAGAGGAAGTAAAGGAAAGTAAAGGAATCATTTTTATGTCACATGGTATATAGCGTCGTACGGTGTTGGGACCTTATTTTGCATTGACCCTCGGCACACGATCGGGGATGTGGTCAACATCATTCCGGCCGCCTTTACTCCCCAGTGCTTTTCCTGGTACATAAGCTGAGGCTGGGTCGAGCTGTGAGCCGTTATAGTCGGAAAAAATTCCACACCCACTGTGGAATTGAACCTTGAACACTAGTCTAAGAGGTGAGTTGACTAACAACTACTCTACTACGGCTTTCAATGTGAAGAGGAGGTTTGGAACATTTGATGACAACGGAAACGCGATAAGCTAATCACACCTTATTTTGAACAAATGGCAACAGTACTTGAAAGATTTTGGTTAATCTACAAACTAACGAGGACAACAGCATGCAACATAATGCCTTTAAGATAACAAATGAACTGATGCCAAATATAACAATAGACGAAATTAGAAATGTTGGTAAGGCTGTGCCAAACATCAAAGCGCAAGGACTATGGTGATATTCTCGCTGAATTAATTAAAGCAGTGAAAGATGTAGGAATCAAATGGATATACAAAATATACAACCTCGTCTGGATTACATAAGAAACACAAGAAGATTGGAAGAACGCAGTAGTAATACCGATACGAATAAGGAAAGAAAGCAAACGAGATTGCAGAAAGTACAGAAGAATATCACTACTGAGGAGGAATCCAGGCAGTGTTCTGCAAAATCTTCCACAAGAGATTACGACACATCATAGAGCCGAAACTAAATGAAACACAAATGGGCTTTAACCCTTTCGCTGCTACATACTTTCTGAAGGCTGAGCTAAAAATAACTACTCTTTGTTTCTAGGTCACAAACGTGAATGTACGCCTATAGCAGTAACAGTAGCAATGTATAACGTGTTAACACGTCTTTAGCCCACAGAGGAGAGACAATAACAGACGTGTTAATGCGTCTTTAGAAGTGAATGGGAAAACCATATATATACGTCCTTAGCAGTTATTCAAGCACTCAGGATCATCACCGGAGCCATGAAATCTACTCCTATCACAGAGATGCAAAACACCACTGGAGTACAAGCCGTGGCTTACAGAAGGGGAGCCAAGAATATGATCCAGATGGAGAAATACACCAGTATGCCCTTGCATCCAATGAAAGCAAGATTAAATGATCTGGCACTTGGACGACTAAAACGCAGCAGCTTCGTCCATCGGGAAAGCGACTAAAAAGACAGTACCAAGATGACCTACCAATGCACACAACACGCTGATACCTAGTCTCGACCCTGTTCCCTGGGAACAAGTTAACGATACAGCCAAAATCATAACAACAATTAGTGGAATCACAACTGGAGAAATACACAATGACCTGCAGAAGAGAACAGCCACTATGTGCATGATCCAAGAAAACTACCCTAAACAATCATGGATCCACGTCTACACCGATGGATCTGCAACAGATGCAATTAAGAACGGAGGGGCTGGTATCTATATTACATATCCCAACAATCACACCGAAACAAAGTACATGCCAACTGGTAAATTTTGTTCAAACTACACCGCAGAGGCTCAAGCACTACTACAGGCCGCAATCATGATCAATAATTCCAACTCTAACTGCCAACAAGTGGTATTTTTCACAGACGCGCTATCTGTTTTGCAAGCCCTACAGAGTAACCATCCATCCCTGAGAAAAGAGCTCAGCAAGATCTCTACCAACAAAAGAGTTACACTTCAGTGGGTACCATCACACTGCGGAGTGCCAGGTAACGAGAAGGCAGACAAACTTGCTAAAAGGGGAGCAGAATGTGAACAAATAGATAATGAAATCACATACTTTGAAAAAAAAGAGCTATCATGGACATTAGAAAAGAACCTACACCATCCAATGATGACTACCACACACTTGACCGACAAGGACAGACTATCATCTTCCGACTCAGGATAGGTCATAACAGACTGAACAAACACCTCCACAGGCTGCGATTGTCCCCAACCCCTCTGTACCCCTGTGGCTCCGCTGAACATACCACAGAACATGTCCTGCAAGACTGCCCCTGTATGTCCTCCCAAGAAAGGAATGCTGGCCCTACAACACAACACTACATTCAAAACTACATGGCACTAGAGATGAGCTCCAGAATACAGTCGATTTCATCATAAGAACGCGTCTAACGGTATAATCATCAAAAAGCGATCGCAAAGAAGAAGAAGCAGTTATTAAGAACAGAAGTTGTACAGAGGCTATTCTTGCAATAAGATATATAATAGAAAGAACAAGAGAATACGACCAAGAGCTATATGTCTTATTTATAGACTTAGGAAAAACAACTTTCTACAGGATAGATAGACAACAACTATTGAAAACTATAACACTGGACAGCGTTAACGAAAACCTGATGAATCTATGTAAAAGTTGTTATGATAACATACAGTGCTCAGTGAGAACAAGCAACAGGGTCTCGAATTACTTTCACATTAAATCAGGAGTAAGACAAGGATGTACTGTCTCTGTTATTGTTCATCACATATATTGACAACATGAACTGTCTCTGTTATTGTTCATCACATATATTGACAACATGTGCACAATAGTCAAATCATGTGCAGGCCACAAACAGGATGAGTCATGTGAACATGCTTACCTTGATGACCTCCTAAATGAACTATTTTGTGCAGATTGCCAAGCAGTTATCAGTTATATGAGGACTATCATCACAGCACTCCGGACATGTCCATAGGTGCTCTGATCTCCGCCTCAGCAAATCCAGCAGCGTCCAGCGACCCAACGCGCCAGTTCGATGTTGATTAATCAATCTCTTTGCATATTTAGTATGTCGTTCTTTCGGGCTGCACCAATATTGACACCCATTTCTTTCAATCTGGTCAGCAAGTGGGATTCACAGCCCTGAAACTCCTCTGTTCGGAAAGACACTCTCAATGCGTGAAGAATGTCATTTCGATCCATGGCAGCTCCTCTGATATTGTAGCCAAGCCAGCCAATCTATCTGCTCGTTCATTACCACTAACTCCTGCGTGCTCAGGGACAAAAATTAAGGTTATTTCTCTGATCATTGTCTGTACCAGTACCTCCACCCAGGTGCGTCGCACCATTCCTGATTCGACTTTACGAATTTTTCTCATGGAGTCACTGAGTATGAAAACACGAGAGTAGTTGTGAGATGCCAACCAGTTCACAGTCTCCGTAACCGCCCGAACCTCCATTGTCAAACTACTTGTGCTATGACAAAAGAAAACTTACAGAGGCGCATCCACAACAGACAAATGTATAGATCCCAACATGACAATTAACGTTCATAAGACCGATGTTATGACAATAGCAGGAGAACAACAGAAAATAACTATATTCATAGCAAATCAATAAATAAAACAAGGGAAAAAACGTCACATATTTGGGAAGCTCGATAATAACAGACGGAAGAATCAATACCGAAATACAGCAACGATGTAACAAAGCGAAACAAATCATCGGCAAAATGACACTGATTCTCAATTACAAATAGGTATCTTTATACATAGAACGAGCGTTATACAATACGATTTTCATTATAACTTTGTCATATCATTATTTATTCATATATATATATATATATATATATATATATACCATCATCAGGTGCTGTGCCGGCTGATGTAGGCGATCATTGATCTCCACAAATTTCTGTATCTGGTGTTTGCTATCATTTCAGAAGCTCTTCCGTGCTATGGCGTCATGATATCCACACTTTTCTCTCTCTGTTTCCCTCTGTCTCCCCTCGATATATATGTCGTCAGGATATCCACAATTTTCTCTCTCTGTTTCCCTCTGTCTCCCCTCGATATATATGTCGTCAGGATATCCACACTTTTCTCTCTCTGTTTCCTCTGTCTCCCTCGATATATATGTCGTCAGGATATCCACACTTTCTCTCTCTCTGTTTCCTCTGTCTCCCTCGATATATATATATATATATATATATATAAAATATCAAGAATAAACAGAACTACTCATTAACAGACCGGCTACATAGAAGTCCGCCTGATATCAAACAGGCACAATCAAAATGTCACAGACCGAAGAAAAAAAATTACGACTCGCGGCTGAAGATCTGAATGTCACTCCAACAAAAGCCATCAAATTGTTTCTTCATCCTCAGATTTTTTTGTCCATGACACTATTCTAGCCAATCATTGCAAATCTGTTTCCCATACTAGCAAATGTGATTATGTTTTGATTGGCATCAGGGACGTTAAAACTCTCTCTTCCCATTTTTTATATTGTACACCCGTCTGTATATTGCCTCAGCAAGGTATTTTTAGAAAAGAGCAGGGAAAAAAGTCACTTGCGCAAGCACTTGAAAGTTGTCAATAGAAGGACACAATCAATGTTGGTAAATGTCATTTCAGGACGAAGTTAAGAGAATTACACAAGTAGAACGTGCGAAAATTGAAACCTTGTAGTTCTACATGGGCAAAAGTAGGAAGTAGATAAATTGAAACCTTGTAGTTCTACATGGACAAAAGTAGGAAGTAGATAAATTGAAACCTTGTAGTTCTACATTGACGAAAGTAGGAAGTAAATAAATTGAAACCTTGCAGTTCTACATGGGTGAAAGTAGGAAGTAGATAAATTGAAACCTTGTAGTTCTACATTGACGAAAGTAGGAAGTAGATAAATTGAAACCTTGTAGTTCTACATGGGCAAAAGTAGGAAGTAGATAAATTGAAACCTTGTAGTTCTACATTGATGAAAGTAGGAAGTAAATAAATTGAAACCTTGTAGTTCTACATGGATGAAAGTAGGAAGTAGATAAATTGAAACCTTGTAGTTCTACATGGATGAAAGTAGGAAGTAGATAAATTGAAACCTTGTAGTTCTACATTGACGAAAGTAGGAAGTAGATAAATTGAAACCTTGTAGTTCTACATGGATGAAAGTAGGAAGTAGATAAATTGAAACCTTGTAGTTCTACATGGATGAAAGTAGGAAGTAGATAAATTGAAACCTTGTAGTTCTACATTGACGAAAGTAGGAAGTAGATAAATTGAAACCTTGTAGTTCTACATGGATGAAAGTAGGAAGTAGATAAATTGAAACCTTGTAGTTCTACATGGACAAAAGTAGGAAGTAGATAAATTGAAACCTTGTAGTTCTACATTGACGAAAGTAGGAAGTAGATAAATTGAAACCTTGTAGTTCTACATGGACGAAAGTAGGAAGTAGATAAATTGAAACCTTGTAGTTCTACATGGATGAAAGTAGGAAGTAGATAAATTGAAACCTTGTAGTTCTACATGGATGAAAGTAGGAAGTAGATAAATTGAAACCTTGTAGTTCTACATGGACGAAAGTAGGAAGTAGATAAATTGAAACCTTGTAGTTCTACATGGACGAAAGTAGGAAGTAAATAAATTGAAACCTTGTAGTTCTACATTGACGAAAGTAGGAAGTAGATAAATTGAAACCTTGTAGTTCTACATTGACGAAAGTAGGAAGTAGATAAATTGAAACCTTGTAGTTCTACATGGATGAAAGTAGGAAGTAGATCAATTGAAACCTTGTAGTTCTACATGGACGAAAGTAGGAAGTTATTAAATTAAAACCTTGTAGTTCTACATGGACGAAAGTAGGAAGTTATTAAATTAAAACCTTGTAGTTCTACATGGACGAAAGTAGGAAGTTATTAAATTAAAACCTTGTAGTTCTACATGGGCAAAAGTAGGAAGTAAATAAATTGAAACCTTGTAGTTCTACATGGGTGAAAGTAGGAAGTAGATAAATTGAAATCTTGTAGTTCTACATTGACGAAAGTAGGAAGTAGATAAATTGAAACCTTGCAGTTCTACATTGACGAAAGTAGGAAGTAAATAAATTGAAACCTTGTAGTTCTACATGGACGAAAGTAGGAAGTAGATCAATTGAAACCTTGTAGTTCTACATGGACGAAAGTAGGAAGTTATTAAATTAAAACCTTGTAGTTCTACATGGACGAAAGTAGGAAGTAGATAAATTGAAACCTTGCAGTTCTACATGGATGAAAGTAGGAAGTAGATAAATTGAAACCTTGTAGTTCTACATGGATGAAAGTAGGAAGTAGATAAATTGAAACCTTGTAGTTCTACATGGGTGAACGTAGAAAGTAGATAAATTGAAACCTTGTAGTTCTACATTGATGAAAGTAGGAAGTAAATAAATTGAAACCTTGTAGTTCTACATGGGTGAAAGTAGGAAGTAGATAAATTGAAACCTTGTAGTTCTACATTGATGAAAGTAGGAAGTAAATAAATTGAAACCTTGTAGTTCTACATGGACAAAAGTAGGAAGTAGATAAATTGAAACCTTGTAGTTCTACATTGATGAAAGTAGGAAGTAAATAAATTGAAACCTTGTAGTTCTACATTGACGAAAGTAGGAAGTAGATAAATTGAAACCTTGTAGTTCTACATTGACGAAAGTAGGAAGTAGATAAATTGAAACCTTGTAGTTCTACATTGACGAAAGTAGGAAGTAGATAAATTGAAACCTTGTAGTTCTACATTGACGAAAGTAGGAAGTAGATCAATTGAAACCTTGTAGTTCTACATTGATGAAAGTAGGAAGTAGATAAATTGAAACCTTGTAGTTCTACATTGACGAAAGTAGGAAGTAGATAAATTGAAACCTTGTAGTTCTACATGGACGAAAGTAGGAAGTAGATAAATTGAAACCTTGTAGTTCTACATGGGTGAAAGTAGGAAGTAGATAAATTGAAACCTTGTAGTTCTACATGGGTGAAAGTAGGAAGTAGATAAATTGAAACCTTGTAGTTCTACATGGGTGAACGTAGAAAGTAGATCAATTGAAACCTTGTAGTTCTACATTGACGAAAGTAGGAAGTAGATAAATTGAAACCTTGTAGTTCTACATGGATGAAAGTAGGAAGTAGATAAATTGAAACCTTGTAGTTCTACATGGATGAAAGTAGGAAGTAAATAAATTGAAACCTTGTAGTTCTACATTGACGAAAGTAGGAAGTAGATAAATTGAAACCTTGTAGTTCTACATGGATGAACGTAGAAAGTAGATCAATTGAAACCTTGTAGTTCTACATGGATGAAAGTAGGAAGTAGATAAATTGAAACCTTGTAGTTCTACATGGGTGAAAGTAGGAAGTAAATAAATTGAAACCTTGTAGTTCTACATTGACGAAAGTAGGAAGTAAATAAATTGAAACCTTGTAGTTCTACATTGACGAAAGTAGGAAGTAGATAAATTGAAACCTTGTAGTTCTACATGGATGAACGTAGAAAGTAGATCAATTGAAACCTTGTAGTTCTACATGGATGAAAGTAGGAAGTAGATAAATTGAAACCTTGTAGTTCTACATGGGTGAAAGTAGGAAGTAAATAAATTGAAACCTTGTAGTTCTACATGGGTGAACGTAGAAAGTAGATCAATTGAAACCTTGTAGCTCCTCATGGGCGAAAGTAGGAAGTAGATTACATTAAACGACTTAATAATCTTCATCAGGAACATGAAATACGAGAACGAAATAAACTATTGTAACAGAATTATATGTTCAACAATATATGCTATAGCGTAGTAACACAACGGTAAGTGCCCAGTTAGAAAAGAGATATATGTATATATGGTTGCAAGACTTACAGAAATATGTATCTTCTTCTTCTTTTGTCAGCACACTTTTACCAGGTTGTTAACCCAGTGTCGTGGTTTTATGTATTTGTCTTGCGCTTCTCTGGTGACGTGTGATGGTTTTCTTAGTCCCCTGTCAGAATTCAACTACATTATCTATTCACCTTTTCCTCGGTCTTCCTCTCGCCTTTCTTCCTGATATTCTGTTTTGGAAAGCTTCATAGGCAGTTTGTGCTGTTCGCATTCTTACTAAGTGGCCAAACCACTTCATTCTCTGTTTTTCTATATAATTCAAGTACGGTCTAGTTCCAACCTTTTCTCTGATGCTGGTATTCGTTACTCTGTAGATTCTTGTGTTGTAACTACAAATTACTACAAATGATGCGGTTTTTAACGAGATTGGTAGAAATATGTATATGCAGACTTAATGAGACTGGTAGAAATATGTATATGCAGACTTAATGAGATAGATTTGCGGTCAATCAACAAAACTAATGAATTATATCTACATACTGAATGAGGTCTATAAACAGATTAAAGAGTGTTTATAGACAGACTTCAGAAGATATATATCAAACTTAAGAATGTACATAGACTTAATGGGGTATATAGGAAGACTTCAAGAGGTATATTTGACAAACTTACAGAGGTATATAAACAATCGTCAGAAGATTCAAAGAAAACAAAGGTAAATCTGACATTGTTTAATAAGATCGAGTTTATGTCAATGACATTGTTTAATAAGATCGAGTTTATGGCGATGACATTGTTTAATAAGATCGAGTTATGTCGATGACATTGTTTAATAAGATCGAGTTTATGTCGATGACATTGTTTAATAAGATCGAGTTTATGGCGATGACATTGTTTAATAAGATCGAGTTTATGGCGATGACATTGTTTAATAAGATCGAGTTTATGTCAATGACATTGTTTAATAAGACCGAGTTTATGGCGATGACATTGTTTAATAAGACCGAGTTTATGTCAATGACATTGTTTAATAAGATCGAGTTATGGCGATGACATTCTTTAATAAGATCGAGTTTATGTCGATGACATTGTTTAATAAGATCGAGTTTATGTCGATGACATTGTTTAATAAGATCGAGTTTATGTCGATGACATTGTTTAATAAGATCGAGTTTATGGCGATGACATTGTTTAATAAGATCGAGTTTATGGCGATGACATTGTTTAATAAGATCGAGTTTATGTCGAGGACATTGTTTAATAAGATCGAGTTTATGGCGATGACATTGTTTAATAAGACCGAGTTTATGGCGATGACATTGTTTAATAAGATCGAGTTTATGTCGATGACATTGTTTAATAAGATCGAGTTTATGGCGATGACATTGTTTAATAAGATCGAGTTTATGGCGATGACATTGTTTAATAAGATCGAGTTTATGGCGATGACATTGTTTAATAAGATCGAGTTTATGGCGATGACATTGTTTAATAAGATCGAGTTTATGTCGATGACATTGTTTAATAAGATCGAGTTTATGGCGATGACATTGTTTAATAAGATCGAGTTTATGGCGATGACATTGTTTAATAAGATCGAGTTTATGACGATGACATTGTTTAATAAGATCGAGTTTATGGCGATGACATTGTTTAATAAGATCGAGTTTATGGCGATGACATTGTTTAATAAGATCGAGTTTATGTCGAGGACATTGTTTAATAAGATCGAGTTTATGGCGATGACATTGTTTAATAAGACCGAGTTTATGGCGATGACATTGTTTAATAAGATCGAGTTTATGTCGATGACATTGTTTAATAAGATCGAGTTTATGGCGATGACATTGTTTAATAAGATCGAGTTTATGGCGATGACATTGTTTAATAAGATCGAGTTTATGGCGATGACATTGTTTAATAAGATCGAGTTTATGGCGATGACATTGTTTAATAAGATCGAGTTTATGTCGATGACATTGTTTAATAAGATCGAGTTTATGGCGATGACATTGTTTAATAAGATCGAGTTTATGGCGATGACATTGTTTAATAAGATCGAGTTTATGACGATGACATTGTTTAATAAGATCGAGTTTATGGCGATGACATTGTTTAATAAGATCGAGTTTATGGCGATGACATTGTTTAATAAGATCGAGTTTATGTCGAGGACATTGTTTAATAAGATCGAGTTTATGGCGATGACATTGTTTAATAAGATCGAGTTTATGGCGATGACATTGTTTAATAAGATCGAGTTTATGGCGATGACATTGTTTAATAAGATCGAGTTTATGTCGATGACATTGTTTAATAAGATCGAGTTTATGTCGATGACATTGTTTAATAAGATCGAGTTTATGGCGATGACATTGTTTAATAAGATCGAGTTTATGGCGATGACATTGTTTAATAAGATCGAGTTTATGTCGATGACATTGTTTAATAAGATCGAGTTTATGGCGATGACATTGTTTAATAAGACCGAGTTTATGGCAATGACCTTATTTAATAAGACCGAGTTTATGTCAATGACATTGTTTAATAAGACCGAGTTTATGGCGATGACATTGTTTAATAAGACCGAGTTTATGTCAATGACATTGTTTAATAAGATCGAGTTATGGCGATGACATTCTTTAATAAGATCGAGTTTATGTCGATGACATTGTTTAATAAGATCGAGTTTATGTCGATGACATTGTTTAATAAGATCGAGTTTATGTCGATGACATTGTTTAATAAGATCGAGTTTATGGCGATGACATTGTTTAATAAGATCGAGTTTATGTCGAGGACATTGTTTAATAAGATCGAGTTTATGGCGATGACATTATTTAATAAGATCGAGTTTATGGCGATGACATTGTTTAATAAGATCGAGTTTATGGCGATGACATTGTTTAATAAGATCGAGTTTATGTCGAGGACATTGTTTAATAAGATCGAGTTTATGGCGATGACATTGTTTAATAAGATCGAGTTTATGGCGATGACATTGTTTAATAAGATCGAGTTTATGGCGATGACATTGTTTAATAAGATCGAGTTTATGTCGATGACATTGTTTAATAAGATCGAGTTTATGTCGATGACATTGTTTAATAAGATCGAGTTTATGGCGATGACATTGTTTAATAAGATCGAGTTTATGTCAATGACATTGTTTAATAATATCGAGTTATGGCGATGACATTCTTTAATAAGATCGAGTTTATGTCGATGACATTGTTTAATAAGATCGAGTTTATGTCGATGACATTGTTTAATAAGATCGAGTTTATGTCGATGACATTGTTTAATAAGATCGAGTTTATGGCGATGACATTGTTTAATAAGATCGAGTTTATGGCGATGACATTGTTTAATAAGATCGAGTTTATGTCGAGGACATTGTTTAATAAGATCGAGTTTATGGCGATGACATTGTTTAATAAGACCGAGTTTATGGCGATGACATTGTTTAATAAGATCGAGTTTATGTCGATGACATTGTTTAATAAGATCGAGTTTATGGCGATGACATTGTTTAATAAGATCGAGTTTATGGTGATGACATTGTTTAATAAGATCGAGTTTATGGCGATGACATTGTTTAATAAGATCGAGTTTATGGCGATGACATTGTTTAATAAGATCGAGTTTATGTCGATGACATTGTTTAATAAGATCGAGTTTATGGCGATGACATTGTTTAATAAGATCGAGTTTATGGCGATGACATTGTTTAATAAGATCGAGTTTATGGCGATGACATTGTTTAATAAGATCGAGTTTATGTCGAGGACATTGTTTAATAAGATCGAGTTATGGCGATGACATTGTTTAATAAGAGCGAGTTTATGGCGATGACATTGTTTAATAAGATCGAGTTTATGGCGATGACATTGTTTAATAAGATCGAGTTTATGGCGATGACATTGTTTAATAAGATCGAGTTTATGTCGATGACATTGTTTAATAAGACCGAGTTTATGTCAATGACATTGTTTAATAAGATCGAGTTATGGCGATGACATTGTTTAATAAGATCGAGTTTATGGCGATGACATTGTTTAATAAGATCGAGTTTATGTCGAGGACATTGTTTAATAAGATCGAGTTTATGGCGATGACATTGTTTAATAAGATCGAGTTTATGTCGAGGACATTGTTTAATAAGATCGAGTTTATGGCGATGACATTGTTTAATAAGATCGAGTTTATGGCGATGACATTGTTTAATAAGATCGAGTTTATGGCGATGACATTGTTTAATAAGATCGAGTTTATGTCGAGGACATTGTTTAATAAGATCGAGTTTATGTCGATGACATTGTTTAATAAGACCGAGTTTATGGCGATGACATTGTTTAATAAGATCGAGTTTATGTCGATGACATTGTTTAATAAGATCGAGTTATGGCGATGACATTGTTTAATAAGATCGAGTTTATGGCGATGACATTGTTTAATAAGATCGAGTTTATGGCGATGACATTGTTTAATAAGATCGAGTTTATGCGGAGACATTGTTTAATAAGATCGAGTTTATGGCGATGACATTGTTTAATAAGATCGAGTTTATGGCGATGACATTGTTTAATAAGATCGAGTTTATGGCGATGACATTGTTTAATAAGATCGAGTTTATGGCGATGACATTGTTTAATAAGATCGAGTTATGGCGATGACATTGTTTAATAAGATCGAGTTTATGGCGATGACATTGTTTAATAAGATCGAGTTTATGGCGATGACATTGTTTAATAAGATCGAGTTTATGTCGATGACATTGTTTAATAAGATCGAGTTTATGTCGATGACATTGTTTAATAAGATCGAGTTTATGGCGATGACATTGTTTAATAAGATCGAGTTTATGGCGATGACATTGTTTAATAAGATCGAGTTTATGTCGATGACATTGTTTAATAAGATCGAGTTTATGGCGATGACATTGTTTAATAAGACCGAGTTTATGCAATGACATTTTTAATAAGACCGAGTTTATGTCAATGACATTGTTTAATAAGACCGAGTTTATGGCGATGACATTGTTTAATAAGACCGAGTTTATGTCAATGACATTGTTTAATAAGATCGAGTTATGGCGATGACATTCTTTAATAAGATCGAGTTTATGTCGATGACATTGTTTAATAAGATCGAGTTTATGTCGATGACATTGTTTAATAAGATCGAGTTTATGTCGATGACATTGTTTAATAAGATCGAGTTTATGGCGATGACATTGTTTAATAAGATCGAGTTTATGACGATGACATTGTTTAATAAGATCGAGTTTATGTCGAGACATTGTTTAATAAGATCGAGTTTATGGCGATGACATTGTTTAATAAGACCGAGTTTATGGCGATGACATTGTTTAATAAGATCGAGTTTATGACGATGACATTGTTTAATAAGATCGAGTTTATGGCGATGACATTGTTTAATAAGATCGAGTTTATGGCGATGACATTGTTTAATAAGATCGAGTTTATGGCGATGACATTGTTTAATAAGATCGAGTTTATGGCGATGACATTGTTTAATAAGATCGAGTTTATGTCGATGACATTGTTTAATAAGATCGAGTTTATGGCGATGACATTGTTTAATAAGATCGAGTTTATGGCGATGACATTGTTTAATAAGATCGAGTTTATGGCGATGACATTGTTTAATAAGACCGAGTTTATGGCGATGACAAAAACCGAAATAAATATATTCATCACAAACCAACAAATGAAACATTTCAGAAACATTTAAGAAACCGTTCATAAAGCAATGGCAAACTACTGAACGTATAACTGTCTACAAATTAACAACCCCGTTTACCGTGGTTTATGGCGGCGTCCTGTAAAGATTATGCAACGATTTTCATTTTCTTTCAAGCCGCACATTATGATCTTAAGTGAATGATACAGAAACTTATTTGAACGATTAGAATTAATAAAGCTATTCGAACGATTAAAATCAATAAACCTTATTTTGAACGATTAGAATCAATAAAGCTATTTGGACGATTAGACTCAATATACCTATTTGAACGATTAAAATCAATAAACCTTATTTGAACGATTAAAATCAATAAACCTTATTTGAACGATTAGAATCAATAAACCTATTTGAACGATTAGAATTAATAAACCTATTAGAACGATTATAATAAAAAAAGCTATTAGAATGATAAAATCAATAAAGCTATTTGAATGATTAGAATCAATAAAGCTATTTGAACGATTAGAATCAATAAACCTATTAGGACGATTATAATAAAAAAAGCTATTAGAATGATAAAATCAATAAAGCTCTTTGAACGATTAGAATCAATATACCTATTTGAACGATTAAAATCAATAAACCTATTTGAACGATTAGAATCAATAAAGCTATTTGAACGATTAGAATCAGTAAAGCTATATGAACGATTAGAATCAATAAAACTATTTGAACGATTTGAATCAATAAACCTATTTGGACGGGTAAAAAACGTGCAACCATTAGTGTGTTTCTCACATCGTCTTCACTGACACACATTTCCTATTTCATTATCTCTGTCTCTCATGACATTATCTCTGTCTCTCATGACATTATCTCTGTCTCTCATGACATTATCTCTGTCTCTGATGATATTATCTCTGTCTCTCATGTCATTATCTCTGTCTCTCATGTCATTATCTCTTGTCTCTCATGACATTATCTCTGTCTCTCATGTCATTATCTCTTGTCTCTCATGTCATTATCTCTGTCTCTCATGCCATTATCTCATGTATCTCATGACATTATCTCTGTCTCTCATGTCATTATCTCTGTCTCTCATTACATTATCTCTGTATCTCATGTCATTATCTCTATCTATCATGACATTATCCCTGTCTCTCATGACATTATCTCTGTCTCTCAAGTCATTATCTCTAGTCTCTCATGACATTATCTCTGTCTCTCATGACATTATCTCTGTCTCTCATGACATTATCTCTGTCTCTCATGACATTATCTCTGTTTCTCATTACATTATATCTGTCTCTCATGACATTATCCCTGTCTCTCATGACATTATCCCTGTTTCTCATGACATTATCTCTGTCTCTGATGATATTATCTCTGTCTCTCATGTCATTATCTCTGTCTCTCATGTCATCATCTCTGTCTCTCATTACATTATCTCTTGTCTCTCATGTCATTATCTCTGTCTCTCATGACATTATCTCTGTCTCTCATGTCATTATCTATGTCTCTCTTGTCATTATCTCTGTCTCTCATGATATTATCTCTGTCTCTCATGACATTATCTCTGTCTCTTATGACATTATCCCTGTCTCTCATGACATTATCCCTTTCTCTCATGACATTATTCCTGTCTCTCATCACATTAACCCTGTCTCTCATGACATTATCCCTGTCTCTCATGACATTATCCTTGTCTTTCATGACATTATTTCTGTCTCTCATGACATTATCTCTGTCTCTCATGTCATTATATCTTTCTCTCGTGTCATTATCTCTTGTCTCTCATGACATTATCTCTGTCTCTCATGACATTATCTCTGTCTCTCATGACATTATCTCTGTTTCTCATGACATTATCTCTGTCTCTCATGACATTATCTCTGTCTCTCATTACATTATCCCTGTCTCTCATGACATTATCCCTGTCTCTCATGACATTATCCCTGTCTCTTAGGACATTATCCCTGTCTCTCATGACATTATCCCTATCTCTCATCACATTAACCCTGTCTCTCATGACATTATCCCTGTCTCTCATGACATTATCCTTGTCTCTCATGACATTATCCCTGTCTCTCATGACATTATCTCTGTCTCTCATGACATTAGCTCTGTCTCTCATGTCATTATCTATGTCTCTCGTGTCATTATCTCTTGTCTCTCATGACATTATCTCTGTCTCTCATGACATTATCTCTGTCTCTCATGACATTATCTCTGTCTCTCATGACATTATCTCTGTCTCTCATGACATTATCCCTGTCTCTCATGACATTATCCCTGTCTCTCATGACATTATCTCTGTCTCTCATGTCATTATCCATGTCTCTCATGACATTATCCCTGTCTCTCATGACATTATCTCTGTATCTCATGTCATTATCCCTGTCTCTCATGACATTATCCCTGGCTCTCATGACAATGTCACTGTCTCTCATGACATTATCTCTGTCTCTCATGACATTATCCCTATCTCTCATGACATTATCTCTTGTCTCTCATGACATTATCTCTGTCTCTCATGACATTATCTCTGATTCTTCATCCTGATTAACTCTCACACTCAATGTCTATGCTTAATGCTATCTCCATGAAAGTCTAGCCAGGGAAAGAGAATCCTCTGCAAATCCGTTAAAATCACAAAATAGCTAGTCCCTTGTTCCATCATGGCTTAGAATTGTGAATGAGTTTTGCTTTAAGTGAACATTGTAATGGGAATGTCTTACAAAACATATCACGGATATTGTGAATGTAACACTTGAACCATAAACATGTAGACTAAGTAAGTAAATAACCATGTGTTCATAATAATAATAATAATTCCTCTCGTACATACGTTACATAGGGCCTGCAAGTAATTTCTCCATACCGCTCTATCCTGGACAACGCGCTCAATCTCATCCATGGAACTGAGACCGATATTTCTTGCCTCTCTGCAAAGTTCGTTTCAGGGTCTCCTTAGGTCGACCTCTCTTTCTTGAATCCTTTGCATCCCACTTGTGTGCTCATACTATGTACTATATTGGGGACGTTGGCACACGATGATCCCCTTCACTGAAGTCAGGGTTAGTGTTAGGGATTTAATGTCTGATTATATATGTTATGTCTGCCTTCAAAAAAAGTTTGAATTTCTGCACTTCTGTTGTATCCTTTGCTTGATAAAGTCTTATTGGTCAAAAAGTCGCTGTAAATTGTTTTTTGTACTTTGTAAAACTATAATTAAACAACTAAAAACAGTATGGAACGGAACTGATACGAAAACAAAGGTAAGAATACTAAGAGCAGGCATATTCCCAGTAGCAACGTATGGGTGTGAATATGAGACAGATATTAACATACAAATAAATAAATAATAAGATATAACAAAAAGAGTCACCATGTAATTTATATGACATTCATCATTTCTCTGTAGTGCTGAAGACTGTACATTGGATAAAAAACAGCTAATATGTAAAATTGCAACATTTTGAACGTCTAGTGTAGAAGGCATGCAGCCAGTCCCTCAACCCCAGGTGGTAGCTTACAGGCCAGACAGGTAGTTTAGATAGATAGGTTGGTAGATATGAAATTAGTTGACTGTAGTGTTTGCGCACCAAATCTACATCTGCTCATTATAAGCAGAATGGCAACACTAAACGAGACATTTACGTAGTGAAACTAGTTGTAGAAGAATTGTGTAGGGACTGCGTAGCAACGTTAGTGACGGGAGACCAAGATAAAACATTGAAACCAGACAGACGTGTTTGGTCTGACCATAAGTACCATGAATAAAAACTTGTATGAAGTCTACCAACTTGAGTTCGTTCTTTGTAACATCGTTGAACACTATCACTAACATCATTACCAAACTACAATCAAGACAAATTTAAACCACCATAGTATCAACTACTATTATTGTTACTACCACTGCATTAACTACTACTACTACAACTACTACTATTTCTATTGTTACTACCACTGCATTAACTACTACTACTACAACTACTACTATTTCTATTGTTACTACCACTGCATTAACTACTACTACTACTACAAATACTACTACTATTGTTACTACCACTGCAGTAACTACTACTACTACTACTATTTCTATTGTTACTACCACTACAGTACTACTACTACTACTATTACTACTAATACTAAACCTTTATGCTCCATTATATGATAGCACTGAATTACTTTTCTAAATCATGGTTTTGACTGTCCGTGAGTGCCCGTCTGCCCAGCATGTTCGTAACGCGTTGGACTACGGGTGACTATCCCTCTGTGTGTGCGGGTTCAATTCCGCGGGATGGCAGAAAAAGCCACAGATTCCCCAGATTTACGGTGTTCATGGCATCGAACCGAAGGGTTACGATGTCCATGGCACCGAGCCGAAGAGCTGAAAAGCTCAAGTGCTTCTGGATCGGGAAAAAAATGTCCGTGAGACTCAGACCGTTCAAACTATCTGTTCTACTTGATCTTCGCTATGTATTCTTTGGCTTCTCTATTCTTTTCTCTTATTGATTCTAGTTAACTTCGTATCTAAATATGAAATGCAGCTGTTTCTTTTTTCTTAGGATGTGGACACCCTTTTTCTCTCTTTAATCTACGTATGTATTGGTGCCTGATGTTGTCGTGTCCACAAATATGTTATGTATTATCATTTCTGTTTATCTGATAATATTAATTACTGTTTTGTTGTTGTCCACAAATATGTTATGTACAATCAATTCTGACAGTCTGATGTTGCGTATACTGTGATGACATCTGCTGATAAACATCTATATTGTACTATACTATTAGAACAGGTGTAGGGTCATTAAGTTAAAAAAAAAGGAGAACTGGCAGACAGTTAACCTGGCGCCATTTACAGTGAGGAGAGATTAGCATATGCAAAGTTTGCTATTTGCAGAATTCGGCACTGTACCCATCCATTTCGTATAATGAAAACCTCTGATAACGATCTGATGCCGGACACTAAGGACAGACGCTCTAAAAATTGCACTATCGTCTACGCTAGCCGGCACGGTATTTGATAACGATCTATTTCTTTGCTACAACGAACCCATGGGACATTCTCTTCACATCTGCCCTTTACATCTCTCTCTCTCCAGTCTTCGTATACTTGTTCACGTTTCCTACAGACAGTTAGTAACCAAAAACACGAGCTTCATGTTTTATAAACAATATCTTTGACATGGGTCAGCTATGCTGGCCTCCCTTATGACCGATCAGATCTGAGACCGGGATAACTCACTAGATGTGATACTTTCAAGTGGGGTTATTTGTTTGTAAAATTGTAACAATATCGCATATATACAAATGTCTGTCATGTGTGATAATATGCATGCACTTTCTGTAGTTTGACAGGAGGTAGAATGGTATTGACTAGACCTGAGAATAGAGAATAAATATGTGAAGTTATCTCATGACTGACACCACCCGTCACAAAGCGGCAATGACTTAGAATGTGATGATTCTCTTGCCACAAACATTCAGACATAGTTCTAGAATATACCTCGACAAGACTAGATAGAAATCTGGTGGCGGTGAATGGGCGCAGTGAACTCTACCTTGACTGTTCGTTGAGTAGCATTGTGGACCCTGCAACATAAGACCAACTAGCATAGACGGGAAAATAAATATTCCAGTTTAATGGGGGCTGGCTTTTACAAGTGTTTGATAGAACAGTGTAAGGTTTTCTGCAATTTCATATAAGTCCATGGTTATTTATTGATGACAAAATGTTAATAATACTGATATTATTTCTTAGTGTTAAACTTAATTTGTAACATAATATAACCTTGATTTAGCACGTTGTGTTGTTTTTTTAAATAAATTTTTCTTCATCTAACAATACTGGAATGCGAGATCCCGCGACGATTGTGGTCTTATTTCCTAGATTTTTCTTTTTTGCCTGAGCTCGCCAGCCTTATGTTATCGGAGGCCTTGAGTAGCACATACAGTCCAATTCTCACCCAGTGCTAAAGCAGTCCAAATCTGATTACTGCCCGGTATGAATAGAAAATGCACAGACACATCAGCTCTTCACAGCTATGTACAATAAAACAAATACAACATTGCGCTGAACGGAAGGACAAGAGCCCAAGTGCTATTGTGTCATTGATGAAGAAATAGAGCAGTCTCTAGAGAGTCGTTCAACTGAGTTGTAGTGAGATAGATACGAGTTTAGTGTTTTATAAGTAAACTATATAGTATAACTCGACTGATTGATAGTGATGTCAGTGTCCCAGAACAAAGCTTCTAAATATTTTAAGTTTTGTTTTAAGACTTCTTCTATTGGCCATCCTGATTTCAGAAGCCGCGGTAGCTTAGTTGTTAGTAAACTTGCTTCTTATGCGTGTGGTCCGGGTTCAATCCACAAGAAATATATTCCGACCGTATGCACTGGGAAATAAAGAAAGCATGCATGATGTTGACCACTTCACCCATCGTGTGCTGATGGTCAGTGAAAAGTACGAGCAGAGGCTGTCGTGTGGTCTAATATATCTTGAGATATGAAGAAAAAATGTTCTTTTATTTACTTTACTTCCTGATTTTGTTGAGCATATGAAATGTTTGGCGTGTTTTCTTGATTTTTTCAAATGATATCCTTTACAAAACCACTGTCCTGCGGTACTGAAGTTCCCAGGTACACAAAATCTTGGTCGAAAAACCCTACTTCAAAACGAAAATTGTATCATGGGACCATATGACTACGAAACCAGGGCACTAACAATTATTCTATGACGGATCTCGTTTTTAAGTGCCATATCCATTGCAGGACGTTGCCATCAACAACAGAAAACGAGTCGTTGATTTTCTAGGAACTACTTAAACGTTCAGTAGTTTACCTTTGCTTTCTGAACGGTTTTTAAAATTTTATCCAGCACAAAATAGCTTCTAGAGCTTTCCAATATGGTATTGCCGTCGTAGCGGCTGCATACTTGCAGTGTGCTGATGCAATCACCTACATGAAAGATACAGAACACTTTTAAATACAGAACGCCCTGCGTACAAAAGCATCGATTTTAACTAATGTTTTCTGTTTACAAAAAAAAAAACCAATTGCACAAGTTTGCAATAAAATATTGAAATACTATTCATATTATTTTGTTCATGAATATACTCCATATGTTGCTAAGAACTTGAACACCAATCCAAGCACATAAACTCGGGTCAAATATGTGTCATGTATTCATACACAAGCTGTTTCCACACATCCAATTTTTATACGCATTCTGCACAGATGTACAGTTTTTAGTCATAAGCTTAACGCCTCAAACAGTCACAATTGCCGTTTGGACAAATATAGTTTCTTGACACATCTGTATTCATGATATTTATATTCATAAATAATTCGATAAATCATGATATAATTTCTAGGTTACGTTAAAGTGATATGTAATTTCTAGGTTAGGTTAAAGTGATATGTAATTTCTAGGTTAGGTTAAAGTGATATGTAATTTCTAGGTTACGTTAAAGTGATATGTAATTTCTAGGTTACGTTAAAGTGATATGTGATTTCTAGGTTACGTTAAAGTGATATGTGATTTCTAGGTTAGGTTAAAGTGATATGTAATTTCTAGGTTACGTTAAAGTGATATGTGATTTCTAGGTTAGGTTAAAGTGATATGTAATTTCTAGGTTACGTTAAAGTGATATATAATTTCTAGGTTACGTTAAAGTGATATGTGATTTCTAGGTTACGTTAAAGTGATATGTAATTTCTAGGTTAGGTTAAAGTGATATGTAATTTCTAGGTTACGTTAAAGTGATATATAATTTATAGGTTACGTTAAAGTGATATGTAATTTCTAGGTTACGTTAAAGTGATATGTAATTTCTAGGTTACGTTAAAGTGATATGTAATTTCTAGGTTAGGTTAAAGTGATTTGTAATTTCTAGGTTACGTTAAAGTGATATGTGATTTCTAGGTTAGGTTAAAGTGATATGTAATTTCTAGGTTACGTTAAAGTGATATGTAATTTCTAGGTTAGGTTAAAGTGATATGTAATTTCTAGGTTACGTTAAAGTGATATATAATTTCTAGGTTACGTTAAAGTGATATGTGATTTCTAGGTTACGTTAAAGTGATATGTAATTTCTAGGTTAGGTTAAAGTGATATGTAATTTCTAGGTTACGTTAAAGTGATATGTGATTTCTAGGTTACGTTAAAGTGATATGTAATTTCTAGGTTACGTTAAAGTGATATGTAATTTCTAGGTTACGTTAAAGTGATATATAATTTCTAGGTTACGTTAAAGTGATATGTGATTTCTAGGTTACGTTAAAGTGATATGTAATTTCTAGGTTAGGTTAAAGTGATATGTAATTTCTAGGTTACGTTAAAGTGATATATAATTTATAGGTTACGTTAAAGTGATATGTAATTTCTAGGTTACGTTAAAGTGATATGTAATTTCTAGGTTACGTTAAAGTGATATGTAATTTCTAGGTTAGGTTAAAGTGATTTGTAATTTCTAGGTTACGTTAAAGTGATATGTGATTTCTAGGTTAGGTTAAAGTGATATGTAATTTCTAGGTTACGTTAAAGTGATATGTAATTTCTAGGTTAGGTTAAAGTGATATGTAATTTCTAGGTTACGTTAAAGTGATATATAATTTCTAGGTTACGTTAAAGTGATATGTGATTTCTAGGTTACGTTAAAGTGATATGTAATTTCTAGGTTAGGTTAAAGTGATATGTAATTTCTAGGTTACGTTAAAGTGATATGTGATTTCTAGGTTACGTTAAAGTGATATGTAATTTCTAGGTTACGTTAAAGTGATATGTAATTTCTAGGTTACGTTAAAGTGATATGTAATTTCTAGGTTAGGTTAAACTATATGCAAGTTCTAAGTTATATTACGTTAGATTCTTGTTATAAGAAAGAGAAGATGGAGATATGTTGGATACACCTTGAGGAGAAATGATCAACCAATATCAAAGCAGGCATTGAAGTGGGATGCAAAGGGTTCAAGAAAGAGAAGACGACCTAAGGAGATCCTGAAACGAACTTTGCTGAGAGAGACAAGAAACATCGGTTTCAGTTCCATGGAGGAGATTGAACGAGTTGCTCAGGACGGAGCGGTATGGAGAAATTACTTGCAGACCCTATGTAACGTATATCGGTACGAGAGGAATTATTATTATTATTATTATAAGTTAGGTTCTTCTTCTTCTTTGCGTTCGTTCTCTACGACCAATTTTAATCACTCTTGTGATATGCCTGATCTCTGCCAAGAACGTGTATACGTTGCACATTGGTTTGGTAGGCCCTAAACGCATAGACTTCTACACGCTTAGGACACGTGCATCCGATTTCAGCGAAACATCCTTAGTCGTCTCTTACACATGCATGGCAGGTAACAGTGGTTCTATTCTTTACAACCCAAATTTGGGCTCCGGTAACCACTCGGGCGATAAGTTAGGTTAAAGTGATATGTAATTTCTAAGTTAGGTTAAAGTGATATGTAATTTCTAAGTTAGGTTAAAGTGATATGTAATTTCTAAGTTAGGTTAAAGTGATATGTAATTTCTAAGTTAGGTTAAAGTGATATGTAATTTCTAAGTTAGGTTAAAGTGATATGTAATTTCTAAGTTAGGTTAAAGTGATATGTAATTTCTAAGTTAGGTTAAAGTGATATGTAATTTCTAAGTTAGGTTAAAGTGATATTTTCTTCGAACGCTCCATATCGACCAATTGTCAACCACCCTGTGTGATGTTATGTGATCTGAGCCTAAGAACGATTTACGTTGTGCCAGTTATGCGCCTACAAGTATACCAGCACATCCGATTTCTGCGTCTATTTACTAGGGTAACATCATTAGGGCCTACATCAATCGCCTCTTACGACATGCATCGTAGGTTGCAGTTGTACTATTCTTTGCTTCCCTTGCGGGCCCCGGCACCACACGGGCAAAGTGATATCTAATTTTTCGATTTTGTTTTAAAAGATAATTTCGAGTTTGCGTTAATCAAACACATTTTCTATGGACTGTTAATAATTATTATAATTTCTAGGTGTGGTAGAAAGGAATATGTGTGTGCGTAATATGAGTGTGAGTTTGTGTGGAAAATGGGATGTGATGCAGCTCAGAAAATATTTTTAGACATACTAAATACCGTTTCTACAATGGTCGTATAACTTATCTTTGGTAGAGACAATTTAGAACAGAGAGCAAGAACTGCAGGAACTATTAGAACAAGTAAGAAAAATAGTAAAATATACGGCCTTAATATTAATATTAAGAGGACGCCCTAAACAGACCTAGAGACGAAATCTTCTTGGGGAACTGAAGAGTGCTGAACTGTCATGGGAGACCATAAGAGGACAGAGAAGAGTGATGAACAACTGTTGATGCCCCATGCTCCACGAGGAGCGGAGAGGAATAAGTCAAAATTAATATTGAGAAAACAGAAACAATGGTAATAAAAAAAACTGTGATGATGTATTGTCCTAGTTAAAAAATCGAAGTAATAAGATCGATATGTTAAACACAAAAATATGGCTAATATCTTTACTAAACTGGTTAAGAATAAAGTTCATGAGTGTCAGAGTTATGTAGTTGTAGACAAATATGATACGTACTTCATCCTTTTGATCTCAGAGATTTGCCGACTAGACAGACACATGTCACTGTTGTCAACAAGTAATGAATTTAATTTAGTTCCACATTGTTTGATAGTTCGTTTTTTGTAAGGTGTATGTGACGTAATCTCAGATTTAAGATCAATAGATCATAGTCTTAACCTAATATAAGGCCAGCCTGCCCAGCGTGTTCGTAGCACGTTGGTCGACGGGTGACAAGCCCCCTGTGAGTGCGGTTCAATTCCGCGGGCTGACCAAAAAGCCACAGGTTCTCCAGATTTACGATGTTCGTGGCACCGAACCGAAGGGTTACGATGTCCATGCACCGTGCCGAAGGGCTGAAAGCTCAAGTGCTTCTGGATCGGAAAAAAACCAAAACTAATATAAGATCTAGCGTAAAGAAGGGAAATTGGAGTAGGATAGTAGAGCTATGCATGTCACCAACGGCGTCAAACAGGGATGTGTACTGACCCCAACACTCTTTAGCATGATGTTTGCTGTTTGCTTATGAATGTCTTTTAGGAATGCGAGAAACAGGGGGTAAAGATTAGATACAGGACAGACGGTAATCTATTCAATTTTATGAGGTTAAAATTCTCCACTAAGGTTAAAGAAATAACCATATCAAATATGTTGTTTGCTGATGTCTGCGCCCTCGCTACCAACTCTGATGAAAATATGCAGACCTACATGGACAGGTTTTCTGTGGCTTGTGATCTGTTTGTCTCTACCATTAACACTAGGAAAACTGAGGTCATGTTTCAGCCGCCCCTAGAGAACACTAGGAAAACTGAGGTCATGTTTCAGCCGCCCCTAGAGAACACTAGGAAGTCTGAGGTCATGTTTCAGCCGCCCTTAGAGAACACTAGGAAAACTGAGGTCATGTTTCAGCCGCCCCTAGAGAACACTAGGAAAACTGAGGTCATGTTTTAGCCGCCCTTAGAGAGCACTAGGAAAACTGAGGTCATGTTTTAGTCGCCCTTAGAGAGCACTAGGAAAACTGAGGTCATGTTTTAGTCGCCCCTAGAGAACACTAGGAAAACTGAGGTCATGTTTTAGTTGCCCCTAGAGAACACTAGGAAAACTGAGGTCATGTTTTAGCCGCCCTTAGAGAACACTAGGAAAACTGAGGTCATGTTTTAGCCGCCCCTAGAGAACAATAGGAAAACTGAGGTCATGTTTTAGTTGCCCCTAGAGAACAATAGGAAAACTGAGGTCATGTTTTAGTTGCCCCTAGAGAACACTAGGAAAACTGAGGTCATGTTTTAGTCGCCCCTAGAGAACACTAGGAAAACTGAGGTCATGTTTTAGCCGCCCTTAGAGAACACTAGGAAAACTGAGGTCATGTTTTAGCCGCCCTTAGAGAACACTAGGAAAACTGAGGTCATGTTTTAGTCGCCCCTAGAGAACACTAGGAAAACTGAGGTCATGTTTTAGTTGCCCCTAGAGAACAATAGGAAAACTGAGGTCATGTTTTAGTCGCCCCTAGAGAACACTAGGAAAACTGAGGTCATGTTTTAGCCGCCCTTAGAGAGCACTACTATGATCTTTTGCCGACTTTTTACGAAAAAACAACGTAATTTTGGTTACAGCTGTCTACAGAAGAATCAAGAGAAGGAGAATATGACATTTTAAAACCAAGTATCCTAAATATAGCAAATAGGGCACGGGTAACCAAGAAGAAATACAGAAAACGGAAGAAAAGAATAAGAAGCTGACGAAATGACGAGTTGAAATGAGATTAAGGATGATAAGACGTACAAATACCAAACGTGTGTGAAGGACAAGCACAATCACGACTATATCGTATATAGGTCACGCATATAGGTTAACTAGATGCCAGGCAAAAACACAAATGTAGATTTTCGAGGCCCATTGCTGCAAATATCACCTGCCTCCATTCATTGTCCTCTGATCAGTACCTTCTTTTCCAATTGTTGATTTCTCTTATTTGTTAGGTTCTTTTCCAATTGTTGATTTCTCTTATTTGTTAAGTCTTCTTCAATGTTATCTCTACATAGAATAATAAACAGAGAAAATATGATAGAATAAGAGATGCATGAACAGACTTTCAAATACAAGTTATAAAAAAAGCAACAATAAACGTCTATATAACGTTAAGTACAATGACAACTAGAATAGAACATTATGACCCAACTATAATTATAAATTGTGATAGAAAAGAATCAATATGTAAACAGAAGAAAGTACTTTGAAGATGGAGAAAATAATGTGATCATGTCGATCGACAAACCGAGGAACGATCAAAGGCAGTTACGGTTGGAAACAGTAAAATTCTCAACAATACACTAAATCAACTAACTGGAACTTTTATTTCCAAGGGTGACCGAATGAAGAATAGCGATGGTGATTGCTCACATCCGATACCGACCAGAAGGGCATACCATTTTTAAGAAATCCTAAATAGACCTGACCAACCAGACCTACTACAGTTGGACGAAGAGGCAAGAAACAACACTGTGTCAATTAACGAAGAATTAATAAATGCTGCTGACATCAAGGATGTAATCCGTTCCTTGATAAACAATAAGGCAGCAGGTGATGACAACATTACTGCAAAAATGTTCAACGCGGCAGCTGATACAAGCAGCAATTAGCCAGGTGCAAGATATATTTAATAAAATAAACAAAGAAGAAACAGCCCCATAACAATGGGAGAGAAGAATAACTGCTAAGACACAAAAATGTTCATCTCTGCAACAATTGGAAAGGAAGCACTATATAATCAATAATGGCCAAGACTTTTTGCAAAAATCATTCTCGAAGTAATCAAAAGACAAGTAGGTACAACCCTGAGAGAAGAGCAAACTAGTTTTAGACCTGGGAGAAGTTGCTTAGACCAAATAATTATCCAAAGAATTATCTTGGAGAAACATATTGAGAAGCAGCAACCACTTATATTAAAATGTCATCGATTTCAAACATGTCTGTAATTATTGACGACAGAAACAATGACTACACTTATTTATATTCTAAAATATTTGTGTTCTAAAATGTTATGAATACCATCCAACATAATAAACGTTATAAAAAGAATGTATGATGATTTACAGTGTGCAATTTACATTGATTATGGCTAAAGCGACTGTTATATGGTTGAGAAAGAAGTAACGCAATGTCGTATTTTTTGTTTGCTATTGTTCGGAGTTGTCATTGACTGGGTGATAAGAAAATGCTGCAAGGGAGAAACTGGCATGGTTTGGAAAGAAAATAGACAACTGAAATATTTCGATTTTGCAGATTATATTGCCTAATTAAGTATTAAAAAAACAACCAAGAGATACAAAGAAACACGTACAACTCACCCTCACAGCATCAAAAGTCGAACTACAGATAAGCTATGAAAAGATGACTATAATTAATACATCTATGATAAGTAATGTAAATATTACTCTAAAATTCACAAATGATAAAAATAGAGAAATTCAACTACGTGAACGAGTTGTCACGGATAGAGTGGTATGGAGAAATTGCTTTCATGCTCTTTTGTAACGCATAGAGGTACGAGATGAATACAAACAAAAATTTAGGGAAACAAATTGGGTACAACATCAGTATTGAACATCATCAAGAAACAACAAATTAAATGGTTCGGCCATATAAGCAGATTACCAGCCTCAAAGAGCAATGTTACCCCGATACAGTGGACACAGAGCAAAAGGCCGTCCACGCAAAAGGTGGACCTCAGAGATCAGTTATCAGTTATATGAGGACTATCAGCATAACACTCCGGACATGTCTATAGGTACTCCGATCTCTGCCTCAGCAAATCCAGCAGCGTCCAGCGGCCCAACACGCCAATTCGATGTTGATTAATCAATCTCTTTGCATAATAGTATGTCATTCTTTTCGTGTTGCACCAATATTGACACCCATCTCTCTCAATCTGGTCAGTGAGTGGGATTCACAGCCCTGAAACTACTATGTTCGCAAAGACTCTCTCAGAGATAACAGAGGCTACTAAAAAAATATGTTTATGAAGCGCACATAAAAGTCCGTTCTAGAAATCTCTTCTTATCCTGACGCTGTGGGGCAAAACATGATTGGCATGGAGAAAGGAAAGAAAAGAAGATGATTTGATTGTTGAACATAATTTCAGGTTATATTTTGAATTGCTATAGCATTGTATAAAATGATGATTACACAATATAACCGTGGAAGTTGTGGAGTTTCTGTATCATTGTATAAAATGTTGATTACGCAATATAGCTGTGGAGGTTGTGGAGTTTCTGTATCATTGTATAAAATGTTGATTACACAATATAACCGTGGAGGTTGTGGAGTTTCTGTAGCGTTGTATAAAATGTTGATTATTCAATATAACCGTGGAAGTTGTGGAGTTTCTGTATCATTGTATAAAATGTTGATTACGCAATATAGCTGTGGAGGTTGTGGAGTTTCTGTAGCATTGTATAAAATGTTGATTACGCAATATAGCCGTGGAGGTTGTGGAGTTGCTGTAGCATTGTATGAAATATTGATTATTCAATATAACCGTGGAGGTTGTGGAGTTTCTGTATCATTGTATAAAATATTGATTATTCAATATAACCGTGGAGTTTCTGTAGCATTCTATGAAATGTTGATTACGCAATATACCGTGGAGGTTCTGGAGTTGCTGTAGCATTGTATATAATGTTGATAATACAGGGTGTTCAAGATAATTGCAGCCCCATTGACAATTCGAAAGTTGCCAGGTACAGCATTGAGTTGTGTCTATTTACTATTTAAACCGGTTCTGACTAGCTCGTCCTACGTCACATTTGTTCATCGCCCCTTCCCTCACTACAATTACACACCGTCACACAACTTTGACCTATACTACGTCATAACTGAACCTTCCCATTTCCATACATATATGCCAGATTAGCTCCATTCACGGGCTGCTTTTAAGTTGAACACCCTGTACAATATAGCCGTGGAGAGTGGTGACAAATCTTGATTATTCATCGCCAACAAAAAGATATGCTAAAATATTGATCGACAGAAGAATATATCAAACTGAACAACAGTCAATCGATGACATAATGTATTCACGTAATAGGACTATGCGCGCACGTGAGCGTACTAGTGTCGTGTGTGCGTGGATGTGTATATGTGTTAAGTAATTGAGTTAAATGCAGAACATTAAACAGCTTAAACACGCTATGATGACTGCTACACCATGCTTTGACGTGTTAAGTCATTATACAGTTGACTTCATTTGGTGTAAGAATCGAGAATAGTGGTCATTCTTTGGAACGATGATATTAACGTTCATTGTGAATGATGATGATGATACTAGGAATGGGGGTAAGATTAATGATGATGATGTTGATATAACAATGATGGTGATGATGTTAATGATGACAATGTTTGTGATGAAGACGATGATGATGATGATAATAGTGATGATCGTAATAATAATGATGATGATGATGTTGATGAGGACAATGGTTACGATGGAGATGATGATGATGATACTGTTGATGGTGGTAAGAATAATGATGATGATGTTGATGATGACGATGGTTGTGATGATGATAATGATGATAATGATGATAATGATGATGATAACGACGACGACGACGATGATGATGATGGTGATGATGATGATGGTGATGGTGATGGTGTTGCTGATGATGATGGTGATGGTGTTGATGATGATGATGATGATGATGTTGTTGTTGCTGATGATGATGAGGATGGTGATGATGATGATGATGATGATGATGTTGTTGTTGCTGATGATGATGATGATGAGGATGGTGATGATGATAATGATGATGATGATGGTGTTGATGATGATGACGACGATAATGATGATGATGATGGTGTTGATGATGATGATGATGATGACGACGATAATGATGATGATTATTGTGATGGTGTTGTGATGATGATAATGATGATAATGATGATGATAACGACGACGACGATGATGATGATGCTGATGATGATGATGGTGATGGTGTTGGTGTTGATGATGATGATGATGGTGTTGATGATGCTGAGGATGATGATGGTGATGGTGTTGATGTTGCTGAGGATGATGATGGTGTTGATGTTGATGGTGGTGATGATGATGATGATGATGATGATAAATAATATGTCAATCACGATAATGGCGATGACGATGATACTGACGACGACAATTATGATAACTAAAACACTAACAACAGCTGTCACATTAAGGATGATTATGATGACTGTGACGATAATAACGATGAAAGTGATTTCAACAACACAGACCACCCTATTACTGACCTTTAACTGATGATAGTTTATCCCCCACCACTTGTTTAGCGATGAATGCAGCCATCTTGTACTAGGAACAGTCTTTTGATGAGAATATATTTTCCTCTATCCTCAAAGATAACGTCGTCGACAGCTGTTTGCTGAGATAGTCCAAGCAACAGCCCTCTTCAGAATACCTCACAGTCGTATCTCCACCAGGGATGTACACAACCACGAAATGTGTCCACGGATTCGGAATTCAGTTCTGGGGCAACAGAAGTTGGCGGTCAGTACTATAAACACGTGACCTGTCAATGATGGGTATACATGGAGACAAAGTGTGGCGGGTGGGACCAGCTTTGTCGATTATGGGGGGAAAGGGTCTCAATGGGTGTTAGAAGGGGGATGAGACAGGTTACCTCTCACTCACGTGACCGCATTTTATCGATTCAGAGTATCTGAAAAATTGGAATGAAAAAAAAACAATGACAGAGTGACACAGAGAGAGAAAAACAGACAACGCACACAGTGAGACAACCTGTGAGATAAGCAGAGAGATGACAATGAGAAATTCACACAAAAACACCGAGGCAAATAGAAATAGAAGCCCATAGACATACATAGATGAAGAGACACACATATACAGAGAGAGAGAAAGAGAGAAACAAAAGTGAGAGACAGGTATAGAGAGGCACATCCAAAGAGAGAGAGAGAGAGAGAGAGAGAGAGACACACACAAATCCTGAGAAAGTTACTATTAACTATTTGATTATAACTATTTGATTATACTATTTGATTTAATAACTTTTTAATTCTATAACTATTTAATTCTTTAACTATTTGATTATAACTTGATTATAGCTATTTGATTATATAACTATTTGATTATATAACTATTTGATTATATAACTATTTGATTATATAACTATTTGATTATATAACTATTTGATTATATAACTATTTGATTATAACTGACTATTTTGGGATCTCTGTGGTTAAGGAGTTGAGTCGTACTCTTGCGTTTCGAAGGTCGACGTTTCAAATCTGGAACACTTCGTTCTGATCGTGCATTTTTTCTCAAGACCCCTAAGATTGTTGTCGGAGCTACAGAGTTCATGATTTGTGCGCAATACTCTCGACAGGTGGCGTACTACTTCTGCGGAGAGGGACTCAGCCATATGGGGTGCAACCCAGTACAATGAAGTCAGACCTGCATATTTAGATCTACTCAGTGCCTGCGACTGTTACTGTGATCCTATTAAATGACTCGGGAGCTGGGGTTTTTAAACATGGAATCTACGAAAGCAATTCTGAATATTTATATATTCCTCTTGTACCGTTGTGCGTTACACAGGGCCTGCAAGTAATTTCTCCATACCGCTCTATCCTGGGCAACTTGCTCAATCTCTTCCATGGAACTGAGACCGATATTTGTTGCACCTCTCAGCAAAGTTGGTTTCAGGGTTTCCTTAGGTCGTCCTCTCTTTCTTTAACCCTTTGCATCTCACTTCAATGCCTGCTTTGGTATTATTTGATCATTTCTTCTCAAGGTTGGTCCAACATATTTCCATCTTCTCCTTCTTGTAACAGATGTTACTAGTGGTTGACCAGACATTTCTCTGATTTCATCACTTCTCCTGAATTCGTCCCATTTTATGTTAATTGTTTTTCGCAGACATCTATTTTTAAATGCATTCAACTTGTTTTCTATATCTTTAGTCATTTTCCAACTTTCACTGGCATAATGTTAAGATTGATACAACATTGGAATTTAAAGTTATTATTTTAGTTTTAAAACTATGTAACTTGCAGTTCCATATTTTTTTAACACTTTTAAAAACTGATGCTGCTTTGACAATTCATAGCATAACTTATTTTTTAACATTTCCAGTGAAATAAAACTTGCTACCTAAATATTGAACTGCTCTGTTAGTTTTATCATTTTAGATTCCAGGGTGTTATCTGAACATTTATTAACCAGATATAAGCAACATGTTTTCTATAGGCTGTTGTATTGATCTCTAAATCGAAGTACTCTTCCGGAGAAAAAGAAGCAGCGCAGGAAATCTTCTCGGTGTTCCTGCTCAATGTTTATGATCTGACATATATGGAAATTTCACCAGCATGGTTGCAGCCTAGAAGCAAATATCCTACTGTATATCCCATCGTCTACTGCAGTGTTCCACTGGGCTGAAGTACATTCCCACAGATACGTTCTTAGTACCGACGACATCTGTGATAATTTAACTAAATGACTGTCAGAATCAAGCTAGCAAACAATACATTTGTCCATTGATATGAGCACTGTTTATTTTTTTTATTTTATTTTTTTTGCAACGCCCGATATACATTCAGGCATAATCAGGAGGCATTATATGGCACCTCTGACTGATTTTTGCACGATGACTTGCGTTTATTATCACCAGTGTTCCTCGTCATTCAGGCAAACCTTATTATATATATGACTTGCGTTTATTATCACCAGTGTTCCTCATCATTCAGGCAAACCTTATTTCGACATCAGAGATATTTGTAATTTAGATTCCCAAGTAAATAATCAAAGGACCTGTAATCCGACGTCGTACCATGTGCACACCGATAACTTTTGATCCAAGCTGGCCTCAAATCGCACAATTTCCACGGAACGTGTTCACAAGCGCATCTTGTTATCAACTTTGCTTTCAGAGACCCTCCACTGTTTGTTCTAAACGACTGTGATGTTGATACTCAAAACTAAAACACATTCCCTGAGAGAGAACAGCTTAGTGTTCAGGATGTTGCAATCACCACCAAATAACAAATCTGAGTAGGATTCTTTACATCTCAAGACACTGTGAACCCAGTGAGAGTTTTGAATCTCAAACGTCTGCAAAAAAAAATGATGGTGGATAGGGCATGCACGGTGGAAGACACAGTTGGGTGTCACTAGTTCAAGTATTTGAGTAGAACAAGCAAGAAAAATGTAAATGGAGTATCCAAACAGAGCTGGAGGGGACGTCTTGTTAGAAAACTGAAGGATGTAAGATTATCCTGAGACATCATAAAGAAAACGGCCGGGGGCCGGGAAAGGGAGGACAACTGTTGAGACTCTATGTTCCATGAGCAGAGGTGATAAATAAGCATAAGTTTGAAAAGAAACTTTAGAGACACATCCCCATCGTTATATAGTAAAAGCTGGTATGTTTTTGTGGTTCAAAACAAAATAACAGCAAAAATGCGTGAATAGTTACAATAGACATTACTGTCACAACAAAACAACAGCAAAAATACGTGAACAGTTACAATAGACATTACTATCACAACAAAACAACAGCAAAAATACGTGAACAGTTACAATAGACATTACTATCACAACAAAACAACAGCAAAAATACGTGAATAGTTACAATAGACATTACTGTCACAACAAAACAACAGCAAAAATACGTGAATAGTTACAATAGACATTACTGTCACAACAAAACAACAGCAAAAATACGTGAATAGTTACAATAGACATTACTGTCACAACAAAACAACAGCAAAAATACGTGAACAGTTACAATAGACATTACTATCACAACAAAACAACAGCAAAAATACGTGAACAGTTACAATAGACATTACTATCACAACAAAACAACAGCAAAAATACGTGAATAGTTACAATAGACATTACTGTCACGACAAAACAACAGCAAAAATACGTGAATAGTTACAATAGACATTACTGTCACAACAAAACAACAGCAAAAATACGTGAATAGTTACAATAGACATTACTATCAAAAACAAAACAGCAAAAATACGTGAATAGTTACAATAGACATTACTGTCACAACAAAAAACACAGCAAAAACACGTGAATAGTTACAATAGACATTAATGTCACAACAAAAAACACAGCAAAAATACGTGAACAGTTACAAGAGACATTACTGTCACAACAAAAACACAGCAAAAATACGTGAACATTTACAATAGACATTACTGTATGTTTAATGATTGAACACTTACTTCCTGTGCTCATGCGCATCGTGTGAGAGCAACGGATCGAAATAACAGAGTAAACATAATCGATAACTTCGAATCTAACGCTTTATCTGCTATACACAGAGCGACTTATTAGTAAAGGCTGTCAAGTGTTCTTAATGGTTGGTAGAGTGGGTGAGGAGGTTTGTATTTCGACATAAGTATTTTCTATTGTTGGACGTAATAGAGCAACGCATAGAACGTTCAATTTTGGTTTATTACACATTTTTTATAACTAGATATACTAAAGCAATATAGGAAAGAAGAAGAAGAAGAAAAAGTAGGAAAAGACAGAAGAAGTAGAAAGAAAAAAGACGGAAGGAAAGAAAGAAAGAAAGAAAGAAAAGAAAGAAAGAAAGAAAGAAAAGAAAAGAAAGAAAGAAAGAAAGAAAGAAAAAAGAAAGAAAGAAAGAAAAAAAGAAAGAAAGAAAGAAAGAAAGAAAAAAAGAAAGAAAGAAAAAAAGAAAAAAAGAAAGAAAGAAAGAAAGAAAAAAAAAAGAAAGAAAGGAAGAAAGAAAAGAAAGAAAAAAGAAAGAAAGGAAGAAAGAAAAAGAAAGAAAGAAAGAAAGAAAGGAAGAAAGAAAGGAAGAAAGAAAAAAGAAAGAAAGAAAGAAAAAAGACAGAAAGAAACTAAAAAGAAAGAAAGTAAGTAAGAGAGGCGGAAAGAAAGAAAAAAGGAAATAGAAAAAGAAAGTAAGAAGAAAGTAAGAAGAAAGTAAAAAAATAGAAAAGGAAAGAGAAAAAGACAAAGAAAAAAAGAAAGAAGAAAGTAAGAAAGAAAGAAAGAGAAAAGGAAAGAAAGAATGAAAGAAGAAAGTAAGAAAGACAGACAGAAGACAAATTTCATCTGAAATATTACTAATGTAATTTTCAGAAATGTTCCTTATTCATATTTTTAAACAATCATCAACATTTAAGTGACAGTTTCTTTCATCTGTTATTCAAATAAAAAAAAAACAAATAAATGTGATTACTTTATTGAATTTGATCACAAACTTTGCTAGATCTCCTCTATATAACTATTTGTGTTCATCATTTTGTTTCTCATTGTTGTATGTTTACTTTGCACCTCTGTGTTGCCGGGGTTCGCAAGGGGAGCAAAGAATAGTATCATTGTGACCTACAAGGCATGTCGTAAGAGGCGGCTGAGGTAGGGGCCTAAGGAAGCTATCCTAGTAAATAAAACGTGTCTCAGAAATCGGATGTGCTGGCCTGCTTGTAAGTGCATGACTGGCACAACGTACAATCGCTCTTAGGCTCAGATCACATACAAATCACAAAGAGTGGTTGACAAATGGTCGATATGGAGCGCTCGAAGAAGAAGAAGAAGAAGAAAAAGAACCATGTTTATCTTGTATTTACGCAAGTTATCTCCACAGACTACTCAAAATAAAATTGAATGACAAAATGGGGTCAAAGGCGCATAGGGACAGCTCCGCGCCAGGATTAGTGAGCTGGCACTAATCAAGATCCTACCCCACCTCCGTGTGGTGACCCTGGTAACAGACAAAGGTTCCTGTCTGATTAAGCGTGTAGGGATCGAAGGAGAGCAACAGATAGTGGCAGTAGTGCAGACGTAGTCACGTTTGTTGAGATCCGCTCGTAACACAGACGATCGGAATCCCAGAGTGACTATTAATGCACATCTCTTCCGGCGGATGGGAAAGGCGGAACGGATAACCATAAAAGGATGAGGGGTGCATTCAGAGAAGAGACGTGGGCCCACGTGGAGCAAAGCTTGGGCCCGATATGAGTTGCACGTGGGCCCACATAGGGCAAAACTCAGAGCCCTGAGGTGGGGGCCTAAGTTGAGCTCAGTGTCCGGACAGTCTAGAGCATAGATTCCCAAACTCTTTCGGCCCACAGTCTACTTCGCACGACATAAACTTTGCAACGCCCCCCCTCCACATTATAACAGTGTGTCAACGCCCACCCCCTCCCTCATATATATAAATGCTCTATTTTCACTTTGATATAGAAAAATGATATAAATTTCTGTCAAACGTGGTCAATTTTCAATTGATTACATAATTAAAATAGAAAATTAATGAAAACATGGATCGTGTAAGATGGGTATAAGATGAATTAAAATGCAGAATTCAAATTTATTATGATTATTCAATCGTAAAATCAGGAAAAAACTTCCTCTAATGCTCCTGAACCCACTATCGCCCCCTGGAAGGCTTCAGTGCCCACTGGGGACGTACCGCCCACTTTGGGAACCCATGGTCTAGGGCAGGGTGAGTGCAAATGGTAATGATGAGGCAGGCACCAAGGCAGAGCGAGCACGCATGCGGACGATGCACGTGTGGTCCCACCGGTGGGGCAGAGGTGCACGGCGCTGAGGGGGCGTGGCAGGCGTGAGGGTGAGCGGATCACTCCAAATGGGCAGAAAAACTGGAAAGCCCAGCAGAGGCTTGAATCCAGTGCGCGTTTCCGCTCGCGGGGAACTACTACTGCCTTGTAGTTTGATTGGGAACAATCAAAGGCTAGCGGAGTAAACCGTACACAAATCTGGACGGCAGGCAATCCAAGTAGTCCAAATAAAGACAGGTTAGCTGGGCAGATGACGCTCAACAACCCGGAAGGGTTGGTAGTCTAAGGGTCGCTGTCCTGAAAGAAAATAGCAACCTGCTTTCTTGTAGGTCGGCTGGGGACAGCCAAAGGCTAACGGAGAGCGAACCCATTAAACGCTGGTTGAAATCGGACACGTCGCCGAAGGACAAGCACTAGAGCTCCAAATGGTACTGAAGATGTGACGTAAAAACGATCTTGGCTAAGGTTGTTTATATATCACAATAAGAATGATAAAAACGAGACGAACAATGACGAACACGAGAGAGAGAGAGAGAACGACAAAATTCCAGATACCGGAATCATCATAAGAGCCAAGATTTCAAGCGTCAACATCCAGTTGCAGAAAATCCAGGTGAGATGGACCGGTCCCGTTGCTTAGATACCTAATAAATTCATTCAAAAACAGTATAACGAGCTTTTTAGGAGTAGTCGGCCGGTTGATGGATAGAAAAAAAACCACTTAAATGACACTCATAAAGTGTATATAAAGTGTTTTGAAATGTGGTACTTCAACAATACAAGAGGAATTAGCATATTGAAAATCTTCATGCTGCTGATGCTCAGAGAGATGAACGGGGGGAAAAACAGAACACACAACACCCCCATGTCCAACACGGAACATGTATTACCCAGCTGTAGTAGTGGACTGTGTTCTAGGATTGGACTCTACAATCATCTCCGTCCACACCAGAGGGCTTTTTTTCCACTTCTAGTTTAGTTTTTTTTCCATTTATTTCGTTATTCGTTTTTAGTCACAGATTTTCATTTTATGACCGTTGGAATGTTTCTGTCGTAGTCTATATGTAGTGTGCTGTGAAATTCGTCACTCCTGTTGTATCGTTTGTTGATAAATGCCTATTGATCGAAACGTTGCTGTGTATTATCACTGTTTTTGTATTTTGTAAAACTATAGTACTTTGTTATTACGTGTATAGTATCACATAAGCAAGTAAGAATTTAATTAAATATTACACTAACGACAACCCCACGTTTCGACTATAGATATTTTTCAAGGAAATACATAGACACAATAAACACTAAATAAACTAAAATATCAATCTAAATAAGAAGAATTGACATACAAGTTACAAGACAGCAGATTATAAATACAATGTGCATACCAATCTTCTGCTAAAGGTAAAAGTAAAGAAACCCTTTTTCATACCTCAAGGTTTATTGAGAAATAGGGTATTAGGACCATATTTTTCATTGAACATCGACATTACTCCGGCCACCTTTACTTCCCAGTATTATTCCTGGTATTCAATTGAGACTGGGTTGACATGAGAGCCGTTACGGACGGAAAATAATCCCACAACTACTGCAGAATTGAACCCGGACCATGCTGATAAGAAGCGAGTTCATTAACAACTATGCTACTGCGTCTCTCACCTTCTGCTACCAATGTCAAACATGGATTCAATCTAAGGTGCAATAGAGGAAGATCACTCACTGTATGTGAGATGAGGTGTTTGAGAAAATTATTAACGTTATCCAAGACATTACCCAAGACATTACCCAAGACATTACCGAAGACATTACCCAAGACATTAAAATTAGCACAGAAATAACATCTGAAGTCGGAGAAGGCACGTCTTTATGGAGGGGTACACTGGTAATAAGGAAAGTATGCATTCACGCAAAAATCAATCAGATGCGCCACACCAAGCGCCTTGACTACACCTTAATTCATAGCGAGCGAACAAAGAAGAAGAAGCATAGACAGAGAAAACATGTAGACATCCCATCTGGCGTACAACACGAGAAGAGATGTTTTAACTAAATAACTGTCGTCAAATGAGAATGAAACTCATTCAACTCTCACTTTGCACATACAACAGTAGAAAATATGGTCTGAGAGTATGAGAAGCTCATTCAACTCTCACTTTGCACATACAACAGTAGAAAATATGGTCTGAGAGTATGAGAAAGAAACTCATTCAACTCTCACTTTGCACATACAACAGTAGAAAATATGGTCTGAGAGTATGAGAAAGAAACTCATTCAACTCTCACTTTGCACGTACAACAGTAGAAAATATGGTCTGAGAGTATGAGAAGCTCATTCAACTCTCACTTTGCACATACAACAGTAGAAAATATGATCTGAGAGTATGAGAAGCTCATTCAACTCTCACTTTGCATATACAACAGTAGAAAATATGGTCTGAGAGTATGAGAAAGAAACTCATTCAACTCTCACGTTGCACGTACAACAGTAGAAAATATGGTCTGAGAGTATGAGAAAGAAACTCATTCAACTCTCACTTTGCACGTACAACAGTAGAAAATATGATCTGAGAGTATGAGAAGCTCATTCAACTCCCACTTTGCACATACAACAGTAGAAAATATGGTCTGAGAGTATGAGAAAGAAACTCATTCAACTCTCACTTTGCACGTACAACAGTAGAAAATATGGTCTGAGAGTATGAGAAGCTCATTCAACTCCCACTTTGCATATACAACAGTAGAAAATATGGTCTGAGAGTATGAGAAAGAAACTCATTCAACTCTCACTTTGCACATACAACAGTAGAAAATATGGTCTGAGAGTATGAGAAAGAAACTCATTCAACTCTCACTTTGCACGTACAACAGTAGAAAATATGATCTGAGAGTATGAGAAGCTCATTCAACTCCCACTTTGCACATACAACAGTAGAAAATATGGTCTGAGAGTATGAGAAAGAAACTCATTCAACTCTCACTTTGCACGTACAACAGTAGAAAATATGGTCTGAGAGTATGAGAAGCTCATTCAACTCCCACTTTGCATATACAACAGTAGAAAATATAATCTGAGAGTATGAGAAAGACCAAGAGACAGATAGACCAACAACATTTAAAAAAAGGCTACGACAGTATGGGCTCACTGTGATCGCTGTGATATACTTTATTCAACAACGACAGTTTATACTTCCCAAAACGTTTCTCAGCATCAATAGCTAAACTGATTGATTGATTGATTGATTGATTGATTGATTGATTGATTGATTGATTGATTGATTGATTGATTGATTGATTGATTGGACCCATCATCATTGCACTTCGGTGACTAACCATGTGTGCTCCGATATCTTTTTTACACAGGAAGATCTCAGCTGCAGTGCACGAACTCCGTAGCACCGGTGAGGGTCACTAATATAAGTTTGAAGATCGTGAAGATATTTTGTAGGAATATATTTTAATTATTTTTCTAATGAATTTTGCCCGGGCAGCGGATTTCCAGCCTGCTCTTCTCGATTTTGAACTGTTAATGAATCTTGTAGGTGCTCAAACTCAACACGGGACCTACGTTTTATCGTCCACCTCCGATATGACTAGGAGCTTGATCTCACCTACACTGAGATCAGGGATCTCAGGACAAATATCCTCGAGGGAGCGAACTGGTTACCTTTGGAACGAGAGACGAGCATCTAATCTCTACACTACAGAGACATCTCTACACTACAGAGACATCTCTACTCTACAGAGACATCTCTACTCTACAGAGACATCTCTACACTACAGAGACATCTCTACACTACAGAGACATCTCTACTCTACAGAGACATCTCTACACTACAGAGACATCTCTACACTACAGAGACATCTCTACACTACAGAGACATCTCTACACTACAGAGACATCTCTACATTACAGAGACATCTCTACACTACAGAGACATCTCTACACTACAGAGACATCTCTACACTACAGAGACATCTCTACTCTACAGAGACATCTCTACTCTACAGAGACATCTCTACTCTACAGAGACATCTCTACTCTACAGAGATATCTCTACTCTACAGAGACATCTCTACTCTACAGAGACATCTCTACTCTACAGAGACATCTCTACACTACAGAGACATCTCTACACTACAGAGACATCTCTACTCTACAGAGACATCTCTACTCTACAGAGACATCTCTACTCTACAGAGACATCTCTACACTACAGAGATATCTCTACTCTACAAAAACATCTCTACACTACAGAGACATCTCTACTCTACAGAGACATCTCTACACTACAGAGACATCTCTACTCTACAGAGACATCTCTACTCTACAGAGACATCTCTACACTACAGAGACATCTCTACACTACAGAGACATATCTACTCTACAGAGACATCTCTACTCTACAGAGACATCTCTACTCTACAGAGACATCTCTACTCTACAGAGACATCTCTACTCTACAGAGACATCTCTACTCTACAGAGACATCTCTACACTACAGAGACATCTCTACTCTACAGAGACATATCTACACTACAGAGACATCTCTACTCTACAGAGACATCTCTACACTACAGAGACATCTCTACACTACAGAGACATCTCTACTCTACAGAGACATCTCTACACTACAGAGACATCTCTACACTACAGAGACATCTCTACTCTACAGAGACATCTCTACACTACAGAGACATCTCTACTCTACAGAGACATCTCTACTCTACAGAGACATCTCTACACTACAGAGACATCTCTACTCTACAGAGACATCTCTACTCTACAGAGACATCTCTACTCTACAGAGACATCTCTACTCTACAGAGACATCTCTACTCTACAGAGACATCTCTACTCTACAGAGACATCTCTACTCTACAGAGACATCTCTACTCTACAGAGACATCTCTACTCTACAGAGACATCTCTACTCTACAGAGACATCTCTACTCTACAGAGACATCTCTACTCTACAGAGACATCTCTACTCTACAGAGACATCTCTACTCTACAGAGACATCTCTACTCTACAGAGACATCTCTAGCTAAACTTCTTCTTCTAACCAGAGCTGCGAGTTTTCACTCTTGGGCATTAGCTAAACTAAACAAGACAAGAATTCTCTTTATGTTTGTAAAAACATCTAATTGCTAACCTGAAACAACCGTAAGTGGATATCTTCATATTCTAAGTCATAGATTCCCAAACTCTTTCGGCCCACCGCCCACTTTGCACAACATAAACTTTGTAACGCCCCCGCCCCCTTCCACATTATAACAGTTTGCCAATGCCCCTCCCCCATATTTACATGTTTTATTTTCTCTTTGACATAGAAAATTGATATATATTTCTGTCATACATGGTCAATTTTCAAATGATTACATGCATGAAATAGAAAATTGGTGAAAAAATGGATCGTGTAAGACGGGTATAAAAGGAATTTCAATGCAGAATTCAATTTTTAAATGATTATTCAATCGCAAAATCACAAAAATAATTTAATTTAAAATGTTTATTATTAATTTCTTCCTTAAGGAGCCACCGACCCCTAATCACCTGAACACCCTCCTTCCTCTTCCCCCATTCTTCTGAACCCATTATCGCCCCCATCCGCCTAGAACGCTTCAGCGCCCACTGGGGGAGGGGGATATCGCCCACTTTGGGAAACGCTGTTCTATGTGATGTTCTATTCAAGAGCTCGTGGTAAATGTACATAACACGTCGAGTCCAACCAAACAAGAAAATCAAGAAACGTAGAGTTGGCCTCCTATCAGGAAGTTAAAATATGCAGAATTCTGTTTGTGATTTATCACACAGGGTGTCTGAATACTAGGCTTGTCGAGTTGACAGAAAAATAATCAAGTTCTGGTCTCCGGAGATGGAATCTACATAAGAATGACGTCATCCTGTGTTTCGTTTACATTTCTGTAGAGAAAACCAGGAAGTTGACACCAAACTTTTAAATAATACTTGGGGGAAAAAACAAGAGAATAATACAACTAATAATGTGACCTTGTACAGAAATAATATAGACTTTCTTCTATCAGAGCTGAACATGGACAAATATTGGCTCAAAAATAATATCATGTCTCAAAGACTGGAATGTTTTGTTTGGAGTCGATCAACGTCAGAGTGATTTAATATTAGTTGTGTGTGTATGTATGTGTGTGTGTGTGTGTGTGTGTGTGTGTGTGTTTATGTGTGTTTATGCAGAGCCAACTATAAACTACTGGGCCGGACACCAGGTTTTCTCTCTTCCGTAAAGTGGTCTAACATTTTGTGTGTGTCGGTAAACGATAGAACGTCAACGTGTCTTGCTATTTTACACGATTTTGAGTCCTTGGATATTTATCTACAACAAATATTTGGATTACTGATATTGCAGAGTGTTAAATTGAATTTGTGTGTATTGTTTTTATCTTAAAATGGGCAAAAAGTGCTGTGATTCTGGATATAAATCGAACTAAAGTGGTCTGACATTTTGTGTGTGTCGGTAAACGATAGAACGTCGGGCTATAGCCTGGCTGTGGTTTATGTGTGTGTGTATATATATATATATATATATATATATATATATATATATGCGTGTATGTTATCTGATTATTAGTTGTGTGAATGATCTTAGTATTAGTTGTGTGTGTGTGTGTATGTGTGTGTATATATCTGCGCGTGTGTGTAATCTGATTATTAGTTGTGTGCGTGTATATATGTGTGTGTATGTTTAATATTATATTGCTCTCATCACAATCTTCTATTAGTTGTGTGCGTGTATATGTGTGTGTATGTTTAATATTATATTGCTCTCATCACAATCTTCTATTAGTTGTGTGCGTGTATATGTGTGTGTGTGTTTAATATTATATTGCTCTCATCACAACCTTCTATTAGTTGTGTGCGTGTATATGTGTGTGTATGTTTAATATTATATTGCTCTCATCACAATCTTCTATTAGTTGTGTGCGTGTGTATATATGTGTGTGTATGTTTAATAGTATATTGCTCTCATCACAATCTTCTATTAGTTGTGTGCGTGTGTATATATGTGTGTGTATGTTTAATAGTATATTGCTCTCATCACAATCTTCTATTAGTTGTGTGCGTGTATATGTGTGTGTGTGTATGTTTAATATTATATTGCTCTCATCACAATCCTCTATTAGTTGTGTGCGTGTATATATGTGTGTGTATGTTTAATAGTATATTGCTCTCATCACAATCTTCTATTAGTTGTGTGCGTGTGTATATATGTGTGTGTATGTTTAATATTATATTGCTCTCATCACAATCTTCTATTAGTTGTGTGCGTGTATATGTGTGTGTATGTTTAATAGTATATTGCTCTCATCACAACCCTCTATTAGTTGTGTGCGTGTGTATATATGTGTGTATGTTTAATATTATATTGCTCTCATCACAACCCTCTATTAGTTGTGTGCGTGTGTATATATGTGTGTATGTTTAATATTATATTGCTCTCATCACAATCCTCTATTAGTTGTGTGCGTGTATATATGTGTGTGTATGTTTAATATTATATTGCTCTCATCACAATCCTCTATTAGTTGTGTGCGTGTATATATGTGTGTGTATGTTTAATATTATATTGCTCTCATCACAACCTTCTATTAGTTGTGTGCGTGTATATATGTGTGTGTATGTTTAATAGTATATTGCTCTCATCACAATCCTCTATTAGTTGTGTGCGTGTATATATGTGTGTGTATGTTTAATAGTATATTGCTCTCATCACAATCCTCTATTAGTTGTGTGCGTGTATATATGTGTGTGTATGTTTAATATTATATTGCTCTCATCACAATCCTCTATTAGTTGTGTGCGTGTATATATGTGTGTGTATGTTTAATAGTATATTGCTCTCATCACAATCTTCTATTAGTTGTGTGCGTGTATATATGTGTGTGTATGTTTAATAGTATATTGCTCTCATCACAATCTTCTATTAGTTGTGTGCGTGTATATGTGTGTGTGTATGTTTAATATTATATTGCTCTCATCACAATCCTCTTGAAACTCTTCATTTCTTGCCAGTTCTCCTGTTTCTTCCATTGTTTAGGTTCAAGGTTTATTTAATGTCCTAAAAAAGGGTTTAAAACCGAAGGATTGATTTCATTGCACCGGGTTTTACCCCATACGGCTCAGTCCCTCTCCGCAGAAATGGCACGCCACCTGCCGAGAGTATTGCACAAAGCACGAACTCCGTAGCTCCAGCAACAATCCTAGGGGTCTTTGGAAAACACTGCACTCGTGAACAGAATGGCGCGGTCCGGACTCGAACCCACGACCTTCGACTCACAAGGCAGAGGGCTTAACCACTTAGCCACCGAGACCCCCGAGACATTTAATGTCCTGTTGCAACCGTTGTCTTGGACGTCAACTTCCCCCGTCTTCCAGCCACCATACTCTTCATTTCTGGGATTTTTTATATTACACACACACACACAATTAATAATAATTTCCCACACACATAATAATAATATCACACACACATACACACACAACTGAAAAAATGATCCCGCACATATAACTAACCAGATTACTAACAGACAGTGCACCTCAAAGAGCAATGTTGCTCCGATACAATGGATACAAAGCAAAAGGTCGGTCACGCAAAAGGTGGACCTCAGAGATAACAGAGGCAACGAAAGACACTATTTATGACGCTCACACGGGTGCTCGTTCTAGAAATCTCTTCTTATCCTGACACTGTGAGACAAAACAGGATTGGAGAATAGAAAGCAAAGAAAGAACGAGACCACATTCATGACTTAATTTATGAAAAGATGTCGCACTGTTAATCTCGAAAAATACCATGGGCGTAGCACCTACTGTTGGGAGTTATTGGGGGTAACAAATGCTGATTTCTTCTTGTATGCTCTAAATCAGTGACCTGTCTTATCCTGGTTTCGGCAGTTGCCATAATAATGTGTTCAGAACTTTCTTCCAGCTGGGATTTCTATGGCACGATCTTCCTAGTTTGTGGACATCATAGCCACCTCAATCAAATCGTATAAGCTGGAATCCATGTAGTGAAAAGAACTTCAAGAAGCCAGTTCTCGGTACAAGTTATTCAAAAGGAAGCGACGTCACTACATTCCGCACAGTTGATCCAACATTTCCAAAAGTAGATTCCCAGTACAATGTATTCGAAGGAAAGCGGTGTCCCTACATTCGACACAGTTGATCCAACATTTCCAAAAGTGGGTTCCCAGTACAAGGTATTCCAAGGAAAGCGACGTCCCTACATTCGACACAGTTGATTCAACTATTGTCTATTCCCAGGTGAAATTGTAGTTGGCTTTCCACTCTTGCCGTTAAGCTTAGGGATAGGAGCTTTAATTTGCGTTCTAGGGCTAGATGAGTCGCCTTGTTGTGTTGTATCCGTGTTTATGTAGTGTGGTCTTGATATTGTCTATCCATCTTTTCCTTGGTCTTCCCTTAGCTCTAGTATCATATATCTTTTTATTGTACGCTGTTATTGGTGGTTGGTTATATTTCATTCTCATTAAATGTCCAAACCACTGCATTTGTTGTCTTTCGATGTATTCGGTGCATGAAGTTATGCCCACTCTGCTTCTGATGTCCTCATTTCGTAGTCTGGCTTTCCTGGTGACCCAACATTTCCCCAAAAGTCAATTCCCGGTAAAACGTATTGGAATGGACCTGGAGATCTTACAGCCGGAACAAAAAAAAACAAAAATGATGAGCGCTTTTGATGGAGTAGACTAGTCATGCTGTAATCTCACCGTATCCCAACCTATCGTTGTTTGCAACACTGTCACTGCAGAAGATTCAGAGTATACTCCTCATTCAATACATGATGTTGTTGCTATGTTATTATTCAACACTAAAGAAATCCTAGTTTGCCTTCTTTCTCAAAGTGTTGGAGACGTTTTTCATATCTATTTATCGTACCCAGAAGGCTTCACTCCTCTCGGCAGTGCGTACGTAACATTGTTACGTGCCTCTCGGCAATGTGTGCGTAACATTGTTACGTCTAAACAAGGGTATAAAGACGACGGATTTACTTCAATGCACCGGGTTTTCCCGATATGACTCCGTCCCTGTCGGTAGAAACAGCACGTCATCTGCCGTGAGTGTTATACAAAGTTCCAGCAACAATCCTAGGGAACATAATTTAAAAAATGGCACTTGTGACTCGGTCCAATTTAGAACACACAACTTTCAGAGCGACAGGCAAACGTCTTAACCAGCTTGGCATAAAGATCCCTATGTAATATATATATATATATATATATATATATATATATATATATATATATATATATATATATATGTGTATATACATAATAACACGTAATCACAAAGTACTGTAGTTTTCAAATTACAAAAACAATGACAAAATACAGCAACGTTTCGACCAACAAGGCCATTATCAAGCAAACGAACAACAGGAGTGACAAATTTTTTTAAATGGACAACCAAAACAAATGTTTCTAATGATATTCCCAGATTTTCATTAGAAACGTTTGTTTTTGGTCGTCCATTTGTTTTTTTAATTTGTCACTCCTGTTGTTCGTTTGCTTGAAAAAGGCCTTGTTGGTCGAAACGTTGCTGTATTTTGTCATTGTTTTGTAATTTGTAAAACTACAGTACTTTGTGATTACTTGTTTGCCAATCAAATAGTTTTACTGCAGTCTCATCTATTTTATATATATATATTTTATATATATATATATATATATATAATGACCACCTCCCTCTACAAGTATTATACACTTAGTCCTGACAATTTATGTGTGTATTATACACTTGAAATAACCTGAGATAGGCTGATGATACTGTCTTAATAGCAAGAAAGAAAATGGAGCTACAGAAATTAGTCGATAAGGTTGTGACAGAAAGTAATAACAAAGGACTCAGTTTGACTATTAAGAAGACAGAAGTTATGATGATATCAAAAAAGCAGATTTTGCCAAAATGCACCATCACAGTAAATGGGACCGATCTAAGACAAGTGCAGCAATTTAAATACCTCGGAGTCCTGGTAACATCAGATGGCAGATGCCGATCAGAAATAAAGAGCAGAATAGGACAAGCGAAAACATCGTTCCTGAAAATGAGAAGCATTATCTTCAACAAGTCCTTGTCAATCCTGATCAGAATGCGAGTTATTCAGTGCTACATAGAACCAATACTGACATACGGGTGCGAGTCATGGACAATGAACACACAGATCGAAAAATCTCTGAGGGCCACAGAAATGTGGTTTTATAGAAGAATTATGAGAATCCCATGGACTGCTAAAATGACTAATGTTGAGGTGCTGAATGAGATCAAGACACAGAGAAAGCTTATCATCAATATAAGAAAGAGGCAGTCATCATTTTTCAGTCATGTGATGAGGAGGGAAGGTTTAGAACACATTGTGACAACCGGTAAAATCGAGGGTAGACGAGACAGGAGAAGACAGAGAGAGACAATTTTGTATAGTCTGCTTCATGGCACGGTAGAGCGTCAACATCTGAGTTGATAGCAAACACCAACGACAGAGATTTGTGAAGATCCATGATCGCCTACGCCAGCCGGAACGGCACTTGATGATGATGATGATTATACACTTAGTCCTAACAATTTATGTGTATTATACACTTAGTCCTGGCAATTTATGTGTGTATTATACACATAATCCTGACAACCTGTGTGAGTATTATACATGTTGTCCTGACAATTTATGTGTGTATTATACACGTAGTTCTGGCAATTTATGTGTGTATTATACACATAATCCTGACAACCTGTGTGGGTATTCGCCAGTGTGGTTACCGGGGCCCAAATTTCGGGTGTAAAGAATAGAACCACTGTTACCTGCACGCATGTCGTAAGAGGCGACTAAGGAGGTTTGGCTGAAATTGGATGCACATGTCCTAAACGTGCAGAAGTCTATGCGCTTAGGGGCCTACCAAACCAATGTGCAACGTATACACGTTCTTGGCAAAGATCAAACATATCACAAAGCGTTATTAAAACTGGTCGTAAAGAACGAACGCAAAGAAGAAGAAGGTATTATACATGTTGCCCTGACAATTTGTGTGTGTATTATACACGTAACCCTGACAACTCGTGTGTATGCTTATGTATTCATGGCAACTTGTTTGTATACGTACGACACGCGTTCTGCGAAAAATGTGGACCAAAATGCGAGCAGATTTTCCACAAAGTAGAGATCAAATTATGCATGAGAATTAGAGCATGTCCTTGAAGAATAGCATCCAGGACCGTGTAACCATCCGTCCAAAATGATTCATCTAACTAATTATGGAGATTGAATAGGCAACTTGTGCATTTCGTCGCCATGTAATATATTCAGCTGCACTTTCTCTCTCCGGATGAAAGCACTGGTGGAAACAACAAGAGTTCGAAATGAACAAGCGGATTAGAGGTGGGAACTGAAATCTTTCTTGCAAATTAACTCCGCTATAAAAACATATAATGTGTTGCTTGTCATTTTGACTTTGTGTACACACACTTAACGAATTAACTGCATTTTTGTGCATTCCCTGCATGATCAATATATTTTAATTACAGTGTGCATTTTGTGTGCTATGGCATGTTTGAAATCTCAATTTGTGTTTTATTGAATCTGTTTCAAGTTAACTTCGTGTATATAAATAAGATATAGACATCAAGTTGACTGTATTTGAAAATAGATGTATGCGAACAATAAGGAAAATAAAATGGAACGAAATTAGCCGCGGGCTGGCAGAAAAGCCACAGGTTCTCCATATTTACAGTGTTCGTGGCGCCAACCCGAAGGGTTATGATGTCCATGGCACCAAGCCGAAGAGCTGAAAGCTCAAGTGCTTCTGAATCGAGAAAAAAAAAGGAGAAGTGATGAAATCGGAGAAATGTATAGTCAACCACTAGTGACAACTGTTGTAAGAAGGAGAAGATGAAGATATGTTGGACACACCTTGAGAAGAAATGATCAAAGAATATCAAAGCAGGCATTGGAGTGGGATGCAGAGGGTTCAAGAAAGAGAGGACGACCTAAGGAGACCCTGAAACAACTTTGCTGAGAGAGGCAAGATATAACGGTCTCAGTTCCATGGAAGAGATTGAACGAATGTCCCAGGATAGAGCGGTATGGAGAAATTGCTTGCAGGCCCTATGTAGCGTAAAACGGTACGAGACGAATTATTTATTTATTTATTATATACATATATATGAACATCATTCCTAATTATCTTTTTGCCGAAGATAGACCAGTGCTTATCTAGCAGTTAAATTGTTTGTATTAGCGATCGATTTTCTTCTTCTTCTTCTATGTCCTTCTGTCACTCAACAGACCACAATACCAGATGCATCAGTGAACTGTATTATTCGCTTCATGCCATAAATAGAAGCTTCATTTTATGAGACAGTGAGGCTTCTGCGAGGAGATATTGTTTCTCTGTGCTTCCAGTAGACACTCGTAAATGGTGTGTTCTGCAGATTCTGGGTTAAATTCAAAATGTATATGTTGTCCTTTACTGAGAAAACTTAATGTATTCTTTTTCTTCAAACGTTCCATATAGACCACTTGTTAAATCCCTCTTTGTGATTTGTATGTGATCTGAGCCTAAGAGCGATTGTACATCGTGCCAGTTATGCGCCTACAAGTCGACCAGCACATCCGATCTCCCCGACATTTTTTATTTACTGGGGTAGCTTCCCTAGGTCCCTACCTCAGTCGCCTCTTACGACTCTTGTAGTTTGCAAGGTTACTATTCTTTGCTCTCCTTCTGAGCCCCGGTAACACTGTTTCTGTTATGATCTCTGTTATCGTAATACTTTATTATATGTACATATATATATATGGTTTAATAGCTGATGTATCAACCACACCTCAACCAATCTGTACGTTAGTACTTTAACAACATTCTTCTAAATTTACAATAACTAAAAGCGGTAAACAATCTATAGAATATAATACTAGAACAGTACCAAATCTTAATAGATCAGTACACACTATATATATATATATATCATAAAAATATAATAATGCATAAACTACCGAATGCATGAAGAGAATATTACATAATCTAAAGATTGCACGAATAGAACAATGCACAATCTACATAAAATATTTTTTTTTTAAATAGAACAATGAAATGCAGCGAGTAATAAAAACATTTTAAAACATAAAAAAACATGATAATAATATATTAATTGCAGACTGTCACAAACGTAGGACAAACATATATTGTTCGATTTTTTTAAAATTCAAATAACTACACAACATAAACTACAAGTTACAAAAATAAAACAATACGTGCACCGCTTAAATATGACAAGAATATCGCAATATGCGTATTAGATATAGCAGTAATGGAACAATTTACAAACGTCATACAATAACAAGAGAAAAATAAACATGACATAAGATGTGTAAAGACAGAAGAAACGTCATACAATAACAAGAGAAAAATAAACATGACATAAGATGTGTAAAGACAGAAGAAACGTCATACAATAACAAGAGAAAAATAAACATGACATAAGATGTGTAAAGACAGAAGAAACGTCATACAATAACAAGAGAAAAATAAACATGACATAAGATGTGTAAAGACAGAAGAAACGTCATACAATAACAAGAGAAAAATAAACATGACATAAGATGTGTAAAGACAGAAGAAACGTCATACAATAACAAGAGAAAAATAAACATGACATAAGATGTGTAAAGACAGAAGAAAACAAAAAGATGCGAAGGATTGGCTCTATTGCAATGGATTTTCCACATGAAATCGCAAGTCTTCTGCCGAGAGTATTTTACAAAGCACAAACTCCATAGCTCCCTCGCCAACGCAGAAATGTAGTTACATAGCCAGTCGCTGCGTGCTGACCGATATACGGAAGATTCGATAGGGACATTTTTAGGCTTGTTCCTTCTGCAATATGATGATATGATGAATAACTAATTAACTAACCATCTTAGAATTATGTGTTGGTGGGGAAGGGGGAGGGGAGACGCGTGAACAGAACAAAGCCATCCGTATTGGAACTCCCGACTTAAAGAATGCAAAACAAACAGTTATACCACTTTACCCCAGAGATATGCCATAAATACCACAACTTTAGTATCACACCAGTCGCACACGTAAATAATAGAATAATACATACATAATGTACACACTGTCTAGAACAATAAGTACGCTACATACAGCACAGACACATACATCACGGTTACAGTAACACACTCTACAGACAAGAAGAAGAGAAAAACACATGCTACACACATCAAGAATAGAGCAACACAAGCGTGACATATAACAGTAAATGAACAATACAAAAGCGCCACAAGCGACATAGCGCTACAAAAAATATATGATAAGACTTACTTATTTTGTTTACAACTGATTGACCGCTCAAGTGTTGTGGATACACAAGCCTGGAAACTAATCATTAATGCCTGCAAATGTCTAAAGAGAATGGCTCGAACCAGGAACAGTAAAAAAACGTCTGCTGGTATCTGTGAGAGGGCATGGGGTCGACCAAAAGGGAGGGCCCTGGCCGTGAAGATGTGATCACGTGATTTAGTTCACAACCACAACCTCTCACTTACTCCTTCTCCTCCTCCTTACGTTGCTGCTGTTCTACTGTTGCTGATGATGTTGTGGTCTCTGGAATAAAAACATATTATGTGTTACGTCACTGAGTTAGCTCAGTATACATACATCTCTGCAGGGGTTTAATTTTTAATCCAATTTTTTTATCAAAGTCTTGTAAGAATTAACATGATGATGAGGAGAGTGTGGTGTGAACTAAAAAATACTGAATCTGTTTGCAGCGCATAGAAAGAGACGGGTTGGAAGAATGTTACGCAGTTCAGTGTTCAGTATAAAAGTTGTCTCAATGATCCTTTATATGGAGCGAGCGACAATTAAGTGTGCTGAAATTGTTTTTTGTACGATCACTCAGACCAGTGACTCTCAACCTTATTGAACTCGCAGCACCATTTTTTTGTACGCAAAAAACCCAATCGATCGCATTCCTCAGTTTCATAATTGAAAATATTTCAAAGAACTACATTACAAATAATCAATTCATTATTAATTTTTTTTTTTATCTTCTAATTCAATGTTGAAATATTGGCTATTAAAATGTTGAAATATCAGTTATTTAAATGTTGAAATATTGGCTATGTAAATGTTGAAATATTGGCTATTTAAATGTTGAAATATTGGCTATTTAAATGTTGAACTATTGGCTATTTAAAGGTTGAACTATTGGCTATTTAAATGTTGAAATATTGGATATTTAAATGTTGAACTATTGACTATTTAAATGTTGAACTATTGGATAATTAAATGTTGAAATATTGGCTATTTAAATGTTGAACTATTGGCTATTTAAATGTTGAACTATTGGCTATGTAAATGTTGAAATATTGGATATTTAAATGTTGAACTATTGGCAATGTAAATGTTGAAATAATGGTAATGTAATTGTTGAAATATTGGTTATTTAAATGTTGAACTATTGGCTATTTAAAGGTTGAACTATTGATTATTTAAATGTTGAACTATTGGCTATGTAAATGTTGAAATATTGGCTATGTAAATGTTGAAATATTAGATATTTAAATGTTGAACTATTGGCTATGTAAATGTTGAAATATTGGCTATGTAAATGTTGAACTATTGGATATTTAAATGTTGAACTATTGGCTATGTAAATGTTGAAATATTGGCTATGTAAATGTTGAACTATTGGATATTTAAATGTTGAACTATTGGCTATTTAAATGTTGAACTATTGGCTATGTAAATGTTAAAATATTGGCTATTTAAATGTTGAATTATTGGCTATCTTTACATCAAATCAACCAAGAAATTAACACAGTTTATCTGTCAAATTGAAGTAAAATAGAATAAGACAGACACAATTAGTTATATGAAATCTTCTTCTAGTTAATAGTACATTGAATCTACTTATAATTTAGAGCTGCGTTTCCCAAAGTGGGCGGTACGCCCCTGTGAGCACTGAAGCGTTCTAGGGGCGATAGTGGGTTCAGAAGAATTTGGGAGGTGTTTAGGCGATTAGGGGTTGGTGGCTCCTTAAAGAAGAAATTAATAATAAATATTGTAAAATATATCATTTCCGTGATTTTGCGATTGAATAATCATTTAAAATTTGAATTCTGCGTTGAAATTCCTTTTATACCCGTCTTAAACGATCCAATTTTTCATCAATTTTCTATTTAATGTATATAATCATTTGAAAATTGACCATGTGTTGCAGAAATATATATCAATTTTCTATGTCAAAGAAAAAATAGAGCATGTAAATATGTGGGAGGGGGGCGTTGGCAAACTTTTATAATGTGGAGGGTGGCGTTACAAAGTTTATGTTGTGCAAAGTGGGCGGTGGGCCGAAAAAGTTTGGGAATCTATGATTTAGAGTATGTAGAATATGCTTCTAATTTAGAGTATATATAATCTACTTCTAGTTTAGAGTAGATAAAATCTGCTTCTAGTTTAGAGTATATAGACTCTACTTCTAATTTAGAGTATATAGACTCTACTTCTAATTTAGAGTATATAGAATCTACTTCTAGTTTAGAGTATATAGAATCTACTTCTAGTTTAGAGTATGTATAATCTACTTCTAGTTTAGTGTAGATAGAATCTGCTTACCTTACTTTGAACAGACGATAAAACGCAGGTCCCGTATTCAAGTTGAGAATGTGAAAGAATATTTTACAGTTAAAAATCGATTATGAGTATACTGCAAAGTCGCTGCCCGGACAAAATTCATTTACGCTGATATTCAATGACCTCTCCAAAACAGAAGTACTGAGAAAGTTGTCTACAAGGATACACACAAAATTGTAATGAATCATTGAACAGTCTAGTATGGAAATATTGTTCTAAAATAAGAAATCAAGGACTTTCTACTGTAAATACTGATGTTGCAATTGATGTGTGTATCTTTAATGGTTGACTTTGAAAAATAGTCTAGTATGGAAATATTGTTCTAAAATAAGAAATCAATGACTTTCTACTGTAAATATAGATGTTGCAATTGATGTTGGTATCTTTAATGATGGACCTTGAAAAATAATCTTTTATGAATAAAAGAAATGAATACATTTTTATGAATAAATTATGTGCAGAAAAAGACATTCTCCGCATACAAATTCTGCAAAGAAAAATTAAAACTGCTTCTCTTGAAGCAAGAAGAGCCATGAGATGTAGACGGCTTGTCCTGGATGAAGAGCAGGCGAAAAGAGAGGATCAGCCATATCTTCCTGTGGGATACTGAGCTCTTATCAGGTAGGGATTGAACATTTTTGTTTAAACTGTAACGAAAAGTAGAAAGCGAAGGGGAGAGGTGATTTGTTTTAATTTTTTGTTCGTAACTTTATAGTAAATTTTAAAAAAAATAAATAATTACAATTTATTACTTAAATTTTGTTTATAATTAACATCATAAACCGCCTGTGTGGTGCCGGCTCCCGCAAGGGAAGCAAAGAATAATACCACTACAACCTACAATGCATGTCGTAAGAGGCGACTGATGTATGCCCTAGGGATGCTACCTAGTAAATTAACAGCATCGCAGAAATAGGATGTGCTAGCATACTTGTAGGCGCATAACTGTCGCAATGTACAATCACTCTTAGGCTCAGATCACATACAAATAACACAGAGTAATTGACAAGTGGTCGATATGGAGCGTTCGAAGAAGAAGAAGATCACAAACAATATTGTCTGCAACGTGTGGCCAAATGTTATAGCAATGTTTGTTTCTGGGTTTTTTCTGTTCATTTTTTTTTAAAGATAACCCCTGTTAATTAATAAATTCCTACACAAATTTTAAACATCTTCAAAATTACTCTCAAGATGCTCGCCGTGCTACGGAGTTCATGCACTGTCGATGAGATTTTCCTGTGTAAGAAATAGATAGGAGCCCACATTGTTATTTACCAAAGTGCAATGAGGATGGTCAGATCAATCAACCAATTAATCATACTTCCGCTGACTTCCAGTATTCATAAACAAGTTATAGATAGTATTAATAACCATCATCATTCAAATATTCTGGAATATACAATAGAAAAGGACGAGCTTTTAAAATAAACAAACTGTGCATCACTGGAGACCATCAGGACGAAGATTGGTCATGTCATGTATGTCAAATATTCTGGAATATACAATAGAAAAGGACGAGCTTTTAAAATAAACAAACTGTGCATCACTGGTGACCATCAGGACGAAGATTGGTCATGTCATGTATGTCAAATATTCTGGAATATACAATAGAAAAGGACGAGCTTTTAAAATGAACAAACTGTGCATCACTGGAGACCACTAGGACGAAGACTAGTCATGTATATTGAATGTCAGTAGGAACTTTGACTAGAAAAGCTGTCCGATGGAAAAGAAGGAATGTGCTTCCAACGGAAACATGGAGAAGAACTGTGAAAAGAGAGTAGAAAGATTATGGCCTGACATTGGAAACAATTGGTAGATAGCCAGCAGAACGGCAGCAATGGAAATTTCTTGTGGAAATTACTTATGTGTCAAACGGAACATGAAGAGGATATATATAGATAGAATAATATTCATCAGTCTGTGATATTTCTTAACTATAACAAATGTACCGTCAATGTTAGCCAACACTGTACGTCAAGTGTTTCACATTGCATAATCTGGAGACTATAAATTTATAATAGCCGACGGTATGAATAGTGCGTTGCAAATTGCATAATCGTAGACTCGCCATTTGCTAATTGTGGATGATTTAGATCTCGTCTGAATGTATGTTCTGTTGTCTCTTTCTTCCCTGGACCCACTAGGAGATCGTGGTCCCCTTGTTGGGACAACTGATTAGACCAAATGACAATGAGAAAAACAAGATTTGTTAAGTAAATTTTGTGATTGTTATATGTGTACTTTTATGACAACTACACGGGGTCTATCAAGTTCAAACAGGAATAGTGAGTCGAAAATGGTTGATGGTACTGGCATAGACAGATGTAAGAGAAATCACCTTCGCTTTCGTCCTCGCACACGCAAGAGTCGGGATAATGAGCGAGCTGATAGATTGGCTGGCACCATTACGATATCAGAAGGAACTGCAATGGACCAAAATGACTTTATTGACGCATTGAGAGAGTCTTTCCGAACAGAGGAATTTCAGAAATCTCAGTCGCTGACCAGATTGAGAAAGATGGGTGTCGATATTGGTACCGCCCGAAAAGTACGACATACTAAATATGCAAAAAAATGAATTAATCAACATCGAAGTAGCGTGTTGAGCCACTGGACACTACTGGATTTGTTGAGACGAGAATCGGAGCACCTATGGACGTGTCTGGAGTGCCATGAAGATAGTCCTCATATAACTGATAACTGATGATATTGTTATTGGTTATCGGTAACTGAACTAACGTCATCACACTCCGGGCGAACCCATAGGCGTTCAAGCTAACCCAACAGATGTCGAAGGTATGCATACTGGTAGTTCCTGTGGCTCGCTGGTTAAACATACTACTCACTCTGTCCGTCACGCATCCAGCTCTACTTGTACAACTGTTAGCTCCAGACTCTTTAAATCACTGGATAGATTCAACATTAGTTTTAGTTCCCTCTTCCTAAATCACTGGATAGATTCAACATTAATTTTAGTGCCCTCTTCCTAAATAACTGGATAGATTCAACATTAGTTTTAGTGCCCTCTTCCTAAATCACTGGATAGATTCAACATTAGTTTTAGTGCCGTCTTCCTAAATCACTGGATAAATTCAACATTAGTTTTAGTGCCCTCTTCCTAAATCACTGGATAAATTCAACATTAGCTTTAGTGCCCTCTTCCTAAATCACTGGATAAATTCAACATTAGTTTTAGTGCCCTCTTCCTAAATCACTGGATAAATTCAACATTAGCTTTAGTGCCCTCTTCCAACAGGCGGTCATCAAGAGATCGATGAACATCCATCCTCAACTTCACGACAGTCAATGCTGTTGATGCAAGCATGTCCGTTCTCTCAACTTCACGACAGTTAATACTGTTGATGCAAGCATGTCCGTTCTCTCATTGCCGCAAACACACGAACGCCTAGGACAGTAGATCTACGTAAGACTGCAGATTGGAAACCCTAACCGCCGACATCCGCTCATATCGCAATCTGCTATTTGACCTTCCAAATTATTGATAGAGAGTCAGAAAAAGCAACGACATACATAAAAGGTGTCTCAGAGAGCCACTGGAAGGCAGTAACTACCTCAACCTCATCCTCCTACTGGAAGCAGCTAATTTGTTAAATTGGGTCTAACACATGTGTAATTCCCTCCTGTGGTTTCCACTATAGCAAAGAAAACAAATGTCTCCTCTCGCATGCTGTAAAATTTCGGGAAAGATGGGTTGAGGGGCTGCTACCCAAATTGTAAACAAAACAAACCCAAAAAAAGGAAGAAAAAAATCAGACAGCTACAAAAACGCCCCAAACAGCTCACGAAGATCTGGTTGTCATAGTGAAACAGAATTAAAAGTCGCGCATAAGACTATGTTGAAATAAAGAGAAAGACAAAAGATCGAATTGTGTGGCAATTGTTAGTCTATGTCGTATATGCCCTTGGGCGCAATGAGAACTGAGATGATAATAGTAATCTATAGTTATTACACTGCATTGATTCAGCGTTACTACATTCTACCTATGATTATTGTATAATTATGCATACCTTTTAAGCCAGTAAGTGAGACAATATCAGAGAGTGAAATCGAAGCATTGAGATCGCTCAGGTATCGTCACGGTAATATATAAGATTCTTCTGTGTTTTACTATATTTTTTTTAACAGAAATGGATTGTCAGCCATTGCCAAACTCCCGAGAATTGAGAACCGAAATAACAAGTTTAGTCTTTCTTTACTTCTCAAGACCTGGTCGATCTAGTTGAACCTGTCAGGAGCATATAACTTTCTCCGACAAAGCTCTGAAGGTCACTGGAACACTAAAGCCATCCCGCTACACACGGCACTAGCACCATGAAATGTATAATGTCAAAATCACTCTCTGCAAAAAACATGGACAACCTCTCAAAAGACCCAGCAACCTGGGAAATGATAGTACCATTCAACAACACAGACCTACAGCCCAACTTCACAGTGATAACAACAATTCCAAATGTAGACAAAAAGAGTGAAGAAACAGGTCCCATCTTGAGAGCACAGACACTAGAACACATTGACACCTCATACCCCCATCCCGTCGGGATGGAACTCTCGTGAGTTTGGCAATGGACTGACAACAATGGGTCGGTTCAACGTGGTGAGAAGTCCGGCTGGGGTTTCTTGGCTAATGCGCATGGTAAGGTTGTTGCAGAGCGAAGTGGGGCATACAGGACAACTACTTCTAGTATGAGGATGGAGGTTGAGGCCGTTACTGCTGCCCTCCATTGGATCTCTGGGACTTCATTTACTGGGGCAGTTGTTGTATCTGACTCCCAGTCGATGCTTCACAAGATCCAGAAGGGCAGGTTTGGGTATGAGTGGATGTCGTCTATAGAAGGTTCTAACCTCCAGCGGCTTACGTGGATATACTGTCCTGGGCATGCAGGTGTTTACGGTAATGAGAGAGCGGACAGGCCTGCATCAACAGCAATTTTTGTTGGGGAGTTGAAGATGGATAAGGGGATATTCTTCGGTCTCTTCGCGACTGTCTGTTGGATGAGGACACTAAAGTCGATGTTGAATCGATCAAGCGATTTAGGCAGTTTGGAGTTACCCGTTGTTCAAGTCGGATGCCTGAGAGGCAGAGTGAGAGGTGTGTTTAATCAGCGAGTCACAGGAACCATCAGTATGCATACTCTTCGATATCTGTTGGGAGAGACTGAGCACCTATGGGTCTGCCCGGAGTGCAATGACGTCAGTTTAGTAACCAATAACACCCATCCAGAGTGGACCCATATATACACAGACGGATATGACAACGAGGAAAGGAGGGGCCGGAACCATCATCATACTCCAAGACGGCACTACACTAACAAATTCAAGTGCCACTGGAGAACTCTCAACAAATTTTAGAGCGGAACAACAGGCAATTGTGGATGCCACAAAATACTGCAGAAAAGAAACATCCAAAACAACAAACTTGTCTTCCTTTGCGACTGCTTGTCAGTCCTGCAGACCACACAAAGGGAACCACAAGATAACGTGGAAAGAGAGCTGACACTACTGCTAAACAAGCTCTCAGAACACAACAAAATTATTCTCCAGTGGATACCAGCCCACTGTGGCGTACCAGGAAATGAGAGAGCAGACAGGTTGGCTAACGAGGGAGCAAAACTTACATAACACAAACACCCAGTGTCACTACCAGAAATCAAGACACATATCAAAAGAAAGTACAAAGAGGTGTGGAGGCAACAAACCCACAGCAAACACCTACAAGATCCCATCAGTAGACTAAACAGAAAACAACACACAACAATCTTTCGCCTAAGAACAGGTCACTGCAGGCGCAACCACCACATGCACAGAATAAAGCCTGCTCAGACTGCACAGTGTGCATGTCAGACAGAAACATAGACTCCAGAGCACATCCTGCAGTCGTGTCTATCATACATACACCAACGAAATGAAACATGGCCTCATGAACAAAGTTTACAGACCAAGCTGTGGGGACAATCGAATGAGTTATACAGATAACGAGACATTAAACAATGATCGGAATCTTTTTATTAGGGGGGAAAGTTGAAGAGTGATGAGGAAAACGAAGACTGAGACACAAGTGAGAAGAAAACATCAAGAGATGAACATATTACAACCTGACCAAGTGCAACGTAAATGCATAAGACTGGCGATGTTGGTGGTCCATTGCAGACAACCACGGCCTTCTCTATAATGGCCGCAGCGCAGATGTGTGACGTCACAGGCTGAGGCGGTGTATTCGCACAGACTAACTATTGTCTGTTACTATTGGGAAACGCTGATCTTGACAATACATCTTACAGATGTTAGAAACTTGCTGTTGGATGCATGTGTGTATTACAGAAGACGTTTTATGATGAGTAGCTATAGTTTTTGCTCTCACATACTATTTTAGTTTAATTTTATACAGAATACTTCAGAGTGAGGAGTAATTTTATACAGAATGAGGCGTAATTTATATATGATTACTAGTGTACTTACATCAGCTTATGGTAGTCTCTCATCAGTTATCCATGAATAAGTAAGCCACATGTTTGTACAACACCACAGCTTCTGGTTTGTCGTGGCCAAGAACTTTTGTTACATTATGTCGAATGAGATCAATAGTCTACATACCAACTTTTATTACATTATGTCGAATGAGATCAATAGTCTACATGACAACTTTTGATACATTATGTCGAATGAGATCAATAGTCTACATGACAACTTTTGATACATTATGTCGAATGAGATCAATAGTCTATTTGACAACTTTTATTACATTATGTCGAATGAGATCAATAATCTACATGACAACTTTTGATACATTATGTCGAAGGAGATCAATAGTCTACATGACAACTTTTGATACATTATGTCGAAGGAGATCAATAGTCTACATGACAACTTTTGTTACATTATGTCGAAGGAGGTCAATAGTCTATATGACAACTTTTGATACATTATGTTGAAGGAGATCAATAATCTACAGGACAACTTTTGATACATATATCGAAGGAGGTCAATAGTCTACATGACAACTTTTGATACATTATGTCGAAGGAGATCAAGTCTATGTGATAACTTTTGATACATTATGTCGAAGGAGATCAAGTCTATGTGACAACTTTTGTTACATTATGTCGAAGGAGATCAAGTCTATGTGACAACTTTTGATACATTATGTCGAAAGAGATCAAGTCTATGTGACAACTTTTGATACATTATGTCCGAAGAGATCACTAGTGATACAGGATAACAAGGGAAAACAAAATTCTGTGCCAATCAATTTTCACCACACTACAACTTGATTAGCACATAAACTAAACAGTATTACACAAATATATTTATCTACTGCTGAATTTTGCTCCTTTCCTTTTTGTGAAGAAGCAGCTTGCTGAACATTGCATTGAACATTCCTGATTTGTATATCATTGTTGAGGAAAATGTTGGAACCGCAGACGATAAAATATTTCTTTTTGAGCTCCGCAACATATACAGTACTGTCTAATGAGAATTTCATGTAACTGGTAGTTACAATTTGTATGACAATCTCCTTATGGTTTGACGTGGCTAATAACTTATATTCATATCCAGATGATATGAGGACAGATCAAGTTCAATTTAATATGTCATAAATGCAAAACACTAAGTGTTATTGCTATATCATTTTCTGTTATCTGGAGTTTTGACCAGATGCAACTGTTCAGGGAGGAATTTGAGTTTTTTTCTCTGGCACAAAACTAGTGCTTATTGTGGTGGATGATAAACTAATTGCTTCAACCAGATTATCATGTGCCATTGTCATGTAATAGTCAACAGTTGGTGCTCTTCTAAATCTTTGCATGATTTACTTGTTAAATTAACTTAAATGATACATATATAATTATAATCGTAATTTGATCTACATTTTGGTACACATCACTTACTAGCTAGGCATCGTTATTTTGTTGTTATGTTTACAACACTGACACCAGTTACATTTACTGAAGAAGACACTTGTTAAATTAACTTAAACGATACATATATAATTATAATCGTAATTTGATCTACATTTTGGTACACATCACTTACTAGCTAGGCATCGTTATTTTGTTGTTATGTTTACAACAGTTACTGAAGAAGACACTTGTTAAATTAACTTATATTATACATATATAATTACAATCGTGATTTGATCTACATTTTGTTACACAGCACTTATTAGGCATCGTTATTTGTTGTTATGTTTACTAAAGAAGTCCGTTTGAGTCCGTATGTTTACAAAAATGTCCATATGTTTACTAAACACGTTTGAATAATCCGCCTCACCCTCCATCTTGAAAATATTGCTCGAATGCCAGTATTTACGATGGCAGCGAGACAATCTCGATGCGTAAACAACACCAGATAATGATGATGATAATAATGATGATGATAATAATGTTGATGATAATGATGATGATGATGTTGTTGTTGACGATGGCGGCGATGACGACGATGATGAGCATGATATTGATGATGATGATAGTGTTGTTGATGATGCTGATGATGAAGATGGTGATATAAAGGTATTTGATTTTTGATTTATAGAGCAATAAAAATATTGAAAGTATCATTTCTACATACATACACGTGCTGAAAGATCTCTCTTGAAATATATTCTCTCTCTCTCTCTATCTATCTATCTATCTCTATCTATCTCTATCTATCTCTATCTCTCTATCTATCTATCTATCTATCTATCTATATATATATATATATATATATATATATATATCGTTTTCTCTTTCTTTCAGTCAATAATGTGTCATACTAACTGACTAGGCGATCACGAACCTCAACAACTTTCTGTCACTAGGGATGTTAACCACTCTCATTATTTACATTTCCCACACATCATGAGATTAACCTGTCCAATATGTTTTTAATTGACCGATTAGTCAGTAAAGAAAAGAATCCGTTTTAATATGATGACGCAATGCTGTCAAACGTTTTTATACGATTTTATACGTTTTTATCGTATATTGGGGCTTACATGACTGATGGCTGTGGAGACGCGGTTTGCAATTCTAATACTAGCAACAACAATAAAGTAATATTAATAGTTTATTTATATTTGTTCGTCCGCTACGCATTTATGCGTAGTTATGACGAATAATATGACGTCTTTAACTTTTTGAAGGAAGGTTTTCTTTCCTTATCACCAGTGTCCCACGCCATCCAGGCGAGCATTGCTTCGTCTTCAGAGACAGTATTTATAGTTGTTTTTTCGGGAAAGTATGTTAAACTATGGCCCATCGCAACATAAGGTCGACTAGCTCATACGGAAAACCAAAAAAATTCCTGTTTAATGGGTGGGTGGGTGGGTGGGGGGTTATAAGTGTATAATAGAAGATTGTATTCTTTACGTTTGTACAATTCTACGAGTCCATGACTTTTTGTTGATGAAAATGTTAATAATACTGATAATTCTTAGTGTTCAACTTCATTTGTAGCAACATAACATAACATTGATTTAGAATGGTGTGTTGTTTTTAAAATGAATTTATCTTTATCTAAAATTACTGTAAGGCGAGGTCACGCCACGGCTGGGGTCTGATTTCCTATAATTTTTACCTGAGCTCGTCCGTCTTTTGTTTTCAGAGGGCACGAGGTTTTTTTTGGTTTTTTCCGATCCAGAAGCACTTGAGCTTTCAGCTCTTCGGCTCGGTGACATGGACATCGTAACCCTTCGGTTCGGTGTCACGAACACCGTAAATCTGGGGAACCTGTGCTTTTCTGCCAGCCCGCGGAACTGAACCCGCACTCACAGAGGGCTAGTCACCCGTAGTCCAACGCGCTACGAACACGCTGGGCAGGCGAGCAGAGGTCACGGTTAAACGTTAAAGCTGGCGGAATAAAATATGGTGCCAGGTAAGTGTAACAGGTGTCTCGCTGGCCTCACGTTAGGCAGCGCTTCCAAGACGTATATTATGAAATACGGTGTTAGGCAGCGCTTCCAAGACGTATATTATGAAATACGGTGTTAGGCAGTGATTTTCTTTGACCAACGATAAACGATGGACAATGTGGTCAATATCACACCAACTGCCTTTTTTTTCTCAGTGTTTCTCTGGTGCCCAATTGAGACTGGGTCGACATGAGAACAGCTAGTCGGAAAAAATTCCATTCCCACTGTGGGATTTGATCTTATACCATGTGTTTACAAAACAAGTGCACTAACCTCTGCGATATGAATAGCATAGTTAGTGCAATAACCTCTTCTCTCTCTCATTTACCGTTTGCTGCATCTATTTTCCTATTAATTTTGTTTTTTGTCCCACTTGACACCAACCCTCATCATCACTTCTTTTTGTGTGCACTTACTTCTGCCGTAAAACGTTGCAGAGAGGAGATTAGTTGTTACTTTTTGCTACCTCGCAATGTGTTGGACTTCATTAATGTTAAATCTATTTAGTATCTCTTCAATTCCCTTCTCTCTCTCTCTCTCTCTCTCTCTCTCTCTCTTCTATCTATCTTCTCTCGCTATCACCGCTTAGACTGGTGTACCAGATTTCCCCATAAATCTCAGTCATGTGGAAATCTGATTCATGTAGCCTTAGCATTGGTGTGGTTCGTCACATCTTTAGCGCCATTTGGAGCTCTGGTGCTTATCCTTCGGCGATGTGTCCAGTTTTAGCCAGCGTTTACTGGGTTCGCTCTCCGTCAGCCTTCGACTGTCCCCAGCCGACCTACAAGGTAGCAGGTTTATTCAATTCCATCTCATTTCGTTATCATGTGACATACCAGCTGGCGTAGGTGATCATGTATCTCAACAAACATATGTCCTTAATGCCGACTATTAGTTCGAATGTTGACACTTAACCATGAAGTCAGATTGTCCAGAGCTTTCTCTCTCTCTCTCTGTCGTCCTCTGTCTCGTCTACCATTGATTTACCGGTTGCCACTATGTGTTCTAAACCCTAATTTCTCCTTACGTGTCCAAAAAATGATGATTGTCTATTTCTTATTTGGATAAAAAGTGTTGTCTGTGCCTTGACTCTCTTTCTAGCTTCAATAGACAATGACATGTTGCATATATGTGCTTCCTTTTCTTTACATGCTGCTTTTGTCTGGTCTATTCTACTCTTTATTTCTGATCTACATAAACTATCTGATGTTACCAGGGTTTCAATGTATTTAAATTGATTGTCGTAGCTTCTTCACTATTTACTTTGGTGTTGAACTGTGCTGAAGCGTCCTCTTTTAGATGATTATAACTTGTCTTCTTGCTATTTAGACTTAATCCTTTGTTGTTACTTTCTTGTCACCATAATATTAACTATTTCCTGGAGCACTATCTCACTATCAAGACAGTATCGCCAGCACTATCTCGTTATCAAGACAGTATCGCCAGCACTATCTCACTATCAAGACAGTATCGCCAGCACTATCTCGCTATCAAGACAGCATCGCCAGCACTATCTCGCTATCAAGACAGCATCGCCAGCACTATCTCGCTATCAAGACAGTATCGCCAGCACTATCTCACTATCAAGACAGTATCGCCAGCACTATCTCGCTATCAAGACAGCATCGCCAGCACTATCTCGCTATCAAGACAGTATCGCCAGCACTATCTCGTTATCAAGACAGTATCGCCAGCACTATCTCGCTATCAAGACAGCATCGCCAGCACTATCTCGCTATCAAGACAGTATCGCCAGCACTATCTCGTTATCAAGACAGTATCGCCAGCACTATCTCGCTATCAAGACAGTATCGCCAGCATATCTCAAGTTATTTATATGATATCTATCTCGTTATCAAGACATTATCGCCAGCACTATCTCGTTATCAAGACAGTATCGCCAGCACTATCTCGTTATCAAGACAGTATCGCCAGCATATCTCAAATTATTTATATTATATCTATCTCGTTATCAAGACGGTATCGCCAGCACTATCTCGTTATCAAGACAGTATCGCCAGCACTATCTCGTTATCAAGACAGTATTGCCAGCATATCTCAAGTTATTTATATTATATCTATCTACTGATATTCTGAAATGAAATTCGTGACATATCCTTCACATGACGTCACCATCAACCACAGTAAACAAGTCGTCGATTGTCTATGCATTACTTATACGCTCAGTAGTTTATCATTGCTTTGAACGGTGAGGTCTACATCAGGTGTTCACCTGCCATTCTTAATATGCATTTGCTGCCGACTCGCCTTCTTTCAACCCGGAAGATCTCCAGCATTGGCACCTGGAATATCCACACGATGTTCGAAACTGGGATAAAACAGGACAACGACAGGTGGAACAAGAGATAAGGAGCAGAAGGTGGCGATGAATAGGACACACACTGAGAAAACCCCAAAACAGCATCACAAGACAGGCACTCCGATGGAACCACCAGGACAACAGAGGTAGGGGAAGACCCAGGAACACCTGGAGACGGGAGTTGGAGACTGAATGCAAGAAAACTGGGAGAGAGTGGAGAGATCTAGAAAGGATGGCCTTGTATAGACGGACTTGGAAGGCCTTGGTTGCAGACCTATGCTTCCCTAGGGGCGAAGGGTGAAGAAGAAGAACATCATGTTTTTTGGTGAAAATCACGGAATTTCTGTTCTTAAATGTTATTTTCATGAAATTATAGTTTTCGTTTCAAATATGGTTATTGTCTCGGTCGGTACAAGTTAGTATATGTTATACACACACGTGGATAAGACAGGAACTCATGATGACTCAGGCTAAGAGGAAAGAATGATGAACCGGGTATATCCTGCGGAAGACACATTCGATTGTCACTAGACAAGCACTTGAGTGGAATCCACAAGGAAAATGAGAAAGGTGATGTCACAAACAGACCTCGAGACGGAGTCTTCGTGAGAAACTGAATGATTCTTGAGTATTCTGGAAAACCATATAGAAAACGTGAAGACAGCAGGAAAAATGGTGAACAACTGTTGATGTCCTATGCTCTACGAGGAGCGGAGAGGAATAAGTCATTAATGACAGTCGTGGACAGTAGTAGTCTGTCACGTTGTACGTGGCATAAGTGACAGTAAAAATAACGACATGTCATGATATACCTTCATTGCCAGTCTAGACAGTAGTGACATGTAGCGATAGTTCTTCCATCCTTTCGTTCTCTTGAAATATTGTCTATATATTCAATGTTGTCTCTTCACTGTCTTTTGTAGCTCACACAGAGGTAAGTGTCGTTTTATGTCCAGTGTTGTTTCGTTTAATAAAAAAAATTAATTCAAATAATTAAAGTTTCCACCCTACGTTTAACGGCAAGAGAGGACAACCACTTCCATCTTCCACCTGGGGATAGACAATATAGATAGTTGTTTCGTTAGGCCAATGAGTTTACCTCAGTTTATCATATTCGGAGCAGTCTTCTTCTTCTTCTTCGCGTTCGTTCTTTACGACCAATTTTAATCACTCTTTGTGATATGTTTAATCTTTGTCAAGAACGTGTATACGTTGCACATTGGTTTGGTAGACCCTAAACGCATAGACTTTTACACGTTTAAGACACGTGCATCCGATTTCAGCCAAATCTCCTTAGTTTCCTCTTACGACATGCGTGGCAGGTAACAGTGGTTCTATTCTTTGCACCCAAATTTGGGCCCCTGTAACCACTCGGGTGGGGGCAGTCTTGAAGTATGTGTTCTGCAGTCTGGTGTGCCTGTCCACATGTACACATGGCTGAATTGCCAATATGGAATTTTGTAAATATGTGGCTGTGGAGTCGATTGTGTAGAGTTCTAAGGCGCAGAATAACAACTTGTTCCAATCTGCTCATATTATAGTAATCGTCTTGTGTTGGTATTTGTGGCTTTCTCATTGATGTAATCATCCTTTTCTTTTGGTGGTAGGTAACTGGCACATCCGGTTGCTCTCCTGCAGTCCTTTCCTTGGCCAGTCGGTCTGCTGTTTCATTTTATGGTATTCCACAATGAGACGGTAATCGACTGCAAGACGACCCTGCTATGCTTGCACAGTTTAAACAGTAGGGTCTGTAGACCTGACAATTTTCTGGACTGGAGTGCTTGGAGTGGTCACGATAGTAAATGTCATATGTGGCAATCATCGACAGTAATGGCATGTCACGTTAGTACATATCATTTTACATTCAAGAGCCTTAATAACCTGTCACGTTATGACATGTATTTAACCATCAGGATCCGTAATGGCATGTCACGTTACCACATGTCATCATTGACAACCAGGGGCCGTAATAATCTTTTCAATGTTCAGTCTTGATCACGTGAAACGCAATTATTTCCCTTTCTTTCTTCTCATATTGACATTTTCACAATCTTGACCAAATTAAAAATGGCACCCATTGAGCACTACATTCGACCAGAGTTCGTGAAATAGGTTCATGTGGAAGCCATTGAAGTCGTCAATGTGTATTAAGAGCAGGAGAAAGATTAGCTAAGAGAACATAGAAATTATAGAAATTTGATTTTTTTTATTCTAGTCAGATCCCTTCTTACGCACCGACTTCAATTATCTGCATCTAGGAGTAACCAAGTACGATCGACAACTTTGCCCCTAGGCAAGGGAAGTTACTGTAACATTCAAGGGCTACAACTCGGATAATTTATGTATCAGTGTCAATTCTTGTTCTGTAACTTTTTAAAAAAATATATTTGCCATGCAGCTGTTAAAGTTATCTTTTAGATTGAATTCGTACTAAATCAAGCCTTATGTCCACATTGAAGACCGGCTGTATTGAATCTTCTTTAACAATTTATGTCGCGCCTTTGTTATGGTGATAAATTATGTCACAATGTTATCTTAATCTTTTGATTTCTTCACCGACGTTTATCATTCTCTCTCTCTCTCTCTCTCTCTCTCTCTCTCTCTCTCTCTCTCTTCCCTCTCTGATCGCTTCTCGGCCTTTTGGCTAAGATCAAAGCGTAGTGACCACTTGATCGCGGCCAAAGTGTGGTAGCATTCATAAAATCCCAAATGGCACAATCAAACACACTTAACCAAACTCCGAGCAGCTCTCATTCGAAAAAATTACGACGCTTGCAGTTTACAAGTTCAACCGGTCCACTCGCTGTGGCACTTCCGGATCTCTCCCTCTTTCTCTCTCTGTGCCTTTTACACTGGATTGGGGCATAGGCCCTCAACCAACGCATGCCAAGTCTTCCTATCTCTAGCTATCTCCTGCAGCTCCCTCCAAGTCTTCTTTATCTCGTCTCCATGTATTTCTCGGCCTCCCCTTCTTTCGCTGTCACAGCGGGTTCCAGGCAAGGACCCTTCTTGTTATATTCCCCTACGGTTTTCACAAAGTGTGTCCTATCCAGCGCCAGCGTCTTTTTTTAAACTTCCGGATAGGGCAAAAAAAATTATTTCTCTCTCCACCCAGCATTCTCTTTAAATATTTGCTGAGGGGGACTGTCTAGAGTAGTTGATAGTAACTCGGCCTGCTAGCTGTGAGACGCTTCATAGCTCGGGTTCGAACCTACTGTCCGGCATTTTCCGAGTCCCCTGGTCTTACTCAGGACGATAACGTGAGTACCTCTGAAGTCGGAGAAAATCTGCCTGTATGGCGAGGGAATACTAATTACGAGTACATTGAGCACACGGCTGCCAGTGTAATGTAATTTACAATGTGCACGCTGCTGCCATTGTAAGAAATTGGAAAACGGATTTTCACGCAAAAATCAGTTTCAGAGATGAAACTTCGTCTGAGTTGAAAGTGGACGCAAAAAAAAAAAAAAATATTTGCTGACCAATATATCCTGACATAACCAACACAAGACTTTTCCTTATAGCGAAAGGACATGTCTCGACTCAACTCATTCCATACCATCAATCTCTCTAGTGGTATACAAATGTGAGCTAATCGCAACAACAACCACTATAATAGCTTTTCACATAGAACACTTTCTTTCTTTCTTTAAATACGAATCCTTAAAAAAATTCCGTAGCTATTAATAGTAAAACAAATGTATATATAAATAGTACATGGTTGGTATATAGTCATGTGATAGCTACCACAAACAAAATCAACAAAAAAAACATATAAGGGTTAACAATTTTTGTATCGTAAAACAACTATGGTCAGAAGTCAGTAACATTCATGGTAGGGAAAGATTTAAAGAGAATTTAACCCCCTAACAACAAATAAAACAAAGATATATTTCCCACATGAAACTAGTAAGAGTCGGATGTGAGAGAAGGCAGTGGTAAATTATAAGGACACTGTGTCAGCAAGAAGCATTCAGTCTCTAAAACATTCATGCTAAACATGTGTTTGTCAACCTAAGACTTACAATCTTAATAGTTATAAATGTCGTTTATGTCATATTAAAGTCATCTATAACATCTTGTATCCAGCTTCACATTGCTTTGCAAAAACTAAAAGCACTAACTAACTTATGGAAGGGAACTGATATAAGAACAAAAATGAAGTGTATATGAGTCTGCTTGTTTTTCCTTGACAACATATGGTTGTGAGACATTGACCACTGACAAAGCGGCGGAGAAGATCATTAATGCCATTGAATGCAAATGCTACAGAAGAGTACTTAGAATATCACGGACAGAGAAAAGAACAAATGCTTCTGTTCTGGAACAGGTTGATATTAGAGATGGTTATTAAAGAGCATAACATCAAGGAAAATTAAATATTTCGGACACATCAAGCGACATGAGTGCCTAGAGAAGATCATTTTGGAAGGAATGATGCCTGAAAGAAGAATGAGAGGAAGACCTAGAAGACGATGGGTGTAAGATGTCATTGACGATCTGAGAATGACTGTTGCTGACGCCGGTCAACTTGCACAGAACAGAGTTTTTCAGGACTGCTGTCATTGGAGTCAAGTTCCGGAAGAGACAAGCTACTTGATGATGATGATGATCCAGTTTCGCGTCTGTTGATGTTCTGTTAAAGTCATCTTTTTTTCCGATCCAGAAGCACTTGAGCTTTCAGCTCTTCGGCTCGGTGCCATGGACATCGTAACACTTCGGTTCGGTGCCACGAACACCGTGAATCTGGGGAACCTGTGGCTTTTCTGCCAGCCCGCGGAATTGAGCCCACACTCACAGAGGGCTAGTTAAAGTCATCTAGAATATCGTGTATTCATCTTGTAACAGCACCAACTTGTTCAGTATATTTAGCACGAGTGGTATCAGGGGCGGCTCGTCATTAACGGCCAGTGGGGCCCGGCCCCACCAAACATTTTGAGTAACGAGTACTTATTAATTTGAGAAATTATTTGTTCATAATTATTACTTTCAACGTGATACTGATAAGCTTTGAAAGTTCCTTCCTTTCGTTCGCTTGAAATATGTTTATATATTCAATGTTGTCTCTTGTATGAACTTCACTGTCTTTTGTAGCTCACACAGAGGTCCGTGTAGTTTTCTGTCGAGTGTTGGTTTCGTTAGGCCAGTGAGTTTGCCTCAGTGTATCATATTCGGGGCAGTCTTGAAGTATGTGTTCTGCAGTCTGGTTTGCCTGTCCACATGTACACATGGCGCTTTGAAAGTTGATATATAACGCTAAAGCATCACACAGTCTGAATTCTGAAATTCAGCATCTTTCGTCCCCAATTAGTATACCCCCTTGGCCATTAAGGGTCAGTTAGGTTTTGCCCCTCCCCAACCAAAAATGAATAACGTGTGCTGATTATTTTACAAATTATTTCTTCATAAATATTACATTTAACTTGACACCGATTAGCTTTAAAAGTTGAGTGTATAACACTAAACTATAAATATTATATCATAATAATATATATGGCTCAGAAACATGGACAACCTATTCAAGACACGAGAGGAGACTTAAGATCTTTCACCTTCGATGTCTCCGCAAGATTATGAACATCAGGTGGTACGACAAGATAACCAACTCTGAAGTACTGCAACGTGCAAACCTACCTTCCATCATGGGCATGCTCAGCAGTAGACGACTAAGATGGTTGGGGAATGTGAGAAGAATGGAAACTTATCGCATACCAAAACAAATGTTGTTCTGTGAACTTTCGGAGGAAAAGAGGCACCAGGGCAGACCACTGCTCAGATATAAAGATGTTTGCAAAGCCTCAATGAAAAACTTTTCTATATGTCCCAGCACATGGGAAAGACTAGCTGATGACAGAGTTGTGTGGAAAGCCAAATTACGAAAGGGCGCAGTCTTTTGAGAAGAGACTTATGTATGAGCTGAACGACAAGAGAGAAAAGCGAAAACTCAGAAGATGTCACAGTAAAACACTTGCCAATTGACCGTCTGTAAAGACGAAAATGCCAAATGTATAATAATATAACAATCATAATAATATGTAAAATATCATTTTAAATTATATAATACAGTCTGAATACAGTCACGTATATTGCAGCGTACTATTTTTCGGAAGTTCATTTTAAAATGTTCTTATATACGATGTAACATTGCGACCTTTGACATTTGACTTCTACCTGCAGTGATAATTGTCAAAACAATTACGTTATTTTCATTCATCCGGTAGCTAATGTATTCTTACGCTTCAACTCATTTCTTGACTAAATAGTCCTTTTCAGTATCGATTGAATCACGTATTATATATAAAAATAGTATAAAATTAATATAAAAATTGTTTAAATTATAGAAATAAGTTACTAATCATCATATAATAGTTTAAGTTTATAGCCTATTCCATCAATATACATTTGTCTACGACAATGTACTTTCAAAGAAGACAAGAGGAAGACCACGAAAAAGATAGTTAGATGGCATAGCAAAATCCTGTGAAAGAGCAAAAATAGCAATCACCCAAGCCACCAGAACAGCACAAGACAAAAACAGAAAACCACGACACTGCACCACAACCCGGTAGCAGTGTGACGACAAAAGAAGAAGAAAGATCTTTCACTTTCGTGTCGACCGGTCAGAGTTCACAAGATGCGATCGTACTGGAGAACCTAGTTCAAGGGTCACGGTAATGGTAATTGTGTGTTATGGTTTGGTTTTTTTAAACAGTGTGCTTAAAAAATCAATCTTTTCCAAAAACTCTGCAAAATGTGTCTTAGTCTGAAGAGTATAATTTATTGCTGTTTACAAAGATTGAAACAAATCTTGTGTTCCGCAAATGTCAATTCTGACAGCACATAAAGTAAAAGTTGAAGAAATCAACTATTGCAATCAACACAATTTAAGTTCTCTTAAGAAAAGTTTTCTCCATTTACAAATGATAAACTGAAGACAGAACGACAAGTTATCTTGTAGAATATGTAAAAAAAAATGTTAATCCAAAGGAATTTTGCCGCAAAAATTAATGATGTAAATTACATCTTCCATCACTCTGTTAACAAAATTAAACCTGCTTAAAATTGTGTAAGGATTAACGGTGAAGGCATTGTTGCTGTTGTTGTCGAACCCCAGAAATTGCTAACGATTGTGCTGTTAACTATAACATCATAACATGTGTTGAACGAACAACAGATGAGTATTTAAACAGTAAGGTGTTGATTTTACTATTTTCTGCTATAAATAGAAATAACTGGAGCATAGGGCAGAAAAAAAATGTAATGCTAGGAAATATTCTATATGATAAGTAGAATTATGTATGGAGAGATAACATTCTCCGGAAAATATCAAGAGGCATTGCCTGTCAGAGAGTACCATCAGGGCAAGAAACAGACTGCTAGAAATTCATTATAGGTAACTTTCATTGTAGAGACGGCACAAACTGATGGTGATGACAACAGATGTTAAGTTATTCATTGAATATCACAATATTTAATGCGTTTCATGAAGAAATCATTTTATTTTTAAAATTATTAAACAATTTTAAACTAATTTTTGCAACAAAAATTATGAGATTGGTGGTGTAGGCAAATTTGAAGTCAGCCCGGACACAATATTATTCGAGTCTGAATAGATAATAGTAATCATGTTAACTTTATTTGGAGCACAAGTCCTCAACAAACATACGATATCGATATTCACTTCTCCGTTAAAGGACAAAATACATGTGAACAAAACTGTTAACTATTGATTACCTGCCAGTCAATGAAACGACTATTCACAATCCTAGAAGAACATCACATTGAAACACCAATATTATATACGTAGAAAAACTATATGTTATTGCTGAAAAGTAGACAGGCAGATAAAAGTATAGTTGGTACTCTTGATATGCTCGAATATAAATATAACTCACTCAGCAACAACACTCGCATAAAGAGATACACTTCTCAACCTGAGACACATGGCTGGTTTTTGTCACCCCAGGCTGAACCGACCTGATGGTGGTTATTAAAAAAACGTTGAATGAATGACGTGAGAAGCAGCTTGCACTTAACGATCTCTTCGAATAGAAGGGGAATGTGTACTGTTCGCTTCAATTACTAGAATACAACATTACGTTTATGTACACAACATAAGGTTATCGTCACATCGCCTCCCACATCCAAATCATAACAATTTTAAGTATATGTCCATATTGATGCATAAATAATATAGATAACTCTAACTGTGTTATATAATGATGATGATATATAAATAACTCTCACTGTGGCATAGACTGATGTTATACAGATAACAACTCTCACTGTGGCATAGACTGATGATATATAAACAACTTTCACTGTGGCATAGACTGATGATATATAAACAACTTTCACTGTGGCATAGACTGATGATATATAAACAACTTTCACTGTGGCATAGACTGATGATATATAAACAACTTTCACTGTGGCATAGACTGATGATATATAAATAACTCTCACTGTGGCATAGACTGATGATATATAAATAACTCTCACTATGGCATAGACTGATGATATATAAATAACTCTCACTGTGTTATAGAAAAAAAATGAAAGTCGTGGCATATCCTAAAGGACGTAGCCATCAACTACAGTCGTTGATTTTCTAGGCACCACTTATATGTTCAGTAGTTTGCCATTGCTTTCTGAGCGGGTGGCGTCATCGTCCTTTTGTTAAAATCAACGGAAACAATATGCAGCGTGATTCGAACTCAGAACGTCGGGGTTAATAGACCGAGTCACTAGCCCCTAGCCACAGACGCCACTATAGAAGGATGACATAAACAGCTCTCACTGTGGCATAGACTCAGCGCCGGATTAGCATAGTAGCAGAAGTAGCAAATGCTACGGGCCCCGCTCTTCTTCTTCTTCTTCTTCTTCTTCTTCTAACCAGGGCTGCGAGTTTTCACTCTTGGGCAGCCAATGCCAGTTTGTAGAATCTGCATGTGTTCTGTAATTGTGGGAGACTAGTGTAAAGGGTATTATGAACAGATGGGTGTGGTGGGAGGAGTTATTGTCTAGCTTTATGTAGTCCAGGACATTCAAGCAAGATATGCTGTACTGTCTCACATGAGTGACTGCACTTTCTACAGTGTGGTAGGTGTGTGGGGTTTATTCTGTGTAGGTGGTAATTCAGTCCAACATGACCTGTTCTTAACTGAAAGATAGTGCTTTGATCTTTTCTTTGTAGCAGATTTATATTGTCCTTGGGGTTTGGTCTATTCATCTCTGCATACATGTCCCGACCAGTCGTCCCCATAGCCCATCGGTTCAGCCAATCTTCTGTGGAGTTGTTTTTCAGAATCTGTTTTATACTTTGTATGCTAACAGGTTTGTCTATTTGTGGTTTTGATGATCCCTGTTTGGCCAGATGATCTGCCTTGTCATTTCCTGGGATATTTGTGTGCCCAGGAATCCACTGTAGAATGACATTAATATCAAAGGAGGAAATCAGATTGTGGATGACTAATGCCAATGACTGGATCTCGCTTGACTGATTCTGCTGTTCTTCTAAAGCTTGTAGTGTGGACTGTGAGTCAGTGAATACTATCATGTCTTGGACAATATTCTCTCCAAGTTCAAACTGCTGGTGGACTAGTTCTACAGCGGTCTTTATGGCTATAATCTCTGCCTCATAGTGGAAAAATACAGGCCTAACACTGTATTGATCTATATACCACGAGGTATGAAAGGGTTCCTTTACATAGTTGGAACATATATTACCACAAGGAGCACAGTAACTATAGGTAGTTCCATCTGGATATTTCAGGTATATGCCGAAGCCAGCGTAAGTAGTGGCTTTGAAAGCTGAACCATCAGTGTAGGCATGGATAGAGGAAGTTGGATAACTGTCTATTGTCTCCAGTGCGCAGGTCTTTAAGATCGGTGCAAGTGTTGCTTTGTTTATAGTTTTGTCAAGGAGGTATTTCTGGATTACTGGTTGTTTTATGTTTAGCCATGGTGGTGGGCCGGGGCTCCCCGCTCTTCTAGGGGGCCCCGCGCCTATGTGACAGAGATGAAAATGGAAAAATAACCAGATGTTATATCAAAAACACGCAAGCTGTCTGAATGTTTAAATATCGTGTGTGATGGTGCTGAATCCAACGAAATCGAAGCAGAAAATACAGAAGTCGCGTCTCACATTTTAGCCACATTTTCCACAAGACAAACAGAAGTCGAATGTACAGCAAGTCCTTCCAATTTAGCCATATCATCTTCAAGCCAAAGAGAGGCAGAAAGAACAGCACATGCTTCTAATGTAGCAACATCATCTACAAGCCAAAACACAACGAAAGTAAAATGTACTCCAAAGATATTGGTGAATGGCCAAACAACTTCAATCGAGATTATTGGATTGTGAAAGAAAGTAGCGAAGTGCAACATATGAACAGTGATTTCATGTCTTAGAAAAAACCACCAAAAAACATACGATAAAGAAAACAATCCACGATTTTGTTGAAAGTCGTTTTCCACATACACACATACACCAACAAACAAAACTCACGTGAGATATTGGTTGTGTTATACAGAAACTAAAGGACAACTGTTCTGTTTTGTTTGCAAAGTTATTGATTTAGACTGTACCATAGAGTGACTGAGAGCCGCTGTAGGACACGGCATAACAGACTGAACAAACATACACAGGCTACGATTGTCCCCATTCACTCTGTGGCACCATGTCCTGCAAGACTGTCCCATGATGTTCTCACTAGAAAGGGTGCTGACCCTTCAACACAACACTACATTTAAAACTAGATGGCACTAGAGATGAGCTCCAGACAACAGTGCACTTCATCATAAAGACGCATCTGTCGGTATAATCATCAAAATATCGATAAGAAAGAAGTAAAGACTCTGCACTCACAAGTATACACGATTTCAGATTGTCAATCCTGCCCTGTGTACACGTGGACAGGCGCCCCAGAATGAAGAGCACATACTGTAAGACTTCCCCAATATGATTTTATTTCCCGACCCAGAAGCACTTGAGCTTTTCAGCTCGGTGCCGTGGACATCGTAACCCTTCGGTTCGATGCCACGAACACCGTAAATCTGGAGAACCTGTGGCTACTCTGCCAGCTCGCGGAATTGAACTGCACTCACAGGGAGCTTGTCACCTGTCGTCCAACGCACTACGAACACGCTGGGCAGGCGGGCAGCCAGAATATGTTATAATGAGACGAATGCATTTGTTATAAGAAATAACTTTTTTTTTCTCTAATCCTGTTTTGCCTCACATCATCAAGATAAGAAAAGATTTATAGAACGGGCTTTTATGTGCGCTTCATAAATAGTGTCTTTCACTGCCTCTATTATTTCTGTGAACGGGTCTTTTGTCTTGCATCCTCTGTACTTGAGCAGCATTGCTCAATGAGACACAATGTTTGTTTGTAATCTGCTTACGTGGCCGAACGTGGCTTACGCTTACGTATCTTATACTCCATTTTGTTCATTATTTGTCATCCTCTTTTCCCCTGTCTTCTGATGTTTGTTATGTTATCAAATCTATAACCATGAGTAATTTGGTTGTGAAGAGTAACATCCCTGTCTGGCTTCAATTTAAATGATAGAAAATCACATATATTACATTTATGAACTACTCAGCGGGTGGCCTGGACTCCGCATAGTATTCGTATTTATTTTCATTGCCAATATCACTCTTCAGACTATACTATCAAATAAATTTTCAAAATCCAGTCCTTTTATTGAAGTATTTACCTTACATTGCTCATGATTGATTTGTTAGTGCTTTTATCAATCTCATTCATCATCTTGATGATCAAAAAATACAATTTGATATTTCATAAGTATCCATCTCAGACAGGGTTTTCTTCCCATTTGATGTATCCTTGCCCCTTCTGACAGTCTTGTGAAGCCTATGGACCTTTTAGTAGAATGCTTGGCAGATCTCTGTGGTGCAGAGGTTAGGTGCTCGCCTCTAGCTCCAAATGTTACTGGTTCGCTTCCTTGTGGAGCTATCAGGATATTTGACCACAGATTACTAATATCAGTGTGGGTGAGATTCAGTTCCTAGTCCTATCAAAGACGGAAGATGAAACGTAGGTCCTGTGTTCGAGTTGAACACATAAAAAAAAACCTTGGCAGTTCATAATCAAGACGACCAGGCTGGAAAGCTGCAGCCCTGGTAAAATTCATCAGAAAATTTTAAAATACAATTTCTACCAAATATTTTTGCCATTTTCTAAATTACATCCGGGACCCTCGCTGATGCTATGGAGTTCGTGCTCTGCTGCTGAGATCTTCCTGTGTAAGAAAGAGATCAGAGCACACATGGTTACTCACCGAAGTGCAACGATGATGGTCCTATCAATCAGAATGCTTATAAATTCATAAAATAAAATACAAAAATTTCAAAGAAGACCAAACACACTGAAACACAAATTATTTGTTGTAAACATTTGTGATGAATTATTTGTTGTAAACATTTGTGATGATACCTCTTCAATAACGCAGTAAATAATAAAAACACATAATACCTGCAAGTTAAAATTGTATTTTATTTCTTCAAGACAAATGAATGTTAAGGTTCTTGTGTTACCTGGATAAGAATATGAAACTGTGCTTGTGGTTTTTGACAAGTCAACAATCAATTTTAGCTTGTTGTCTTCATTGTTACATGTATTTATAATCTAGATGCACAACAAAAGTATATCATTGCAAACAGAATGAAGCTTCATAAACTAATTCTACAAGAAAAGATGAACTTATCTGAAGAAACATATCAGTTTCTCTAAGATTAAATGGTAGACAGTTTAGAATCTGAAGATGAACAAGTGAAATCTGTTACTAAGTTAATATTTTCAATATAGTTGATATTATAATCAATTATGATTACCAATACTGTAAAAACTGCCATTACTGTCTGTAGTACCGATTTTTAGGGCAGTGTAGGACAGGGGGGCGAGAGCCTGAGGAATTTAATGGCCGCATGGTTAGTGTAGTCGACGTGAAGCTGTTTAGGTTATAATTTTTCATTTATGCCCACAACAGAAAAATCCTTGGCCTTACCGTAATTGAACACGGGTCTCCACATGGGAGTCGCACTCTAATCCGTTCGCTAGATGCTTCTGTAATGTCATCAAGAAATAACACATGAAATAGTTGGAAAAGATTTCCAGGTAAATTTCAACAGAATATTGCTTTCAAACAGATTGACAGAGTATTCTTCGATGTTCTAACAACTCCGATATTTGAGGATATCTGCAAAAATGTGCTCATGTTTAGTGGGTTGTGTTTTGAGTGTATAGATGTTGAAAAACAAAGTGATAGCAGGGAACATTGTGGAAATGTGGGACATATACATTGAGGTTCTAATGTCCAGGACGCTAGACAAAGTGCAACTCCTCTCTCCTTCAGGGTGGAAGATCTTCACAGTTCAACAGGCAAGGATTGAAGATCAAAGCCAAGTAAAGAATGCACCAGGGTGGTACATTTTGCTCTGTTGTATCCATTCTCTTGCTCAGACTGGAAACGTTCAGTAACATCATATGTTAAAGTATCAGCACAACACATGGTTTCCTTCATTGATCTGTAGCTACCAAGCATATTAACTTGGCCTGTAGCTACCGAGCATATTAACTTGGCCTGTAGCTACCGAGCATATTAACTTGGCCTGTAGCTACCGAGCACATTAACTTGGCCTGTAGCTACCGAGCACATTAACTTGGCCTGTAGCTACCGAGCACATTAACTTGGCCTGTAGCTACCGAGCATATTAACTTGGCCTGTAGCTACCGAGCATATTAACTTGGCCTGTAGCTACCAAGCATATTAACTTGGCCTGTAGCTACCTAGCATATTAACTTGGCCTGTAGCTACCAAGCATATTAACTTGGCCTGTAGCTACCAAGCATATTAACTTGGCCTGTAGCTACCAAGCATATTAACTTGGCCTGTAGCTACCAAGCATATTAACTTGGCCTGTAGCTACCAAGCATATTAACTTGGCCTGTAGCTACCAAGCATATTAACTTGGCCTGTAGCTACCGAGGATATTAACTTGGCCTGTAGCTACCGAGCATATTAACTTGACCTGTAGCTACCAAGCATATTAACTTGGCCTGTACCTACCAAACATATCAACTAGGATGTTTACATTCTCTAGATATTACAGATATTTTTCTATCCATTGTTTCTTAAGTAATTTCTCATGTGTTTACAAAGTGATGATACAGTATCTACTATCAGACAAGGATTCCTACCTACCAGGCTTGTGGAGTGGTTTTAAATATTTCTCTTAGGATTATATGTACACAGTTGCTTTGTTCTGTACACAGTAGCATCTAATGATAATGGTACGAGGGCTGATCATTATTTCCGTGACATATTTGGGGGAAAGAACTATTGTATGTATTGAAATGTTATTCACACAGTATATGTAACAACGATTTTCATAAGCATGTGACAAACTAGAAACCCCTATCTGTGTGCATGTTGGAAGCATGTGACAAACTAGAAACCCCTATCTGTGTGCATGTTGTAAAAATGAATGTGAATATTCAGCTACTTGTGCCCATCCATTTCTGCTTTCATCTTGAAAAAAACTGATTCTGAAATGTGCAGTCTGACTATCAGAGAGGTTGCAGAAGATGGAATTTAATTTGGTAGTTGCCAGAAAATCCTCACTGAAAACATCACACAGTCAGTTGGATTCTGCATCATGACAATGTCCCTGTCCACAGGTCTTTCATCACAAATGATTTTTTGGCGTATTTAAAGCATTCCATTGTTCTCACTACTCCCTGATCTTGCTCTGTATGACGACTTCTTGTTCCCACACCCAGCAAACTCCCCTGATCTTGCTCTGTATGACTTCTTGTTCCCACACCCAGCAAACTCCCCTGATCTTGCTCTGGGTGACATTTTCTTGTTCCCACACCTGCTATACTCCCCTGATCTTGCTCTGTAAGACATTTTCTTGTTCCCACACCCGCTATACTCCCCTGATCTTGCTCTGTATGACGACTTCTTGTTCCCACACCTGTTATACTCCCCTGATCTTGCCCTGTATGATATTTTCTTGGTCGTACAGCTTAAGAAAGCACTGAAAGGTTGTTGATTCAATGACATTGAAGATATTCAAGCCATCGCGATGAGACAACTATGAGGGCTATTAAAGAAAGTGCCCACCAGAGATGCTATCATCATTGACAAGAATGTTGGAATAAGTGTATGCAATCACAAGAGTACTAATTTAAAGCAGATAAAACAAACTAGTTTTTAAATCTACAAGCTTACAACAAAAACCAGTCCAGGAACTTATTGATCAGCCCTCGCATGTACACAATTGCTTTCATCTAATTAGCACACCGAAATGTACACAATCTCCATAATTAGTTGTATTTACACTTAACAAAAGCAATATTTTTTCAATCAGCTTTGATAGTTCTCAACACTGTCTCAGACATCTCATCATTGACTAGACACTGTATCAAATACATCCACTACTATCATGTGAAACTGGAATATATTATAAATGTATATATTTTGATGAATGTTCTAATTGATTATATGATTACAACATAACATGAAGTACAGCAACAATTGTTTACCTACTTCTCTCTCTCTCTCTTTCTCTCTCTCTCTCTCTCTCATTCTCATTCTCTTCCAACCTCAATGAAACATAAGGCTGAAACATATCACTAACATATATACTAGGTTTTTTTTAAATGAAATTGTTTCCAACCCTATGTCAGTTTTTCACTGCAGTTTCTGTAACAAAATCATTTTTATAGAGTTGGGGCGTTAGTTCTAACCGAATCCACTACTGAAAAAATGAAAATCATGTGGCATATCCTTTACAGGACATTGCTATCAAGCACAGTAAACAAGTCATTGATTTTCTAGGAACTACTGGTTCAGTAGTTTGCCATTGCTTTCTGATCGGTGTGATCTATTTTTACCGTTAGTAAAAATCCACAGAAACTAATTTGCTTCCAAACCACCCTCCGTGGAGTTTGAACCAGGTACACTTGGGTTATGTTCGAGCTCACTACCTCTTAAGCTATAGAACCCACAACTACATGAGGTCCAACAGAACACAACAAAGTTGTACAGATGGATTATTGATAACATTTGACTAACATGAAACACCATTTGTTAAAGTACTACATCTATTAGGTTATACTGTATTGTACATTACATATGTCCTGCAAGCAATTTCTTCTTACTGCTTTTTTACTCTGCTATGTATTCCTCTCTGCTCCTCATGGAGCATAGGACCTCAACCGTTGTTCGCTAATTTTTCAGGTCCCTTGTTGTTCTTATGGCTTCCCAGGATAATCTAGCATCCTTCAGTCCCTCAAAAAGACTTCAGGTCTGTTTAGGATGCCCCATTTTCTGTTTTCTTAGTTGGTTCCACTCAAGAACTTGTCTAGTGACACTCGACTGTGCCTTTCACAAGGTATGTCCAACCCATCCCCATCTTCTCCTCTTAAGCTGGTTTATTATGGGTTACTGTCCTGTTCTAATTCCACATATCCCTGTTTGCAACTCTGGCATATTATATCAATCTGAGAATATGCCACCGAACTCCGTTGACAAATGTCTGATGCTTTCAACTCTGCAAATTCATTCAATCTCTTCTAAGGAACAGATTCTGATATTTCTCATCTCTCTCAGTAAAGTTCTTTTCAGGGTTTCCCTAGAGTGTCCTTTCTTTCCTGGACCATTTGCCTTCAACTTGAATGCCTGCTTTGTAATTCTTTGATCATTACTTTTCAGAGAATGCCTAGCATATCTCTATCTTTTCTTTTTTTTATAACAGTTGCTACTAGTGGCTGACCAGACATTTACCTAATTTCACCACCCCCCCTACTCTCCTAGGGATAGCAGATATCAAAGTAGATAACATTCTGCCCTAGTGACCACAAGCAGTGGAAATTCTGAGGTTCAAAGCCAGCTCTGCAAAAAAAACTCTTGGCATGCATACAAGAGACCCGTATCCTTTACTTAGTGATCTAAATTACAAGCACCCCTGAAATTGGAGTAAGACTTGCCTGAATTGCAAGGGACACTGGTGATTAAGCAAAGCAAGCCTTCAAGCAAAAATCAATCAGAGGCGCCTTTACTACAGCTAAATTCATAGCAATCGAACATAGAAAAAAATAAATCACATCTCCTGAATTCATTCCATTTCATGTTAATTATTTTTGCCAACATAGTTATACTGTAGAATGGTGTCAAATCTGATTGGTGATAAAGAAGCATCACAGCTGATTCATGCCTAAACTTGATCTACATATGTATATATATAAACAACACAATTCCTATTGACTTCATTTATGAATCTGTTACATAACACACATCTCATGTCTGCAGGGCATAAATATAAAGGCACTAGTTTTTCTTGCCACATCTTGACTACTATTCCTGCAATGTGGTATACATACACATATACATAACTACAGATTATGTGATGTTACAATCATTGCATGCATACAACATTACTAATTCTCTGATGTGGCAATCATTGCATACATACAACATAACTGATTCTCTGATGTGACAATCATTGCATATATACAACATTACTAATTCTCTGATGTGACAATCATTTCGTACATACAAGATTACTGACTATGGTATGCGACAATCATTTTACACACCCACAAAACACTATTGATCTTATGATGAATCTGAATAACTGAATTTGATTAATGAAATTACAGACAACTGAGATGTAGTGTCCACTACTATCAGTTTCAGTTGAAGACAATCAATAACAAGATGGCATCACTATGCTCAACCAAATCATTAACTGACAGTTTCTATTGATTGATTGATTGATTGGACCATCATCATTGCACTTTGATGAATAGCAATGTGCCCTTCTACCTCTTTCTTACACAGGAAGATTTCAGCAACAGAGCAAGAACTCTGTAGCTCCAGGTGATGATACCCAATGTAATTTTGAAGATGGTAAACATTTTATGTAAGAATTTTATTTTAATCTTTTAAAATAAATTTTGCCTGCTGCGGCTTTCCAGCCTACTCTTATTAGTTTACAAGCACCAAGTGTTCTTTTACGTGTTCAACTTGAACACGGGACTTATGTTTTATCGTCCGTCTCCGATAGGACTAAGAGCTTGATCTCACCTACATTGAGATCAGGGATCTCTGGAAAAATATCATGATCGCTCCTGTGGGAACAAACTGAGTACCTTTTCAAACAAGAGGAGAGCTCCTTACCTCCAAGCCACAGAGATCCCCAATAGTTGACAGTTTTAAGATACCACAAATATAAATGGTCAAAATCTTACAAATCTCAAACCTCTTCTCTTCTCTTTTGACTTGAGTATATTACTCAACACATTACTGTTTTTCTGTCACTGTATTTGTACATGTTCTTCTAGAAATGCAGTTATGCATTGAGTAATATGTAGACTTATTTTTTCTGTTCAATCTGAACATATATATATACTATGTAAATGTGGAAACATGGGATGGATTAGCATAATGTGTAAGCGTTGTCCTATCAACTTGGACACAAGAGGTTTGTGAGTTCAATCCCACACTCAACGTTCCATGCGTGAGGAAAGCAACTGGACCTCCTGCACACTAGAGCCTATAAATGTGAATTAACTTCATACCCCAAAGTCTGAAAATGCTACAGGAAATATTTATTTAAATGTGGAACCAACTTGCATGCTATCTTCTTCTGAGATTAGTTTCTCATGCTCAGAAGTCCATCATCATCAGGTGTCGACTGGCGTAGGTGATCATGGATCTCCACAAATCTTTGTCCCAGGTATTTGCTATCATCTCAGATGATGACACTCTTCCATCCATGCCATGAAGACGGGCTATCCAAAATGTTATCTCTCTGTCTTCATCTGTCTCATCTCCACTCAACTGTACAGGTTGTTACAATGTATTCTAAACCTCCCTTTCTCATCACATGTCCGAAAAATGACTCTTTCTTATATTGATGATAAGCAGAAGTGTATACTGAGAGATAAGTTGATTCCATGAATTCAGTGAGGATTCACAGAAGCAGCCATTCACAGAAACACTGTAGAATATCTGAGCATAGTCATTAACTGTATAATGCGTACATATCCCATTTCTATTGCTGGGTATAACACTCTTAGGGGATAGCATGTCTTCTGTGGAGTCTTCCTGTCTATGTTCTAGAATGTCCTAATACTACATCCAAGACATCAAAGGTTTGGAGAGTGGCCTTCTCTGTTATGTCATTTCAAGTAGAGAAAAAGGAACCTTTTTCATACCTCAAGGTATATTGGGTAATATGGTGTTAGGTCTGTATTTTTCCCTAACCGTCGGCCCATGATGGGTGATGTGGTCAGCATCACGCTGGACACCTTTACTTTCCAGTGCTTTTCCTTGTACCCAATTGAGGCTAGGTCGACCTGAGAGCCGTTTCGATCGGAAAAATATTCCATGCTCTCTGTGGAATTGAATCCGGACCCCTAGCCTAAGAAGTGAGTTCTGTACCAACTATGCTACTGCAGCTCTCCTGTCATTTCAAGGTGGCATACACACATCTGCAGTAGACAGCTAGAGACACCTATGTGTGAGAACATTTATCCATCAATTCTCCTTAACTAGATACCAGTAAATCAATCAATGGCCATTATGTACTGTGGCATCTTGTAGGGCCGCTACAAACTTTAACCCACTTTCTATATAGTCATCCTTTGTCAGGTAACCCATGATTATTTTGGGATTCTCATATCAGTTTCCACAGTTCATCTTCCCCGTTAAGGTATCTTTAATCTATCTCTTCATCATCTTTTCTCTAGTGCACATAGAATGTCAGTTCTGGTGATGATATCTGGGTCACCTCTAGAGACATGACCAATCCAATTGCAGCATCTGTTTGTTATTATACTCTGCTTACTTGCTTCAAGAAAGCATTTCTTGGTTGATGATTTTACTTCCCTGGTTGCATGAAAAGTTGGGAAAATGTGTTTGACGTGTATTTATCTGTCGCCAACATTCAGTTCCATTTACATGTATACTTGAAAATCGTGGCATATCCTTTAAGGATGTTGCCATCAACCACAGTAAACGAGTCGTTGATTTTTCTGGGCATCACTTATACGTTCAGAAGTTTTCCATTGCTTTCTGAGCAGTGAATATTTTTTTACTATTTGTAAAAACCCATGCGAACAAATCTTCTTCCAAATTGCCCGTCGCGGAGTTTGAACCAGGTACACTTGGATTGTGATCGAGCTCACTACCACTTAAGCTACAGACACCCACATATATAACACACAGATATGATATATGTAAACATGATTATAGACTATAGGACAAGTCTTGATATCTCAAAAAGGGACCTTTCAGGATTCAAAATGTCATGTCAAAACAGAACAATAATTCAATTCACCAAATGCAAAGACTAATTTAATAAATATCTAATCAATTCATTTCTGATGTACAAAAACCTACAACAAACAGTTTCTGTTTATGGGCTGGAAAGTTTGAGCTTATGAAGCAATGGGAACACTTTCTAAGAGAAGGATTATTTTTTAGATGGCTGATTTACATGAAAATTATTGGTTTATCCTTTACAGGATGTCAACATCAACCACAGTAAATGTGTGGTCGATTTTCTAGGCGCCACTTATACGTTTAGTAGTTTTGCCATTGCTTTCTTATTGTGATGTCTATTTTTACCATTCGTAAAAATCAAAGGGAACTAATTTGCTTCCAAACTTACCCACCGTGGAGTTTGAACAAGGTACAATTGGGTTGTGATCGAGCTCACTACCGCATAAGCTACAGATGCTCACAATATATCTGATATGCTTTTCTGTTGATTACATATATGTACATACGCACATAAATGTAAATTATTCCCACCTGCAAAAGTTTTAATTGTTTTGGGGTGTTTTTTTTAAGGCGGGAGGGGTTTTCTAGAGTGTATAGTTTTACTACATTAGTCAAACCAACAAAAACAAATATATAGAAACAATATCAATAAATCCAACACAAATTCAATGAAAGAATAATATCAATGGGAAGTCACTAAACCAAGTAAGTGATTTCAAATATTTTGAAAGTATATTCACAGAGTATGTCCGAGTAGATAAAGAAATCAAAATGAGAAGAAAAATGACATAAACTACCAACTACCAGAAAGTACCAATCTTGAAATACCCAAAAAGTATATATGCAAATCAAAATAAAGCTCATAGAATCCACTTCTTGTTTTTATGCTACTCTTCCAGTGCCAGATGTGAACAGTCCTCAAATGTCACAAATACAAAATTCATGTGAGATGAAATGTATTCAAAATACTGCAAGAAAAACAAGAAGAGATTGAATAAGAAATGAAATGAACGAGTGTAGGTTCATTAGTCACAGATTTTATAGAACAACAAAGAATTAAATGGTTTAGTCATTTTGGTTAGAATGGAACCTGACCAACCGGCAACATAAGCATGTTACATGAGAACATCAGGACACAAAAAAGAGGCTGATCAAGAAAAAGTTGGTTAGATGGAGCCAAAGAGACACACACAAAATTTTGCATGAGTCTAGCCCAAGCTCACCACTTTGCAAGGGAAAGAAAGCTATACTTACCTTCTCTCTGCAATGTTTCACAGCTCAAGAAGTAAGGCAATAGAAGTCAAACTAACTTTCAGTGACTTGATTCATTTATTGATAGGACCATCATCATTGCACTTCGGTGAGTAACCATGTGTGCTCCGATTTTTTTCTTACACAGAAATATCTCAGCTGCAATGAGATCGGAGTGACTGACACACCAAATGAAAGTTAAAAAGTATCTACAATCTTGAGATTTGCTTGATGTCACTGATCGTCTACTGTGTAGTTAGAATTCAAATCTGTACTTGCTCACAAATAACAAATGCAGATCTTATACATTGGCTGTTATTGATAGTTTGCAATGTAATATGAAAATGTAGACAGAATAAAAGTTTTTGAGATTTGCTCTTTACAAAAAATATATGTTGTACAACATAAAATGCAGAGAGCCTGTAAATTTTTTCATGACTTCAGTCTATATTCTAAGCAGTATATACTTATTCATAGTGACAACATGCTAACAACTGGATTCTTACTGTCCAAGAACAAATATTTTTAGGTAGAGAGGGTTATATTAACTTGGATAATGTTAACTAGAACCAATTTGAATCTATTCAAAAAAATAAAGCAGATATTTTAATTTTGGAAGCAAATAAGATGGCTTGTTAAAGATTTCACAAATTGTTTTGCAAAACTAAGAGACGATCACACCTGAATAATACACAATGCCATCTTTAAGCAAGCGAAGAATAGGTCCTCTGTATCTTGCCAGGCTGCACTGTTGTAAACACAGAATATTGTTTGTTTAGTTAGCATAGGGCCAGCAACTCATTTCTGATCAAATTTGAGACCTTTACAAAGATCCAATCAATATTTAAGCAAGCCATCAACGACAAAAGAAGGTCCCTTAATAGTAGGGACACGACATTGAGCAACCAAAGACAAAGAAGGGTTGATCAGCTAACTTTCTTTCTTTACATTAGAAATACAGCAAACAGCTTGTAGAGAATTGCAAAGGATATGAACGCTTGAAGAGGGTTAGTCGATGGCCTTCTACAACTCGCTGGAATAATGGTACAAGTAGAATACGACAATAAAATTTTAAAATGTGAATTGTAATATTCAAATTTGGTAAAATTTGCAAACAAAAGTTATAAAATGAAATGTCCTTATCTTCTAGGTGACCAACCTAGTTCTCAATGAAGCAACAAGTGGAGAGAGAATGAGAGGTGAATTTCACCACGACATGTAACATTTGAAAAATTTATTTTCTCAATGGAAAAATATATATTAAAAATATTTTGCAATCACTGGTTCAACAAGTTTATTCAAAAACATGTACATTTTGACGGCATAGTTACAACTGCCTTGAGTGAAAATTAAGACGAAAAATTGTTCACATTAAAAAAATGGATAAAAATCGAAAGTTAAATGTGACTGACTTTGTCTGAAAGCTGCAGAAATGCTGGCTCAATATGAGAAGGCAAAAAGCTTCCATAATAATAGCCATCAAATGTCAAGTTGCAACCAACACAGGGAAGTTTGCTTACATTTTGATGATGTATCTAAAATATCGAAACTCTTCATCCCACTTTCATGTCCAACTTGTTACAGGTGTTGCCTGTTTCAGTTTGAGTTGGAATGTTTGCTATGTGCATGAATTACATTTTTGTATAAATTACAGAACAATTCTAAACAATATTCTGCTCATATTCTACGAATAATTTAATTGCCAACTGACTGACTTGGGCAATCATGTTAATTCATGTTAACTTTCTGTCTCTAGAGTTTATCAAACGATATGGATTTTTATCAAGATGTTAAACTGTCCTGTATCTTCTCAATTCATCTTCTCTCAAATAGTTTACCTGTTGTCAAAAGTTTTATAAGTTTTGTTTTGTTCAAAGATGTGAATTGTTTATTATGTAATGTTTACTTTCTGAATAGGTATTTCTAATTACAACCTCATTTGTTTTTAAAATTTTTAAACTTTAACTGTCCATGACATGAATTCTTAAATTTCTTCTGTGAAACCAAATCTCTTTTTAAAAATGAGAAATATGTTTTCACACTATGATATATATTGTGGACTACTGTGTTGGACCTGCATTTTCTTTTATCAACAACATATGATGGGTTATGTAGTCAACATCATGCCAGCCGCTTTTATTTCCCAGTGTTTCTCTGGTATCCAATTAAGGCTGTGTCAACCTGAGTGTCGTTATGTCAGACCAAAGTCCACTCCCGCTCTCTCAAATGATATCTCTTTGGCCTCCAATAATTGTCTTGTCTCCTTACTGTATGTGTTACCACTTTTTAGGGCTGGTAGAACAGGGGGGACAAGAGCCTGAGGAACTTAATGGCTGCATGGCTAGTGCAGTCACAGTAAAACTGTTCAGGTTATGAGTTTTCTTTATGCCCCCAATAGAAAAAACTTGTTCACCTTACTGAAGATCAAACCCAGGTCTCCAGAACGAGAGCCTGCACTCTAATCTATTCGGCCAGACACTCCTCTTGTCTGTTTAATGATTATAAAATAGGACACAATGTCTAACTTTATTATTGTCAGTGACAATTATCTCTCATGTTCTTCTCAAAGTCAGTTCCATAGAACTCTGGTATTTAACAACTCACTTGTGGCTTAGTTGGAAGAAAGTTGTAGGCAGAAACTATATTAAGGTTTCAACTGTAACAAAGATTAAACATACTCTTGCGCGCATGCATATGTATGCATACAATCAGTGCACACACCTATAACAGTTCCCAATGGTATCTTATACTGATCTTTTTGTCTTTACAGACGTTGATTTGACAAGAATGTAACTGTGATTACCTCTGACTTTGCACTTGTTTGTCTCGTCTTCAAGCCCATCCTAAGTTCATCTTTGAAAGATTCTACACATTTGCCTAACGGTTTGTTTTTTCCATATAGTTCGGTCATCAACTAGTTTTTCCCATTTGTTGGGACTGATAGAAAAGTCCTTCACTGAGGCCTTGCAGATATAGTATCTATATCTCTATGATATATATATGCTGTATTAGCTTGATATCCTCTTGTCCTATATGTATTGTTCTGTAATGACCTTCATTTGAACAATTCTGTTTGTATCATACTTCCATGGGACGATTTTGTGTCCTGGTTCTTACAAACTAAGAACTTTTTTTCAAAGTGTCTCACTTACTTTGAAACTGTGATCTGGTGACTCCTGATACTCAGAAATAAATCTTACCATATGATTCTCTGAAGTGGTCCTGATATCTACCTTCTTCCTCATTAGACGGAAGTTTTTGTTTTCTGTTTTACCATAACAAATATTTCCTGCATCTTCTTTCCATTTGTTCATATAAATACAGTATCATCATCAGCACATCAGCTTGGGTTCTGTCACTGATACTTCTAGTATATTGATATACTGGTATGTCCTCTATGGATCTCAATGTGTTCTCACTATATTATTATCACCTTTCTGCCGTTGCAGATAATAGCACACAAGTTGTGCTCTAAAGAGGTAAACACTACAATCCATGTCCATGAGACTTGTAAGAACAAATCTTTGCTAAGAAGTCTTCCACAATTGAATTCCAGGGACGCAGTTGCCACCTTGTAACCTAATGTTTCTTCAGTGTTTTCACTACATAGTGAATGTATTCTTGGTGATGGTATACCTCCCTCCTTGTTTAACTTCCTAGTTTACTGACATGTCACTGCTATTGTTTGTTGTCAATAATATTTATTATTCGACATATGTTTAACTCTCAAACATTTTGATTATTTCCATCTTGATGAACTCCATGGTGTAGTATGTATAGAATATATATAAATTATAATGTATGTATGTATATATGGCCATCATTATGTCTTGCTCAATGATAATTTGTTCTGGTTTGTACTGGTTTCATTCCGTTACTTATTCTTCTCATAAAACAAAGATAACAAGCTACCAAAACTTGCATCCCTACAATCAAGACTAAACCACCAGCAGTCTTATCTTTTTCAACAAATTATTGTTGTTATTTGTTTGTTTGCGTTCATTCTTCATGACCAATTTGATCATTCTTATTTTGATATATAACTGATCTTTGCCAAGAATGACTATATGTTGCACCCTGGTACCATACATGTGTAGAACAGAGCATCCAAATTTAGGCCTATGGGAAATGTTTTGAGCCTGTCTCGCTGAGAGTCAGTCCCCCAGACTTTCCCTTCCTTCATGTATTTATTGCTCTTTAACGATCATTTTTCACCATATATTTGGGCTTTATGATCTTTGACTAAGAGTATGTCTACACTATGTGCTCTTTCTGACTATGTGAGGTTGTTCCAAATTAGGAACATTCTCAGCCATTAGGGACACATGGGCTTGTCACATGAACGATCAATTTTCGGCTGTAACAAATTCTTGATGAATATGTCACAACAGAACAAGTTCCAAGTAATTCATGTGACAAATCTTAACTTTCTTTCATTTCATCAGGAACCCATTAACAGCTGGGTTTGCTGGCACCAAAACACAGCCATAATTTTGGTTCTATTGTGTTGAGAAGCCAGCTATCTAACCACTTAGCAATCAGACAATTTCTGCCATATTTCTATTTAATTCTAAACAATATTTTGGTTAATCACCTCTCTCAGTACACATGAAGTGTCATGTACAAAAATCTTACTGTTGATCAAACTGAGGCAGTTGAAATTTCTGCATTCATATGTCTTCAGATTGGTATGGGAATGTGTTGTAAACCAGCAGTGCATTAGACTAGCCATGCTTTATCCTATACATTCTATGGCATCTATTCATTGAAAAGTTATGAACATGGATAAATCATCAAGAATATATCTGCTAGCGCAGATGTCATATAATAGCATGTTATCACTTCATGTCCAAAATATGAGTTATATTGCATGTAATAAATAAGAATATACAACTTCACTGGCAATACTATGTACATTCTGACATAGTAAAGTCACATAAAAATAAGTGCAATAATGTGACTAAGTTCAGTGAATTTGGTTTATCACAGTCATAGTGTTGCCATGCACATCCCTGGGTCCAGAGTTTGGAACAAATAACAGTGCCCCTGATCCCTACAAGCATATTTGTAATAGATAAGAAATGTTATCTATGGAATGAACTAGTAATCTAACCAACAAAAATAAAATGCTACTGAAAACCACAACTGGCAAAGCAAACAATGTGCTATGATGCAGGCTTCCTATAAAAAAGACAACTGCAACAGTGGTTTGGGTTCATTACGGAATGATAAAGGGAAAAAAACTGAGAAATTACTTCAAATCAATACCACTACACTCATAGTGACACCACAGATGTTCAGTTTCTAACAGTCTTTCCAAGGTGCATACAGTAAAATACTTGCACAGTAGCTGTGATGATGATTTTGAATTATCGTCCAACTCTAAATATAGATACACATTTCCAGTTGGATTGACTAGGGAATGAATCATACTGGGAATAGAACTCCTATATATTGGTGATTGAATTCAACAGATCAACCACTGTGATGCTGATTCAATAAAAGGAAGAAGAAATTAAGATAAGACCAGCATCACACTCGGTGAATGAAATGACAGAAGCCAGTGTCAGCAAACCAAAGCTCACCAAGACCCTACTCTCCATCCAAGTGGTGGACTTTGTAGCAGACTGCATTATTAGAGCCCGACTAATTGAGTGGATCAAAGATGGAAGGCAAGTCCCGACCAAGAATTGCTGTGCTGAAAACAAATCTATCAAACCGAAAGGCACAGATATCATAGCCTGGCTGAAAATTGTGGCACAACATAAGAAGCGCCCTAGAAGACGATAAGACCAAAATTATTGTTGGTGACCGGTCACCTCCTACAGTACTGACATCTAAAATGTGTAGAGACGTGTTTGTATTTTAGGAACCTAAGTCTTCAACAATAGAATGGCACCACTTTCAAACACTGAATGTGCGGAGGACTGCAATAAAACTAGGTATCAATGAGACAATGACAAAAGAAATGTATAGATTGTAATACATAGTTTTCAACTGTATACATATAGTCAACATTTTGATCAGAGGATTTTTATTAAAATAGGGACACACAAATGCAGGAAATAAATTATGGTAAAAAAATGTCTGAATGTACTACATCTGTAGTATTAGAAAAACTGAGACATAGATCAGACATACACTTTTTTCATTTTTTTATATTGCTTTAGTTATTTATCTTTGTTTGCTACATCATTATTTTTTGTTGCGTAATTTATTGCACTTACATTTGTAGTCTACTCAGCTTCATTTGTTTATATGTCACCATATTAGTTATACTACACATGTAGTATATTTTTTGCCCATTTTCACACCTAGGGACATAATAAAGTGTTAGGCCCGTATTTTTCAATGACCGTCGGCACATGATCGGTGATATGATCAACATCACGCCAGCTGTCTTTACTTCTCAGTGCTTTTTCTGGTATCTAGTTGAGGTTGGGTCAACCTGAGAGCAGGTATAGTCTGAAAAAATTCCACACCCACTGTAGAATTGAACCCGGACAACTAGCCTAAAAAGCAAGTTTACTAACAACTATGCTACCATGGCTCCCACACATATAGTATAATCCTGCTTTTTCTGCAACACTTTTCTGTAGTTGTTTGTCCCTATCAGATCAAAACCGTATAGTCAAAATATTGCCTCTATGTATTTGTATTTATTTGTGAAACTGCATCTCAATCTCATTTATATTTTATTTCAAGATTCATTTCTCTATGGTCAAACATCAACTTAATTAGGGGCTTAACATTCAACAGCTCAACATTAAAAAATGGCACTTTTCATGTCCCTAAACATATATTCGGGAAACACAAAGAATGAACTGCTACTGTCAATTAATGGCATCTGAAGAATTCCAGAATTCACATATACATATTCCAGAATTCAAGACATATGTTAAAATATGAGGCTTTACAGACATTCAATGACATCAATAATGAGATAGGTATTTACAGATAGATACAACATAATGTGCAGATGTGTCGTCATGTCTGCAAAGGCATTCATTGAAATCTAAGTACAACTCATACTGACATCTCAAGTGATATAAATATTAAAAGTGTTTCAAACATATGTTGATTTCTAATACTATTTTTTTTTTTGTAACAAAGGATATGAGGTTTTACAAATATTTACTAATATATAAAGTGCTAGATACTGACAAGTGAAATGTTACAAACATACACTGGCATATCAAATATTACTAACATAAGCTGACAGATGAAATGTTACTAACATACAATGACATATGGAATGTAATTAACATACAATGTCATATGAAATGTTACTAATATACATTGGATAGATAAAATATTACTAACATACACTGGCATATGAAATGTTACTGACATACGCTGGCATACGAAAAGCCACTAACATATACTGCATATGAAATGTTACTAACATACAACGGCATATGAACAGTCCATATGGACAGACAACTAAAGTTTTACAAACATAAACTGCCATATGAAGGGTAAAAAAACATAGACTGATATTTAAATTGTTGCAAACATATACTGACCTCCAATGTTTACATCATGATCATCTAAATCTACATTAAAGAAATTAGTTCAGTGACTTAACACTGTCGTTGTCTGAACAGATATATATGTCAAGTTTATCAAGCGAAGACGACAAATGAGATCTTGGGATGGCTTGATTCAAATTTGGAGTGGCAACTGTCACTTCTCTTGTCATTACTAGATACTGAAACAACATCAATAGATACATCTTAAATATTTTCAGATCACTAACAGACACCACTTAATTTGTTATTAATGAATACATTCTCAGATCGCCAACAAACACCACTTAATTTGTTATTAATGAATATATTCTCAGATCGCCAACAAACACCACTTAAATTGTTATTAATGAATACATTCTCATATCGCCAACAATCACCATTTAATTTGTTATTAATTAATACATTCTCAGATTACTAACAAACACCACTTAATTTGTTATTAATGAATACATTCTCAGATCACCAATGCAGACCTCTTAATTTGTTATTAATTAATACATTCTCAGATCACCAATGCCC